>JAVSCE010003137.1:0-600000 GCA_032199065.1 Smutsia gigantea | reverse complement strand
ATTTTACACATAGAAAAACAGGCTGAGAAAGAGCAAATTGACAAAGCTAGAAAGTGGTAGAGCTCGGATTAGATGCAAGCCTGTCTGCCTTCAATGCTTCTTTGTTTTTCAAATTATATTACTAATAAAAATTAAAATACTACATAGTAATATTATAAGTATCTTTGTATGTTGACAGAGGGTAACTACACTTCTCATGTACATTTAGTAGTGTAAATAACTACCTAATCACTATGGTGTATACCTGAAACACGTATCATATTCTTTATCAACTACATTTCATTTAAAAAAAAAACCCACTGGTTTAATCATGAAAAAAAAGAAACTATATAGAATTGTTTTTCAACATTCTCCTTAAAATTCCGAGATTCCCTCTCAATGAGGTCTAGTAACTGGGATCAACTATTAAAAAGAATCACCTTAGAACAATAGAAATTATTCTTACTGTTCACTTTGAAGGGTAATGAACATTTCCAAGGCATTGCAAAGAAAACTGGCTGAAAATTAGAGTGGTGAATATTTTTAATACTTTGGAATAACTGTTTAAAAATAAAATGCACATATTAGTTACATCAACTTAAATACTTGGGATTTTTGAAACCAGCAATTTAGCCTGGATCACATGATTAATTTCCTTTTAAAAATCAACAATTTGGTATCACAGCTCACATCTGACATTCCTATTTTATTTTTACAATGATATGCAATACTTTGATTAGTAATTAAATATAATGGAGAAAATACTCCTTTCTTATCCTGGGGCTTAAAGCAAGGTAAACATGATTTCTCATTCAAGAGGTGTGTTTATAAAGTGAAAGATCATCTGGGATATTACTTAGAGTTAAAATAAGAAAACCCTCAGATCTTAAATATGGCAAAGTTGGGAAGAACATTTACAGAAACTTGGAATTCAAAAGAAATTAAACAAGTTAAATTATGGCCTTGTCTGAAAAAGTTTTAGAAATCATAGAAAACAAACAGGAATCACTACCATTTATTATGTGAAAATTACAACATAAGCAGGTCTACAGCAGATAGGGGCCTGCACCGGTTATCTGTAAACCACCAGCTGGAAGCCAAAGGGGAGAAGGTGGTAACTAGGCCTTGAGCTGGCATGCTGGGCTCAGACATTAGCTTTCTTAATGATGGAAATACTAAGTATAGGACCTATTGCCTTATGTATTCTCAAATGAATTCTTAAAAGACTGATACACCAAATACAGTGATTCATTTTTTTTCTCTTCAGAAAATGTTTTACCCACAGTTAAGTTAGGAGTAGTAACTCATTTGACAGCACTTGAGAAAATCTTAGTAACTTGAATCACAGGAGTTCAGTAGAAGTTTCTATAAATTCTCAGGGCCTCAGTTTTCTCCACTACAAAAGAAAAGAGTTGGGCTACTTTTTCAATTTTTAGTTAAAAAAATTAATTATGTTAAAGAAACACATAAAATTTACCATCTTAACCATTTTTAAGTGTACAGTTCAGTTGTGTTAAGTACATTCACATTGCTGTACAACAGATCTCCAGAACCTTTTCATCTTACAAAGTTGAAACAACCCTCCCTGAACAGCTCTCTGCTATCCCTTACCCTCAGCCCCTGGCGACCACCACTCTGTTTCTAGGAACGTGACTACTTTAGACACCTCAAATAGATGGAATCAGTATTTGCCTTTTTATGACTGGCTTATTTCACTCAGTAGAATGTCCTCAAGCATCATCCATGTTGTTGCCTATGACAGGATTTCCTTTTTTTTAAGGCCAAATAATATTCCATTGTAAGTTTATAACCACATTTTCTTTATCTATTCATCTATCAATGGGCCTGCTTCTACCTCTTAGCTATTGTGAATAATGCTGCTAATGTGAATATCTCTTTGAGATGCTGCACTCAGTACTTTTGGATATATACCCTGAAGTGGGATTGCTGGATCATATGGGAGTTCTATTTTTAATTTTTTGAGGAATAACCATACTGTTTTCTATAGTGGCTATACTGCTTTGGCTTCCCACTGACAGTGAACAGTGGTTTTAATTTCTCCACATCTTTGCTAACATGTGTTATTTTCTATTTTTTTGATAGTGGCCATCCTAATGGATGTGATGTACTGTCTCATTATGGTTTTGATTTGCATTTCTTTAATGAGTAGAGTCTCATAAGCTTGTTGGCCATTTGTGTATCTTCTTTAGAGAAATGTCTATTTAAGTCCTTTGCCTACTTTTTAATTGGGCTAACTTTTAAGTACCAAAATTCAGTAGGTCTTATATAAAATTAAACCTCTTTCATTTTTGGTAGGATATTTTAGATTGGTAGACCAAGCACATTTAAACTTCATCAAAACATCTGATCCAGTGACTCACAGTATCTTTATGGGTAAAAGATGGAGGGCTAGATGACAATATCATTAAGGGGAGTTGTAATTCACCATATGCCTGTATCTTGATAATGTTAATTAGCAAATCAACATCAAATTGTAGAAGGCTATGCTTGAAGAAACCTGCCTTTTCAACATTATCATCAACTACCGGATGAGGACATGTTCACCAAACTTGAAAATGGCCTGAATCTAGGAAAGATACCTAAATGATTATAGAAATAACATTTTAGAGGATCATACACAACAGGCTAAAACAATGACTCCAAACCAGGGAAAATTTTACAAATAAATATTATAGTTTGCAGTTAGGTTAGAGTCCTTGCTTAAAGAAGTCCACGATGAGGCAAATCTACTACATAATTTTTGATGTAACCAAACCAAACAAATTAAGACTAATAAATTTTAGTTAAGACTTGACAGCTCAGTTGGACTCAACAACAACATTATGGGATTGCTTCAAAAAATTTGGTACAAGGGACTTGTAACAATGAAATACCCCTCACTGGCAATACTGAGTAATGATCAAGAATAGCATGGTCCTCTTCTACTCATCTGGTTAAAAAACACCAAAAAGTGTCTTCTATTCTAAGAGTCAGGTTTTTAAGACAGGTTTTGAAAGAACAAGAAACATCTAGAGGAAGAAGAGCATGGGTAAGAAAAAGCTGGAGGAGCTACATGCTTTTTAGACCAAGGAGAAAAATCAAATGAAGGATGTCTTAGGTGTCTTCAAATTTGGATGAGAAATTACACCAGAGGTTATAAACTGGATCTAGTACATAGACATGTCCCTTATTAGAGTTTTTTTTTTTAATTTGAATTAGTGGCCTGATTTTTTTTTAAGAATCAGACTTCACACACAAGTTTTAGGTTCTGGCTTACAAAGGCAGATATTGAATAGTGGGAGCTGTCCCATAACCACTTTGGGGTGGAGAGATGTCCTTGTCTCTGAAAGTCTGTGGCCATGTTCAGTCAGAGACTGGATGATTTCTGTCATTCCTCTCAAGGTTCTTTGATTTTAGTTGACGTTCCTTATTGAAGCCCTACTTGAACTTTTGACTTCTTATGAAGCAAATGATTTAAAGCCAGTGCTGAGTATTTTCCCTGAGTGTCCTCGGTCAACCAGATCCAGTACCAGTCCTTTCCTGCCCAGCTTTATGCTGAGCTGCCCTCTATGGACATTATCAGTGGGCACCCCTGCCCTCTGGCTTCCAGTTAGGTTCATCCAGGACAAAAGAACTGCCCAGGACAATGAAAGGGTATGGCTGACGTGTTTCCCTGGCTCCCTCCTTGTTGGGTCACAGAGGGTGCCTGTCTACCTCTGTGGCTGCCTGCCACAGACTTTGGACAGCCCTCTCTTCAGTCTTAGCTACAGTCCATGAAGTAAGCTGACCAACTGCCTCCTTGATTCTACAGGCTTGGAATGGTAATGCTTCCCATTCCAGCCAGCCCTGGGTCCTGCACCTTATTGGTTTCCCCTAATTCTGCCAACAACTTTATAAACACTCTTTATAAAAATTTACTTGGTCTCCTTGCTTGTGCCTTTTTTTTTTTCCTGCCAGAACCTAACAGCAACAATTGCTGTGTACTGTAGCTGACATCTGTCACCAAAGAATTACAATGACAAGAAGCACTTCTTATTGGCATGATAGTGACCCAAAGGATTAAGAGCATCTCAAAGCCTATGGCTAGAGCAGCCGACACACTGGGTAAACGACTCAGTATACACTGAGGACAACAGAAAACCTTTCAGTGAAAATTATCTTATATTAAATGTTTATGGAGCATGACTTAGTTACAGGTTTTGGGTAACTATTGTTCTTTGTCAAAAATGTATAAGGATGGGAGAATAAAAGACATCTTGAAAAATCTCTGTAGCATAAAAATAACTCTTCCGGGAAGCTTCAAAATATGCAAAACAGTGTTCCATTCCTTTCTCCTGTCCCCCACCCCACCATCCAGTTCACTGTAATGTTCAATTTTGGTTTGAAGAAATAGCTGAAAGACAAATTACCTTACAACAGGTCTTTTATGAAATATAGGAGAAGGCTGCTGACAGAGTGAGTTAAAAACTGCAGTGTTCACAATCTGGAAAACATCTGCCTTGCCTGAACTGTAAACCACCACGTTATAGAAAATGGTTTGTGACAAAGCAGAACCCAGAGTGGGTATTTGTAAGGTCATGGGACAAATCAGGACTATTTAGGCACAGAACTGGGCAATGTGCCCTTTGGCAAACTGTTGCAAGCCAAGGACTTAAAGGGAAACAAAAGTAACAAGCCAGGTATGAAAAGTCCAAATGGCACCAAATGGTCTGCTACTTTTCTTATCAGTGGGTACTCTTTGGTGAAGCCGCTTTAGGAGTACAAACAAAACCACAGCTTGGAAGTTCTGTTGTTTGGTAGAAGGAGAAACATTTATTTAGGTTTCTCAAACATGCTTCCTTGGCAAGTAGAAGAAATGTGGCCACAAAACTTGATGTAGAGTAAAATAAAGGGCCAAGGTTTGAATACAAAACACTAATACAATCAAGTTCTGCGTCTCCATAAAATTCAAGAAAAAAACACATAGGGGATCTCAGTTAATGGGGAAGAAAGAATATAAGTTGTGAGAATGCAACCCAAGTAAAAATGGCCAGATCCTTGCAAAAGGAGCCCTCAGAGAAACAGACATTTTCCTCAGTTCCACCCCAAGAGCTGTGTAGAAAAGCAAGGATAAGGACTACCATGAAACTGTGAACCTGGGAGGTGTGCTTAGGTGCCAGGTGGAAAGAACATATGCAACTGTTTCTACGTTGACTTAGTTCCCACCCAACCCACGGTTTTTGGCTTGGAAGGGGCCATGGTAACTAGAGGTGAAAGCCTCGTGAATGAAGGTTTGCTGGCAGGTCTCAGGGAAGACGGCCTACTCCAAGGACTGGGGACGTGTGGCTGCCAGGAAGGGAGAGAGATGGGACTTAACGGGAAAAGAATAGACACTGCGAGCCTGGGCAGAGCTGCTAGGGGAGCTAGTCCGTATTAGGGCTGATCCTCTAGGGTCTCTCCAGGCAGATGTCTTTGTGTCTGGGGCTCCATTCCTGCGTCTGTGGAACTGCAAATAAGAAAACCAATGGACAGCATCCCAGAGATCTAGAGTTCATAATGATCAAAAGGGAGTGGAAAATGATAAAGGAATGTTTATTCCTCTGAATAATCTAGAACGTGTTCTTTAGTTGTGGCATGGTAAATCGAGGACTGGACTTAGAATCCCACGGTCCTGGTTTGAATTTTGGCTTTAGTAAAAACAATATTGCCTCAGCTTCTCCATCAGTAAAATGGAGATGATACCTTTATCCTGTAGTTATTATGAGGATTAATTAATTCAACACATTTTATTGAATATCAACTAAGTCGTAGGCCAGATGCTGGTATAAAGAACTTAGCACAGTATTCATCATAAAAACACAAAGCACATAACCGCACACATCAGTGCTGGGAACTATATAACAGAGCTTAATGTCATTAGTATTTTTTTCATCTAATTCTTCCACTAGACTGTATGCTACATGAAGGCAGGGTCTGATCTAGCTTGTTCACACAATCTGAAGCATAGTAGAAGCTCAACACATACTGGTTACAGTGAATGAATGAATAAATAACCACTCTAATTGTTAGATACCTGGGACAGGGAAGAAAAGAGAGGGAAGATGAGGGGTCGGGTCTTGCACAAACTATCTTTTGATCCTTCACTTCCTCCAAGCACTGTCTGGATACTGCACACAGTCCTAGCTGAGCCAATTCCCAGAATTCCCATATTTGGCTGTGTTTAATTTCATATTCTGTCTTAGAGTGAAAGTTCACAGATCAAATGATCTGCAGCAGACTGTTCTCAAGTGCCTTTATTCTAGAAAGCACAACAAATGCTCACATTCTGCATTTAATTAGGCATATACTTCTTTTAGCCTTACTTAGTTGAAACAAAACAAAAATTATCAGTAGGAAAATGAGAAACCCCACGGAGATTTTGAAATCTCCTTAAGTTTGATTCAACTAAAGAATGCAGAAACATTCCCATGAGGCTCCATCCCATCTGGGAGGGAGGAAGAAAAGGACTCATTTCAGATCTGCCATGCAAGCTTACAACTCCTTGTAAGATGAAAAGTTATTCCCAGTATCTCTCCTGCCATCCATCCATATACCTACCTATTCTACCTACCTTCCTATTTGTATATCTACACACTGTATATATGTACACTGTATATACACATCTTATATCATGTACACATATGTATGTATATGATTCATACACTCACATACATATAAATCATGGAGGTTAGGACTGGCTACAGGTTTGAGTCCTGTGTTCACTTCTTATTAACCATGTGGTTTGGGAAAGTTATCCAACCTCTCTACATCTCGGTTTTCTTTCCTTGGGTAGAATAAAACCAAACATATAGGGTTATAGAATTAATACACATGAGGTCAAGAATAGAAAACTTATCATCTTTGGCTTATTGTAAGCACTCAATAAATAGTAACTGCTGTTTAATATGTTATTAAATAGTCCGAATTGTATGATTTATACAATATATACAATATGCTATATTCTGTAGTCTTAATTATATAATTTCTATCCAATCTTGGGTTCCCCAACCCTGGCACTATTGACATTTTGGGCTGGGTAATTCTTTTTGTGAGTTGCTCTATGCATTCTGAGGTATTTAGCAGCAACCCTGGCCTCTAATCAACAGACGCCAGTAGCACTCCCCCAACCCCACTGAGCTGTGATGACCAGACACTGTCAAATGTTCCCTGGAGGGCAAACCTTCCCCTGTTTGCAAACCACTGGTATAGAACAAGGAGCAGTGAGTGGCCTGAGAGATAGGAGACATGGTTCCTATTAACCAATTTGTGATCTTGGGTAAGTCCAACCACTTCCCTGGGCCCTGGTTTTCTCATATACAGTAAAATAGAACAGGAAATTCCTACTTTATCTTTCATGATTTTTCTAAGGATGAAATGAAAAAAATCAAATGCTCTAAAGAAGTGTTATAAAAGTAGGATTCTGTTATGATTATTTTGTTAGAGGTGGATATTGAGGGGCAATTACTAGAAGCCTCGTCTTGGGACAACAGCTGATGGCCGCCTGCTCTGTTCTTTAATCCTTAGACTGGGGAGCCCAGCCTCTCAGCAGCTTCCTATCGATCACATGTCAAGGATTCCTTGTCCCTTTAATGGATATATCTGTGGCTTAGTCTAAAGAATTCGAGAACCATTGTTTTCTTTCAAAATGAAATAAAAATGTTCTTTTCAAAGAAACTATTACTGTGGGTGGTGAAACTGTCCCGTCATCCCCATATTCAATTGTCATCTAAGTCCCTCTCTCACATGACTATAATTAACAAGTCTTTATACTTTTAGGCTGTGTTCTCTGTAGATTGATATTCAGAAAGAAATATTCTGAGGGTTTCCAACATCGATATGCTGATTAATACTACAATAATATATTAAGTAATAGTATGCTGGATTTCTTTATCAGTAAAGGAAAACTTTCTGATGTCATATCATATTATGGGGATCAGTATATTGGCAACCAGTATATTATTGTCATTATTTCAATTATTTCCAAAATATGTTTAAATGTGAGATAGCAGAGTGCCCGGGAAAAGAGCATGAGCTCTGAGTTTGGTCAGAGCTATATGTAGACAGATGAGGGTCCAAGGTCAAATCCCCTTAGCTGTGTGACGTAGCCCTTCTGAACCTCAGTGGCATATGTTAACACCCACCTACAGTGTGGTTCTGAATGTTAAGTGGAGATGAGTATGTGAAGCATGGAACATTGTGCAGACACATGGTGGGTGTTTGTAGATGGAGGTGATCTTTCTCTCTGTGTCCATAGTCTGAAAGACTGTTAAAGGGTTTCTTTCATGCCTCAGAGCTTTTCTTGGGTCAGATTGCTTCAGGAAGGCGATTGAAACGAAAAACAAAATTTTTTATGGTATAATTTAGAGTCTTGACTTAGACCAATTGTAATAAAGCTTCAATCAGTTTATCAGCCATCTTCCGGTTTATGAACAAATTACTTCCCTTAATCTGATGGGCATTAATTGGAAATGAAGGGTCAGAAGTTACCTAAAGTATGATGGCATACACCCGGAATGGAGTGAGCAATATATTTCTTCCTTAAAATAATTCATCTGATCTCCTTAAGGACACACATCAGTATCCTGAGACAGCACAGTAGAATAGCAAGATGAACTTGGAGTCAGACAGACCTGCCATTCACTAGTGGGGTGCCTTTCAGGCTCTCTGAGCTTCAACAAACTCTCTGAGTTTCTTCGTCAGCAACATAGGGTTAATATGCCTGTCACTGTGTGAGGGCGAGTACAGATAAAGCCTGAGAAAACCCGAAGTACTGTGCCTGGCACATGGAAGGTGCTCAGCAAGTGTTGCTCTTATCCTAGATCTCTTGCACATCTTTGTACCTTGCCTGGTTTAGGAGAAGAGATGGGGCAACTAAGTAAATGATTATAAACCTACATTTGTTTTTATTCCTTTCCTATTAATGTTGTACATTGCGCATGAGAAAAGTCATAAATTACTAAATGTAAACCACTTAAAAAATATAGGATTATTTGCTTTAAAGATTTCAGTGATGGCTCTGGAAGAGTTTACTTCATAATTGTTCTTTATGCTGCATATGAAGGCATTTTAAAGCCCAGAAACACCAAAGGGGTCTGATCACCTTCCTTTCAAACTTGGCATGTTTAACCCTCCATAAAACTATTTTGCAGAAGACAATATGGTAACAGCTAACCTGTAAGAATGAAATCGTAGCATGATAGTTTCCCAAATTTTCCTAGAAAAGGTTCTTTTTA
Source organism: Smutsia gigantea (assembly GCA_032199065.1). Taxonomy (NCBI): domain Eukaryota; kingdom Metazoa; phylum Chordata; class Mammalia; order Pholidota; family Manidae; genus Smutsia; species Smutsia gigantea. Next base: position 590,770 of record JAVSCE010003137.1, on the reverse strand, counting down.
ATACTTTTATTACTTTTTCCTATGAACCTCTTTAGTGTTCCATAATATTTGTGCTAACTTCTATTGTATCTCACACACTGCATTCTGATTGTAAGGTGACTCACATTTTGTTTCTCTTTCAACCCCCTGCTCCACCGAGGGCTCTCAAATATTTGGCAAAGTGAGAGCAAACATTCCTCTCTATATATAGACTGTATGCTAATTATAGTAGCTCTTCTTTATATATTGTTATATGATAATTATAATAGATAATATTTATTAAACATTCCCTATCTTCCAGAAACATCATAGGGTTTTTTGGTTAACAAATCATTTATTTTCACAATAAACCTACGTGTATATCATTATTATCTCTAGCACACAGTTACAACCTGACTCTCCCACCAGGCCTGGGAAACCCAGTTGACATTATCTGTAGGAAATGAATCAGTTTCAAAATAGTCCCCAATTCCAGGCTTCACCAACATTGTCATTCTCTGTTTCTTACCCTCCAAACATTTTCTAGAAAAAGGAACACATTAATTCAGGAATTTGACTTTCTTTCTATACTTCTGCAGTATAAAAATATAAGGCCAAGGACACAGTTTATGCACAGACTTCCCTGGATGACTGAGTGATGGCTAAGGATTCATCCTCCCTTGTAGGTGTTCTCAGGGACACAGGGAAATAGTACTCTTTCTGTTTCCAGTACACCATGCACTTGGCCATGGACCACTGTTGGGTAATGTCTTTTCCTACATGAATTATTGAGACAAGCATTTCACTTGTGTCTCTGGGAGATGGTGCCTCTTACACCCGCTAATACAATGGCTGCAGTACAAAAGCAGTTTATACCTTAAGAGTGTGCTTTGGTGCCCTAAAAGGTGTTTTATGTAGAAATAGCAAGTTTTATCTATTCTAGAAACATAATTTGAAATGAAACAGACACTATCCATCTCCTTTGCCCCCTTCAAATTCTCCTAAGGGAAGGGGGGTCGGGTGGGGACCTTTTAAAGGTGACTGAATACATTAAAAGCATTTACCACATGCTGGGATGTCACACAGGTCAGACTTAAAGTTTTCATCCAAGGTGAAGCACCAGGGAGCCTCCTTCTGATTCCCTGGGTTTCGGCAGTAGGAGTGTCCTCCGCTCAGCTCTGGGAAGCGGAGGCCGGTGAAGGTGTGCGTGTGCGGGTACTGGGAATTCCACGGCTGGCACTGGCGCCCCGATTTGGTCACACTGACAGTACCCCGGTAGTCTACACCTGTGCTGTTATAGCATTTGTGATCTGAAGAACACAAAAGAAAAGCCCAGACTATGAGAACGAAATAGAGGAGCTGCCAGAGCTCCCAGCCAGTGGTTTCTGGAGGGAGGAGTGCAACTGACCTCGTGGCCAAGGTTTCCCTGTTGGTCAGGGCCAAGGAGGCAGTCTCCCTGTTTGCTGGGCTGGGACACAGGGCCTGCCTGGCAGTTACATTCCTGGGAGGATTTAAAGCCTGTGCTTCAGGAATAAAGCCAGTCCTCCACAAGTATTTTTAATATTGATCACAGAAAAATCACAACTGGGGCAGGACCTGAAGGCACAGGAGTAATTTCCTAGTGAATGGTTGAGGGAAGGTTCGGGCTAAATGGTTCTTTCCATTTCTGTTTGATGGCCTTAGACATGAATCATGTGATAAAGAATCTCGTTCACAGGAAATATTTATTAAGGCCAGTGAGTTATGGGTTTCTCACAGGAGTTTGTGCTAATGGACTGGACACCCTTGAGGGGTAGGTCCTAGTAAGTGCTTCTCCTAGGTGAACACAGGGGCTGTTACTTGAATGCACTGCAGAACTCTGAGTTGAAACAAATGGAAATTTGGAGGGGTAATGATAAGGTGATAGTAATAATAGTAATAATGATATTGCTATTATTTTGTACTAAGCATTGTTCTAAGCACTTTGGATGCATTAGCTTGTTTAACTAATAAAATAGTATTAACTACCAAAAGAAAACTAAAAATTTACTGATGAGTTTAATTCTAGGTGAATGGGAAATGTACATAGGAACAGTTTTTTGTTTTTGTTTTTTTGGTGGTGATGAGAAAATAGAGGATGGAGGCAAGTCCCTATATACAGTATATATTTTTAAGTTTCAGTACAATATACATCACATTTACCACTGGTGCATTTAAACATTTAAAATATTATTCAACCTTCATCACTATCTCATTCCAGAACACTTACATCATCCCAAAAGGAAACCCTATATTTATTAAGCAGTCACTCCCCACTCCCCATTCCCTGGCAACCACTAATCTGCTTTCTGTCTCTATGGATTTGCCTATTCTGGGTATTTTGTATAAATGGAATCATACAGTGGTGTCTGGCTTCTTTCACTATCATAATATTTTCAAGGTCTAGCCATGTTACAGCATGTAACGGGATTTTATTCCTTCTTACAGATGAATCATTATGTGGATATACCACAATTTGTTCATTCATAATTCATTGATGGACATTTGGGTTGTTTCCACCTTTTAGATATTGTGACATGAGCTGTTATGAACACTTATGTACAAGTTTTTGTTTGAACACTTATTTTATTTCTTCTGAGTACAAACCCAGACATGCCATTGTAACTCTTGTAAAGTCATGAGGAACCAGCAACCATATTTTAAAATTATTATGTTCATGAAGCTTCTTGCAAGTAGGCACTGCATCTAATCCACCACTGAAGGCTAACCTCTCACATGGTATTTTACCCACTGGAAGGTAATCCGACCACCGATATGAATCATTACTGTGCATTAAGGTCCAGTTTTCACTATGCCATGGGGTTGCTGCCCCCAAGGCAGTGCAGAAGGTCAGGGGCTACCACCTACTTTTATTTATAGGATCCGCCATGGGAATTCCAATCCGGATACAGTTTGCAGCTTCGGGGCTTTCTGGCTGGGGGAGATCTTCACAGTTTGGCAGTTTCAGCCTCATCAGAATCATGGGATTAGATCTTGCAAAAATGTACTCGGTCTGACACAGGACGTTCTCCAGGATTTCACATTCATCGCGACACAAGTCACGAGGCTTTGGGATGGATGAGGTTTCGTCACAGTATGGGAAGGCATAGTGGCACAGGGACGGAATGGCATACTGAGAACACTTATCAGACAAGTGACTGGAGGTGCCGATCATGGTGAAGGCAGCTGGAAAACAAACACAATTATTAACTCCCAGGGGCCAGGGTTTATCTCCTCTGGTTATCTAGTCAACAGATACCAGATATGAACATGCATTGGAAGGAATCTGCTGTGCTCAAATAGACAAGGCCAAGAGAAGAAGATTCATTTCAGATGTCTAAGCAGCTTACTTTCACTGGCTTGAAAAAAATCATTTTGACTACAAAGTTAAAAAAACAGGATTAAGTTACACATGTACCATTTCCTAATAAAAAGAATTAATTAGGTTAAAGTACAATATATTTTTCATTTTTACTACAAAGCAACAGAACTTTGTGTTTCATCCGGTACTTTTTATTAGTTTTTCGAGGCTTCTAAAACATTTGACAGCTGCAGGGCAGAACTTGCTTTATGCAGTGGTTGAGTCTGATCACAGGATTGAGTTCTATGCCTTGCCTCTGAGTTGCTGGATGACTTTGGGTAACTTGTTTAATTTCTCTGCGGTCTGATTACATTCTATTCCATCTTCTGAAAAATGAGGCAACTTACTTGGAAGTTCTTAAAGAGCACAATGCAGTTGTCCCATTGTGTACACGGAATATTTATTAGTGGTCGTCTAACCTCTTACCCAGCATGGTATTCATGTACAAAAACGGCACCAGCCTTCCTTGTATACCTCCTCTGACAAAGAGCTTCAGCCTCACAAGACAGCCTAGAAGGCTGCTATTGGTACACTGTTTCCCAAAGTATGTTCCTCAGAACATTAACTTTATAGAATATTAATAGTGTTTGAGAAACTAGGGTTCTATAGCCAAACAGGTTTGGGAAATGCTGGGTTCAACAGACTTCAGTGGATTTTTTAAAACTGTACTACTTTCCAGTAAGCTGATGTCCACTGAACATGTCCCAGAGAGGATTATTATAAATGGGTGACTGAATATTCATATCGGAACTCCCATTTAATTCTGTGTAATAAAAAGTACGTTAAAAGATTCTTTTATTAGGTTGAAATGTACCTTCAACAGCTCCTCCCCATCAGTCCTGCTTCTGACCCCTGGGATTTCACAGAGTCCTTCCTCCTGAAAGCCAAGAGGAGGCGCCACTCTTTCAGCAAGCGGCAACTACATCTTCCTCCACTTACTTCTTCAGGTTAAACAGCATCCTTGAACACAACTTAGTTCCTTTAAATTCCTCACAGAACATAGTTACTAGATTTTTTGCTGTCCTGTGTGCCTGCCTCCGGTCTGTTCTTACCTTTTTAAAAAAATCCTAGGGCTGCCAAGGTAAATGATAAGGCACCCAGTTATATGTGAATTTCAGGTTAACATTAGGGACATACTTATACTAAAAATTATCTGTTGTTTATCTGAAATTCAAATGTATGTGGGTGTTCTGTATTTTTTATTTGCTAAAGCTGGCAACCTTATTAGAATTTCAGAAAGACTGTTTTAGTGGCTTGCAAGGGCATGTGGCTCAGAGGCACGGCATTCGTGGAAGAGGTATGAAGCTGCTGTAACCACAGAACTAGGTGTCCAAAATCGTCCACTACCTGACTCTTGCGTACTGGAAAGTGTTTCACTATTAGAGTTCCATTTAAAAAACGACTTTCAATTCAGAAAAATGTAGTTAACGGTAAAATATAGGAAGCAAGATCAGGAAGAGACCTATGATCATCTTGCCACATCATTCACTTCTCAGATGAAGAGATGACAATCTCTCTGGGCTTAGCACCCAGAATTCTAGACTCTAAATTCATTCTTTTCCAGTTTACATGATGTTGCTTCCAAAGAGTAAGCTCTGTGGGGCCAGAGACATACCTGGCTTATTCACCCATCATATCCTCAGTGCCAGCTCAGTTCCCAGTGTGCCAAAAACACTAATAACATTTATGGAGTGTTTGAATGAATGTGTGACTTTTCCAAGCTTCCTTTTCCTCTAAGAGCAACCTTCAATAAAGTATTCTAATATAAATTCCAGAGCACAGAGATCATATCTCATGCTTCTTTGTGGTCCTGCTCCTACTCCCTATGCCTAACCTAATCCTTCATCAAAAGAAGAGCTCGAGAAAACTTTTGGTGAGGAAAGAAAGTTATTCAAGGTTTAAATATAATTTCCTATTATTCATTGGTGTTACCTACCTGTGATCTGATTTTCTATTTCCCCTTGCATATGCAGAGACTCCATATAGACAGTGCGGTTGCCAATAAATCTTGCACATGCAATGCCTCTGTATGGCTGACAGAATCCATCTTCTTCGTACTCATCTCTACAACAGAGCACAGACATTAGCTGTTAGCTGGTGCAGTACGTTATGCATATAGTCGGTTCTGACTGCGCGATGCCCCAAATGGTCGCTAGGGGGCGAAGTCAGGCTCAGTATCCTAAAAGACTGGGCTCACGAATCAGACTTTTCCACGGTTCCATCCATCACTTAAAACATCTGTTGGTCACGTTGGTCAAGTTTCCTTCACCCTCAGAAAATCATCCTGAAGCACAAAAATCATCCTTAAATATGGGAGAAAGCACTTTATTTTCGCAGCTGGTGGTGGGCTGGTCAATGAATGATGTGGTTCTAAGAGCAAAGAGGAAATGAGTTGGAAATCTGGGTACATGTTCTACAGTGCTTTGTTTTTAAGCACAGATTATTTCTGCATTATTTGCTCCAAAGGCTTTATTCACAAGATCCACTCTAACTGATATATCAATTAGGAGGTTCCACAGGGTAAGAAGCTGGGTGAAGCTGGAAAGAAACCAGAGGGCAGTCCAGTTATGTGGCTCCTCACTGCTTAAGACCCATTATCTCTATGCTGCAGAGAGAGGTCCAGGGCAAACCATGGACTGGACAATTTCAAGTGAGCCACTAAATCCCAGGAAATCTAGAGAAAATGTCCAGGGACTTATGATCCCCTAGAACTTTAAAAAATAATCTTTCAAAAACTTTGCTGCCTTAAAATTATAATAATGAACAACAAAGCGAGGGGGGTTGTTAGATTTTATTCCAGAAAGTGATGTTAAGTGATAAGTGTAGCAAACGGCTGGAGATCTAAGGCTGGAGATCAGGACCCAAGATGGCAGGTTCAGCCTGAAAGGACAGAGGATGTAACCTCCCACAGGGCCTGTGATAAACACAAGACACCAGTGTACAGAATATCCAGCCGCTTTTCAAAGGCAGACCACAGCCAAACAAAAGGCTACCTGCCATGCTTATGGGCTGACTTCCACCCTGGATGCGCCGCCAGTTAACCCAGCTGGAATCAATGCATCATCTGACAAAATACCACCTTTCCTCCTTGGTTTCTTCTAAGTTAAAGAAGGTTTGAGCAAAAGTCAGGAGAACAAAATTCTCTTCCTTAGGCAAGCTCTCTGAGTCCTCTGAGCTATGGTTTTCCAATCTACAAGAAGGTAATAATTGACCTCTCCACCCTGTAAGTGACAGTGGTGAGGATCCTATCAAACAATGTAAAAGCTTTTTTCAAGTGCTAAAGTAGTTACAGTTACCAAGGAAGACATTTACTTAAATTATTTCCTTAAGCTGCTACTTTGTAAAATCGACTATGGTCAGTGCCGTGGCCCTAGGCTTCGCCACTTGGGGGCTCAGAGTGGGAGTCTAGTATAACAGGAAACCAGGTGAAAAAAAATCTGATAGAGCTGATCATTAAAAAACTAGGTTTCAGGTGCTTTCTACTCCCTAGTCACTAAAACAGTCATTTTGAAGGTGGAGATGGGGGAAGTACCTTCAGCTTAGTCCCCAAAATAGCGTGTACTGCAAAGCTCTTAAAAACTTAACCTTTAAGTATGCATACAAATGAATATATCATATGCTTGACATAAAGACATTGAAATTTTAATGTTGCAAAATCCTGCAAGCACTCCACATGTTTACTTTCATAAATCCTAGAGTAATGGTGAAGCCTTTTTGGCTTAAATTGTACTTGGGTTGTAAAATCAACCCTACTTTTATTGGGTAACTAATACCATAAACCTATTGGGAGAAAGAAGTTTCTCGATGACCTAGCCTTGGATCTTGGAAACCAAAGTACTGAGACAAGAATACCCCCCCACACCACCCCATGCTATTACAGACAATGCTTTTTCTATCCCTAGGCATTAGCAGAGCCCTGGACTTTTTAGGTGTCATTATGAGAACACTTCTTCCTCCCCCACATTAAACTCTCAAGGCCTCAATTTATATCTCTTGGGAGGACAAAACCCTGGAATTACCCCCAGATATAAATCCCCAACCTACTGGGAGTTCCCATATTTTATGTGTGAGGCTTAGGCTAAACTTCTTACCACCTTTCCAGTTCAAGATTCTAAGAAGACTCTGAATACTTTTTTTTTTTCCAGAATAGAGAGTGCAATTCCTTGGGCACATATTTCTTATCAAGGGCTTAGAGCTGCAGGTGTATTGACTTTTTGACTATGCCCAGAATTCCTGATATTGTGGCCAGTCTTTTGGAGACAGATATAAAAACAAAACAAAACAAAATTTAAAAACCAGCATGTAATGAATGTCACCGTCCAGGGAGTAGTTCTCAGCCCTGGCTGCTTACAAGGATCTCTGCGGGAAGCCTTTGAAAATAGCAGTGCCCAAGCCCCACCTCGGGCCTATTAAATCATATTCTCTGGGGATGCAGCTTAGACATTTATGCTTTTTAAAAGCTCCCATCTGATTTGCACGTGGTTGAGAACCACAGCTCTAGGAAAAAAACATGTATTAAGTGTCTGACACTCTCTGTGCCGGGCACTCTGTTAAGTGTTTTCTTCAAACTGGCCCCCGTACCTGGTATTACCATCCTTATTTTACAGAGGGAGAAACTCAAGTTCAAATTTAAACAACCAGTAAGTGGTGGAACTAGGATTTCAACTTAAAATTTGAGCTTAAGCCATTACACCATGTTGTTAGATCTGCACCAATGTTCTGCTTTTCACTATTACTTTTATTAAATCAGCCTAATTATAAATAAGAGACTTTATAGTGAGTGAACCTTTATTCTGTACCAGGCACCGTTAAGTTTCACTTACATATAAAATTGATAGTAAGCATTTAATCCTGGCAACAATTTTATAAAGAAGATGAACATGTAATTACTTCCATTTTACAGATGAGAAAACTGAAGGTTGGAAAGAGCAAATAACTTGTCCAAAGTTGGATAGCAGGTAGAAAAGCAGGGTTTGCCCGAAACTAGTGTTTAGAACCATGGTATACAGCTTCCTTCCAAATGGTGTGGTGATGGATGTTTTTGCACTGCTTACAGGAGCTTTCTGCTGTGAAGATGCTTTGGTGTCTGCTGGGTGGCAAAAAGGTTTTCTTTTAAACCTAAAGTCACAATCTCCTTTCGTCCTTGCCATTTTGTTCTGCTGGCCTTGGCTGGAAGGGAACAATGGTCCTCCAACATTAATCAGCTTTATGCTTTTCTGCAGCTCACACTTCTTTCATCATTGATATCCTCCATGCTCAGCAAATTAAAAACATGAAGTGGCAAGGCAGCAGAAGTGCACGGGCCCTTGCCATGAGCGTGCCCGAGGCTGAGTTCTATGGGGAAGAAAAGTGCACTGTGAAAGGGCAAATGGAATTCTGGCCCATTCATCACAGGCGCTGGCACCAGCATGGGTCAGCTACCTCACAGTGATGTCAAGACTCAGGGGTGCTTGGTGATGGAAACTCATGTTTCTCATAAAGGTAGTTTAGTTCCCATGTTGCCAGCCCCTACAACCTTCCAAATTCATGGTCATGTGATTGGGAAAAGCACAGTTCGCCTTCCACCTCCGGGATCTCCCCCTTTCCCAGGGCGAGGAGCGTGGAGGGATGGGCATACAGCGCTGGCGGTGCTCGACCAGTGTGGCAGCAGGTGGACTATCCACCGAGGCCCTCCTGTAGATCGCGAGAGGGAAACACTGCCACTCCAGGTCACACACAGTCCAAGGGAGTTTTACAGGGACAGTGGAAATCAATAACTATCAGTTCCTGGGCAAACTTCTAATTTCAGTGAGCAAGGAAGAGAACTCTTGGAAAATGAAAAAAGCTCCCTGGATAGCATGGGGCAGAGGAAGCCCAGGGTGTTGTTTTTGAGGAGAGTGGAAAGGACCAGAAAGGATGGGTGGGTGGGAAGGGAGGGAGCAGTGAAAAGATGCAGAGTACCCCAAACAGATGCCAAAATGTAGTTGTGCCAAGTATGGACTACGAGAGGCCATTCGTGCTCTTTAGTGCCTCCAGGGAGGGCAGGGTTTCTGAAGGTTGCCGCAATTTATGGGCGACAAGAGCAAACTCAACTGTTGTCTTAGACACGCGATTTCAAAAGAAATCCTTCATATTATTGGAAAAACTGGCAAAATTGGCCTGAAGTCTATAGATTAGTTAGTAGTACTGCAGCAGTCTTTATTTCTTACTTTTGATAATAGTACTGCATTTATGTAAGAAGGTAACATTAGGGCACAGGATGAGGGGCCTATGGAAACTCTCTTTACTATTTTTGCAACTTTTCTTAAATATAAAAAAAATTTCAAGAAAAAATGTACAAAAAAAAGAACGTGACACCACCACTTATAGGACAGTGGCACTGGTGTTGGGACCTCACTGTATGTATACAGGAGATGCAATGGTAAGAGGACGTTAGAGGGCCCATAGCTGACCTCATTTAATCACTGCAACAAACTTAAAACAAAATCCCTCCAGACCTATCCCCTAGTGGCTGAATTCTCATCACCAACAATTCAATTTACATTGGAACAATTTGATATTTGTTTGAGACTTGGCCCATGTCTAAATTCAAGCACTTGCAGAGAAATGACCTATTTGGTCAAGAGCCCCTTAGTATTGATTGATTTTTATCAGCTGCTGTGGGATGATAAAATAACTTGTATCATTATTTATACAACTGATTTATAGCAAGTCTGGGGCAACAGATGAGAGGTCCATGTGTGAAACTGACAGCAATCTTCCCTGACTTTACACTTGGGTCCAGGCCCAGCCTCGTGCCAGGATGACAGAGAAGCCAGACAGGGAGGGTGGGGGGTCACTAAAAGAGGGCATCTCGCTCATCGGCTTCATCGTTCACTTTGCCACAAAGCGATCTTTTCAAAACACCGACTTGATCTGGTCATTTCCTGCCTAAAATTCACCGTAGTTTCCCACTCACTTCAGTTTCCTGCCTGCAGCACAGAAAGCCCTTCATCAACTATTTTCTGCCTATTTTTCCAGCTTCATTCTCTGTTAGCCAAGCCTATGAAATGACAATACCAGCCACGCTAACAGCCTTGTCAGTCCAAAGGCGGGGGATGCACTTTGCCGCCCTGGCTTGGCCTGTTCTCTTCCTGAGGCCTAGAATAGCCTCCATCTTCTTTCATCTTGTGAATGCCTTCTCATCTTTAAGATCCAGATACTCCTAACTCACCCAGGAAAGTTAGTTGCTGACCCTCCTATGCCTTCATCACACCAGCCCCACCATATCTGACTTCATATTATGTTTATCTGTTTAGCGCCATCTTGCCACTACTCTAAGGGAAGGACCGTGTCTGATTCAGCTTCTTAACTCTAGGGCCTGGCCCAGGGCACAACTCAGGCAACATGTGCTGAATGAGGGAAAGGGTGCTGCCAAGAACTGTCCCCTTCCAGATATTCAGAGGTAGAAAAGAAGGCCCTTTACCTGACTGACCAAAAGAACTGAAAACACAGCTGTTAAGACATGTGGACATGTTCTAGGCTAGCCCGCAGACATGGACCCTTCTCCATACCAGAAGCACTCTCCAAACATAACCATTTCGTCCTCACCAGGTTTCACACTGGGGCAAGGGCAGGCCAACTAGACTTAGCAGCTGATCTGATCCTTCCTGATGAGTTAGGTCCCAAAAAGTTCCCCTTTGGGGTAATAAGACCATTAAAATGCATGCCTTTTCTTAGTGGGGGAAGAATGAATGTAAAGGTACTTTGCTAACTATAAAATCTCAAACAAAAGAATGGAAAACAGGCACTCAAACAAATATTTGTACACAATGTTCATAGCAGCACTAGTCAGGACAGCCCAACGGTGGAAACAACCCCAAATGCTCATCAACAGATGAATGGATAGACAAAAATCCACCTGTGATACAGACAGTGGAATATTATTCAGCCTTAAAAAAGGAACCAAGTACTGAAACCTATTACTGCATGGAAGAATCTCCAAAATTACGCTAAGTGAATAAGCCAGATATGAAAGGCCACATATTATGATTCCATTTATATGAAGTAACCAGAATAGATGAATCCATTAAGACAGAAAGCAGATTAGTGGTTATCAGGAGATGGTGGGAAGGGAGGAATAGGGAGTAACAGCTCAATGGGCATGAAGTTTTATTTTGTTGTGATGAAAGTGTGTCAGATCTAGATAGATGAGGTGGTTACACAACATTGTGAATGTACTAACTGCTACTGAATTGCTCACTTCAACAGTTAGTTTTATGGTATGTGAATTTCACCTCGATTAAAAAAAAAAATCTCATTTATACCCAAGGGACAGGGTAGAGACATCTTGGAAAGAGAGGGCCAATGGCTGGGATTTCAAGGCTTGAAGCTGGGGAGAAATTTTGGAGGTAGCTTTGTGGGTCCCTTCCACGCAGACTAATCTGCTATGAGCATTGGGAATTTCCACAGGGCAAGCAGGTTTCTTTGTTCTGATTCTCACGGCTCTTCAACTGGAATGCCAGAGAGTGGCTCTGCCAGTCCACAGGTTGGCAGCCTCATGGGGAGAGGCTGCAGTAGATGAAGCAACCCAACACTTCTAAATTTACCACGCCCAGTCCCTCTTGAGAGCCTCATTTCGAGCCATGGAGATGAAATCGTATCAGGTTGCCTGCCCCCAAAGGTCTGAATCCCGGCTTGAAGTCTGCCATCACATAGCGCAAAGAGAGGTGCATACCTAGGTGTGCTCTAGTGAGCAATTTTGCAAAGTGCAGGTTATTTTTCCCTCATGTGAGAAGTAATTTCTCTTTACCCAAGCAAAATTAACTTACCACTGTCTGCCCAAAAGACCACAGTGGCCATAAGTGGATAGAAAGTATCTCTTATAGAATCTATAAATCAGGCCACATATTAACCGCTCAGCATATCCACGTCCACTGTGGTCCCCAGGACTGGCTTTAGCAACCTCAGGCTTCCCACCTCAGAGGTAAGGTTCTCCCTTGGGAGGCACAGTCAGATCTCTTGGAGGGAAAGATCGGCAGTCTTTATTTAGAAAGGGGTGAGGGGGGTAACATGATAAAATTAAGGAGTCAAGTAAAGGATTGCAGGGTTATGACAATATGGATAAATGACCAGACACACAGAAACGTTAAGAACAGATGATAATCCGATGTGGTTGAAAAAGTTACCACCTCTCCCAAAATACCTCATCCTCTTTTTCTTGAGAAGACTTTGAGCCTTGAAGCATGCTTGGTGAACTAACTGGGAGGAAGGAAACACTCTAATTCTTACCAGTTTGGGCTGCACGCACCTCGGCACAGAGGGCCCTCAGAGAAGGGACTGCAGGACAAACACAGGTGGAGACACGGAAAGACTTGTTCGTAGTGAAGGACAGAAGGTGAGTGTCCTGGCAGGGAAGCTGTCTGAGTACCTAGAGTGACTCTGCCTCCGGCTGGCTGTGGGCAAGAGATTGTAGGTTAAATATTTGATCCCAGATTTATCTCACCAACTCTGTTTTCTAAAGATCAGTCTGAAGTGGGCATCAAAGACGGTAATGTGTTGACATAATTGACCTTTAAGGTCAGTTTTCAAAGTAAGCCAATTGAGGCAGCTGGGCCCTGAGGGGCGATGACTCACCGAGAAGACCTCAGACTGTAAGGCTGCCAGCAACTCTGGCATCTCTTCTCTCCCTGGGATGCCTTTGTGAGCACAGCAATTCTCAGGTGACTGTGTCAAGTATCATGTGCTGTTTTGTACACCTGGACACGGACAATTGTTCACATTTATTTCCTTAGCTAAAGAGTCCCTTGCTCTTTCTCACACCCCCTTTTGGCTTTAAAAATTAAAACATTTTTTTTTCTTGGTCATGAACCATTAAAACAAACAGATGAATAAAGTTCTGTCATAGTTTCCAGAGTGGCACATAATAGTTACTTGTGTCCAACTTAGAATGGGAAGGTACTGGCTTTGCTTCGTAGAGACTTTTGGAAACACAAGTGTTGCATTTCAGCTTGGAAAAGGAGCAGGATTACCTGGTTTTGTATCTCACAAATGTAATTTGAGGGAAAACTATGTGTGAAATATACTTTATTCATATTTAAACACACATTTGAAATGATAGGACAGCACTCATACAGTATCTATAAGAATAAGGAAGATCACTAATAAAAAGATTGAGTGATTTTTGCCCTCTCCTGTTTACTAAGGTTTTCATAGTAAGTTAGCCTTGCACCTTCTAAGAAGCCCTGGGGTGTTTTTCCTTTGCCTCCCTTGAAGGGCCTACTCTTCCCCTAAGGATAGATAGGCTTAGCTGGGAATGTTAAGTGGAACTCGAGTCCCCAGGTTCAGGGCCCCCCAGGTTCTCATTAGAAAAGTTTTGGATGTTCTTGGGCAGTTTTCCAAATATTAGGCATTCAAACTGTCCTTAAATTGCCCATTGAGAATAATGGGAGTTTAGAATAATATGAAATTTGCACATACCAATCTGGTCAGATTTTCTGCCACAAATGTTACTGGATTGCTTTGATTTTTTTTTCTTTTTCACTTTTCTTTTATGCCTTTGGCCATGGACTCAAAAAAAAGAGGAGGTTTGTGGAAAAAGTAGTAAAGGGAATTTAGGGACTATTTAGGAGGGTTTGGATTTCATCTTGCCTCTCAGAAGTGGGGTGTAACCCAATTCCCAATTTAGGCTTTTCTGTTTCATCTATATTCCTTCTGTAGATGACAGTTATGAGAGACTACTAGCATCCACAAAAAGCAAAGGTGAGTTAAATGCCTCCCTCAACCCCCAACCCAAAATAAGGCCATATAAAAGTACCCATGTCAAACATAGAACCTTAACACATTTAAAAAATTACGTAGTAGAGGCAGAAATTCACATTAAAATAAGGATTGGTTTGTGATGCATCAAATGGGAATATTGTTAATGGAACAAGTGATGTCTGTTAGACAAGGGGTCTCTGGGACAGAACTGTGAATTCCAGTGGGTTCTTCAAGAAGAAATGAGAAATAGGGGTGGATTTGGGGTTAACTAGAGTGGGAAAGTGCAGAGCAGAGAAAGGGGAGGTCTGACATTCTAAGCATTCAGATATCAACAATATGATCCCTGTTCACCGGGACTTTACAGTCTAGGAGGGAGAAGTAAAAATGGGATAAATATAACCTCTGTTCCCCTTCCCTTCCTCCCATCTACTCTCTTCCCATTCCTCCTTTTCAGCCAAGAAGTTTGTTGAAGGCTTGTGCTGAGAATAAAAGAAAAGGCATCCAACTGGGGCTGGGAATGCTGGAGGAGGTGGGAGCTTCAAAGAGGAGTAATTAAACAAATCATGGATTCAACAATATGCTAGCCAGGGTAAGAGGCAGAGTGAAGCTTCATTAGAGTAAGTAGGGGAAAGGCAGGACAGTCCCAAGGGTAGAGGCGTCACATGTGGTGCCTGGGGGAGTAGAGAGGTTTGCCATTCTATTATAGTCTCTGTGCATTCAGCTCTCGGGGAGGGACATGGATTTCGTCTTGGAGACAAAAGGACACCAGGAAGCGATGTGATCAGTGACAGTGTGGTAAGTGGCGGGACCAGAGGTTAGGGCCCAAAATGGCAGGTTCACCTGGAAGGGACAGAGGCCATAACCTCCCACGAGAGCTACAATAACCCCAAGACATGGAGTACATGACATCCAGCTGTTTCAGTGGAGAAACATGAGCCTGTGTCAGAGGTAGCAGGAAATGCGAACGGGCCTGCTGGTGGAGTCGGTGTGGAAGGGGACTGTGAGCTCAGGGAAGGCGTGTGCCTTGCAGCTGTCCCTTGGGGCTACCATCTTACAGACTCATTCAGTTGGAACTTGCTATTGTAGGCCTCTGGTCCAACCTCTCTAAAGTCGAAAGAACCAAGAATGAGTGGCCTTGTGACTTGCCCAAGTTCACCAAGTAGTTAGATGGGCAAAGTGCAGTGTAGTGGAAAGACCAGGGCTTTGGAGACCCACAGACCTGGGTTCAAACCTGACAGCTTGCTTCCTAGCACATGACCTTGGGCTAGGTAAGTAATCTCTCTGAGCCTTGGTCTTCTCATCTGTAAAACTGGCATATAAGATAATGTATACAAAATATTTGCTTACGATAGTTGCTTATGATGTTTAAGTTCCCTTTCTGCTTTACTTATTCTAGATTTGCCTACAGGCCCTGGAGAGAAGAAAACAAAAACACCCCCCACCCTGTAGTGCTTACATTGGCTTAGACTTCTAGCTGGGAGCTCTTTCTCCCACCCCTTTTTAATAATTTGTATCCTGCAATCCCTTCTTGTTGTACCTAAGATTAGTCATGTGTAAAATTATGAATGTGTGTGAATTCTGTGGATGTGCTGGGGATAGAAGTGGGTATGGCTTATGAAGTCAGAGAGGGCAAGCCTTAGGGTTTAGCCCTTAAGAAGAAGAGTTTGATTAAACTGCTATTTGGTCTGTTCCATAAACTCTGCCTCCCATCCCATTACGATCGATGGGCCCCTCTGTGCTCCATTCGAAGTCCCAAACACCGACCTGACCACAAAGACCTCACTCCTGTCACCTACTCATGGGCACTGCTCTGACAATCGTCCATTTCCTCTATTTATCACCATCTTCTACTGGATCCTTCCCATCAATACACCAATGTGCTATATAATATCTCCCATCTTAAATTCTTTTCAGACTGTGTCCCTGTTTGGCTATCTCCTCGTTTTTTCTGCTCCCTTTTGTAGCAATACTTCTCGCAAAAGAGATGTCTACACTGGTTGTCCCCAGTTCTCCCATTTGCTCACGGACCATTCCAATCAGGCCTCTGCTTTGTCATTCCACTGAAAGAGCTCTTGTCAAAGTCAATAGTCTCCATGTTACTGAATCCCACAATGGATTTCCATTCTTTATCTGTATTGATCTAGTAGTGCATTTGACACAGCTCATCACTCCTTCTTGAAACACTTTCTTTCACTTGGCTTCTAGGACACTGCTGTCTCTTGATTTTCTGCTTCTTTGTTCCTTCTTCGTCTCCTTTATTAGTTGAGGATTTTGATTATTGAGAGCCCTAGGCTCAATCCTTAAGCTTCTCCCTTCTGTTCCCATTCCCTACCTGATCTTCCGATCTCCTAGTCTCAACTGACCACTTCTGTGCTGATAACTCCCAAGTTCCTAGCTCCAGCTGAGACCACTCTTTGAACGTGAGCCTCCACATCGCCATTTGGCTATCTAAAAGGAATTCAAACTCCACATCTCTAAAACTGAACTCGTTTTTTTCCCTCCAAAACATTCTTGAGTTCTTCCTCTGTCCCAGTAAATAATTCCTGACTTCCAATTGCTCATAATAAAAACTTTTGAGTTGCTGTTGACTCTACAGTTTCTCTCATAGCCATATCCAAACCATAGGCTCATGCTTTCATCTCCTCCTTCTCAATTTATCCCAAACTCACCTTTACTGTTACCCTCTGGTTCAGGCCACCATGGTCTCCACCCAATTTTTTCCCAATAGCCTCACAACTGCTCATCCTCCTCCCACTCTTGGCCACCCTCCCCATTGTATCCTCAACATGGCAGGTAGTGGGAATACTTTAAAGACCTAAACCAGTTTATGTCCCTCCTCTGCTCAAACCCCTCCAATGGCTTCCCTTCTCATGCTAAGTAAAAACTGGGGTCCTTGCATAGTCCTCTGCTATGCCCACCACCTCTCTGACCTCATGCCTATCCCTTTGCCCCTTGCCTTTTCCTGACTGATTATTACCCACTGCACTTAGTATCTGTATTGATACATTTAATTATTATTCATATACAAATTTCATGGGGCAGGGACTTTGGTTGGTCACTGCTATGTCTCCATTGCCTAGAAGAGTGCCTAGTAAGTGTCAAGTTGTTGACACCAAATAAAAGAAGTTTAATGAATGAATTCAATCTTTTATTTTTAATTTTAACTTCTGTGTGGTGGCAACAAAGGGGGAATCTGAGTTCATCTAGCAACCTGAAATTTATAGTCAGTTTCTCAACTTTCCTACCCTAGCCACCCCAGCTCCCCATGCATTTAGCTTCTGAATGGAATAAATAAAGAAGAGAAGAGGAAAGGGGCAACCTTTAAAAGTAGCAACGTTGTAACTTAAAAACTAAATTAGCTTCCAGAGCACTTCTTGAATTTGCCTCTTCTCCTCCCTCCTGGCTCAGGTGCCCACTCTCTGTTAGCTGACTCAACAAAGAGGTCCCCGAACTGGGAGGCCAGCCTTTAACCCTCTGCTCTTCCAGTCCACCCCCCCACCATGCTGCTAAAGGGTCGTCTGAATCTGCGTCATCCCTGTGTTCGATGCTCTCCACAAACTACAGGGCCATCCTTGGGTACACAATAAATACCGGTTACTTAAGTGTGTATTGGAAGGCCACAAACTTCTTGGCTAATTTTGCTTTCAAGTTAAAATGATTTCTTCTTCTCTTCTTCATTTTCTCTATCTATCTGCACAAGCTATCAGGATTTTACTCTGTGCTCAACAATGTTCTCAGCTATGAGATAGATTTTAAAAACATGACCTTTGCCTTTCAGCTATGGGCATCATTTGTATTCATATCTAGATGTTATGAAAAAAACGTTTTGCCCCAAATCAGAAACAACCAAAAAAAGGGGGAAGGCTGGATGCTTTCTGTACAACTACCATGTGCCAGTAACCCTCAAGGTAATAGTAGGAAGATGTACATTTTCTAGTTGAGGAAACTGAGGTTCAGAGATTAAGTCTCTTGCCCAAAGCCTTAGGATTCACTCCAAATTTCCTGTGGTTTCCACTATAAGGAACACTATAAAGCTAATAAAAACACTTCTGAAAATATGTGCACATATGATTTAGTGGAAAAGAGATAACACAAAACAGTATTTGCATAGATAATGCCGCTATGTAAAATGGTTATATGTATATAGACAAGGAAATAGTTTAGATGGAAATAGTTGATCTTGATATTACTGAGCCACGTTCTCCAAACTGCCCAGCGCTTAACAATGATACAGTAGTTAGATTAACATACCGAGAACACAAGCTCAAGAATCGGTCCTCGATTTTGTTGTACACTGCTTAGATTCAGCAGAAAGGGAGAGAACTTTATAAGCAGTAGTTGGAGAAGGTTTTCTGGAGGAGTAGAAGAGTGTGGCAAAGGTAAGGGAGATATGTAAAGCCAGAGAGAAAGAAGAGGAACAGAAAAGATCCCTCCCAGGCAGTCTGGCTTGGTACAGCCAAGGACTGTTCCCACCTCCTAGATATTGACAGGAAACATGCCGGCCCAGTAAGGTTCAAGTTTCCCTCAGGCATTACCTAGCAGTAGGATGCTGGGACTGATCTTGGCATTGCTTAGTAGAAAAGTCACTGGGCTGGAAATCATAAGGCCAGGGTCCTTGGTCCTGATTTGGCTGCCCACAAGCCTTATTTCCATACAGCCTTGGAGAGGTTGCTTACCCTTTTCTGTCCTCAGGTGCTCCATTTGTATAATACAGAAGTTGAACTGTATGATGGTTTCTCTCCAATTTTAATGTTCTTTCCAATTCTAACCTTTTATGGTTACTCTAGTTTAAGCTCTCACCATGTCCCACCAAGACAGTGGCAGTGTCCTCCCAACCAGTCTCTCCACCTCCATTGTTGACCCTGTAAGTGGATCTTCGATGCTGCTGCAGTTTGAGCTACCTAATAGGTAGGTCAGATGACCTCTTGCTTACAGCTGCAGTGACTCTCCATGGCATAAATCCTGCAGGCAACAGTCCTAGCACATTAAGAGAGATCACAAGGCCCCTGAATGACTGGCCCCACCACCTCTTCCACCCATCTCCTGCCATTGTCCCCCTTGGACTCCAGGCCTTAGTGATGAAGAACAGCTCCTAGTCTCTGAACATACTACACTGTAAGAGAGAGACATTTGTGCCTTTGCTATTTCTTTTCCAAGAGATCCATTTTCATCTCTCTTCACCTGGGTCACTGCCCTTCATCCCCGAAGTCCAGTTCAGTCTGATCATCTTTTACATGCTTCCTCCAAAGCCCCAGGTTAGTCCATGAGAAGATAGGCTCTCTCTAGCATCCTGCACTTCATTATACTATGATTATCTGTTGAGATGTCTGTTCTTCTACCAGGCAGCATGCTCCTGAAGTGCAGCAGCTGTTCGTATTTTTCTTTGTAGTCTTAACCCATCCCCAATCTCCCCCCACCAGAGCCCAGGACATTAACCTGGTTCACAGAAGGCACTCAATAAATGTTAATGGAATTGCACTCAATGCTTCTCTGCTATGGCTGTGCAGACTTCCTCCAGACTCCAACATCATCAGCCTTTAGCAAGCCACAGTTGAATGTAATCCCAAGGTAGACCAGAGCAAGTTCCACCCCTATTTCTTCAGTACACTTAGTTATCTCCCCAAGAGCCTGCAGCCCCAAATCCCTCAGTTTCCGAGTTGGCAGGTCAAAGAGCAAGCTCCCCACTTCCCACCCCCTCCCACTAATTTCCCTAACCAGAAACAAAGAGACTCTGCAGTCCCAGACTCCAGGTTGCTCTTCGACAGGGCTTACAGCACAGAATTGTATCTGACTCCATGAGGCTATTATTTTAAGCATTACTAAACACCCCTAACCTATCAACTCCTGGCTTTGTAGTCATTTCCAGTTGGAATGTCTTTAGGCTGAAAAAAGACAGGTTTGTGAAAAGACATAAACATCTTTGGTGAGAGGTGACATATGTTTTCTCCTAGTGAAAGCAAGGCACTCCCGTAGATTCTGCAGTTTTTGGACACTGCATAAAATACATCTCTTAGGCAATTAATCTCCTGGCAGGCTTTGAGTGAAGCAATTACTCCATGTTTTTCTTTGTCATTGTTCTAAAGTGTAACAGTGCATCTATCTACTTTATTCGTGTCTGGAAAGCCAAAGACGGCCTCAAAACTTCTGCAGCAAACATTTGTAAAAACACTTAGTGTTCACACGTTTGATTTAAATATTGACAAATTTTTTCATTAGAACATTAAGCCCCTAGCTTTATTCATCTTAAATGTTTTCCAGGAGAGTGACTTCCCCCACTAGAATGACTCCCAGTAACTCAATACAAACTTTGCAACCAGGGGAGCCACGGAACCCAGTAGTCCAGTGTGCTCACATTCTGTGGTAAGGCAGCTGTAACTGGTTATGAACCAGTGCTGGAAATAGTATTTGGAGCTTTCTTGGCAGATTTCTTATGTCGTTATTCAATATGAACTGCAAATCATATGCTCATAGTTATGAAAATGTCAGGAAACTCCTAGTGTTCATGCTTTGTTTGACAAAGCTATTTTAGAGTAATGTTGGAGGCAGAGGCACCCAACATTGGGGATGTGGAAGAAAAGAACACCAACACCCTCCCCCTCCCAGCAGTTTTTGAGAAGTTGGTAATTCAGTCCTCTATGACAAGAGTGCAGCTCTAAACTGATGGACATCCATTTCACACAGTTGTGATTAGTCCAGGATGTCCAGGCTACCAGAGGTCTGGGGGGAAATGCAAGAAACTTGTTCACTTCTTGCTCAGTTTGGATCAACTGAGCTTCAGATCAGGGTCAGCGACTGTTTGACTCATACCTACTGGCCACTGAGCAATTGACAGGAAGGAACCAGAGCAGGATTTTTGTAAGGCAGGGTCTACGGAGAAGGAAGAGAGCAGAAAGTGAGGATAAGAAAGGGTTTGGTATAGAGAGGAAAGAGTGAAGAAAGGAAAGGGAGGGAGAACAAGAAAGAGGTACTTTAAAAAAGTAGAACAGACATTACTTTAACATCTAACAATAATGAAATAAATTTGCGTGATGATTCTACATGGACATTATAATTTAAATGTAGATTCTTACCACATTCTTATAAGCTATGTAAGGGTGTTTTTAATCCACACTTTAAAAACAATGATTGTTGCAGAAATTTTGAAAAATATAGAGAAGCACAAGGAAGAGAATTGAAGTCACCTTATATCCAGAACCCACAGATATTGTTGTTAACACAGCGCATAAATGTTTTATGCATACATACAAACACACAAATGAATTCTTCTTACAGACTGGAATTATATAGACATGATTTCTTTTGCAGTATGTATCTTCTACATTATTAAATATTCTCCTAAAACTTGATTTCTAGTGGCTGCAATTAAACATTTAGGTTATATCCAACTTTTTATTATTTATAAAAGTGTTGAGATGAATTTCCCTGTGTACGATTCATTATATTCATATATGATTATTTCTGTAAGCTAAAAACAATGTGGAATTATTTTCTAGGTAAAATGATTTCCTAGGCAAAATGCACATCTTTAAGATTTTTTACATATATTCCTAAGAAAATTGTTTTTGTTTATATTTCTCCGTTAGTATAGGACAGTGTCTATTTCCCTGCACTTGCTGCTAAGTACCTGCTACAGTACCTATTAGATATCACTTTTTAAGACTATATCCTGATTTTATCTTGAGTGAAGTTAAACATTTTTTTCATATGTTCACATGTATGAAACATTTGTATTATTATGAAAACTACACATTTTGTACATTTTCTCTGTTTTACTGCTGGTATTATTATTATTATTATTAGATGGAGAAACAAATTTTGAGAGACTGACCAACTTTCCCAAGATCCTATAGTTCCCTAAATGGCAAATTTGGGTTTTGTAGGGTTGGCTTCATGTCATTCCAGGCACAGTGTTCTTTTATAAATTACAAGAATAATAATGTCCTGAGTTCAACATGGCCAAACCAAACACATGGAACCCCAAAATAAATAAAATCAAGAAGATCTGCAATAGTATAACAAGGTGGAGTGCCCTATAATGAGGAGTGGCAACTACCTCTTTGGAGAGCAGTCAAGAGGCACCAAAAGGCTTTGCCTCTCAAAAGAACACACCCTTTCCCAGTGGACCACTACAGTATGCTACCTTCCCCGTGACAGGATTGCTTTAAGTTCAACATTTTTGTTTCTAGAAGGCCCTTGTCAAAGAGAGTGGCCTCTGGGAACTCTATGCCACAAATGTCAAAGAGCAAAGGCCTTGGACCCAGAGGCACCAGGGTTGCCAGCCCAGCTTCGCCCTTCCTTCGCTCTGTGGCCTCGAAAAGTTGCTTGACATTGCAGGCATCCATTTCTTCATTTCCAAAGCCAAGACACTATGACCCACACCTTATACCACATGGTGGATACCGGCCAACTCTCAGACTGTAGACCCAGGCACCCAGACATCCCTCTTAAGAAGCTGTTCAGAATCAAGAAGAAGGATTAAAAAAATATGACTACAGGCATAAGAACCTTGGTCTCTACTGCCTCACGGAAAAATTCTGCCAGTGGGGAGTGGGCTGGGAGAAATAGTAAGGGAAGCACATTCCCATCAAGTACACACATTAAATGTCAAAATTCCTATCATTCACGTACAGCATTCTACCTAGAGGCTAAGGGGTCAGGACTACACATGAAAAAGAATTAATTGAAATGGTTCTTCAAGGAGGAGGGAAAACAAGGCACCATGGTGTATACTCAGTGAAATGTCCTTTTCCCAAAGGCCCTCGGGTTACACCAGCCAGAGAGGACCTGTCAAGGTGATGCTGGCTGATGCACGATGAAGTGTTTCATTAACACTGTCAAATCATGACAACATTTATGGGTCCAAATGCAGCACCTCCATGTGTCACTCAGACATAAATCTTGCCTCACTTCACATAGCTGGGAATAGTTGGAATACCAACAGCTTTCATCCATGAATCACATAATGGGAACCCTTGAAGTACATTATTCCATTTCACCCTCACCTCAACTGGGAGCTAGCTAGCTATTGTTATTTAACTCTAATTTACCAAGGCTCCAAGAAGCTTCTCAATTTCCCCCTGATCTGGTGAGCATCAGAATGAGGTTAGAATCAGCTCCAACTAATTCTTACCCAGTCTGCTATGCTGCTGAAAATATAGAAAAGCCAGGTGCACAGTGTTTGCATTTATTATGAAAAATGAGGCTTACAGAGCAGGTGGATTTTACCTTGAGTGTTTTGATGTTTTTTTCTGAAGACAAAAAATAGTGGTGGACTGATCTCCCTGACCAGGGAGCAGCCCGTGAACATGTTTGTGACTGAGCATGCCTTGGAAGGGGCCTGAGTACAGCACAGTCAATGTGGCATTGTGGAAAGAGGATGAGACTGGGAGAAAGCAGGCACTGTAAAAGCCTGCTAGGGTGATACTGGGGTGTTTTCTAAATGTCTGAGTCTCACTTGACTCATCAATGAAATGGGAAGCCTTATTTTACACTGCCTGTATCATTGGAGTTTTGCAAGACAATGCATGTGAAAATGCCTTTTTAGCTATAAAACCCTGCAAGAATGTACCAGACAAATTGGTGGATGCAACAGGTGGCTTGGTGTGAGAAAAGGGCAAACACTGGGGAGACCTGACGTCTTCTGTAAGTCCAAGTATGTTTGGAAAATGTGATTTTTCTAACCTCTTCCCTCCCTCATTGGTTTGAGGAAAGAAAATTATCCTTTTTTTTAACCCAAACTAAATTGAAGTTGAATTTAAAAATTGCATTGCAAGTGGATTCCTGCTTACAAAAGCATTTTCCATGCATTATCTCATTTGATCCTAAAAATCACCCAAAGAGGCAGATATTTTAAAGATGAGGAAAATGAGCTTGAAAAGATCAAGTGGCTTCTATTTGATTAGCTCAAGCTATTAACCTGCAAAGTGGGAACTTAATACCGGGTCTGTTGACGTCAAATCTGATGTCCTCTGAGCCAAGCCTCTATTCTCCCATCCCCTTCTATTCCCTGCTAAATAATAAATTGTACATTTATATAATAAATAATATAAACTGGACATTTATATAATAAATAATAAATAATCATTTGGACAGTCACTGGTCTTCTTAATCAGGTGTTAACTGAGGAACGTATTTACTTTCCATCCCTGTCCTATATCACAGAAGATTCAAAAGACAGATTAGACTTGCCCTCTACCCTCAAGGTGCATGTAATCTTTCTAGACAGACAAAGTATAAAATATTGAAACAGAGAGGCAGTGTGTTAAATCAGATAGCATGGAATCTAATTGTAATTTATTCAGCACAGGAAAACACCACTGGAGGCTGGGGTGGTCAGGGAGGACTTCCTGGAGGAGCTTCCTCTCAAAGTCGTCACAGAATGGAGGCCAGAGGCCAGAGGTGGATCCTGAGCCCCAGGCAAGTATTCTTCTTGCTACACAGGTTGGTGACAAAGGGAAGAGTAACTACACTGAAAATGTCCTTTTAATTTAAACACATGCACACACAAACACACTCATGTGTTCCTATGCCCTAAGCTGCGGCAAGCAGAGAGGTCTCTGTGAGTGTTTGGTATCTGATAGGCTGGTTCGTATGTTATGATGGCCATCCCTGTATCAGTAATCCCACTGGGGAGAGAGCTCAGAAGGACATACTGCCTTTGTAAAAGGGCTGTACTTTCCCAGGTAACACCCATTACTAAAAAAAGGCACTCTTTCATGTGGCTTTCCCAAAAATGCAGCCTGGAAATCTAAAAGCCCAAGTAGTAAAGCTGCCCCTTTTGAAACCTCCTTTACATCTACCATGTGCAGATTCACCAGGCATAACATTTTTAAAAACTGTGACACAAAAATCACTGCACCATCCTTTCAAGTCTGAGGCAGCCAGTTTAATGTTCGACGTCACTGTTCATAGAAGTACTTTTTGATCTGAGAAGATATGAAACACAGCCATCCCACAGCTGGAATATAAGGATTCTATGGAAGAGCATGGATTAATTTGAAAGTGCAGGGGAACAGGCTGGCCTCATTTCCTGAGTGACCAGGGTTCACAAGAAACTCCTATTTGTTTCAACACATTATAAATCTGTATTTTCAGTGCCAAACTCTGTGTCTGGCATAGAGTAAAGGACATAAGAAATAAATGTTGAATGAATGAGGAGCTGCCTTCTTTGATGATTTTGTACTTTATGGTGCTTTGAAAGTCCTTATTGTAAACATAATAATGTCTACCATTTTGATGGCACGTGTATGCTAAGCATTTTAGAAATATGATCTTATGTGCACCATACAACCACAAGAGGCAGATATTACTACTGCCATTGAACAGACAGGAAACTGAGGCCCAGAGAAATGAAGCAATTTGCCCAAGTTCACACCCAGGTTCACGTGATTCCTAAGCCCATGATGCCAACCTCTGCTCAACCCTGATGTGCACCAGGCAAGAAGAGAGAGAGCAAAAGCAAATGATAAAGCAATATTGATAAAAATTGTTAATATTTATCAAAATGTATACTTTCATAATGACATATATATGCTATCTCACTTAATTACCATTACAACCCTCCAAAGTAAGTTTTACTTACCCCTTTTACAGATGAGTAAAATGAGACAAATACAAGAATTTGAAAGACTCGTCCAAGGTCACCTAGTGAGTAAGCAGTAGAACAAGGTACCAGATATGAAACTACATATTACTGAAAGTTACTTTCCTTTAAAAAAAAAAATTCCATCATCTTATTTTTGCCTAATTTACTCCTACTTAACAAAAATTGGATTATAACAATATAATAGGCACACTATGCTGGTTAATTGAATAATCCAGTTAATGGAAAATATATAACCTGTATGATGTCCTGAGCTCAGCTTTCTTGCCCATGAAGAGAAGAGGTGGGGCGAGATGAAGATGGTTCGTGGCCCCTGCCAGAAATTCACCTGGATGCTCTAAGATCCCCTCATCATTCACCACTTCTCAGTGCTACTGAAAGGCAGGTGGTGCCCATTTGAACAGTGTCAATCAGAAAAGGCCATGTGCCAGCTTTGTTAATGCCATCTTAAACAACATCTCAGTCGATCTGTCAGCACTGTCAATACCCTAGGCCCCTGTTGTACAGCAGAAAAGATTAAGCATGTCTTTCCCACCCTTTCCTTAAGGTTGCTGCAGGGTTGTGGGGCCGGGGTGTTCTTTCACTGCTACTCTTCTAAGGAAGTCAGCTTTGTTGCCTTGCATGGACACCAGTGCATTCTCAATGGCTGAGTCCCTCCCCCATCAATCAAGCCTCTGGAAACTGCTCTCTCCCCTTTTGCTTCTCAACATTTCATAAGATAGTATCAAACAGGTGTTAACTGTCTGACAAGTGGTGTATTAGGCTGAGGAATTCTAAATGACCCAGCTGAAATCAGACATGTTGCAAGTTGCCACATGATGGCAACATACAGGAAGAAGCCAACATCTCCCAGCACCACCTGGTGATTCAGTGACTAGCTTAGTTTTTCCTTCTCTTTCCTCCGTGTAGGTGAGTCTCCTCTTGGGTCCAAGTTCATTGATCATGGTACCATCAGTTAAAGGTACGTAGCCACAATTCAAGGGAAGATCAAGAGAATGGACTGGATTCCCCATGCCAGGAGCCACACCAAGCATTTTAAAATTTCCCCTTTTAAATCTGCGCATGTCCCCATGAGTCAGAGTGCGAATACCTTCATTTTATAGATTGCAGGGGTGGGAGGGGGAGTTGTTAAATGTTTAGGCTGGATCTCCAGCTCACATCTCTGATTGCAAAGAAAAATCCTTAGATATTTTTAACTTCACGCTTTAATATTAGAAACTAAAACCTGGAACTCCCCAGAATAACTTGTATTTGGGTCTCTTCTAAAGTGAGCTACTATTAGGACCTTCAAATGGGGGTTCTTGAGAGACACATGAACTTGAGTGAATGGTTGTGACATCGAAGGTAGCAAACTGGATACATGTGTACTTATCCTCAGCACACATTTTCCCCCAAAACTCTTCTTCCTCTTGGTCCTTTGATTTTCCTGATTATAGGGAGGTGACAGTCACAAAGAGGGGTTAATCTGTTTCCCAATTTAGAATCATTAAGACAGGTTTGCTGACTTCTAAGCAATGAGATCCTGGAACAGTAACTATAACACTAACCTTTACCTTCTTCATCTGTAAAATGGGGCTAATGACTCAATCGCCTACCTACGTCCTTAGCATACTGGGGAATAAAAAAAAAAGTTATATGCCAAAGCCCTTTCTAAACTGCAAAGTCTTAGGTCCACTTTTACTAGTGTGAAAAGCACAACGTCAGGCTATTTGGTGGATACAGACAAATAAAACACAATCTCTGCTTTTAAAGTATGAACATTCTTGAAGAGAAAAGATTTTTACATGAATAACTGTAACAGAAGGCAGGGGGAAAATCAGGCACCAGAAAAGGAGAAACATAAGATTCTATGGGATCTTAGAAAAGGTAAATGAGAGGAATCCAGAAAAATGGAAGAAACCGAGCATAGTTAAGAACAATCTGGAAGATATAATCTATGAAACTTGGCAATTGTCTCATTAAGTTTTACATTCACTCATCCATGAAGCATTTATCACATGTTTACTATGTGCTGGTTACTATGCATGTTACTGCACCAATGTGGACAGGTTGAATGGGAAATGCTGGCAGGCTGTCTAATGTCCAGTGGGAACCTGGAAATGCAGGTCTCAAGTTCAGGAAGAGTCAGGGTTGGTTGGCAAATGCCACTCATCCTTACAGAGCTGGCAGTTGAAAGCTCTGTAGGGATATAGGAACTCTGTAGACACTGATGAGTTCACCCAGGTATACATGTGATATTAAAAGGTAGAGAAGGGAGGAAGGGAAAGGGGAGAAACTTGTGGAAGAATCCACAAATGTGGGGTCAAAAGAAAAAGAGGAATTAGCAGAGCAGACTAAAAAGATAGTTTCAGGGAGGTAGAGAAAGGGTGAAAAAATACTAATAAAGAATAATGATCAGCAGCATCCCATTCTACAAAGACATAGGACATGGGCTGCTGAGGAGAACGCACTGGACTTATCAGCTAGAAGTCTCCTAACGCTTCTTGGCCAGCACACAGCTCTCCCAAGTCCAGGTCAAGTTACTGTAATATCTGATTCCTGACCACAAGTAACCAATAGAATGCTTGGATGTGAATCCCAGTTCTGCCACTTATGAGCTATATGACCTGGACAATGGACCTGTCCTTTCTGTGGCTCAGCTGGGGGGTAATGCCTCTGCCTGCTACCTATGATTACTATGAGGATTCAGCGAACACAATGACTCCTGGAACAATTTTGACACACGGTACCTAGTAATCAGCTACTACCAATGGGCTGATCTACTTAGAGAGGTCTGTTTTTCCAAAGCTCAGGGCCTCTGAATTGAGGGGCCACAGATCAGATGTACCTTCTCACCCCTCTGCCGGGCTCCTGCGCACACAGGGCAGCCACTGCTCTGTGATGGGATCGGAGGCTCTGGGCTGGTGTTCTTGCGAAGGCTCCTCATGTGAACCATGCCCTTTTCTGGGGCTGTTGCTACAAAGCTGACCAGGTTTTGGAAATATAAGGACTTCTTATCAATGAGTTCTGGGTAAACCACTGTAAACAAGTCTTAAAAACCATCACCTTTGGCTGGTTTGTAAGTTGTGGAAAGTGAACCCAGATCTCACACATGGTAACAAGGAGAAACATAACATTGGAAGACTTTGGGACTTTCTATCAAAATTTTTGAATCCACAGATTTTCTGTTAAAGGGTTCAAAGAATTTAATGAGCTTTCCCCCACTATATGGTACCTCATTTGTCACCAGGTACCTTCCAGATGGAGGCACAGAGATGTGCATGGAACAATCCAAAACTGTCTTCCCAGAGCCCACTCTCAGCCCTACTCTGCAGTGTGTAACTGGGGAGCTACAGACATGTACCATGGGCAAGTGTCCCAAGCTTGCAGAACAGATCCCTAGGCTTTGAAATGCACGAGGAGACTGTGACCAGCTTGTTGGGGACCTGTGTTTCTGAGTGTTCTTGAGAAGTGTCGGAAGACTACTAAAGCTGCCTTTAAATTCAGTTTAGACTGTGGGAATAGGAGCCTGGGGAAGCTAAATTTACCTACAAGTCAACTGGATTAGGCACTAAAGTAATTTTCCTTGTGTAAACCCAATTTTTGGATAATGCATGAGCTAAATTTGGAGCACAGGGCTGAGACACAGATTTCCTGTGTTGTTGAGCTCTTGCAGATCCCCACAGATAACAAAGCTATTATCCTGGCAGAAATGGAAGCATCCTCAAACCCTGTCAGATGGCAACACAGACAAAAATTACAACCAAATGTATTTTTACACTGATTCGCTTTCTTAGGTCTAGCTCCTAAAAGCAAAACATTCTCGAATAGGAGGAGCTCCGTAAAAACACAAGACTGCTGCTGCTTAGGAAATCCTCAGGGAATGCCAGGGACTGACAACAGTGGATTTCTGATAGAAGAAAGAGACAAGGATTTGGAACAAGTTTCTGAATGGCATCATTGTCCTTTCTTTTCTTTTCTTTTTCCCAGAGTTTCTTAGCAGGCATTTTGGAGGAAAGGATTTGGATCAGAAACTCAGAAATTACCTGGATTCACAAAAACGGTCTGAAAAAAAATATTTTTTTATTGTTTCATGTTAAAGGTCTTTACCCCACTCCACCTAACACACTCCCTTAATCCTTCTCTACTCTTGGCCCCTCCAGCAGTACCCTGTGTTCTGTTTCCAAAATCCATGGGCCCTCTGAGGAGCTCGTGAGAGTGTTTAAACTTCTTTGCCTTCATTTCTCATCTGGTAAAATGAGGGATACCTAAGCTTAACCTTCACTAGGAAAGTGAAAGAATATGTAGCCAATGAATGCTATATGCTTTTCCATTAAGATATCCTTGATCTATATTAGTACTAACCTTGACATTAAAAATAAAAACTTAATTATACTGTTTTTTAGGCAGGAAGCAAACAAAAGAAACAGGAGAATGGGAATTTGAAGACCTGAGTTCTAATCCCAGTTGTGATGCTCACTACTTGCCTGTCCTGGGAGTTCAAAGTTAGACGGACCTGGATTTAAATCCCAGCTCTCTACACCTGCTAGGCTGTGTGGCCTTGAAAAAGTTACTTGCTGTTGCTGACCTTCAGGTTCCTCAATGTCAAATGGAGGAAGTAGCACTTGCCTCGAGTGCTCTCTTCCCATATTAGCATATATTAATCAGGCTAAATAAGACAATATGGATAAAAGAATGGTTGGCTTTTAGGATAGGTATAGGAGGAAAGTAAGCCGCCTCCATTGCTTTGGATATTAGAAGGATTTCCACTGATGCTAATTGCACTCAGCCATTCCTTCCTTCCACAGCTAATTAGGTGTCTGTCTGTGCCAATTGTACATACGGAGATAGTTGGCCTCAGAGAACAGTCTGTCCCATGAAGGGGACAAAAACAGGGAGCCTGGGGAGTACAGAGGATGGCATGTGAGCTTGAACTGCGCAGTGCGGCAAAGACTTCTCAGAGGAAGTGATGTCTAAATGGAGAGCTTTAAGGGAAAAGCAGGAGTGAGGATGTTCCAGATGGAAAGAACAGCCTATGCAGACTGCTGAGCAAGAAAGGAGTGAGAATAGTTTAGGGCCCTAGAGTGAAGAGAGGATGGGAGATTGGGGCAGAGGCTAGAAGAGCAAAGCAGGACAGGACAGATTAGGAATGTCTTTCTAAATCAAGGGAAAGAGTCTACACTTATCCCAAGGGCAAAGGAAGCACAGGAAAAATTTAAATAACACAATCATTTTGTAGTTCAGAGTCATGTGACCTAGACCTCATGGCAACTGGCTTGATTTCTTTTACCCAAGGGCAACCTATAGAATGTAAATCTGTAATGACAGTGATTTAATAGCATAAGGGAGATAGCTTCCTAAGTAGGTATGCCTCAGACCCACAGGTGATAAGTGCTTAAAATGATTACTTTCAGTACTTAAAATTTAACAAATCCCTTTATGTCTTTGGGCTTGCCCAGATCAAAGGCACTAATGATTTGCTAATTGCAACCCACATGCTAAATGCCCTTCAGAGATATTGGCGGTAGCAGATGGAAACAGGTTTCAAGTAAGTATGCATGTGAGGGATATACAGGGTTACCCTGGTCTAAGTTATATCTGCCTACAAGGCTACAGTAAGACCCCTGGAGGTCAAATCCCCCAAAAAACCAACACATTCTCTGCCCACTCCACCATATTAGGAATGAATGAATGATCTATCATGATATAAATGAAGGGAAGAAAGAAAGAAATGCAATCAAATGCAACAAAGCTCTACTTTCTCCCATGACAACCAATGCAATGATTTAAAAATACCACATTCCATCCAATCATTGACTTTAACGCCCCTGTACTGCTGTTTCCCTAAGGAAGTATCTACTTCGCTTGTTGGGAAATCTGGGACTGGCTGCAGAGATTCTGGTTGGGAAGAAGTCTCCCTGTTTAGAAATTACTTTCATTTGATACTGTACATCCCCAAAGCTTCAACAGTTTGTTCTTTGAATGTAGTGACAGTCCCAGTAATCTTTGTATGCCTGGTGTCTGTTACTGTGCTTGGGACACAATAGGTATTGCAAAATATTGTCCACTAATTTGGAATATTCTAGTTACTTACATTTTCTAGCAGGAAGTAACAATTATGCAGAACTCTTTAAGAAGAAATTTTTCTAAGATGTTTATTTGTTTCTCCTTGATTGTGACCACCTTGAGGGCAGGAAATAATGTGTTTTCATCAATATGGGCACCCTCCCTGAACCGCCTTCCTCCCATTATGCTTAGCACAATGCGCAGCATAAAGTGAGAAATTAGATTTGTCACTCTATCAATGGTCTTTTCTTCTTCCCTTGGTAATAGGGCCAATGAATATAATAGAATCATCCTCTGCTACTGTGGACCTTGTAGAACCTATGGCTATGTTTCTGCATTGGTAATAAGAATCAGAAGACTTGAGTATGAATACCAAATTTATCAGTGGCTCACCATGCAACCCTGAATAAAGAACTTAGTCTCTTAGTGATCCCGTTTTATAATTTTAAGTGGGCATAATACTTGCTTTGCCTATCAAACAGGGCTCTTCTCTAGCTCAAAAGAGGTCCTGTATGTGAAAGTGCTGTATAAGCACTTTCATTAATGAAGGGAATGGAGCTCAGGATTTGAGTCAAAAAGAAGTGAATTGAGTCCAAACTCTGCCACTGCTCAGTGTGTGATAGGCCTTGAGAATGCTCTTGTTCTCTTCATTTATGATTCCAGCAATAGCAGCCCCTTAGGACTGTGAGGACCAAAAGAAATAGGAAATGTGCAAATAGGCTATGTCAACTGTAATATAAGCTTTTCCACGAAAAGCAAAAATAAACAAGTGGAACTACATCAAACTAAAAAGCTTCTGCACAGCAAAGGAAACCATCACCAAAATGAAAAGACAACCTACTGTATGGGAGAATATTTTTGCAAATGGCATATCCAATAACATGCTAATATCTAAAATATAGAGAGAAAACACATGCAACTCAACACCAAAAAACAAATAACCCAGTGAAACAATGGGCAGAGGACTTGAATAGGCATTTGTTCAAAGACATGTGCCAAGAGGCACATGAAGATGCTCCACATCGCTAATCATTAGGGAAATGCAAATCAAAACCACAATGAGGTATCACCTCACACAAGCCAGAATGGCTAGTATCAAAAAGACAAGAAAAAAACACATGTTGGTGAGGATGTGGAGAAAAGGGAACCCTCGTTCCCTGTCGGTGGGAAGGTAAATTGGTGCAGCAACTATGGAAAGCAGGATGGAGGTTCCTCAAAAAGCTAAAAATAGAAATACCATACAATCCAGAAATTACACCTCTGGGTTAGCCAAAGAAAACAAAATCACTGATTTGAAAAGATATATGCCCTCTATATTTACTGCAGCATTATTTACAATAGCCAATATACGGAAGCAACTAAAGTGTCCATCAATAGATGAATGGATAAAGAAGAGGTGGTACACATACAAAATGGAATATTATTCAGCCATAAAAATGAAAGAAATCTTGCCATTTGTGACAACATGGATGGACCTAGTATTTTGCTAGGTGCAATAAGAGAAAGATAAATACTATGTGATTTCGCTTATATGTGGGATCTAATAAAACAAATGAGCAAATAGACTCACCGACACTAAGAAGTGACTGGTGGTTCCAGAGGAGGGGTTGAGGTGGGTGAGTGAAATAGGCAAAGGGGAAAAAGAGGCAAAAACCTCAACCATAACATAGTCATGGGGATGAAAGTACAGTTTAGAGAATATAGTAAATAATGCTGTAGTATCTTTCTCTGCTGACAGATAGTAACCATACTAGTTGGGGTGAGCATTTAATAATGTAGATAACTGTAAAATCACTGTTACATACTTGAGACCAATATAATATTGTATTGGTCTATACTTCAATAAAAAAAATACCAATGCTGTACATTGCAGCTGAGCCACAGAGTGTAGGATATCGGGCTGCCTCAGTTCTGATAAAACTCAGAGCAACCTTTGGTGCAGTGCTTCTCAAGCTGGGGTGTCCATACAACATACAATGCACCTAAGAGGGTAGGCTAAAGAGGCAGATTGCCTGGGACCACCCCCAGAGATCTGATTCACAAGTCCAGGGTGGGATCCAGGAATGTACATTTTTAACAAGCTGCATGTGGACTGACCACCACCGGACTTTGAGAAACACTGAGCTAGGGCTGAAGAAGAGTGTGATCCTCCCAGAAGAGTAAGGGAAGTCAATGACGACCCTGAGCTGCCTCTAAAGCAGGAGTTTACACTGGAATGATCTGTGGAGCTTCTTCCACATTCTTATAGCCTGGCCCCAGCTCTAAAGATTTTGGTTCAGCAGGTCTGCCGTGGATCCCAGATCCTTGAGGCCCTTTAAAAAATTAATTTCCCCCATTTCTTCTAGAGATGTGCAGTCATAAGACTAGAGTAGAGGCCTAAACACTATTTTTCACAATTCAGCCAAGGGATGCTCAAGATCCATAAGGGTAACCCATAAAACAGAAGCCTGCTGAAACAGCTTCCCCAACCCTCTTCCACACATAAGCCCCAGGATACAGGCTGTCCCTTGGAGACCTTCTCTCTGATTCTTCTCTTTGAGACTGTCATTTGTGGTCAATATCCTATTCATTTTTTTGTTCTGAAATGTTTTGTTGCTGTGTGTGTGTGTGTGTTGGTGTGTGTGTGTGTGTGTGTTGGTGTGTGTGTGTGTGTGTGTGTACGTGGGGGGTGGGGTGAAGGCTCAGTCACTATGACTTGCCCAGGGTTCTAGAGCTCCATCGCCATCCCCCTGTCAGCTTCTGCCCATGTCACTTACCTCTTCATCCTGGAAATGGAGTGCTAAACACAACTGGTTATTTGAAAGTTCTGGTTATTGGGGATTTTGCTAGACCACAGTGACTTCATGTTTTGTGACCTAGCACATGCAGCTAAGAAGTGATTAAAACAAATAAGCAAATAAAAAAAAAACAAGATTGCAAAAAATGTGATGCCCAAATCAACACAAAATTGTGTACCATTGTGTAACATAATTAAACATGTCATTTATTTGCCATTAAAATGATTATGATTTAGCACAGGGCCAAACTTGGCCCACCAATGCTGAATGTTTATGACTGGCTACCTCCGAACATAAAGCCGGTTATAGAAAAATGTTCTTTCTCTATCCTACCTCCACTTGATGAATGATTATTTTACTTAATAATATAGTGAGTGAGACCAAATTTGAAAATACCTCAGAGGTGAAGCCCAGTGTAATTACATTTATAAATATAGGTTATTATAATCAGCTCTAAGCAGAAGGTTTAAAACAGAAATTTAAAAAGTGAATTGATGAAAAAAATCTATACAAATCAAGAGAAGCACTTAATTTGCTGACACTTTATAATGTGCTCTAAAAATGTATTAACAAAGCCAGTCTTACAAAAAGAAAAATGTTCCCTAGTTCCCCTATTTAAAGTTGAGGAAACAGAAAAGATAAATAAATATAACAGGTACCTTACAAATATTTTCTGTGATAAAACCGAAAAACGAATTGGTTGTGTTTACCCTGTGGAGACCCTCTGGTGCACACAAAGGCTTCCTAATCCCCTAAATTAGTTATCATTGCTTGTACTAATTCTCCCATGTGTGTCCCACTTGACAGAGGGCTTTGTCGTTAAGAGGTCCTGGTTGGGCCTTACAACCGGACAGACTAAGTTCAGGTGTTGGCTCCGTTACTTACTGACTTGAGCAAATTACTTCTCTGTGCCTCATTTTCCTCATCTGTAAAATGGGGTCAACACCTATGTGTAAAGGTTGTTCTAAAGATTAAATGAGGTAATACATGTAAAGCACATAATATAATGACTAGTCCATAACATGTAGGCAATAAATGGTACCTCTGACTATGATTATTATTCTCAGATGGTCAGTTCAACAAGTATGTTGAGAAAGGTGTCGTAGCCTCACTTCAGACAAGGAAAGGGAAGCTCATTTGGTAACATGCCTTGACAACAGCATGCTCCTCCTCCGTGGCAGGGCACAGACTGACTCTGGGCAGAGGGACTGACAGGGGACAAAGGCTTCCAGCCCTTTGGTATATGCACAAACGTGTGAGGTAGGAAAAAAAAAGCACGTTTAGAAAATAGAAGAAAGTAAAAAGGAACAAATGACTGTATCTATGTACCAAGATTTTATTATCTCTGAGGGGTAAGACATGTAGAGCTTCATGCTGTATTGCTTAGCAGAGGATGGGGCACAAACATTTTGATTGTTCTTTTTTGACTTATCAGCAATCTCCTTCCAAAGTCCCACCACACATGACTTTAAGTAGAAATAATAACAAAAATAAATTACAAACTGCCTACAGGAGGGCAGCTACCTATGGTGGAGATGACCGACCGCAAGGCCTGGGGTGTGGCTATGAACCCTAGTTTCTGCATTTACTAGTGTTAGGCTATTGAACAAGTTACATCACCTCTCTGAGCCTCCGTTCCCTACCTACAATATGTGACTAATAAATGTAAGCTTTCTGTAAGGGAAGTTATGAGGATTCTATGAGATACCATGGACAGCCTGGTGCAGGGTGTCTCAGGCTCAGTGCTATTGGTGTTTTGGTCAGGCTGGTTCCTTGCTGTGGGGCCTGTCCTGTGCTCTGCAGGATGGTATGCAGCAGTTCGGTCCTCTTTTGGCTAAAAAGGCTGCAGGAAGGTGTTAAGTTAGCTGTGCAAATATAGATCTCTTTTCCACTAGATGCCTGGAGTACCCTACCCCGCCAGTTGTGATGACCGAAAAACATCTCTAGACATTGCCAAATGTCTCCTGGAGGGCAAAAACCCCCCTCGTTGAGAACCACTAGGCTGGGCCAATGCCTGGCACATAACAGGAACATGATAAATGCTAATTCTTTCTCTCATTTTTTTCATGAGGTAAGATTCAATTAATTGGGAAACTGTGTTAATCAAATAATGGCAGAACTGAAGTTCATTTTTTCAGTTGTATGAAAAAAAATTAGTGTGCATAATAACCAGAAGTCACCGAATTCACCTATGAAAACATGCCATTATAAACACTCATGTGAAAGTTATTTACATTCAATTGGTATACTAAATACAAATAAGTCTTACACATTTATCAAAGCCTCAAAAAATACATCTGCTGCCAATCATTGCCCTAAAGTTAAATTGATAACCGCACTTAAAGGTATTGAAATGGCAATTATATATATATTTCAAAAACAACTATTTTTGACTTGGTCCTTTAATGCAGATTAACTTCCCTTTTTAATAAGCAGGCTAATGCAGTTTTGTTTCACTGTCATAGCTTAAGTTTTCAAGCTGGAAATTCTTTTGCAGAGCTAACCTACTGTTAACATCTTCCTGCTGCCTTTTTAGCCTATTTTCCTTTGTTCAAGCTTCAGTGGAAAAAAAGACCAGTTGCCCATCGGAAGAGCTTTATTCTTGTGTACCTGGAGATTTTATGTAACATCAGGCCTGGCCTGGGACTTCCTCTTCTGGACGAGTG
This sequence comes from Smutsia gigantea, assembly GCA_032199065.1. NCBI lineage: Eukaryota > Metazoa > Chordata > Mammalia > Pholidota > Manidae > Smutsia > Smutsia gigantea. Next base: position 553,624 of record JAVSCE010003137.1, on the reverse strand, counting down.
GTTCTCAACAGGGTGGTGAATTTGCACCCCAGAGAACATCTGGCAATGTCTGGAGACATTTTTGGCTTTTTTTGCAACTGGGGGCAGAGGGCTACTGGCATCTAGTGGGTAGAGACCAGAGATGTTGCCGAACACCCTACAATGCACAAGACAGCCCCCTATGACAAAACATTGTCCATCCCCAAATGTCAGTTAGTGCTGAGGTTGAGAAATCTTGTTTGAGACCATGGCTCTGAGATGATTTAGCAGATGAACAATGAGTAAATTGTTTTAAAAAAAGACAAAGTCAATCAAATCCTGCTTGTCTGGCTCTGAGGTACATGTTGCCTTCTTCGGGAAGCCTTTTAAGTCTGACATTTGAAAGCCGCTCTCTGGGAACCACAGGCCTTTGTGCATGCCCCCATCACAGCACTTAGGCAATCAGCGCGACCCTGGCTCACTGTGGATGCATAACCAAAGACAGCTGAACAAATGCTCAAGTTGTGGGACCCAACAACAGGTCCTTGAGCTCCCTCTCTGGGTATGTCCAGCGTAAGCTCTGCGGGCCCCCAAGGGATGGCTCTTGGTGACAAGAAGGAGGAGAGGGTGTGAAGGAGCTGGACTCCCTTGTCTCTTCCCTTGTCTACACCAGGAGTTGGAGTTTATTTTCCTTCTCCGCCTACACTGACAAGAATATAGATTTGGTTTCATTTAACATTTCACATGATTGTCTGAAATGTAAGAACTGAACAAACAGATCTGATTCCACACTTTCCACACTCCTTCTTGCGGCGCTGCTCAGCAGAGCTGTTAAAACAAACAGGAGAAATGTGGAGGTCAGGGTTCTGCTACTTGCTGTCTAGTTCGCTATTTATGCCTCAGTCTCCCATTCTCTCCAAACCTCTCCGCAGCCTTCCTCTGACCTTCTTGAAAGCAGAACCTTCTTTTCCTCATTGCTTGAACAGAGGGGGTTCTATGGTTATTAATGGACACCAGCTCTTAATGTCTGACCAATAACAATACAGCACACAGAGGTTTCCGACAAGTTGATAAGGAGAGGACAGTTATCCTTAAAGTTGTACTTGATCAATTTTTAAGATTCTTTGCTATTCTTTGATTGTGCCAAGCATGCTTCTGTCAAGAAGCCTTCACACTGGCTTTGCCCTTTGTATGGGACACACTTCTCTCAGAGAGACTCATGGCGCACTCCTTCACTCATTCAAGCCTTTGCCCAAATGTCAGAGGCCTTCCCTAATCAACCTAAGTAAGGCAGCAGCCCTCTACTACATCACTCTGTTTCCTCTTTTTCTGCTTCTTATTTCTTTTTAAGAAATCATCCCTTCCTGGCATCACTGGGTCCCTGTTCCAGAATACAACTCTATAGAAGATAGAGCAGAATCTCTGCCAATATCTTTCATTGTTATAGACTTAGTTCCTATAACTGTAGGGAGGCGGCTCTTAGTAGGTATGTAGTAAATACTTGTGGATAGCATGGAAGTCTCAGTCAGTCTTGGTCAGGCTCCTGTGTTATGCCTATCTTTATCTTTTTCCCACCCCACTAGCCTGTGATGGGTTACTTAGTGCATTAGTTAATCCCTCCTCTCTTAATCAATTCCACATGCTCACATCTAGTTATTCCTTAGTGTTTATCAAAACAGCCTAACTAAGGGCTCCTGAAGACTCCTTAGGAACAAGTCAAGATCATAGTGAGCAGAAACTCCCTGGCACCATTACCCTCTCCACACCCTCAGGCACAGAATCCCTTGAAGTCCTGGCTTTAAGGTCTTTACTATACTTTAGGTATAGCTTAAAACTAGTTCCCAGTTTACGTTTTACATTCAGAACAGCTAAGCTGTCTTTTTTTTTTTAAACCATCATAGAAGGTAAAATTAAAGAATTTCTATCCAAAAAACTGTAAAATACTCTCATGGTTTCATCTGTGACCCTGAACTTTTCTTTTCTTCCAAACCTCTTTTATTTTTGTGAAAGAATGCAGTGTGCACAGGCATCTGGCTTATAAAAATAAATACTGACTGGTTTTCCCAAATAACTTGGCCTAATCATCGAGTACTCCTGAAAAGACCTGTCTCCTGAGATATGGCAATCTAATGAAACAATCTATTCCATGTCCAGGACCAGAGAGGGCACCTAGCTAGGTTAAATTACAGGCCCTGGAGAGTCTGGATTTTGAATCAGGACAAACTCTGGATTCCACAGAATTAGATGGTTTCTCATGTAAGGTAGATCACTAGTGTTCATGTACTCTTAAAACAGATTTGTTATGACTCAAATATGTGTAGGCTTCATCACTAGAGGGCATGTACTAGTAGGGGTTTTGATATTTTCCAGCTTAACTTTATAACTTTACTTAAAAACAGAATGAATGTTTGGATTATTTGTTTATTAAAATTAAGTGAGCTGATAGAAAATTATTAGAGATCAACTATCTCTAAATCAAATATCAATATTAATAATTTGGGCATATTATTGAGAGACACCTTTTACAGTCACCAAATCAATAGATTTAATTGAATTTAATTTAGCTTAACATACAACACTTTAAGTATCTACTCTGGTAACATTTTGAAACTTTTTTCAAAATTCTTTTCCAATTTTAAAAATATTCAGTTAACTAAACACCTATTTTATTTACAATAAACCACAAACTTGTTTTAGCAAAATGAGCATGTGTTGCTTGAAATTTTAATTATTTTACAAGTAAGTATTAACTGAATTTATTTCAGGGAAAAATATTACTCGATTTCCAAAGTTTAAAATATTGGATCAGGCAACGAATTTGTTTTTTTATCATTATTTCTCTATTTACAACAACTAGAAAATATAAACACTTTATTTTTGTTTTTATAATTTTCAGTTAAAATGTAAATGCTCTGGAGCAGAATGTTCCTTCCGTGGCCTCTGTTGAGTTCAGATGCTCAAATTAGTTTCATCATCCTTCTCATGCAATAATAATAATAATAATATAGTAGATAACAATAAATATATAATAACTATATAATATCCTCATTACAATAACAATTATAGCAACTGGTACTGACTGAACACTTAGAAGCCATTAATATTTACAGAGGGCTTCCTATGGGCCAAGCGCTGTGCTTTACAATAGACTGATGCAGGGATTTAAGGCAGCACTCTAGCACCTCTACCTGTGGGGCTTTGGTAAGACTCTTAGCCACTCTGAGCTTTAGTTTCCCATCCTTGTGACAGAGGAAGACTGCCTGTCTCATGGAGTTCTCTGTGATTACATTCATTGTGAGTGGAATACAGCTTAGTGGTGGAGGTACACTCTGACATGCAAGACTACAGGCTCATTGCTCAGCGACCTCACTGTGTAATTCCAGAAGTGTGTAAACCTTGTGAAAGCATAAACTATGCCTCAATTTCTGATATATCTACAGTCCTGGGGCCCCAGTAAACATTTCTTGATTAAGTAGATAATATATGTGAAAGTGTTTTATGAATGGTGAAACATGCAAGATCCCATTATTATTATTTATAACATTAATTCTCTTCCACAATTTATTTCACCCATAGCCCTAATATTTATTCCTCATAGTTGTTGGGAAAATGATTTATTTACTACCAAGAGAAAATCATTTCAGGCTGATGAAGTCCTGAAGCTGAAAAGGGTCTGCTTTAGCTCTATACCAACATTACCAAGCTTATTCTGCCCCACATACAGCTGGGATGAACTTACGAGGCACACAGCACATTCATGTACAGCAATCCCCTCTGGCTAGACTATGCTGGACTGGTGCTGAATAATCCTGAAGTCTTCCGTCCATTATCCTCATCAACACAGAGGGGTGATGATGATGCAGAAATGTGAACAAGTTACACAGAGAATAGTAGACAAAGCCTGGTCTGCACTTAGCAGTGTTTTCACTTCCAGACTATACTGTTTTTATTTAACCTGATGTCCCAGTTTGCATGGAGGCTCAGTTTACCTGAGATTCCTGGTATATGGAGGAACAGTAGAGGTGGGCCAGGTGAGTCTCTGAGAGACAGAGGAGCCTCAATGACCAGGTCTCAGGCCAAGAGAAGCGTCAGGAACACCCCTTTACTATTTGCCCCTGAGAGAGCAAACAACAACTTGCTGCTTGATGGCACATCCCAACCCCATTCTTCCGCCATTTCAAGAGGGGCTTTGGGAAGATGCCTTGACTGAGGGGAATGAGCTGGTGTGTGTGTGTGTGTGCAGGAGCTGGTGGGGAGGGACACAGTGCATCTGGAAGCTCAAATGCTTGTGATCGGGGTCTTTCTGCCTGACCGTAGCTGTGTCACTTCTCACCCACGTGCCCACCTCAAGGTCTAGTCACTCACTTAATTTCATCATTGCTCTGGGGCCTCCCCAAATTACCTGGAACAAATTGGAAAGGGCTGAAGTCCTCCTAGAAATAGAGGAATATTGCTTTATGATAAGCAGATGACCCAGACTGAGCATTAAATATAGGAGAGTGAGGCAGATGGTAAACCTTATATATGATAGCAACTGTGTGTAGATTGAGCATGCCACTCTGCAAAAATCTGTCCTTTGAGAAGCAGTGTTTCAATTTTGAAAAAATGCTTAAATACTATCCTACCTGTGGTAGACAGAATAATGGCCCCCATGTTCATGTCCTAATCCCCAGAACCTTTGGATACATTAGGTTACATGACTAGGGGGAATTAAGATTGCAGATGGAATTAAGATTACTCAATCAGCTGACCTTAAAATGAGGCAATAATCGTGGATTATCTGGGGAATCCAATGTAATGATAAGCATCTTTAATTATGTAAGAAGGAGGCAGAAAAGTCAGTGTTAGCATGAGACAGTATGAGAAAGATTTTACTGACTGCTTATTGCAGACTTTGAAGATGCAAGAGGCCATGAGCCAATGAAGGTGGGCAGCCTCTGAAAGCCGGAAATGGCAAAGAAATGGATTCTCCCTTGGAGCTTTTTCAGAAGGAACCATGATTTAGCCCAGTGAGACCCACTTGGGACTTCTGACTTCCATAACTCAAAGATAATAAATTTGTGTTGTTTTTTTAAGCCATCAAGTTTGTGGTAATTTGTTAGGAAACTAAGTTGGCTAATTAGGGAATAATACATTCCCCAAACATCATCATTGTCAGCACTGTTGACCTTGTCCTCATCGCCATTGCCATCATCCTTGACATCATTCTCATTATCATCATCAAGGCTTTATTTCAAATACCAGCCTGGGAATGAGATTTCTAGCCATGTATAATATTGCCAAAATTCTCAGACACCAAACCAGATGGCTATCTCACGGAGTGGGTCACAGAGGGACTGTATCTTTATGAATGCTCTCATATTGTTTCTGTGCAAACACTGAGCATACTAGTCACATTACTTATTTATTTTACAACTTTGTTTCTAACAAAAGTACACTTCAGAGTGAATTGATTTTAGCATATTATTCTTTAAGATGTTTATTTGGAATGTCTTTGTTAACACTGCTAAAAGATCTAAGCACTAATCTTGGCTCTATCAATTATAAGCCATAAAGTTGATAGTGTATCACTTCATTTCTTTGGCCCTGGTCTCTCTTTCTGTAAAACATCTGACAGTTGAACTAGATAAGCTTTCTTAGATCCCTTCCAGGTTTAAGAAATGTTGACTTTAATTTCTTCTTTTATGTATGTGAGACCAAGACCTAAAGGAAGTTTGTACCTAATTTCTAGGAATTCAGACTTTTTTGGGATAAACTTTTAAAATTGAATTATCATATACATACTAGGTATGGATACTTCAAAATATGTAACACAAATACATATAATATACATTGAAAAAGTGAACAAATCATAAATATAGAGCTCAGTGAATTTTTACAAAATGAACACACCCACGTAACTACTATGTAAATAAAGATAGAGAACATTACAGCATCCAGAAACTTCCCCTATAGCCTCCTTGGCCATTCCCCACAAAGGTAACCATTATTTTGACTTTATCACCTTATATTAGCTTTCCATCTTTTAAACTTTATGGCAACTTCATTATATAATCTGTATTCCTTCGTACTTAGCTTCTTTTTCTCAACCTGTTTGTGGGATTCGTCATTATATGCCTGAAACTGTAATTAATTATTTTTTGTCACTATGCAGTGTTTCATTTTTTGTTGCTACTCAATATGCTATGACTATATAATAAAATCATTTATTTATGTATTCTATTGGTGATAGAAATTTGGGCTATTTCCATTTGGCAACTGTAATAACTTAGGTTTTTCTTCTCAAATTAATCCATAAAATATAAAGCATTTTATTCTACTTGAGTTTTGTATTCCTAGTTTATTTATTTTGAACATATATATTTTACATTTTCTGTCTAGACGGAAAAGTCTAAGAGACAAAGTCATTTGGCCCAGAGGAGATCAACCTTGTCTGGTATTGCACCTTATGTGTGTATAAAGGAATTTGACAGTTACTTGTTTCTGTGTAAACAAAGAGGAATGAAATAGCTCATTGCTGAGGCCCCTAGCAGAGTATGGTGTGTATGCACACAACCTGATGGCCACAGGAAGGTAGTCTGAACCCACCTCAGGACTCCTCAGACCCGTGGATTGGATGATACATTCAGGAGGACTGTTTTGATTACAAGTAACAGAAACCAAAGCTTAAGAAAGGAAAAGTAGACTATATTACATAAGGGTGGCTCACTGAACTGAAGGACAGAGTAAAACTAAGACCTAAGCCATCTTGGCTGTCTCCCCATTTCCATCTCTGGGCCTCTTTCTATTGTTCAATCCATATGGCAGGTAATCCTCTTGATTTTACGTGTTGACTCTTGGTCCTCATTCCTGGCTTGGCCCACTCAAAACCTGACTTGAATCAAACATTAAAATGGTGGCTTCTAGAAGCCCCAATTTCTGGATGGGTTAGGGTGGAGGAGTGACAGGGAGTGGGCTCTAGAGAAGGGATGTTGTTGGTTAAGCCCTGGGAAAACACGCTCCAAGGTGCTTACAATAGACACAGAAATTTTGGAGATGGCAGTCTACAGTGGTTATTTAAGAAGAGCTACAAAGTTTCTCATAAAGTATGAGTCAGGCTTTATTACCTAAGTGTGTCATGTTAACAGAGGGCTTTATTCATGACAAGCATTAGTTTGCATTCTTTATCTTGTTGTACGATAGAAAGAGCAGCTTTGAAATCAGATAGGAATAGTTTTCAATCCAAGTCCAGTTACTTCTGGCTGGGTTTCACTGGAGAAGTTACCTACCTTCTCTTTGTCCATGTCCCCCATCTGTTAAATGGGAATGTATTAAAACCCACTGCATAAAGTTGTTCTGATAATTAAGTACAAATGTACCAGTATCAATCATACTGCCTAGTATGTAGCTTTTTCCCCTGCTATTTTCTAATGTTAAAAGGTGAGGTAAAATAGTAAATGAGAGGCAGAGGTGGGGATGCGGGGGGGTCAAGGGTGAGGGAGAGATCGAGTAAGAATCAGAAGCCTTGCAATGTGGTAGGGACATTTCTGGCTGTGGGGTCTTAGGCAAGTCACTACAACTCATTGGGTCTCACTTTCTTCAATAACAAAAAGGAGGGGCTCGGGACAGGACTGCATCAGTGCGCCCTAACTGCTTGCATGCATTGAAGGTTTCCGCACAAGTGCTTAGGTGTTGCTGAGTGTGGGGCAGGGCAAATAGCAAGGGAAGTGAATTTGGTAGACTTCTCCTACCCACCCCCCACTCTTCTTTTATCTGTTTTATAAATGGAGGTTTTTGCATCGGATTTGTTTTGGGGGGAGAAGTATGCTGCTTAAAAAATTAAAAAGCATCTTGAAAAATACCAGATGACATGCCCTCTCAAGTCTTTCCTGCTCTAAAACATGAGGCTCTGCTAAATGCCTTCCATTGTTGGAGCTGAGCTACCTCCAGAGCCAGAAGCAGCCTGGACATTTTCAGCAACCCATTAAGCCATCTGTCTCGGGACAGCAGGAAAAACAAACCCTGCAAAAGGCTGTGGCTAAGACAAAGAGAGACTCATCCAACTTCCCTAGAAAGCAAACCAAACACACCCTCTCAAAATGCATTATTAATATAATATAGGAAATGTCATTAAGATCATAGAGATGTTTCTGTCAAAGTGGATGAACAACCTGTGCTTTGTTTTGATTATGGCTTACGACTTCTCAGGTAACTGGATGGCTCAAGAGTACAAAGCTGTCCTATATGGTCACCCTACCAAAACAGTTGGCCCTGTGTGGCAACTGTGAAAATATCTATGTCTTTCATAAGCTCACCATTAATAGACGTGCCTAGAAGATACTCATATGGAATAACAGATATAGCTTGTGCATTTCATGCTATATTGAGCCAGGTGGGAAGCGGGATGAAAAGGAGATTATTCTCGTGATAAGAAATTTATTCTTAGAGCAACAGCCACATGAGGAAAAGAAAGTCACCATTCTTTCTGTAAATGAATATCACAGATAATTATATATTGAAATCAGATGTGCCAAAAGGCACCTTAAAGATAATCTAGTCCAGCGGTTTTCAAACTCTTTTGGAACTTATTTTGAGCAGACGCTCAAAAATGCGGTAAGAGTTAAAAACAGTTTAGCAAGAATATTTATTCTGGTTGAAGTAGAGATTGGGGGATTCGCCCTCCCTGTTCTAGACAACCTCCCCTCTCTCTATCACAACATCCTTTTTGGGACAGACCCCAAAGCATATCTATGAATATTTGAGAGCTCCCAGGAACAGTTTGAAAATCACTCACTAGTCCAACCTTTCCTGTTTATAGATCACAAAACTAGGCACAAAGAAGCCAAGTGATTGCTCAGAATTCAAGGCATAATTATGAAAGGGAAAACGAGGACTAAAGCCAGGCCTCCTGATGTTCAGCCCAGTGTTCTTGCCATTATAAAACATGGAGTCATTCTGAGAAGACATATGAAACCACCTGTAGTTCACCTCTTAGGACTCACAACTGTTTCAAGTAGCAATGAAGTTTATAATTTTTTTTCTTCACCTGTCAAAAGGATATTTGGAAGGAAGGGAGGAAGAGAAGACAGAATTAAATCTCAACATTAAAGCCTATACAACTACCTCACCCTCCATACAGTCACACTCAAACTGTATGAATAAGTTATTTGAAAGTGGAGAAAACATGATACCAAAATGACTATTTGTTTACTAAATTCAATGACTTCAATGAGACTTGAAGGCACTAAATAGTCCAAGACTCCATCCATCCACTGACTCATCCACCTAATTAGTAAACTCTGTTCAGAGACATCACGTGCTGCTGGGATACAGGGGTGAATGTCCCCACTTAAGAAACTCAATTTTGAAGAGAAAATGCATGGCTTGGCGCTACATCTTTTGTTGGAACTAGAATAGGGAAGAAAAAGATAGATGGAAAGTAAGAAAAAGAATGACAGGGGAAGGGAGAAGAGGAGAAGAGAGAACACCATGGTGATCAATGTCTGGGGCAGAAGGAAGAACACCAGGTAGGCATTACATGTGGGAGGGCAGCACGTGGAAGAGAGCATTTCCACGGCCCCACTGGCCTAGAATGGGACATGTGCCCTAGAATATCAACGACCAGGCTGGCAACCAGCAGGCCGAGAGGGTGATCTCTGGGACTCCAGGACAGAAAGGGATCGGTCTGTCGCTTCCTGTTCCTCCACAGCAGCATCCTTGCCTATAAAATGGGATTACAGCTATGATGGGTTTTAATAAATTAAAAAGAGTTTATATTCTATAATCCTAGTATTATGATCCCTGGTCAGCTGCTTGGGTGTGTTTATCCAAAGTGCGAAAAGAAACACGTCTCTGGTTTTGTGTTGTGGCTGGGCCCAGTCTATTTGTACTTCAGTCAGACCTTTCTCATACTCATACTGTGAGGCCAAAGTGTGACTGACTGGGGTATGGAGGAAGAACCACTGGCTTATCCTTAATAACATTTAAAAAAGAATTCATGGGTCAAAAGCAGCAACTTTGCATGTGTGGGAGTGGACTGCACGTTGCAATGGGTTTAATGGTTAAGATGTTGGCTTCAGACCCAGACAGACCGGTATTCGAATCCTAGCTGCCTCTAACCATTTACAGGATGTTTGGAAAAGTATTTAACTTTTCTGAGTCCAAAAGGGGATGAGAAACTATTAGGGCTTCTTTGAATATTACTTGAATTAATACATAAAAACAGCCAGGATTACAGTAGGCCCATATAAGCATGGGAAATAGATGTTAGAGCCCCTCGATAGGATGCAGCACTCTAAGCTGTGAAATTAGAAAAAGAATGCCCACCAGGGACAAAGGGGAACTTTAATGATATTGGTGGGCTAAAGAGAATCCCTTCCCCCACTCCCTCACCTTTTTTTAGGACTGGGAATAAGACTTGACATTGATTTTCACTGAGGAAAACCATCCCAGCCATTTGCTTCTCACCAGAGCAACATAATTTTTCTTCCTTCCTCTTTGTAATCAAGTGCAAACAAAATCCAGATTCTAGTCTGTAACAATGGCCACATGGGGCAGGAACTGATTTCCTTTTGGAAACACTTGATTCTAGAACACCAAGCTTTTGGGTCATTTCCTTGCACTCTGATGACATCATATTCCAACTTACTTATGGTTCATCTTTGTTGTTCTATGTACATTCAAAAACAATTAGAGGTATTTATGTACTGACTAAACAGAATCAAACAGGTTTTACTAAGGCATTAGGGTTCATGAGGTATTTGACATAATTAATGTTTCAATGAATCAGCTAAAGTTCTTCTAAATGTGACTTTTGAGATCCTCTACTCTTTTTAATAGATATTTATCAACATGATTATGTTTCTCCCCAAAGGCTGTCAGATAACCTACTGTGGGTATTCCCTAGATCAGCTGTGAGACCCCTAAACTCGGGATAAGTGCAGTTGGTCTGGAGGTTGAGAATACAACAAGCACTTTCTCTTCAGTGTGCAGAAAAGCTGTTACATTTCCCATGTTCCACTGTGAATATCAAATATTTTCCTGCCTCCAAAAATAATAAATTGTGGTCAGATTTTCACATAGTCTTTCCTCATTTATGGAAAGTGTAGATATAGACATAGAAATTACCGCAGTTATTGTTAACATTTTCAAAGAAGCTAAAAAATGAGTTCGGTATATACATCCAGCCTGTTTATTCTCTGGTTAATATCCCTCAATAGTCTGTACATACAACACTTCTTAACCTACTGGTTTCATTACTTAGCTGTTAATATAAATGCCAGCTAAAATGGTAACCACCAACTTGAGAAATAAAATACTGCACCAAAGATGAAATGTACCATAATTTTGAGTACAATAATTTCTTACCATTTTCAGAGTAATCTCCCTAAATATACCAAAAATAGTATTTAGTCACAATAAAAATATTTTAAAGCTTAGTAAAAAATGTTCTTGAAAACCTGTGCCCAGAACAAACTAGATTTATCATTTCGAAGCCCTTTACTTTCAGTCTGCAGAAAACATCACAGAGATTGGTTCTCCCACAAGATTTATATTCTGCAGTCTGTACTTCTTTTCAAAGATCTCAAACTAGCCTCTAATGTCACAAAGTGTACCGTCTTTTGCATATGCATTCCCTTAGTTCACTTAATATAAGCCTTGCCTGAATGCTTTTCCTAAATATCAGGTTACTAAGGATCTCATTTCTCTGGGCCTGATCTTCTAATCATTTGTATCACTCAGAACTCTTGGTTGCACATGACAGGATCCTGAGTTCATCTAGCTTAAGCAATAAAAAATTATTATTTATTGGCTCACCAGCCACCACTTGGGAAAAGTGGGAGTGGAGCTGCTCAGGGAAGACTGGATCCAAGGAATCAGATAAGCCTATCTTTCATCTCAGCTTCTTGGTTTTATGGCCACAGGCAGTCCCAGATTTATATTGCAATTACACATCTAGAAACACAACAGAGCTTTTTTGTCAGCTCCATTAGAAAAATTTTGTGGAAGGATTAGTATCTGCCCAACCTCGCACCAGTCTCTGTGGTCCGTGTGTGGAGAATTCCAGTTGGCACTCCCATAGACATATACACTTGGCAAGAAGAGGAATATCTCCTTGAAAGTAAAAGAAGCTGTTTTGGACATACACACCAACAGGTGCCCTTGAGCCCTTTATGAGAAGGTGTGCTATTAATAGATCACTCCTTTCTGGATCATTCCTTATATTGCCTCATGCTCAATAATACTGGGAAGCAATAAGTGCTGACATATTCTTTTGATTAAGGAGACTGAATTGAATTGTGCCTATATGAAAAATACTGTGGATTTCAAGTTTGGCATACAAATTTTAAATCATGTTATCTCAAAACCACAACTGGCAAAAACGCCACTTGGTAAGGTATCACCTTCCAGCAAGCCCCAGTGAAGGCAGTAGCCTCCCATTAAACAAACACAGGAACTTACAGGAGACCCAGTCTACTAGCTAGCCATTCTCTGATGGTACTTACCCGTTGAATCATTACCCACATGTAGAAACAAAACAAAACTTAGTTACACATGTAAGTCATTTGTTACCCAAATCTTCACATTCAGAGATTATCAGTTACTTGTTGACAGACTGATTGATAAAAGTTCCAAAAGGATTAGGATTTGTTTCTTTCATTTTTTTTTTTTTGGGTTTTCATTTTAATAAACTCTGTTATACTGCAAGGCTCTCCCAGACACATTTCTGTGTCTTTACGTTCACTTTACGTTCAGACCCTGGAAGCTGCAGGCAGTTTCAGGGAGCACTGCTTTATATCAACATTACCGCTTATCACAAGACAATAATAAATACATTTCTGTGTAGAATGAAGAATGTAAATGAAGATTAAGCCCACATTACTTAAAGTGGAAACTATGCCATCAAAACTGAAAAGAAAGGGTCAGCCTCTACCTAATTTACAGGAGCCCTGGTGGCTCCAGCTGGGGTCTGTTTTCAGCAGTTGGCCATGCTCTCGCTTTGGACCATCTTTTCTCAGAATGGATGCCAACTGCTAATGTACCATGGTGGTATAGATCCCAACCCACTGTGTGAATACTAATGTTTTTTAATAAGCCAGTGTTCACATGCAGGTGTGAACCTACCAACTCCCTCCTGACTTCAGCCATTCTCCGATTTGTCAGCTTTCTAGAAATGCAGGGATTCCTTTGCAAATTGCTGTATTAAAAAAAGATGCTGTTATGGACTGCATTTTTGTGTCCACCCAAAATTCATATGTTGAAACCCTAACTACCAATGGTATAGTATTAGGAGGTGGCACTTTGGGGAAATAGAGTTAGAACAGGTTGTGAGGGCAGGGCCCTCCTAAAGGGATTCATGCCCTTGTAAAAAAGAGGAGGAGATAAGGGATATCCCTCTTTGGGTGCACACACCAAAAAGGCCATGTGAGGACATAACCAGGAAGAGGATCCTCACTAAGAACCCAACCACGCTGGCACCCTAACTGGGGCCTTCCAGCCTCCAGACTGTGGGAAATAAACTTCTGTTGTTTAGGACGTGTACACTATAGCATTCTGTTACAGCACCTGAACTAAGACAGATGACATTTTAAGAGGATCACAAAATGGAGGTCAGGGCAGAGGGCCAAGACACAAAATGATCTTTGCAATGATGATCTGAATGATTGGATGAAGTAGTGATTGGAAGACTTGAAGGGATGCAAGTTGTTGAATTCACCCTGTTTATCCTGCATATAATAGGATAGGGTCTTTTGATGTTCTTTATACGTTTCAGGTGGGCAAAGTTTCCTTCATTATTCAGGCCCCAGTACAAGGTGGAAAGAAAATGGACTTCTGAATCAGACTGTCAATATCCTAGCTCTGCTTCTTACTATGAGAAATTGAGCAAGTTTCTTAGCCTCCATAAGTCACAACTTCGTCAACTGTAAGATGGGACTTCCAGTTGGGTTGTTTGTGCATTAGTGAGACAATGTAAGTATAAAATTTAGCAAGGTGCTCAATAATTGAAGCGAAATGCACTTTATCTAATTGGTTGTGCTGGATGGAGTGTGAAAAAGAGAAGCATTAGATAAGAGCCCTGCCTACACAGCTTAATGTCTAGTTGGGGGATCCAAAGTGAACACATGTGCATAAAAAAACAATAGAACAGAGAGCATTCTTCAACAAACTGGAACAAATAGTTCTAAAATTCATATGGAACCACAAAAGACCCTGAATAGCCAAAGCAATCCTGAGAAGGAAGAATAAAGCTGGTGGGATCTCGCTTCCCAACTTCAAGCTCTACTACAAAGCCACAGTAATCAAGACAATTTGGTACTGGCACAAGAACAGAACCATAGACCAGTGGAACAGACTAGAGAGCCCAGATATTAACCCAAGTATATATGGTCAGTTAATATATGACAAAGGAGCCATGGACATACAATGGGGAAATGACAGCCTCTTCAGCAGGTGGTGTTGGCAAAACTGGACAGCTACATGCAAGAGAATGAAACTAGATTACTGTCTAACTCCATACATGAAAGTCAACTTGAAATGGATCAAAGACCTGAATGTAAGTCATGAAACCATAAAACTCTCAGAAGAAAAAACATAGGCAAAACTCTTGAATATAAACATGAACAACTTCTTCATAAACATATCTCCCCGGTCAAGGAAAACAAAAGCAAAAATGAACAAGTGGGATTATATCAAACTAAAAAGCTTCTGTACAGCAAAGGACACCATCAGTAGAACAAAAAGACATCCTACAGTATGGGAGAATATATTCATAAATGACATATCCGATAAGGTGTCAACATCCAAAATATACAAAGAGCTCACGCACCTCAACAAACAAAAAGCAAATAATCCAATTAACAAATGGGCGGAGGAGCTGAACAGACACTTCTCCAGAGAAGAAATTCAGATGGCCAACAAGCACATGAAAAGATGCTCCACATCGCTAATCATCAGAGAAATGCAAATTAAAACCACAATGAGATATCACCTCACACCAGTGAGGATGGCCAACATCCAAAAGACAAACAACAACAAATGTTGGTGAGGATGTGGAGAAAGGGGAAGCCTACTACACTGCTGGTGGGAATGCAAATTAGTTCAACCATTGTGGAAAGCAGTATGGAGGTTCCTCAAAAAACTCAAAATAGAAATACCATTTGACTCAGGAATTCCACTCCTAGGAATTTACCCTAAGAATGCAGCAGCCCAGTTTGAAAAAGACATATGCACCCTTATGTTTATCACAGCACTATTTACAATAGCCAAGAAATGGAAGCAACCTAAGTGTCCATCAGTAGATGAATGGATAAAGAAGATGTGGTACATATACACAATGGAATATTATTCAGCCATAGGAAGAAAACAAATCCTACCATTCACAACAACATGGATGGAGCTAGAGGGTATTATGCTCAGTGAAATAAGCCAGGTGGAGAAAGACAAGTATCAAATGATTTCACTCATCTGTGGAGTATAAGAACAAAGAAAAAATTGAAAGAACAAAACAGCAGCAGACTCACAGAACCCAAGAATGGACTAACTGTTACCAAAGGGAAAGGGACTGGGGAGGATGGGTGGGAAGGGAGGGATAAGGGGGGAAAGGGGGCATTACGATTAGCACACATAATATAGTGGGGGGGGTGATACTGGGAAGGCAGTATAACACAGAGAAGACAAGTAGTGATCTATAGCATCTTACTGCACTGATGGACTGTGACTATAATGGGGTTGGTGGGGGGGACTTGATAATGGCGGGAATCTAGTAACCACAATGTTGCTCATGTAATTGTATATTAATGATACCAAAATAAAAAAAACAATAGAATAATACTCAACAGCAAAATAATGTGTGAAATTACAGATGCCCACTGAACATGTGAAAGTAGTTTAGAAGAGAGACAAGTCTTGAAAGCTAAGGTAACACTTTCTAAAATAAGGACGCTACCATGCCAGAGATGACACCACTTTTACCCACTGTTCTGTCCCCAGCACCTAGACCAGTGCTTGGCTCTTAGTGAATGGTCCATAAACAGCCACTGAGTGACTAGATGAACAAATTGTTTGAATAATTAGTGGAAAAGCACTGGACTTGGACTATGAAGACCTGAATTTGGATCCCTGCTTAATAGCTCTGCTAACACTGGGTAACTTTCTTAACCTGTCTAAACCTCAGTTGCCTTGTCTGTAAAATGGCTACATAATCCCTGCCCAGTGTGTGGAGTTGTCATACAAATAAACAATACATTTTGTGGGAATGATGAACTGTCCTTGTAACTTGAACCTTAAGGATAGGCACAAATTTGGACAAGTGGAAAAGCAATTTTAATGCTGCATTGACCCATGTCTCCTAACTTGGGATCCAAACCCAGTAAGGGTGTTCTCAGAAGAACAGGAAGGAAGGCTGTTTTTCTTTCCTGCCATGGTAACCAGAGGCACATGCTCCACTGCTGTTAACAAGATCAATAAACTTGCCACATTCAGAAATCGACAATTAACCCCTTTTACAACACTTGAAGTCACAGGCCTCTCTGTTTTATATGGCCAAGCAGGCTGCTGAGCACATGGTTTTTATTATTGCTCTCCCCCACTTAAAAAAAAACCCTACTACTCATACTTTAACACCTTCTAGAACCTGTCCCTCTCTTAATGATTTTGAGGGAAGCTCTGTGCACTGCAGCTGTCTTTGCAAGGGCCACCTCCAGGTCCTTGGGGCTTGGGGGAACTATTATTATCTTTAGTCCTGCTTACCTTTCTAAATGTTTTATGGTTTACAGCTGTGGTGAAAAGCATTTTGGGGTCAGCAGAGATTTATTCCCCTTTTTAATGTTTTTACTAGGCTGAATAAACACATTCTCGAGGAATGAAACCTTTGGCCATCTTGGGAACATGCATACCTGGGCTCTACTCTGCAATGGCAGTTCTTTTGTGCCTGTCACTTGCTTATAACAACGAGTGTCATTGTTGGCTCCGAATGGAGCCAGGGTCCTCAGTGGGTTCCAGAACACCCACCCCATGAGCTTCTTTGTCACAACCCTACCGGAAATAGCCTCCCTCTTTGCGGGATCCCATTAACACCTGTAGGAAAACATTGCTTTTTAAGGGCTCTGGAGGAGAATCTGGAAGGCTGAGAATGTAAAATTGATATGATTTCTTTGGTGCTTTTACATTCAGCATATGCTCATTTAAATATTTTTGGCAAATGAGTTTAGATAAAGTGAGTCTTTTTCTCTAATTCCAAATGAACTCTTAATTTTTATGAGGTTTGTAAAACTTGTGCAAAACGATTTCTTAAAAAGGGAAAAAATATTATTTACTTAAGCTTGTTCATTCCACTGATTTTGGCTAAGACTGAGATAGCATTACTAGCATGCTGTGAGAAAGATTATTCATACAGTGATCTGGAGCAGGACGGATCAAAAAGTATTCTAAATCTCTTCACATGACAATCTTACAAACTTCGCCAGCCTTGGAATAAAACAGGCATGGAAGCTGACTGACAGCCCACGCACAGCCCACTGCAAGGCAAAACCTGGCCTTTGGACCTTCTCAAGGGGTCTCCAAGTTATGCTTCGAAGTCAGAGGAATAAAGAGCTTTGTCTTATTGTAGGACTTCAGGGGTAATCAGCAAGTATAAGTCAACCTTACCAACATATCAGTTGGCAGCTTTGGAGAAACTGCCTGGGCCATTTCTTTGCTTGTCAATGTACTTCTCTTCATAAGACCAGTGTAAGGGCCTCTCTGTGAAGAACTGAACTGGCTCTTAATAGACACATATGGCTAATACCAATGAGAGCTGCTGTGGATTCTGCCATTTGGGCAATTTCAGGCTGCTGCTCTGGGCTCTGCTATACTCTAAATGTACAGTCACATTCCTAAGATATCATAAGTTTGCAGATATTATGTTATTGAAACAATTATTTCAATAGGAAAAAATACTTGGCAGCTGGGAACTTTCATACTTAGTAATAGTGATATTTTTCCTGTAGGAATGTCAAGACAAAAGTTTCCTTTATAGCTCTATGAGCTGAGGTACCAGGATAGAGCTATATAGCTTAGACACGGGTCAAATCCAGACTTTGATTACACAGAGCTTTTGCCCCAGAGTAACATTTCTTCTCTGATCACACCAACTCTGACATACATCATGGTGATCCTCAGCCATTCTTATCACCTTTTTCACCCATTGTTATGATAAATAAAGCACAGGGACACCCACACAAAGCTAGCTATGCACTAGCTCTTTTTTGAGGGTTGATAATTGCAAACATACACCTCCTAATGCCAGTCTATTGCTCTGAACACTAAGGTTACATTTGAGATGGGAAAACACAAACTCAAGAGAAATTGTTAGGACTTTTTTGTCCTTTCTTGTCAATTACAGTCACAGCCCTTTGGACCAGTACTTTTATACAGACCCAACTTCATGCATTTAAGGCAAGAATTTCCTCCACCCCATCACATTTCTTGAGGGATAACCTAGCCAGGCACACCAGCTATCCCTGACCTTCTCTCCCCTTCACAAACATGTTTTTCAACTCATTCCCTTTATCTCAGAGGCTGTCATTGTCATTTTCATAACTGGAATCCATGCTAAGTATGAAGTTCCTCATTCCCACCCGTTATTCTCATCCATCTCTCTGTCATTCCAGCCATGTTCTTTCTTCTCTGCAAATTCCAGAGGAAAGGGTTCTTTCTTCCTATTGAAATCTAACCCCTATACCGGGCCTCAGTAGCTTTTCTCTTTCCATTGCCTCCAGGATTTTAATCCCACAGTGTTCTTTCATTTTAGCATTTTCAAAGACCTCCTCTCGAAGTGGTCAGATCTTCCTTAATTAATAAGAGACACATACAGTCTTGCTTTTCTTTATTCCAGTTTCCTTCTTCCCATTCATGGCCAAACATACTAAACATAAGGTCTACTATTATTACATACAGTAATTTCTTGATCACTGTAAATGTGTTACCTATTACCATTCTTTCTCTGAAATGACCTCTCAATGGCTAACCACAATTTCAGTCTCTAAATACAAGGTCTTAGGCCCCACTCAGATCGTCCTCTGACACCTCTGATCTGTTTATCACCTGCTCCTAGAAAGCTCTCTCTCCTCGTGGTTTCTATGATCTTGGGCTTTCCTTGTTTTGCTTTAACTTTTCCCCTCCTATACTAAATTCTCTTTCTTCCGTACCTCCTCCCAATAATGAGGGTCATTTAAGGCTCAAACCTTGGTCCTCCATTCCTCTCTGATTATGCCGTTGGGATTCAGTTATTCCTTGAGCCTGACTGTCTCCAAGACCCAGGCTATTTTCCTTCCAATGCAGTTCCATTCAGATATGCAACCACTGCCTGTGTCACTTCCAGTCCTCAGGAAGCAGATGCTATGGAGTTAAAAGTACAAGAAATAGATTTGTTGAGGGAAATGTTGTGGATGACAAGGGGTAAAGAGTGAAGCAGGCAGGGAGAGGCTTCAGACTTGATGCAGGCCTGACATCTGAGAAAAGAGTGAGAAGGAAGGTTTGAGGAGGCAGGGCAGAAGACTGCAGTGCAGCTCGGAGAGTCCAGGCGAGCCAAAATCAACGATTGCCTAACAGAAGAGGCCAACACGGGGCAGAAAGGCTCAGGTCCATCACCCCTTCTGAGCTTAGTCACTGGTTGACCGTGAGCTTCCTGGGGAGGGCGTGACCTTGGCTCTTCACGCTATGGCAGATCCCCAAGGTGGTGCGGCTAACTGCATTTCTTACAGCAGGCTTTCTCCTGAAAGGAAATCTCAAACACAGTCCATACAAAACTAAACGTAACTTTTCCTTCTCCCCCTGCCACCAGACATCCTTCCCTTTCAAAGTAGCCCAGCTCTGTCTTGGGATCATCATTCTTCCCTCTTCCAAGCTAGACATCTTCAAGTAATTTTTGGCTTTTCCAATACTCTAACCCTTACATCCAATTTGTGACTCTTTCATTATATGAAAGTGCTCTTCAGCTTACTATTCCCTCCCTCTTTTCCATGCCACCATTATAAATCATAAATCATATAGATAATTATCTCATATTGATCACTGCCATAAATTCATTCCCTTTCCTGGCTTAGCCTCTTCCCTCATTCCCTACACATTGTGGTTTCTCAAGATTCAGTTCTTGATTCTTGTCTCAGCCAACACTACATGCTCATCCTAGATGATCTTACCATTCAACTTCTACTGAAATACCCATGATCCAAAATCTTTATATTTAAGTCTAAGTTCTGTCCAGAGCTCTACATCAATGTTTCTCAAACTTCAGTGTCATATGACCTCTTTTAAAGGGAAAAAATTATAATATATCCAGTGTTAAATTTTTTTATTAAAAACATTACATATGTACTAACATAAAACTAAGTATAAACTTTTGGCAACAGTTTGACCTCCTTTGAGACTTTTTTTCTACACATATTTGATAGAGCTGAGATCATATTATATGCATATGAGTGTGTATGTGTTGAATATGGTTTCTTATGCCTGACATTAGAGCACAAGCATTTTCTTAGTCAATAAAACTCGTCACGAACATTATTTTTCATGGGTACGTAACATTTCCTTCCGTAGATGTGTCATAATCAGTCTATTTTATAATGCTGTCTAATGTTAAATAATGAAGCAATAACTTTGCAAATAAAGTTTTGTCTGAATTTAAGACTGTTTTTTCTCAAAATGGATTTCCATAAATGGTAAGGTCTTCACTTTAGAGATGAGAAAACCTAGGTCCTAGGAGTTTGATTTCCCTGAGGCCACCTAGTCTGTAGGAGGTAAGGGATGAGGAGGAAAGCCTCAGCCCTGGGTTATTCCAACTGGGTCAGGCTACCTATGGTGAGTCCTGAAGGGATGCTGTCCTAGGATTCTGTAGGGAATAGGGGATCTGGAAGTTTTACAAAGGGCTATTGTTTAAAAAATCTAATTCCCTGAAAACTTCAGTGTGATTTGGCATTCAGAGGTGCAGGTACATGTAGCATGAGTTGTATGGGGCCGCTCAGAGGGTCAGAAGGTAAGGAATAACCTAGTAGGTGCTATTTTCTCAGTGTGTATTTGTGCTGAAGTCACATTTGCATTGGTACCACTCTCCAGTCTTGTCCTTGCTGGGAAAGGCTGCAGGAGTCCTCCATGGTTGAGCTCTAATAGCCAGTCTTTTAAAAACAATATGGTTTCTTACTCAAAATCAGAGAAATGACACCATGCAGCTGTACCTATAATTTGTCCTACACTGGCACCCTTGGCCCAGAGCTGCTGCAGATAGGAGGTACCCGATGCTGTTACTCTGAAAGTCATGGCATTCTTGCCTTTCCCGAGGGAGAGGTCTGTTTCTTGTTTGGGCCCTAACCAAGAAGTGACTTTTCCAGCCAAAGGGCGTTAAAAATGTCTGTCTTATTGCTACAGCATGAAGAAAGGGATGGGTGGCATGTGCAGGTCACAGAGGCAGAGCATTCCGTTACGCAACAACTCTTAAGTTACACAATAAAAGTCAGCATCAGGACTTTACAGAATGTGTTGGTGGCAGTTGACTTGGAAGAAAGACTTAAAAATAGACCAGGGTTTCTCAACCTAAGCACTACTGACATCCTGAGCTGGATAATTCTTTATTGTGGGGACTGTCCTGGTCATCGCAGTAGTTTAACAGCAACACTACCCTATACCCACCAGAGGCCAGCAGCCTCTCCAGTCATGACAGTCAAAAATGTCTCTGGACCTTGTCAAGTGCCCTCTGAGGGTCAAAAATCACTCCCACTTGAGAACCACTGAAATAGACTGCTAGTCTCCAAAGAGGAAAGCAGCCATCCAATGCAGAGAGCTAAAAAGAAAGATATTTGATATGGAAGATGTACAAAATGTCTTGTGAGAGGAAGACTCCAAATCAAATAAGATCGGAAGGTCCTCCTTTAGTTATGCCAGCTAAGGGTCTTCTCCAGATCTGGAATGAAACTGCATGGGCATGAAAATGGAAAGGAGCCCTCTCCAGAGCAAACACTGGCATTATATATACATCATGCTTGTTAACTAGATAATATCAGGCATGTAGTCATCAAACCAGAGTATGGCTTTTGCCAATCTTAACAAAAATCTTTCTGGAATTCACAGAAACTCCAGGATTGTTTCTACAGTTACTGAACTGTATAAACCCTACTGAACATTATAATCAAGATTTTCAAGAATGCTGAGACTGGCTTCCCTCTATTTTGATCTGCTAACATGTTATATACCACAAAATCTCAGTATTAAAAGGATCTAAGAAGCAATATAATTAAGGTTACCACTTTTTTAAAATTAAGGTATCATTGATATACAATCTTATGAAGGTTTCACATGAGCAACACTGTGGTTTCAACATTAACATTATCAAGTCCCCCCCAACCCCACTGCAATCACTGTCCGTCAGTGTAGTAAAATGCTATACAGTCGTTACTTGTCTTCTCCGTGCTATATTGCCTTCCCTGTGACCTACCTGTATTGTAAGTGCTAATTATAATGCCCCTTAATTCCCTTCTCCCTCCTTCCTCACCCACCTTCCCTTTGGTAACTGTTAGTTCAGGTTACCGCATTTTCTGCCCAATATCCCTGACAGATGATTGAGACCTTTTCACAGGCAGATTATTCCATTGTTGGACAGCACTACTTACTTAAAAGCTTTTATATTTGGGGGTAGAATGTGCCTCTGGTAATAACCACTTCTTGGACCTGTTCCTGTAAGCTGAAGCAATGTGGAGTGAGTCCTCCTCTCTTGTTTAGGTGTCTCTGAAGGTAGACCCTGAAGTCATCTATTAAGTCTTCTCTTCATCACCTCTTTTCCACTCCAATCAACCATTCCCAATACATTCAGCTGTTTTTCACAGGCCATCACATTTCTACCCACCAGTTACTCTCTTTTTCCTCCATTGTACACTCTCTCCTTCCTCAGGATTCAAAGGGATGTCATCAGAACCTCACAATCGCCCTCAAAAATAATTCCAGACCTTCACATCCTTTCATCAAGGCCCTAAAATACTCCTTTACCTCTCACTCTCCTCAAAGATTTGTCTTTGATCTCACAAATGGAACAGGCATCAGACAGGTACAACTCAAGATTATGTCCTTTCCTTTGCTTCCTCCACCTGGGTCTCCCCTCCCAACACTTATTCTTGCAAAATGTCTTTAGTTTCTTATTGTTCCTCGGATCTGAGGAGGGTGAAGAACTGTCTCCACCCATCATTCCTTTAGTTTTAGATTTTAGTTTTTCCCTCTTGTCCCTTTCTCACAGCTGCCTGGATCTGTAGGCTCTTCATCCCAAAAACCCAACCACCAACCATGGCTGCCCCTCCTTCTCACTAGAGGTACTGAGTCTCCTGCCTCTACATCTTAAAGGCTCTGTTAAGAGTCATCCATTTTGAAGGTTTATCTCATTTATTTCTCACATTTTTTGCAATCAGCATCCTCACCCCAGGATACTTCCTATATATTCCCTTTGTTCCACACATACCAAGAGACCCTGCAAGTTTACAAACAGACCTTTCTGTAGTCTGTGCCTGAAATGATCTTCTCCCCTTGCCTGGTTGGCAAACTCCCATTCTATTTTTGAGACTCTCAAATGCCACCTCTTTTGCTTGGCCTTCCCTAGAGAGGTAGGAAGATAATCAGACTGTCATATAATCAATTTTATAGATACGTTTAAAAAATTAATTGAGGTAATATATGCCAAGCGCTTAGGACAGTGAGTTGCAGAGAATAAATGCTTGATAAGTTGTAGCTATTATAATCATTACCCCTCAGGCAGGCTCTGCTTCCTTTTCTCTAGGTGCCCATTATCACCTCCAGGACATTCTGTTGTCATTTGTCTAAGCAGGAGACAGTTCCTCCGCCAGTCCACCAGATTCTAAGGGCAGAGGTGCCATTCTTTCATCTGTATCTCCCTAAGATTGAGCATAATTCCTGGCACCTAGTAGGAACTCAGTTAATATCTGATGAATGAGTGAATGGCAATTCACTTGCATGAGTACAAGACAATTATTGTGTGCTATAATTAACCAGGTATACTGATTATTCTATGGTTTTGGCCTTTTTAGCACTGGTATCACGTTGGAAACCTCCAATTTTCCTCCATGAAATAGGGAATGGATTAGAATGCCAAAGGGAAGGTCAACATTCCCAGAGACTGGTTCCCAGTGGGGAGAACAACCATGTGGACCTTGGGGGCTGAGTCAGTTCTTGGCTCTGATGGATGCTGTCTGTCCTGGATGGGCCAGGGCTGCCCTGAACAGCCAGCCTCTCTGGGCTCAGCTGTGGGCCAGCCACTGAAGGTGGAACAAAAGCACCATTGAGGCCACCGCTCACAGAGCAGGCCCTTGGGCAGGGATCAGAGGACTTGCCTGTCAGCTTCTCTCTCCCAGACACAGTGCTCAGCTCTGCCTTTGCGGCCAGGAACTAGGGTAATGTCAGCCACCGAGGTACAGGGAGGGCAGGTGTGTTATGCCAGGTGTGAAAGCGTTTGAAAGAATGTTGCTTAGTAGCTACGAAGTGGAGATGAATTTTAATGGATGTTTAATTCTGATGATAGTGTTGATAACTGTTTAAGTAACCCACACTAGTCAGAGCCAGAGAGCTGTCCTCCAACCTTTTCATCACCATAAAAATCCTTTTAAAATGCTACATCTCCCCGCCCTCAAGGACCCATGCTTTATATGCTTTTGTCTAATATATAAATCAGCAATTTCATGGGGAAAATATTTATATGTAGAACCCTGACTGTGTGCTAGGGACTCTACCTCTGTACTGTGTGCTTTGCATATGGTGTCTTTTATTCCTTATAACAATCCTATAAGAAGAGTATATTATTTCTATTTTATAAATGAGGAAACTGAGGCTCAGGTATTGTTAATAATGTGTGCAGGACCCCACACTGTATAATTACCTTATTAGTAATCAGCTTGCCCAGGGTCACACAGCTTTTAAAATGGTCTCAATTAATAGCTAATTAAGGGAGAAAGTATCTCTATTATTGTTATTAAAAAATTTTTTGTAAAATACATAGTTAACCAAAATACATTAAAATATAACAAATATATCAAAATACTACTGCCAATTAAAGCTTCTAATTAGCATGAGAATGCAAATGTTTTTTCACTTACTGATCTAAGTAGAGACAAACTTGTTGATCTAGTTGTCCCGTGCAGTTTTTTTTCTTTAAATAATAATATACAGTTACCAGTAACCATTTTGAAATTTCATAAAATAGTTCATGGACTTCATTTTTCACTCCAAGTGTTCATGGGATCTGAGACTTCCAGGATGGTGCCACTGCTCTATGGTATTATTCTTTGCTCTTTATCCTTCAAAAATTATTTCTCAATGTACTGCATAAATGCTGAATGCCATTTGTGTTCTTGGTGGCCTCTTCTACTGAGGCAAGATTCTGTCCATTGGGAAGGCATGCAAAGGTCTTTCCTTTGACCTGAAAGCTTATCTGGAGAAAACACAATTTTAGGATTTCCTCAAGCTGTTTGCATGATCCCTGAAGGTACAGATCATAAAGATTTCAAAGGAATTTCAGGACCTGGTGAAGAAATGAAAAGCTCACCTTTGCCCTTAGCTTTGTGTGTCCATCAGCTAGGGGATCTGCAAGCTAGGCTTACTGGTGACTCCAGGTGTATGCAGGAGGGTCCGATTTCAAAGTACTTAGGGAACTCTTACTCTAGGACCCAAATAAGGGGCTGAGCCTTTGATTTGCAATAGAGACCACCCCACATTGTTTTGCAGAGTCTATCCTACTCTAAGAGACAGGATTCAGAGAGACCAGGGGAATAGCTTCCAGTTAAAAGGTACTGGGATTTCTCTTGCTCTGTCGGTAAAGAGGGAAGAGAGACTGAGCTGACAGACCCACAGTAAAACTATCTGAAAGGTGAGGCACAGAATATCACCCCGTAGGGAATTCACTGATAGAAAAATAATGACAATTATATCTTCTGGTGGCAGTGTATTAAACCAGCATAATCTACAATCTGTCAAAGGCCTTTGCTAACTTGGTGTCACTCATACGCAAGACCATCTGAAATGGTGAGGGCAGAATGATAATCTGAGCTCAAAGAAACAGTGTACTGAGACTCATGCCCTTACAAAGGGCCATATCCATAAAGCGCAGCATTATTTATAAGTGTTTTTAGGAACTGGGGGCACGTTGGTAAATTACAGCGATTTCAGTCAGGAGAACACAGACATTAGTAATGAGAGATAGGGAGATAGTTGTTCTACAGAAAATACCTCAGGTACAATGTTCAGCGAAAAAGTAGAGGGGAGAAGTTGTAGGCACACAGTTATGGCAACCATGCGGGAGATGTGTGGGGAAGATGACTAAAAGGCACTGATAACATTTACTGAGTGTATATTATCTGCCAGGAGCTCTTTAAAGCCTGAATTATCTCATTTAATCCTTACCAAAAACCTCTATGACGAAGCTTCTATCAATATCCCATGATGGCTGGGTGAGAAAACAGGCTGAGGGAAATTAAAGTAACTTGCCTAGGATCACACGTGCTGGAACTGGAAGCTAATACTCTTAACCTCTCTTGCCTTCCAGAAATCATGGGTGTGTTGCATGTAGTAGAGTTACATATATATTGTTTCCTTTTAACCTATTCTCCAAATGTTCTGTAGTGTTATTAAATTTAAAACATTTTAAGATGTGTATTAAGAAAAGAGAACTCATAACCTCTGAGAAGTTTCACATAATATACTCAGATCTCATTGGACAGCGAATTTGAGCTGATAAGGCCTATTATTTGATTAAACACAGGAATAAAAATGTTACTCCAAATCATATTCAGTAAACATTTTTGAGCCCTGGTCCCTGGGAGGATGAAATGAGGTAGGGCTTGCCAGGTGCTTAGCACAGGGCCCGGGGGACACTACTGAGCCCTCAAGTTATTATCTACAACTATTATCATGTGTCAGGTGCTATCCTAAGTGTTCCTTACAAACACCCTGAGTGTTTAGCTATTGTTTTTTCCATTTGCAGATGAGAAAATCGAGATTCAGAGAAGTTAAGTGACTTACCCATTGTCACTCAGTTATTAAGTGAAAGAGCCAAGTTAAATGGCCTTTCCCCTCCCCTGTGCCAGCTTTTCTTCCATGCAGGTGAAGCCTGCATGGTTCCACTTACCTGCCTGAAGTGGCAGCACAATCTGGTGTGGATTCCCCTCATGTGTACATAAATGTACAATGGACAACTATCCAGGTAAATTCAGACTTCATCTTGGGATGCCAAGTCCTCTGATTTCTGTCCTGGTGGTATGTTAAAATCCACTTTCCATTTCTTATCCACAAGGGATCTTCCATTTAACTGAATTCTCACAGTGCCTCCTGCAGAGCCCTGCATTCTCTTAGTCTCACCTAATCCTCTCCATCCTTTAGGACCCAGTTTAAGTTCAGCTTCAGCCCTGAAGCCCACTCACCTACACCAATTTCTCCCTCTCTTGATTTTCCACAGAACATATTTTCTATGCCATTTAATTATACTCTATGTTATTTAATCCTTTAAACAGTTAATGTTCCTAAGACTTGACTCTCTAAGGTTGTTGGTTCCTAAAAGCATGACAGCTTTATGTGTTTCTTTTCTATCCCTTCAGATTGCCTAGTATTGTATAAGCTCTTTCAATATGCATATTAATCAGGATTCTTAGCTGCAAATGTCAGAAAACCTAACTCCACTTGGCAGAAGCTAAAAACAACAAAAAAAGCAGGAGTGGAGGTATTGGGCAGAGGTGTTTATTGGCTTGTGTAACTGGTAAGTCCAGTGGCTTGTGACGTGATTGGATTCTCAAACACACCTAACCTGGGTCCCGTGGTCACCTCAGTTTGGGTATTGGGCCAGCTCCACCCAGACTCAGAATGGCCATGAGGCAGTTTTCCCCCAAAGGAAAAACAAGCTGCTCTTGTCAAAAGAAGGATGAATGGACACTGGGCAAGCAAGAACAACAGATATCCCTTACCTGATTGGATCAAACTCCTCGGCACTTCAGTGCTACTACTAAACTGTATGTCGCTGGTCAGGCCCCAGGCTGTAACCCTGAGGACTGCCAGGAAGCAGCAGAGCTCTTATTAACCTGATCTCAGCTGAAGTGAGCCAGGCTTGGGGGCCAGCTACAAAGGAGAGCTCACAATCTCTGACACAGCATTTTAATACCACAAGGGATTTTTTTCCTTTCCCACAAATTGCATTAACCCTTCGGGAGCAGAGGGAGACCGAGAGTAGAGCTCATTAGTGGCTTTCCTTCAGCGCTCTTCAAAGAGGCCCCGTCATTTGCCAACGTGATTTTTCTTAATATTGTGCAGACGGCAGGCTAATCCATCTTCAAATGATGTAACTGCATCTAAGATACACTGCGTGGAGTTGCAAAGTCTTAATTGTGGGGTGTATGCTGAATGTCTCCAAGATTACAGAGCCAAGCACTCAGACTAAAGCTGGGGAATTTCCAGTGGAAACTCAGGGGAAGACAATGGAAGACGGAGGGCGACAAACGGGAGGGAAACTTCACGGCTAGTTCTGGGGTCCTAGTCTTCTTAAAAATGAAGAAATGCTCCAACTTACTGCCTGAGAATTTCCACTCGGTGCTCACTGGGGTTCCACTTGTGCCACTGAAGCCTCGTGCTTCCATTTACGTTGGAGGAGGAGATGGGTAAAACAAAGGGGTGATGGAGGAGGAAGGGGCAGTCCAGGGGTGGGGTGGGGGGGAGAACTGGGATCTTCCGACTGGCTGGGCAAGAATAAAGGACCCCAAGTGACCAATATTTTCTGTGAGCTCTCCCTGGCCTTCCACTCCGTCACCCATGCAACCTTCACACACCTTGCAAAGGGCCTAAGGAAATAAAGCAGATTTGCAAAGAGGAGGTCAGCTAAGCAAAGTGGGGGCACGGCTGAGGGTCCAGGGGACAGTGAGGCTGGAGACAGAGCTGGGAATTGCAGTACTTCTGGAGCTGAGGGGAGAGGGCACACACACAGGAGGTGAGGTTAATGCAAATACCAAAGGCTCTCTTTAATTTAGCATTTCTTTAAAATTTTGTTTATCTTGTTTACTTATCACCTCTACACTATGAGGGGTCACCTGTTTTCAGAATTTATGTTAGGGAAAACCAGGGCTCCCAGCTGAGGCCTCTGCTGCAGCTGGTGCTTGGCAGAGCTGGGATCCAGACCTCTGCCTCTGCGGGGGACACTGTTTGCTAAGCCCCTCCCTCACATACGCCCTGAGGGTGTTGAGGGGCTGGGTCAGGGTGACATGCAAGCTGCCCACCCCAGCGAGGGTCCTGGCATATGTGGATGTAGATAACCCAGCTCTCCAGTTCCCTGGCAGGCCTGGAGGAAACTCATTTTTACTAGGATGAAGTCATGTATTAAACAATAACATGGTTTCTATCAACATCAGGCCTTTAGGCTTTTGTTCTGCCCTCCCCCACAAACATATTTATGTTGGCCCGAGCTAACAATATTCCACTTACCATTTGCATTTCCAATCCCTCATGTCTCATCTGGTACACAATACGCAGGAAATCAGGCTGTAAAGGAACTGGTGGTAAACTGAAGGCACTTAATTAACTCACTTTTAGTCCCTGGGGACAGTGAACACTAGGAGTGCCTGTTTAGGTTCCTGCACCAGGGCCCTTCTTTCTTGGAGATTGGCCTATATGCCCCTCTTAATCCAGGGCCCCAGAAAGATTCTCTGCAAGCCATTTATATAAAACAATGCTAAAAGAAGCCCCTGAAGCAGACCCCTACTAACAGGAATAGCAAACTTCCATCGAGGGCTCATTATGTGCCAGGCAATGTGCTAAGTGAATTACACACATTATCACACTTAATCCTCACAATCCTTTGAGTAGATGCCACTATTATACTTGTTTTTACAGAAGAGAAAACCTCACAAGTTAGTCTGCAGTTGCAGACGGTTCTCTGAAGCCAGGCAGCACTGACATGTTCTGTTAGTTGGTTGTTTAGATATTAATCCAATGTCCCCTTCGGGCCAGGGGTAGAGGACACAAAGATGACTGGTCCTGCTCAGATGACTAAACCATGGACCACAACACAGTGGAAATAGGGAAGCACAAATGTGTCAGGAGAGCAAAGAAAGGACATTCCTTTCAGGATGGACTGTGGAAGCTAAAATTGGAGAGACGACCCGCCTTACTGGCTCTCGCCTCTTCTCCTAGAACATGGCCAATGACGTC
Organism: Smutsia gigantea; assembly: GCA_032199065.1. Classification (NCBI taxonomy): domain Eukaryota; kingdom Metazoa; phylum Chordata; class Mammalia; order Pholidota; family Manidae; genus Smutsia; species Smutsia gigantea. The sequence continues at coordinate 523,480 of JAVSCE010003137.1, read as the reverse complement.
CCCCGCAGAGAATTCCACTCCTCCAGGGCTTGTGGAAGGCCATGCTGCCCTAAGAGGCCAAGCCTTCTAGCTGAAAAGAAAACGGTAGATTTTTTTCTCTCTCTATCCCATGAGAATCAGAGACATATTCACGTCCCTCCCCTTCAGTTCCCAGTCATGCCCGATAATGGCAAACTCCAGGTGAAGATGAAACCCACACCATGCCTCCTCAAGGCGCCAGCCACCATAGGTCTCTGAGTATGTGCCTGGGGGTGTGTACGTGGGCTGGGGAACAGGTCACCAGTTAAATACCAGCTTTGTCCTAGGCACCGTTAGGCATTTTGCATGCCTTTTTCTCATTTGATTTCGTTCATTCTGTTTACCTGCATTTATTTAATTGAATCCTTCATACTGGCCTCCCCTCCAGGCCCTCTCAGACCTTCTTCTTTACAACTCACCTTACCCCACCAGGGACAAGTCATCAACCCACCTACTTTCTACACCTGGACCAGCGCAACAGCCTCAGCGCTAGCTCTCCAGCTTCCCTACCTGCCCCATCTTCCACACAGCTGCCACAGTGCTCTTCTGATCATAAATCAGAATATGTCACCCCTTTAGCTGAACCGTCCCATGGCCTCCATCGCCCTTGGCATGACGTCCACTCAGCACCACAGGATTTGGCTCCACTTTACCTTTCCCACCTCATCACTCCTTCCACCCTTCGCTCCCCAAGTTCGGCCATGTTAGCCTTCCATTGCCTGATGGGCCAAACTCTTTCTCACTCCAGGCAGGGCCTTTGCTCTCTCTTGCTGTTCTCTGGCCTAGAATAGTCTTTCTTCTCCCTGCTCTTAAACAGGCTGGCTCATTCCATGTCTTAGATGTCTGCGCAAATGTCAGCTCCTTGGGGGAAAACCTTTGCTCACCAAGCTGTAAGAAGCTCCTTTCCTACCCCCTGACAATTATGCCTCACCGAATTTCCTATTTATTTGTTCTGTGTTTATTGTCTATTTTTCCTACTAGAACCAAGTTCCATGAAGACAATGAACTTGCCTGGTGTTCACCAATATACTTCTGAAGCCTTGGCCTGGCACACAGCAGTTGCTCAATGAACACCGATTGAATGAGCAAATAAATGACTAGTTCAATATTAGCAAAGGGACCCTCCCAAGGACTCCTGAGACAGATATCTCAGGACATTCTTATTTGGTAGCTCAAGAAACTGAAGCCCAAAGGCACGGCCAGGCTGCAAACCCAGTCTGCACGGCTCCTATGCCAGGCCCCTTGTTACTCTGCCGGGAAGTCTCTCAAGGCCGTCAAAACACAGGGAAGATGCATGCTACAAATGGAGGAACCTTGAAAACATTACGCTAAATGAGAGAAACCAGGCACAAAAGGCCACATACTGCATGACTCCCTTTATGTAAAATGTCCAGAAGAGGCAAATCCATAGAGACAGAAAGCAGATTAGTGGTTTCCAGGGGCTGGGGGCAGGGAAAGATGGGGAGTGACCGCTTAATGGGTATGAGGTTTCCTTCGGGATGATGAAAATGTTCTGCAACTGGGTAGTGGTGATGGTGTACGGCACTGCAGACATTCTAAGTGCCACTGAATGTACACTTTACAGTGGTTAAAATGGTAAAATGTATGTTATATATATTTTGCCACAATAACAACAAAAAAAAGCAAGCAAGATCTCCCAGGAGAGACAGACACCCATGGCCAGGGGGCTGAGCCGGGCACCCACTCGCAGCTGTAGCCTCGTGGCCCCTCTGCTGTGCTGGCTGCAGAGAAGGGAGATGGGCTGCCTCCTCCATTGTACTGACCCTCTACAGGATCTGCTGCCAGCCTGGTGAACTGTTTCAAAATTAACTCTAATTTAAAAGGATATCATTTTACTTTGCAACTTCATGGTGTTTCTCTTTGCAATTTCCCCTTTCTCTTTAATCAAGATGATTCCCCCACTCAAACTCATATATATATATTTTTAATCCAAGTGGAAATGTAGCTGGTTGAATGCTGCTTTGAAATCCTGTCCAACTGCCACTCCTGTTTTTTTTTAATTTCTATTTTTAGCCCTAAACAGAAAAATGATTCAAACAAATACTATCCTGGAGAAGTTGTGAGTTCTGTAGTACTTTTGCCAAGTAAATTGTCTCTGAAACAGAACTGAGAGCAGGTGTGGTGGGGATTGGGATGGTGCTCTGGACTGGAAGATTCCTCACACATCTTCCCAACTCCAAAGCCAGGACCTCACCCATTTCCCAAGTTTCACAGAATGCTTCTTATTTTGCCCCCAAACATCAGATCTCTAACCATCAGAGTGCTATTTCAGGGTCAGAAATCCTGACTTCTTGATTTTTCTCCCCCTGAAGTCAGTGAAATAAGCTGGGCAACACTAGTGGGACAGAGCTGTCAGGCTGTTTGGAATGAAGCCGCAGTGTGATGGTCACTGCCTTTCAGGGCCACCAGTGCAGAGTGGGCTCTCTGAAGATGGGGTCACTGGTAACTGAATGAGCAGACAGCACATCACTCATGCAACCAGTACTTCAACAAATACCTACCAAGTGCCAGTCACTGCGCTAAACCCATTATTTCATTTCAGTGCAGCACATTATTATTCACCTCTTAGTGGGCTCTGGTATGCACTGGGAAGAAAGAGTTACCAAGATGGACAAGACCGCTCCTGCCAGTGAGTCTCTGATCTGTCTGGGTTCTAGGTCTCGGCTGTCTAGTATGGTAGCCACAAAACACATGTGGCTACTAAACAGTTAAAATGTGGCTAGTGCAATTGGGAAAAAAATGAAAATTTAAATTTTATTTAATTTTAATTAATTTTACTTTAAGTGAAAAACTGAAGCAGTGTAAAATATTTTTCTGTTAAACACAACTTTATTGTGGACTATGTTTTATTTTAACTGCTGTATCCTCTAGGATTTTATTTTTTTGTTATACTGCCTGTGTTAAGTGAGTACACTGTTTCCAATATTACCTATAATACATGACCAATCTCTAAGTTGTAAACAGATTGATTCAGTTCAGATTATTTTTTTCTACACACCATGTGACATTGTGATGTGCTAGTTGAATACTTTATGTAGACAGCATGAGTTAGAGAGACCTCTAATTCACAGTTGGAACTTACACTGAAATACTATTATTTTCATTAGAATACAGTTAATTCACTTTTCTAGTGTAAAAAATAAGGATGGAAAAATTTTTTAACTTAAAATGAAAGCAGACTGCTGATGCAGAATTGAGTGGATATTGAGACCAGGAATGGGAAAAGTATGTGGCAAATTTCATGGTGAATGTCAATTGGGTAGAGCCAAACAAAAAAGTTGTTTGTTGTATGAAAAAATTAAAGATAATAAAAATAATAAATACTAAAGAGGCATTTTCAGCAAATACATAGTGATTTTGATTTTTTTTAAAAGTTCCCTCCCAACAGTGTAAAAACAATGAAATTAAGCACCTGAAATCAGAATTAAATGTCCTAGAAAAACTTTTTTACGTAATTTTAACAGAATCTGAGCTTATAAATTTTGGCCAGGTATAAAACCATTATAGATGGAGAGATGGTAAAATAACCTGTTGTTTTAGTTATGGATAGCCTATAGAATGTAAAACCTTTCTAACAAAATCAAAGATTAATTGATGTATACTTTGAAAAATTATAGGTGCTTTTCTATTGTTTTAGATGAGTCTAGAGATATAAAAGAAACTGACCAATTTATATTTTGGTTACTTTTTTACATTTAATGACTTCCAAATTCACAAAGAAATGTCAATTTGCAGCCTATAAAATGAAACTCCTAAAGTAGGTATTTCTTAATCCTTAACGTCTGTCAAAGAATTTCAGCTAGGCATGAAAAAAGTTTCTATCACGATGGATGGTATTCCAGCTGTTAGGTCAAAAATCTAGACTAAGTGGAATCTTAAAACAAGACTAATGGTTTCTTTATTGCTTTGTTCTACTATATGATACATATTGAAAATATCTGTGCTCGGTTTTCTGAAGCAGAGTACATAAAAAATGTCATGGATACAGTTGTTCAAATTGTTCCACATACTCATGCAGATGGAATCATTGCCACTTTATAGAAATGTTGAGAAATCAAAGGCAATGAATTTAATGCTCTTGTGTCCTTTGCCAGTGCTTGTTGATTAAATTGTGAAAGAGTTCTGCAAAGATTTACTTTGCTGTTAACTCCAATTCAAAGCCTTCTTGAAACAGTAGTATGCTTGCCAAATATCCAATAATCAAAGACAAAATATGGTAATATGATTTACATTTTCTCACTGATAACACACCGGATGTGAACAAGCCAAATTTGAAGGTCCAAAAAAAGGAAAAGCTAATTGTAACATCCCTAGAGAGGTATGAGAATATATGTTGTAATTAGAACTTTTCATAATACAAATCAAAATCATGATTTTTATATATTTGGCATGAACCAATATGCAGAAGATTTTAATTGTAATTGACAGTGTTTGTAAACTGACTGCAAGAACTACAAGAAAAATCTGAAGAATTCTTTGTTGGTATTGATAAATTTAGTGTTGCTTTTAAATTTATGCAATACACCTTTGAATTCAATATTTATAACACTGAGTTGATATAACACTTAGTGAATTTACATAATGGGGACAGATACAGTTTAGAAAACCGATACGCTTGTGATTCAAATTGATTCTTCTAAAAAGGGCGAATCAGCTTTGTAATATGGATATGAATATTAAAGAAAAATCATTTTTTGGTATTCAGCTGGAAAACGGAGTATATTTGGAACAACTTGCGAATGTGATTCCACGTTTTTAATTGTTAATTTTATACAGCTTAAGTATAGATCAAGTATTTCTGATGAAAATTTAGTTGCTAAATTAAGATTGCTATAACACACTAGATTCTGAAGGTATAGAAAAAATATATTTCAATCTTTTGATGCTGATTTCATGTTGAAATTATATTTGGGGTAAATTAAGTAAAAAATATATTAAAATTAATCTCATTTGCTTCTTTTTAAAAATGTGATTATTATTAAGTTTAAAAAATATATATGACTAGCATTAGGTTTCTACTGGGCAACATTGCTCTACAGACACAGGTAAGTGGAGCACGCATCGTATTGCATCCTAATGGCCTTGGTGGAAAGGGTCTCACATGAGCACATAGAATGGCTACCCAGTCCAGTCTTGGAATAATTAGCAGAGAGTAGGGACATTTGAAGTCAGCCATAAAGATACTAGGCCATCTGCTGAAGTTAAGAAATGTAATGATTGAGCCATGATAGCTTTTTCATTAAAGAATACTTCCCCCATGCCAGTGGCAAGCATTTTTATTTGGGTTACTTCAGCACTGTCCAAGTTCTAGGGAGAGGTTCCTGATGCCAGGCCAAGAGAGCTGACCAGCAAGGGGTAATCTTGGCCAGCCTGAATTGACCCCGGACTAATCTTCAGAGCACCAACCTTGGCAATCACTGTGAAAATGTATTTTCTAAAGATAAATGATGTTCTGTACCCATGGGTTCACAAATTAGTTAGAGCAGGTTGTATCGGCCTGGCAGCATTATTTGGTAATAGCAATTGTATTTGTGATTTGTACCTGGTTTCAGTGGCATTCTGAGGGTTTTGCAGCTGGGGTGCGTCACATAGCTGGAATGTGCCTATGTGACCAGCTCACTGAGACCTCTACTATAAGCTGACTTTGGATTTCTTGGTACCCAGGTGCTTCACATACTTGCCAGCAGAGGTTCAAGACCTGCAGATAAAGGGTGTCCTGTGCAAGCCAGCTGCAGGAGAAGCTTGCCCCTGAGATCTCCTGACCCCCTGCCCTGCATATCCATCTCTTGCTGTGGCTGGGCTGTATCCTTTGCCTCTACTGAAACTGTTCCACGAGGATAAACTGTTGGAGAGCTGCGAGTCCTTTCAGCAATCAGACACATTAGGCAACTAATGTGTAATTCATGTAAGAGTTCATCAATCGATCGCCTCCCACAAGAGAAAACAATACAGCAGACTGGCTAAAGCCTGAGTCTGGAGTCCACCTGTCAGGACTCAGCCTGAGGCCTCATCCTTTGGTAGCTGAGTCTCCTTGACTGAGTACATTGCCTGAATGTTTGTGTTCCCCCCACCAGATTCAGGTGTGGGAACCCACCTCTCAATGTGATGGTATTAGGAGGTGAGGCCTTTGGGAGGTAATCAGGTCTTAAGGGTAGATCCCTCATGGAATGCGATTAGTGCCCTTATAAAAAGGACCCCAGATAACTCTCTTGCCCTCTTTCTGACATGTGACAACACAAACAAAAAAATAACAGTCTACAACCTGAAAGAGGTTCTCACAAGAACCTGGCCAACTGGCATCCAGATCTCTAACTTCCAGTCCCCAGAGCTGTGAGAAATAAATTTCTGTTGTTTCTAAACCACCCAGTCTTTGGTACTTTGTAACAGCAGCTTTAAAACAGTGAGTTACTTAATCTACTTGGTGTGAATGAATAGTGCCCACCTCAAAAGATTCAGCGAGTTCATCCTGAAGTACAGGGCTTTATAAAGATGCCTGGCACAGAATAGCACTTAGTATTTATCACAGTTAGCAAATTCTGTTAAGAGTCCCCAAAAGCAGATTTCTAGGAGCTATCTGTCCTGTTTTTAGACTTCAAGAATCCATAAATATTGAGGTCTTGACTCAGAGCCCCCCTCTACACAATTAAAAAGAACTTATGATAAGAAAGAGCACAGACATGATCTTTAACAATTTTTCCATTTTTCTAGGCAGGAAAGTAAAACACCAGGTTACCCCATCAAGGCTATTGGATGATTCCTAATACCATGACTCTAAGATCAAAAGACCTAAGAAAAAATGTTCTAAAAATTAGAAACAGTCATAAAAATATAAGAAGTTTTTCTATTCTTGTCCCTTTTAAAACCTTTCTTGGGAATTTCACCCCTTTCAAAGCTTTGCTCATTGACTGAAGCAAAATAATGCTCTAATGCTTCAGTCTTGACCTCTCTCCCAAGGCCCAGTTCCACAAACAAACCATCCACTGGATGGTTCCACCTGAAGACCAAGCAAGGGCAGCAACTGTGAATGTACCATCCTTGACTCAGTTTCCTCCTAGGCTGCCTCTGCCCCCAGCTTTCCAGTGGCAAGTGATTGTGCTGGGCCTGCTAGCCCTCAGATCCATTCCCTGCCCTTCCCCTTTTCTGCTCAGCAGCCACAAGGGAGATGATCTCTGCAGGCTGCTGTCCTCAGGCTTCCTGTGTCAGGTAGCTTCTTGTAGAGCCCCCCCTAATGGATGTACTGGCTGGCTTTTAGAAGTGGGGAGGAAGGGAGAAGCCAAATTGTTTCTTTCCCTTCTTTCCAGCTTGGGTGATAAGTGGGACCACCTTCCCATGGCCCCAGGACCCGCCAAACAGGCTTGCCATCATCCCAACCTCCACAGGTGACTCTACGCTTGGGCTCCAGTAAAACCACCTCTTCTCTTTGTCTCTCCAGCCTAAGCATGGCTGTGGCTTCTCTCTGCTACTGATCTTTGAGTAGCATCACCAACCTTTTCGCATAGTCAAGATTAGGCATAACATGTCATTTATTGTGCTTGTTATAAGATTAGGTTGTTTTTTACAGGAAGATCTATGATGTATGAATCGATGAACCTGTATTCACAAGTCACACAAGCAAATCAGGGTCCTTATTTTCCCATTGGCCTTCAGGGCCTGCCAGGCAGCCATCAAGGTCATCTGATCAGCGCTTTAAAAACACCCACACGAAGACATCAGAAGGACGTCTCTACCACCGCATCACACTGCCTCCTGCTCAATCCCCTTGTTTAACTCCGAACAGAGGCACTCAGCCCACAAGGCAGGAGCCTAGTGAAGAAATGCACGAGGGAAATGCTGTTCTGTATATACAAGAGACAAACAGAGCCTGCTATTGGCCAGCAAAACATAGCTATTTCCCCTCCACCCAGGACTGCACAAGAGCACACCACTTAGAATCTGATGGTGGTGATGGTGGGGGCCCCTGCATGGGAGTTCTCTGTAAAGTCATTCTCACTGATTGATCTGACTATACAACATCAGGCTTGGAATGGGCAGCATAGAAGCACATGATAGATGAAAGAGGACTGTAAACATCTCAAAGCAAAGGAAGAGAACCCAAGAACAGATTGCACAATATCCAGAACTTGAAGCGGTCTTACCATAATAAAGGAAATGGCAAATTGAGTTTCAATGAGTTGTACAATTTAGAATTAGGAAAACTCTTGGATGATATTGACCTCAAGTTATTCAGTTTGCAAACAAAGACACTGAGGCCGAAAGAAGGTTACGCATTATGTCCAAAGTCACTGGCTACCGAATGACCCAAAAAGGACTAGAAGCCAGACAGGCAGCTTTTCTCTTGAGAACATTGGAATCTGCATTTTAATGACATCCTCAGGTGACTTGTGTGCACATTACAGTCTGAGCTACAACACAGTCTGATTCCTCTGGGGCTTCCTGTTCACTCAAGCCAGAGTGGGACAAGTTTTTCTCTATTTCTTAAGAAGTACTTGCTTTGTATCTTACAGCAGAAACTGATATTAAAACTCATAAACCCAAGAAGGGGAGGTGTAAAGGATGTAGAATAAGAACCTTTAGATTGGTTTTGCTGCCTGGCACCCACTTGTATGACTTAAAAGCAGCTTCTAAGAATCAGAGACCTGGAACATAGAAGGAACTTGATAAAAATGTGTGAGCAAATGAACAAAACCGTGTCATACTTGGAAAAACAGGTTTCAGGGCAGAGACTCTCGATGTCCACTTTAGCATACATTTGTTAAGCATCTACTATATGCTAGGTAGCACTGCACATGCTAGATGTGGAAATATATTCATGACTAACATGGAGACTAAAAAGCTCGTGGCCTGGCCAACAAACTTTCAGAATGTGTGCTCCTAGAAAGCAAGGACTTATCTTCCCTACTTTCCCTCTAAATGTGACCTGCACACAAAGATACACTTTGCCAATATTCACAAGTATTTTAAGTGGAAGCTTTCCACACCCTATTCATACAGTGGAAATTGTTGAGTGATGGGGGTGAATTGGGATATAAGAGCTTGGCTTCTCAACCTTCTGTACTTTTGGATCTAACTCCTACTGGGATTGGGAAATCCTTCTTATCTAATCTCTCCACATGCCCTCCATCTGCCCCTTCTCTGCAGAGTGCTGAGTCTCAGGCGGTTTGCTGAAGAGATGGAGGTCAGCTATTTCACTGGAGCAATGGCTTCCTGAGTCCTGGGTCAGCTGCTGACTAACTTCCTGGTCTCCCCTCTGCAAGGCACCTCTACTCCTGCACTGCCTGAGAAGCTGTGTTGAAAGTTATCCATGAATTTATCTTGAGTTGAAAATTACATTATCACTTCCTGGGTTGGGCCAGCGCCCAGCTACACTTCTTCACTGTGGCTGAGACTTGGAAGCAGATGAGAGAAGGAAAGGATTTATCAAAAGATAGTCATTTTGTCTTTCTGCAGAAAGGGACTTTAGCCATGTCAAAAGGAAATAAGACTTCAAGGTCTCTTGTTGGGGTTTACAGCAGGGTGGCCAGGACTCTGGCTAGAAAGAAGGCATAACCTCTTTGCTCAAATAGCAATGGTGATGATGATGACGATGTTAGTCAACATTATTAAGCTCCTAGTATGCATCAGGCATAGTGCTAGCTACTTTACATGCATCATGTTATCATTTCATTTAATTTACCCAACAACCCTGCGAGATACTTGTTTTCACCATGCCCTTTTTAAGGACTGATTATGCAAGAGACCCCAGAGGAATTTACAACCTAAATTCACTGAGCCTGAATATATACAGACAGTCCCTGACTTATGATAGTTAGATGTACGATTTTTCAGCTTTACAAATGGTGCAAAAGAGGTACATATTCAGTAGAAAATGACATATCACATTTTGGCTTTTGATCCTTTCCTGGGTAGTGATAATGCAGCTGGGCACTCATAGCCAGCTGCAGCTCCCCATTAGCCACGCAATCACAAGGGAAGACAACATACTTGTAACTATCGGTACCCAGACAGACACTGTTTTTTATTTTTAATACAGTATTCAGTACACTACCTGAGATATTCAACACTATTATAAAATAGGCTTTGCATTAGTTGATTTTGCCCAACTGTAGGTTAATGGAAGTGTTCTGAGGCCGTTTAAGGTCAGCTGGGCTTGGCTATAATGTTCCGAGGTCAGGTATGTTAAATGCGTGTTCGACTTACAACGTTTTCAACTTATGACAGCTTTATCAGGACCACATCATTGTAAGTTGTGGAAGATATGTATTAAGCCCTATGCTGGAATTTTTCATTTGTCATATCTTAGGTGAGATAATGGAGTCAGGCAGCCAACGAAGAGAGTATCTCATTCTTTTGAGGAATACTTACTGAGTGTTACTAGGTGTTCAGTACTCTATAGTCATTGTGTCATTACTGTTAGTGACAATCCTATGAGCTAGGTATGTTGTCACCATCTCATAGTAGAACACAGATAATGTTTTTGTTTGATTTTTTTAGTGAGTAATTACTGAATGCTGACTATGCTCTAGGACAAAGGATAGAATGTCATAGGATGCCACAGTCCTGACCTCATGAAGCTTATTCTGCAGACAAACAGACACACGAATAAGAAAGAAAATGTTAGGTGGTGATAAATACTCTGAAATAAATGAAGCAGGGTTACATGATACAAAATGGTTGGGGGCTACTTTAGATTCAGGGATCATTTCTGAGAAGGGGACATCTTAAGTGAGACCTGAATGACAAGAAGGAAGGAGTCTTGCAAAGACCTCGGAACAAAGCCCTCCAGGCAGAAAGAACTGCTTGCTCAGAAATCCTAAGACTGTAGAACAAGCCTGAATTGTCCAAGGAACCCTGGAGTTGAACGATCAAGGTGGGAGTAGAACAAGGAGCAGTCACAGAGGTAGGCAAGGAGCTTTATAGGCCAGGACGAAGAGCTGGGAATTTATTCTAAATGGGAAATCCTTGTGGAGGATGGGGGTGGTGGTGGAAAGTGACGGGTCTAGAGGGCAGAAGATATTTTTAAAGCTCACTCAGTTTTCTGTGATGAGACATAGCCTGGAGGAGGGAAGGGTGGAAGAAGGCAAATCTATACTAAGGCTGTTACAGAATTTCAAACAAGGTATGATATTGGCTTAGAGGAGGTGGTAGCAGAAATTGGGAAGAGTGGGTGGATGGCTGAAAGCACTTGCTGATGCTATGGGAGGCTTGTTTTTTCAGCTCCCAGCAGACTAGTAAGCAGTTTGAGGGCAAAGCTTAGTCTGTGTAAAGTTTTCCCAGAGACTGGCTGAGAGCCTGGCATTTTGTAGGTGATTGAAAAATATTCATCAAACTAAATCAATAGTCAGTGTTTGTTGGGTCAGATATGTTTGCCTACCGGAAAGCTCAAGACACACACCAGGAGAACAACTAAAGCAAACATGAATAATAAACATTTAGGGGCTCCCAGGCCTCCCAGGGTCAAATTAATCAATTTAACAACCCCAAAAGATTAAAATTGAAGAGACTGGATATGAACTAGGTCTAATTAAAGCCATTTAACCATTGTAAGCCTCTTCAATAATATGGAGATCAAAACATCTCTCCTAGAGAGCTGCTGGGGAGCAGAGAGGACGTACATGAAGAATCCCGGTGCACTGCCTCGCTTTGGGGAATTAGTTAAACAAAGGGAAACTGTCACATGGAAGAACACCCTTGGGCCTCCCGGGCCACCCAGGCGAGCACCTCCCCAGTACTGTCCTTAGACATGGACAAGAGGGCCCCTGGGGAGGCAGGACACATGGATGACAGAGTAAGGGCCTCCAAAAATTGGTTCCTCCATAAGAGCAATGAGAATACTAGCAAAAATTTGTGAAAATCAATATTTTCATGATTCTGGAAAATAGCCAGAGGCTTGCAACACTCTAAGGGACGTTTATTCCAGAAAAAATGCTAAACTTTGGTAAGAATAGAGTTCTGCGGCATTTTAACTTGCCTCATTCCCATCTCCCTCTCCTGAATTCTATAGCAGTCTTGAAAACCAGCAGCTTCACCACCACAACAGCTACGAAATTAGGAAAACAATTCCATTTCCAAGAGCATGAAAAATAATAAAATACTTAGAAATAAATTTAACTATTTATTTAATAGTTAAGCAAGAGAGCAAGACTTGAATACTTAAATCTACAAATCATCAAAAGAAATTAAATACATGGAAAGTTCATGGACTGGAAGATGTAGTATTGTTTAGATGGCAATACTCCGCACACTGCACAGATTCAGTGCAATCCCTATCAAAACCCTCGCTGGCTTTTAGACAGAAATTAACAAGCCAACCCTAAAATTCATATAAAAATGCAAGGGGGTCCCGGAACAGCCAAAAAAAATTTTTTAAAGGACAGTGCTGGATGACGTAACAGTCAGTGTTATGTGCCAGCTTGGCATAAAGAAAGGATGACGTACTCATGCATTCTATAACATGCACTAACCCCAAAACCATTGTGTTAAGTGAAAGAAGCCAGATACAAAAGGATAAACTGTGGGGCTCTACTTATATGATACATCTGGAACAGGCAAATTCAGAGATAGATAGGAAGTAGATGACAGGTTATCAGGGGCTGAGAGGGTTTTCTTTAAGACCAATAAAAGTGTTGCAAGTAAGATAAAGTAAGGTTATACAACTCTGTGAATATACTAGAAACACTGATTTTTATACTTTAAAATGGTGAACATTATTGTGTTTGACCTATATCTCATCAAAACTGTCATTTAAAAAAAAGAATGCTCTGGGCCCACATACAGAAAAAAAAAAAACACTGAAAATAAATTTATTAAGAGTAAAGAGTACTACACATGGGATCCTCTGCATCTTGGGATCTGGCCATCAGTGCCAGCCCAGCATAACCAAAACCTGAAGGACCCACCCTGTGACAAAGACCATTCTGGGGCCCAGGCATTTCTTCTTCTTTTTTTTTTTTAAGAGAAAAATGTAATGTAACTTTTTTAAATTATACATCTTGTACAACAACCAACAAATGAAGTGCAGGTCCTCAATGCAAAATTAAAGGACAGTAAACTCAGAGCCTATTTTGAATCATGTGTACCATGGTACTAGCAACAGAAAATATGTGACTGCAAATCTATTTCTATCATAAATGCCTTTCTTTACTATACTTTCTTTTTTTTTGGTATCATTAATATACACTTACATAAGCAACATTGTGGTTACTAGATTCCCCCCATTATCAAGTCCCCACCACATACCCCATTACAGTCACTGTCCATGATGAGTAGTAAGATGCTATAGAATCACTACTTGTCTTCCCTGTGCTATCAGGCATCTCTTCTCTACATCTCTTGCCCTCTGTCCTTGGAACTGAAGACAACTGTGACTGGATACTGGGCAAGTGTGTGTGTGTACCCCTGTCAGTCGGGGAGATGGATACTGTTTGGCCACAGGAAGGGTCACAGGGGCAAAGGTACTCCAGCAAGAGAGAAGATAAATCAACCAACCTGCAAATTCTTCCCTCCAGTTTGAACACAAGGGATTCTCACACAGTAGACTACCATTCCCAGTACTACCAAGCAACTGTTTTCTTGTTTTTCTTTACATTCCAATCAGTTTCTGAAAGTTCTTGCAAATTAGAATCATATTTGCAAGAGTCTCACATGGCTCAGAAAAATTTTGTAATACTTAGTGTTATGGGTTGAATTGTGTCCCCCCAAATTTATATGTCGAAGTCCCAATTGCTAGTACCTCTGAATATGACCTTATTTGGAAATAGGATCATTGCCGATGTAATTAGTTAAGAAGAAGTCATAGTGAAGGAGGGTGGGCCCCTAATCCAACATCACTGGTGTCCTTATAAAAGGGGAAATCTGGAGACATGCACACAGGGAGAATGCCTTGTGACTGTCAAGGCAGAAAGCATCTACAAGCCAAAAAACACCAAAGAGTTACAGCAAGTCCCCAGAAGATAACAAATTCTTCCTCACAGCCCTCAGAAGGAACTAACCTTGCTCACATCTTGATCTTGGACTCCTAGCCTCTAGAACTTTTGAGACTATAGATTTCTGTTATTTAAGCCATTTAGTTTGTGTTACTTTGTTACAACAGCCGTAGAAAACCTAATACATTAAGTAATTCGTATTACTCTTAAATTTGTACATACATAGGATAACATGTGAAGGAGAACACTGATTTATATGATAAAATTATATTATTTTGTAAGATATTCTGCAATAAAGATTATGTATCATATGACTCCATTACTGTGTTTGAAGATGATATATAAAACTCTTAATTCATTTGCTATAATTCTTGGCAAATTTAAGTATTGCTTTAGGAATTCATCTATAATTATAGTTGCTACTGTCTCAGGAGAGTACAATTCCTGCAAATTAAAATTAGTTTTAAAAAGCAAAAATTACAGTGACTCAAGAAAGTTTGTCTAATTTAGCCTTGTGTCCAAGGAATATACACTGTGCAAAATATTGTGTGTAAAACAACATAGGTAGTCAATTTGCTGAAATGAAGACAATAAGAAAAAGAATTAATGAAACTAATATATAACAATCACTGAATTATATATAATACCTCTGGCTCACAAACAACATACCCAGACAAGCATAATAATGGCTAAAGTAGTTATTTTGATTGCTCCTGGCTTTTAGTCATATAAAAATCCTAACTTCACAAGTATTTTTTGATTTTGTCATTATGAAGGTAATATTTGTCAGAGTGGGAGGATAGAACATATTTCACTTAACAGTTTGCTAGCTTGATTTATAACCTCTAAGTATTTAGATATGTGGTATGTGGTCTCCACTTGTTCTCATGCCCCAGGCCTAATTGTTAGAGGTGGGCAAGCACCCAGCAATGACAAACGAAGTACAGCCTGAAGCTATGAACAGAAGCCGTGCTAACACCTCAGACTTGCTCTCACTACACACTGAATCACCAACCTGTAAGCGTCATGTGAAAACCTGATGCAGTCCCTAGAGGGAGTAACAAGTGTCTCATAGGCTTTGCCTTTCTGGCCCATAGTCCCAAGGACCCCATAAGCCCTTCCCTGGGGTTGTGTAGCCCTGTAGTCTCAAATGGCACTGGGCTCTCACCAGGTTTCATACACCTAATACATTTCACTGTTTCAAATGTTAGGGGTGTGTCATGGACGTTCATTTCCTTGCAGTAACTCTGCTATGCCATTTTCAAGTAAACAGAGCCATGTTATAACTGCATTTCACCTTGCCTTGAAAAGGTAGTGTGCAATTTGACAGAAGGCTTTCAGAACAACCCTCAGTGCTGTGATATACTTCATGGCTATCACTGTTACAGTGTACTGTCACCTTGTAGTGAGGTTTGCCTGCTTGTTGGGGGCCAGAGGATAGGGAAAGGAACTAGAATTCTGTTTGGAGTTGGTCTTAGGAAGAGAGGAACTCTTAGAGACACGGTTAAATGCCCACAGCTAAGAAAGGAGAAAAAGTATGCTACATCACCGTTTCCAAGGTAAACAGAAAAAAGTGTGTCAAAATGCCAACTGGCAATGCCAAAACAATAATGAAGACTGAACTGCAAAAGGCCCCATGGGATTTCCCATTTTGATTGTATTTTATTGTAGTTCCCTTCAAGCAAACATGGCTTTTCATTTCATGCCCTTGCTGACTACTGTGATGGATAATCAGACAGCTAACGTGGAACAGAGGTACTGACATCAAAGGATACTTTTAGCTGTGGTTGAGCATCTTTAAGGAACTTCAATGCCCTCTCTGTAGACCTCAGCTCATTGAATGCAGTACATTATTTTTGTAAAAAATTAAAAACCACAAGAGACTCACACTGGGTTCATCAGAAAGTGGACATCAAAGAAAGAATGAAAACTTAAACAAATAAGGATGTGTAAGTGCTGAAAAATAATTTTTATAATAAAAAAGGAACTCTGATGCAAATACAATAAGGCAAAAGTCAATAGCCCGTGCTTAACAGTAAAGGCAGATTATTGAACCATTTTAATCAACCTGGGACACAGATTACCAGTCACATTTGAAACACAGAGTAACTAGAACAAATAAGGTACCAGGGTGGGAAGCATTTTTACAGCAAGGAACAAAAGTTTTAATCTTTGTTTAAAAGGGCTTTAAAAAGGATTCCATGTATCAACCAATAGTGAGATAATTTAAAAAAAAAAAGATTAACTTCCAAAAATGCAAGGCAGAGTAACCAAACTTCTCACCTGTTTTAAGATCAATAAACATTTTCTACCTGGGCAAGTGTAATTGCAATTAGCACTTGGGCAATTTTAAAGAATCTTTTACAGTTGCTTTTAACCGGCTGAGGAAATAGCAGAACACTGTGGCTGAAGGCCAGTGATTATTTTTCCCCGTTAGCTGTTGCAGTAAAGGGATTGTGGGCCACTGGGCCTCCAGGCACACAGAAATATATTAAAATATCCCACACTGTGATTGAGTGGCACAGAGGGGATTAGAGCAAATTAAATGGCTGTTATATTTACCATGGGTATATTCTAGTTCACACATTTTGATGCCCTCTTGGCAGAGCTCAGTGAATTTTACTTTGAAGTCTACAAAATATGGAATATATTTCCTTGCAGAGCAAGGGTTTTAATAAAGAGATCTTCCCTCCAAATAAACATACATAAAGAAAAATATCCCAAGTGGATGCTCCTAGAGTGAAAGAAGAGAATCCCTTAGCCAGAATAAAGGACAAATGCATCAACAATAGTAACAGTTAAGGAAACTGGACCTTTAGACTCCATTAACCAGGGACTCAGAACGAATCAAACTCTATATGACTCTCATTTCAGACACAGGGCTTTCTCCCTCTATGTGAACCAGAACTTCTGCACCTGAGTTTTTTAAATGGAATAAAAATAAAGTGATTACTCACTTTATTGTCAACCTGTTCAACATCTAAAGCAACAGAAATGCTTGCAGAAATGAAGAACAAACCATTTTAAGCTAAAGGCTAGACTACAGTTTTTTGTCATTATGAAGGTAATATTTGTCAGAGTGGGAGGATAGAACATATTTCACTTAACAGTTTGCTAGCTTTTTTTTGTTTGATTTGACCCATTCAAATGTTGTAACTAAATGTTAGATTAATTTAAAAATAGTAAATGCAAGTAGATGTTTGCTCTGATTGTTCATAATCAACATCACCACACTGAGATTACTGCCAGTGCTGGTCTCCTGTGAATCTTCGTATCAGAGAAAAAGCAAAGTGGAATAAGCGCAGGGCTAATGTAATGAAATCTAGAAACACAGTGTTTTGGCCCAAGCAGAAGAGAAGACAACATTACCTTTGCCCTAGAAACCTCTGGAGAAACACTTAGAAATGCCAAGAAAGGAGATAAAAATACTTACGAGGATCCAGGACTTGCTGTGGGAGGGGGGCCTGAAGAAATGAAAGAAAAACAAAAGAAACAGTCAGTCTGGGTTATAGGAAAGTGAGCGTGGGTATGGTCAAACTATTACAGATTAAAGTTCTTAGCCACCTTGAGGTGATGTTTATTTTCCTGAGATTTATTATTTTGCTTCAGTTTTCCCAACCACCTCCACCAAAAAACCCCCAAACCCCCCCAGAAAACAAAACAAAACAAAAAAACAGTGAAAACCTGTCCATAGAAAACCTGAACTACCACCACAGTTCAGGGCCTGAAAAATGCCAAGACAAGTGATCAAGAATGAGTCAATAGAGTAGGCAACCTCACAGCATGCAGGGAGTTTCCAGTAGAAGGCACAATTACATGTGGACATGATTGCAGCTGCAGGGGTCTTTGATGGTAGCAGGACAGAGGGACATGCATGCTGTAAATCTTTCAATCTTCTTTGACTCTAGCATTGTGGTTTAGAGTAGAGGCTGTGGGGCCAGACAGATCTGGACCCCACTCCTGCTCTTCTATTTACTAGCTGGGCACCCCCAAGCACGGTACTGAACTACTGGGCCTTAGTTTACTCATTGATAAAATGGGTACAACTGGACTAGCTTTAGGATTGTTGGGCACAAAGCACACTGTGTCCTCATTCCCCACTCCCTCACCCACATGGAGCCTGAAGGCCAAAGGCCACCTCCACCAGGAGGCTGCTTACCGAACTTGACAAACAGGACTCCAGTGGTGGAAACCACCTTCTTGCCATTTGTCGCCACGCACTGGAAGTAGCCTGTGTCTGTGGTATCGAGGTTTCTAATCCGTAGCCGAGAACCATAATTGGTTGCCCGAAAGGAAATCCTCCGGGGCTCCTGGACCACAGGTGCGTCATTTTTGAACCAGCGGATGGTGGGAGGAGGATTCCCAGAGACTTTGCAATGCAATTCAGCTGTCTGCCCCAGGGATGTGGTGATGTTATTCATCGGTTCATCGAGGGTCAGGTAAGAATCTGTAAGCACAGGGTGGAGGAGGCAGGTGAGAGAGGCAGGCAGCTGGAGAGCATCTCCAAGCAACTCAAATCACTCCCGTGTGCCCCAGGCCCACAGAGAGACTGAACAGGAGTGGCTTGGTGGAGACAGGGCATGAAATGATACATTTACTGAGAACCCATGACTACTAAACAATCACCCACAGAGCCTGCTGCTTGGAAGGAAGTATGAAACCTACCACAGTATAAAACCCAAAGTTTTCAAATGACCGTTCAGTACTCATGGATAAGACAAGACAAAACAAGCTTGTCTGTTTCAGAGTACAGGATAAATGCATGATCCTTGTTACGGGCTCAAACAATACAGTAAAGAAGAAAAAGAAGTAAAATTCACCTCAAATCTCTTCACCCTAACATAACACCATTCTTAACATTCTGTCAAAGATCCTTCCAGCTTGTCCACTTTTGATAAGAAAGAATGCATGAAAATCTGGAAAGTAGGAGCAACATATTTATATCCACATAGAGCAAGATCAGGAAGGATGCCAGAAATCTTCCTGCTAGTGATATAAGGGTTATGAGGCCAGATTATTGGCAGAGTAATGAGGCAATGAATATTGCTATAATGTTACTCATATCAACCATAACATGTTTTAATATAGCATTTTAAGCATTCAATTTTTAATTGCAATATAATTTATATTATAGGAAATGTACTGATCTTAGTTTATAGTTCCATGAGTATTGACAAATGCATAAATCCATTTAACCCATGCCCCTATCAAGATACAGAACATCATCAATATCCCAGAAAGTACCCCTAAGATCATCTGGAGTCAATCCCTGTTCTCAACCCTCCCCCATCCCCATTCCAGGCAGCTACAGCTCTGATTTCTATCCTCACAGGCTAATGTTGCCTGTTCCAGATTCATATAAATGGAATAATACTGTATATGCATTTTGCATTTGGCTTATTTTGAGATTACATTAAACATTTTAATATTGAAATTAATTATCTTGGAGATTATTCTTCAGTAATATCATATTTTAAGCCTTATATTGATATTAGTTGTGGAATCTAGTTGCAGAGAAAATAATTTATTTTTTTTAATCAAGTTCAATATATTTTTTTCCATTTTTTAATTTTTAAAATTTTGCTATTATTAATATACAATTACATGAGCAACATTATGGTTACCAGACTCCCCCTATTATCAAGTCCCCACCACCTACCCCATTGCAGTCACTGTCCATCAGCGTAGTAGGATGTTATAGAATCACTACTTGTCTTCTCCATGTTATACTGCCTTCCCCGTATCCCCCTATCCCATCCCCACCCCCACTACATTATGTGTGCTAATTGTAATAGCCCTTTTTCCACCTTATCCCTCCCTTCCCACCCATCTTCTCCAGTCCCTTTCCCTTTGGTAACTGTTAGTCCATTCTTGGGTTCTGCGAATCTGCTGCTGTTTTCTTCCTTCAGTTTTTTTCAAGTTCAAAAATTTTTTAAAGAATTGGTCGGTTATTCATGTATATGAAGGCTTCTTTGATCTTATTTTCCCTGACCATCTACTCTTGGGAAGATCTCCCTGCCACGTCCTCCCCTTGCCCTCTGTCCTCCCCCGGCCCGAAACCTGGGATGGCTTGTTAAGTAGCTGTCTTCTCTGCAGGACTAAGCCCAGAAGGGCAGGCATCTAAAATGTTTTGGTCATTACTGCATCTTCAGTGTATCCTACTGTCTAGCAGTATTGTCCATTAGAACTTTCTGTAATGATGGAAATATTTTCTAATCTGCACTAATTGATAACCACTAGCCACAGGCTGAGCTATCGAGCACATGAGATGTAGCTAGAACAATTGAGGAACTGAAATTTTTTATTTAAATTTAAGTGGCCATGGGGGCTCTCTTTTCCCCTCCTGGCATGGCCAGGAGCTCTGTCCTCTCACTTTATTTCTAAATAAAAGCCTCCACCCTGGCTCTCCTACCTTAGGTGTTTGCTAAGTTCTTTCTTCGACTCCACAAACAAGAACCCCGGCACCATTTTTGGGGGCTCGTCCGGGATAGCTTCAGAGATGGGAGCTTCCTCTTAAAGCCAGACACCCCCCTCTGGCATGCATTCTGAAGAACTGGGAGCAATTTGATCCCCGGACCCTGAAAAAGAAGTGCCTTATCTTCTGCACACAGCCTGGCCTCAGTACAAACTCTCTAATGGAGAGGCTTGGCCCCTGAGAGAAGTATACAATATAATAAGGTTATGCAGCTAAATTTATTTTAATGCAAGGAAAGAAAATAATCAAAAGTCCCACGGACCACAATATGGAACTAGTTTTCTAAATTTTTTTGGTCAAAATCTATTCTACTTATTGGGTTCAACATTATCTTCAAAAATTGGGAGGTTTTAAAACTAGACTCCCTGAAATGGAAGAAATTTATCTTCTGCAATACAGTCTGGCTTTAAATGACTGGTGCTAGAATTGTACTTGCATTTTATTTCCAGCCACCTGGACACACACAGTCCCTATCAGTTCAGAGCCTTCATCAGCCCTGTTAGTCTGGGGCCATCTAGACCTTAACCCAGTTTTGTAAACTGCTCGCCCTTAGAGTGTATTCTTGAAAACTGAGATACTTTTAATCAAATAAGCTAAAAAGAAAGAAGGCAATTGGATACTAGTAACTCAAATTTTTGTATCAGTTTATCTGTCTGTGTATATGTTCTTTTATGAAAAGTATTGCTAATGTAGTCATTACATCTCAATCTGTATATTTGTGTGTCTAAGTGTGTAAATGAAAGATTTTTCTACCTCTGGATGGTATTAATAAAAATTGATTTAAGGACAAAAAAAAAATTAAGTGGCCACGGTAGCTACTGTATGTATAAGCAGGCAGAGCATAATAAATTTGTTAAATTTAATGGAACTTTGTTGAAATACAACCCTTTTTTGAGATACCTAACTGGCTAATGTAACCACACAAATGCCTATAAAATGTTTTCATAAATTCCAAAAATAAACAATTCATTATTTGCTTCACTTTTCCACAAAAACCTTGGGGATAGATGTCAATGTCTGGGTAGCCCCACAAGCGTGTGTCACCCATGGGACTCGCATTTATCACACGCATGTGGTAGAGAACAGACTGAGCATGGCCATCACTCAGTGTGTTGCCTTTCATCTCACTTAAGCCAGTGAGTCATTATCCTTCACAACAGAATCAGGAGCCCATAAATGATTCTGCTAATGCCTTGCTTCTTTACATTTATAAAATCCCAAACCTAGCGCTTTCCACTCCACCAGACTGCTTTGGTAGCCTGAGCCCCACTGAGGGATGAGAAAATAATCCTAATTTCTTCCCCAAACCAGGATAAACTGGGGACACACATACGTAATCCACAAGGCTGCATCTTCCCCTAACTCCAGATGAGATTGTCGGGTTTATGGGTCTGGGCTTTAGCCTTGCGTTCTGGCTGGTATTCCCGTTTCCTGCCAGAGGCCAGGTGCCTCACCTGACCTGATGTGCTGGGATCCTGGATCCCCTGCCTATCCCCCGGCAGGCTCTTCTCCTTGAGGCTGAGTACCGTTTCCTGTCTCTCCAGCTGTCCATGGAGGGGTCGCCGTAGTGGCAAGAGAGTGTCATCACTTAGCTACTCCCACAGGCTGGCTCCCTCCTCCCAGATTTCCACCTTTTTCGAGTATCAAAGCCAACCAACAACAGCCACACTCCTGGGAGGCCAAGATGGCGGCTGCTGGGTGCATGCCTTAGGGGCTGACATTCCCTGCTGGGTTTTTGTCACATATTTATGTCACTTCTACTTTGTCTCTGGTTTTCCCAGACAGGTGGTTGCTTCTGAAGTCCCAGCAAACTTTGTGGCCAAGCTCCACAACGTATAATATAAAGGACGAGCTGGAACTTAAAGCTATTTGTTTGGCCTCCAAACCCATTACTGTGCATGATCCCACAATCACAGACACACAGTGCTTCCAGTGTTTTTTTTAGGAACATAAATTATCCAAGAGCTAGAGGGTTCTATAATTGTGGTGGTGGGGGAAGAAGTAGAGGTATTTCAACTATATTCTGAAGGTGCACTTAACATTCAACTTTCCTGAAAACAAATTAATATAAGCTGATTCAGTGTATGAAATCAACTCTCACAGACTCTGGAGCCAGAATGCCTGGATTCATGTCCAGGTTCTGTTACTTAGCAGCAGTGTGACTGACACAGGGACCATGGGCTTAGGCAGAGTAGGGTGAGGGCCTTGGAAAAAACAAAGCAAGATAATCCATTGTGGGATTTGCTTTGGCCTGCTGGGGGGCCCAGCTTGTTTTTATGACTTTACCCAGGTGCTACTTTTCTTCCTCCAGCCCTAAACAAATGATTTGCAACCTGGGCAATATAGCAAGCAAGCCCAAAACAACGTAGTAAAAACAGGAAGGATGCCATCTTGAAAATATGATTGCATCTTAAAACCCAATTAGTTCAAAAGTAAGTTTCTTAACAAACAGACAATAACTCAGGGAGCAAAGCAGGCAGTCTTGAGTGATATGCTCATAGACCAGGAAGCTGCTGTCCTGTGAGGAAATCAGAGTAGTAAAATTCTTGTAAATAACCAGAAAGACTAATAAGAAGCTTACTGTTTCTTCAAAGGTAAACATTTTGGGACCACTTAGCAGGTGTACATCCCTAGCCCTTTGTCTCTCAACCACCTATAAAACCCCTAGACAACACACCACCCCAGAGCTCTCTTGTCCCCTCCTGGCCTGAGCCAGGAGCTCTGTCCTCTCTCTTTCTCTCTAAATAAAAGCCTCTGCTTTGCTCTCCTACCTTGAGTGTTTGCGAAGTTCATTCTTTGGCTCCACAAACAAGAACTCCAGCATCATGACCTTGGGCAAGTTGCTTAACCTCTCCCTGTCTCAGTTTTGTTATCTGTGAAATTAGTATAATAATTGTATCTTCCTCATAGGGTTATTGTGAGGATTAAATGTATCATGGAAAATGCTTCGAATAGGGTCTGGCACAGAGCATATGCAGCATGAATTTCTGTTATTGTATTTGCTATTTTCTTTTTTCTTTTCTTGCTCTCACAGATATCTTATTCCTAAACATAGGGAATGATTATCCATCTAACTGGTTTCCTGGCCAAGTCCAGTCCTGACTTAACAGAACAGGAGACCTGAGGGGAGAAGCTACTTGGTCAGATCACATAACTACTAGACTGCAGGCAAGAGTGGTTAATCTGTCCATGAAGCACCATGTAATTTCTACCTAAAAACAAAAATGAGATTTATGGGACATCATGAAATCAGTGTAGTAGCTAGCCCAAGCAGTATGCTTCCAGAGAGAACAAAGGAAATATAAACAAGTCTCTGTGTTTAATGAACAAAAAAGCCTTGCCACAAACATAGGGAATTTGGTTTTAACTGTTTACTAATAAAAAATAATGTTCAAATTTTTTTTTTTTTGCCATCTATAGCTGCTCACTTAGTAAGTAGAACAAGCAAATGGTCTAGTCCTCAGTTTGATAAAGACTGGAAGCATCAGAACATTTGGCCTAAACAACACAAAAGCATTTTGTGATTGGAATAAAATAAAATAAAAATGCATATTTGTATCATTGCATTTGTTGTTGTTAACAAGCCTCTGGCCATGATCCACTCTCTTCCCAGAACCATCTGGATCCTTCAGTAATAGCCTCATGGGCCACATTAGAGGACCCACTCTCTTCTGTATACCCAAAGTTAGGTGTGGCCACTACAGGGTCTCAAATGAGTCATTCCTTTCAGAGAACACCTGAGCATTCCAACAAGGTAGTCCAGCTCAGAGGAGCTGCAAATTGGACCTGCTATCAGTTCTGCCACTAGCTCGCAGCACATGCCAGACAGCACTTTACCTCCCTAGGCTTTGGATATTCTTGATCTATTACATGTACCTGTGGGATTTTGCTCCTCCTGGACCAAGTTATGTTTCCATACGGGCAGCCACAGAAGCACTGGATATCAGACAGTAGGTACTGACTGAGCTTGAACACCAGATAAAGCAATCTGGCCTCCTCATTAAGACCTGGCGATTCATACTTTTTTCAGTGGTTTGATTCAATACATCTGACAGTGTGGGCTTGCACTGTGGAAGCTTTCAAATCCCTCTTTCCCTTCCTCCCTAACTACAAATATTGAGATGGCAGATAGGTGAGTGGAAATTGCGGTATAATCTGGCTTGAGAGAAAAAAAAAATCCAGTTCTGCTGACTCTACCTCGAGCTCTGTGTCCCTGAGTAAACTATGTCTCCCAGTGGTGGTACTAGTAAGTGATGCTATTGATGCCAATGACAATGGTGATGATACAATGATGATGACGATAACAGCTATTACAATGGTAGGGGTTGCTACAACCAACTGTTATTATCATCACTTTACACATCAGAAACCTAAGCACAAAGAGGGGGAGAGAGCTGCCCAATATCACACCGTAAGTGGAAGTAAGACTTAAACTATTGATTCAATGCAATCCCAATCAAAATCCCACCAAGTTGTTTGTGGATATTGACAAATTGATTCTAAAGTTTATATGTAGAGGAAAAAGATCCAGAATAGCCAACATAGTATTTAAGAAGAACAAAGTGGAAAGACCCAACTTCAAGACTTTCTATAAAGCTATAGTAATCAAGACGGTGTGGTATTGATGAAAGAATAGAGTAATAGGTCAATGAAACAGACTAGAGAACCCAGAAAGAGGCCCATAAATACAGTCAATTGATCTTTGACAAAGGAACACAGGCAATACAATGGAGCAAAGATAATCTTTTCAACAAATGGTGCTGGATCCACTGGATGGCTACATGCAAAACAATGAATCTAAACACAGACCTTATACACTTCACATAAATTAACTCAACACGGATCACAGTCCTCAACATAAAATGCAAAATTACAAAACTCCTGGAAGATAACATGCGAGAAACCCTACCTGACTTGCATATGGTGATGACACTTTAGATACGACACCAAACACATGATCCACGAAAGAAATAATTGATAAGCATGAATTCACTAAAATTAAAAACTTTTTCTCTGTAGAAGACAATGCCTAGAGAATGAGAAGACAGGGCACAGATTGGGAAAAAATATTTGCAAAAGACACACCTAATAAAGGAGTGTTATCCAAAATAACAAAGAACTCTTAAAATTCAACAATAAGCAAACAACCTGATTAAAAAATGGTCCAAGACCTTAACAGCCTCTCCACCAAAGGAGACATTAAAATGGCAAATCAGCCTGTGAAAAGATGAACCATATCATACGTCATCAGGGAAATGCAAATTAAAATAAATTATAATGCAAAATAAAATACTACTACACATCTATTAGAATGGCCAAACTCCACAGCACTGATTACAACAAATGCTGGTGGAGACATGGAGCAACAGGAACTCTCATTTATTGCTAGTGGGTATGCAAAATGGTACATCTACTTTGAAAGACAGTTTGGCAGTTTCTTATAAATTAACCATACTATTACCATATGATCCAGCAATCTTGCTCCTTGGTATTTACCCAAAACAGTTGAAAACTCATGTTCACATAAAGTCCTGCTCCTGGGTTTTTGTAGCTTTATTCATAACTACCAAAAGCTGGAAGTAATCCAGTTGTCTTTCAGTAGGTACATCCAGACAATGGAATATTATTCAGCCCTAAAGAGAAATGAGCTGTCAAACCATGAAAAGACATGAAGGAACCTTAAGTACACATTACTAAGTGAAAGAAGCCAATCTGAAAAGGTCAGGTACTATATCATTCCAACAATAAGACACTCTGGAAAAGGCAAAACTATGGAGACAGTAAAAAGATCAATGGTTGCTAGGAGCTGGGGAAAAGGAGGGGAGGGATGGAGAGGTGGAGCACTGAAGATTTTTAGGGCAATGAATATACTTTGTATGATATTTTAATGGTGGACACATGTCTTATACATTTGTCTAAACCCATAGAATGTATGAAATTTGTGTAATTATGATATGACAATGTAGGTTCATTAATTTTAATGCATGTTTGACTCTGGTGAGGGATGTTTATAATGGGGGAGGCTGTGCATGTGTGGGAAAAGGAAGTATATAGAGAATCTCTGTATCTTCCTCTCAATTTTGCTGTGAACCTAAAACTGCTCTAAAAAAATTATTTTCATGCCAGAGTCTATGTTCTAGGACAGAAATTCTCAAATTTTTTGGTTTAAGGACCCCATAACTCTTTAAAATGAGGACCCCCAAAGAGAAAAATTTTAAGTATTTTTTCTACTAACTTATTGAAAAATAACCTCATTAGTTATTAACATAAATAATATATTTTAATGAAAAATAACTCTATCTTACATATACACAAGTAGTGAGAAGAGTGATATTGTTTCATATTGTTGTAAATCTATTATTTGACTTAAGAACAGCCAGCTCGATTCTCCTCTTTCTGCACTCAGTATGTTGAGATATGTTGTTTTAGTTGAAGTGTATGAAGAAAATCTGGCCTAACATAGTTGGAAAAGGGAGGGGTATTTTAACAGCCTCTTCAGGTAATTTAGGATAGTCCTCTTTGACACTACACAAAACTTGGACAAGTTAGTTGAAATGTGGTATTTGAAACCATATTAGTGACTTTTCATAATCTGTTAGATTAAAACAGATTGGGCTATCTTGCACTTTAAATATCTTTTACCCTCATATCATTGCATGCGCAATGCATTGCTCATTTAGAAAACCCTGGTTCAGTGAGTTACACAGATCTTCCAGTTATGGACACATTTCATTATATAAAATAGAAAAATCATATTTATTAATATCACCACCCATCTCATCAGTAAACATTAGGAAGCTGTCAAGCTCATGGCAGTGGCTAAGATTTCCAAAATTTTAATTTTTGCTTGGAAGCTCAAATTTTATTATTGGCAACTAATATCTCCTGTTTACTTGAACTGGCAGGCTTGTTTTGGTTATTATTTTCAAAGCTATTCAAGAATAACTAATTGTAGTGTGATGGCCAGCCATTCTTTTTCAAGTAAAACAGTGGCTAGGTCAGCTCACAACACAAATGCTTTTCTTTGTGACAACACACAGTCAGCAGGAGTGTTTATGAATACTTCCCATTTCACCATATAGAGTATTAAAAAGATATGTACTCAAGAGCCAAGACTTAATTAAGTTCATACTTTTTACTGCTTCATCAAAGACATTCTTAAGTGTGATTGTTTTTTTTTTGTCTTTGTTTTTTTAACCATAAGTGCACCATGGTGGAGAATAAAATGACTTCCAGCACAGTTGGGTACAGTTTGTTACCAGTCTTGATTCATGATAAGGCCCCAGCAATTTTACCTAACCATTGGATTTGCACAAACAGGATAAGTAAACTGTGGTTCAGAGGCATTAAAGAAATATCCTAGTAACAGCAGGCAGCGCCAGGACTTGGCCTCCCAGCCCAGCTATCATTTGCCACCCCTCTGGGTCCTGGACTGCTGTGAGGCTCTCAGAACAAAATGGTTTCACTCAAGCCCTAGTACCATAAGCCGGAGAGCGGCTTGTATGGCCTGTTTTCCATTTTTGAATAAGCAGCTTGGGAACTGGGGGCAATCCTAAGTGATTGTGGTAGATCTGGGCACAAGGTTGGGATACTGAATAAAAGAGGATTTGATATTTATTATAATGCAGAAAAATGAAGTGCCAGTATTCTTTAAGTGCAACCATTTCCTCCATTACCCACAGAAAGTGATGACCAAAGCTAGCATTTTCTTGAGCATTTATGAAGTGCCAGGCACCATTCTAAGCACCTTGTACACATTTTAAAAATCTTGAAATGTATATATTGCTTAATCTTGAAAACAACCCTCTAAGTTAGACACTATTATTACCCTCATTTTATTGATAAGGAAATGAGATGCAGAAAGGTTAAGCAATTGCCCAAGTTTATGCACCTAGAAAGTGGCAGAGCCAAGACACAGATGTTTGGACACAAGAGTGTCTAAATAATACCATTAGCCATTGCACCATTTCCCATTAAACCCAGGGGACGGCAGTCTTTCATTTTCCCCCCACCACCTCTAACCAGGACTACAGAATGCTGTTGCCCTTTTTATAAGTCCATCCAGGACGTGAACTGTACCCACTCATATTGAAAACAACTAAATCACTACTCGTTACATATGATGTAACTGAAAGTCATCATCGAGAATGAGCTTTTTAAATACAGCACAGGCATCGTTCATACTGACGCTTAATCACCCTAAAAAGTGAACTGTGAAAAAAAAGAAGTTAGTTTATGAGCTCTCTGGGAATTGAGACTATTTCCTCTTTTTCTCCTTTTCATATTCCCCTCGGCACTCCATGTGTTATTGCGAACTTCGTAGGCATTTAATAAATGCTGGATGATTAAGTACATGGAAGGCTTAAGCATATTTCAAGCAAATGAGCTTTGGAGACACTCCATTTATTACCCATTTGACAAGACGTCACATCCACAAATCCCTCCCAACATTTATTACTTAATTTTCAAAGGGCCCTCCCACTCTCCTCAGGGAGGGAGGCGGGGCCAGAGTTATAGTCCCATTTTTGACAGGTGAGAGAAACTGATACATAAAGAGTGTAACAGTTCTCTGCCACGGCAACCCAGCCAATCAGCCAGGGAGCCGATCACAATTAGGCTCAAGGTCTGGGTCTCAGTATCAAAGAGGCACATGCCAAAATCCCAGTCTCCTGCAGAACTGATCCTTTTCAGAAGAGGGAGGAGGTTCCCAACATGAAATAAAATGCTTAGCTAAACATAAAGGAAGACTGCCAAACACAGTTAGGTCATCGCATTTGACTTTCAGAGAACATTCTGTTCACGCTATCAACCTGCATTCACTTTCAGCACACTTCACCATAAATACTTCTGACTCACTATCTTGGGAAGTATTTTTTATCTTAATAAACTCAGTGCAAAACATAATCTAAATCGGCTTGTGCATTCTTGAGTCAGAGCCACAAGCTGCATTTAATAAAAATCAGTGGAAATAGCAGGGGACTTCTGAATCACCACAGTTCATTCTCTGACATGGGGCTGCTGAGAAGTCCTGGACATGCGGAGAGCAGGAGTTCAGTAGACTAAAGGTGCAGAGAAAGCCCAGGACCACTGGATGACCCCACTTGCTGGATCTTAGTCCCCACTGGAGGCTCTCCTTGCCATAATGGACTGCTGCATGGTAATTAACATGGCTCCAGAGTTGGACTGCTTAGCTTGGTATCTGAGTACCACTTCTCACTTGCTGTTACTTAACACTCTGAGTCTCATTTGCCTCAGTTGTAAAATGGGGCTAATAATTGTACTTCCCAGTAGTGTTGTTGTGAGGGTTAAATGAGATAATCTACTGCTTCTGGAACATTAAAGCACTCATTAGAAGCTACAGTTTAGCTAGAGCCAGAGATTCCCCCCTCACTGAATATCATTGTCACCTGGGGAGTAATACTGAAAAATTTTCACCAGGGTTTAACTCCTAGAGATTCTAATTTAATTGATCCTGGGTAGAGTCCAGGTATAAGCAGTTTTTTTTTTTAGACACTCCCCAGATGATTCTCCTGAGCAATGGGAAAATATTTGGCTATATAGTAATTATCGCTATCATTTCCTGATCACTGATTCTTCCCTGGCTTTCTGCTAAGCCCAGTTTTTACTGCTCAAAGATATCCAGGATTCTCCACTACCATCCCTGATGTTCAGAAGAAACCAACAGTGAGACAATAAGCATTTTGCCTCAGGTCACATTACCGGTAAGGAGGGCGATCGTGTCTCCAACTCAGAAGTCTGTCTTGAGCTCAGCAGCATTCAAACCTATGTCCCCTGACAGGTGGAGAGATGGCTTGATGAAGATAAACATTTTCTGGCTGAACAAAGCTGCTGTAGAACAGGAGATACGGCGGTTAAAAGTCAAAATAAAAGAAAGGCTGTGCTGCCTAGGTCTTGGCCGGGCATTCACGTTGCCTGGAGAGCCCGAGGACTAAGCATCAAGCTGAGCTCAGGCTAATGATCTGAGGAGCCCAAGTGAGCTCACAGTGTGTTCACAGCACCAAGGACAACAAGCGACCAGTGAGGAGAAGCACATGCATCAGAAATGGTTCTACAGATGTGCTCTTAGAGCAAAAACCCCTATAAATCTGCACTAATGGGGAAAAACAGCCGCCTTTGTAGGTCTTTCCTTAGGAAGCATGAGTACACAGGAACTCAAAGGAGTTGAAGAAAACTGCTACCTAGACATCTGATTTAATGAATAGGTTATTTTTACAAGTAGGCCAATTGTATGTATATGGACTCTTGACAGCTCGGGGAAACCACTTTTTCCTCTTCAGTAGTAAAGATCTACACAGAAAGAGAATGGCTGGCCTCCAGCATTTGGAGTGCTTTGTGTCCCAGCTATATTTAATAAAGGTGGGAGGAGAAAGAACAGGCACATATTGAACACTGATTCCATCAGGCACTTTATATATATATATATTACTACACTTTATCCTTTCCAGAAACCCATGACATATGCAGGTTTTTCTAACCCCATCTTAAGGAAGATACCAAGGTTTATAGAGGTTTAGGCAAAGCTAGGTTCGCCGTGGCGGGGATTGGAACTCAGTTCTATTAGACACCCTCTTTGTGCCCTGACTCCTGACTTGTCTGCTCTCCACGTGCTGTTACACCCTCCTGTCGTCAAGAACTTCTTCTGCCACCAGCTCACCTGAATCCATTCACATGACACCTCTTTCTCACACCAAAAATGCTGATCTTAACTTGCCCTTATTTTCACTCCAGGAGCGGGTTATCTAATGGGATCATTGGCAACTGCCAACAAGGTTTTATTCTAGTGACTTTTTTTCTACTTATAAACTACTGTGGTTTATTTAAGTATCTAATTTATTTTATTGCAATTTTTCAACCATTCTTATTAATTGGGGGCTATCACTTTATTACTTCATGCTTGTTATGTGTATGTTTCATTTAAATTGAGAAATAATAATACTTCGAAATGATGAGTAGAAGCATACTTAACCATCAAAACAATGTCTTGATGTTTATATAACCAGCCTCGTCTAACTGAAACTCACAGGGACACAAGGTTTCTGGCTTGAGAACTGGTCTCTGCATTTTAGAGAAATAATCCTGATCTTGTTTCTCACTCCCTCAGTCTTCATCCATCCTAACTTTAAAATGGGGATTTTTAAACAAAACTCCCATCCTCCACTGAATGTTAGGATAATGAGTAAATTCATGGGCCTAAGAATTCTGCAAGTAAAATCTTAGATAAACTCCAAGGCATCACTAGCAGCTTTTCCAGGCCCTGCAGAACCAAATCAAATAAATACCAGCAAAGCCACCAGCTATTACCTTGTTTCACTATAACTTAGTAAGGTTCTAACTTAAAAACAACAAAGAAGCAAGCTTTTGACTTTTAGGGTTAGGCCACGCATATCCCACTGCAACCTGAAATGCATTCCCCCTTTATGGTTGAATTATAAACCTCTGTAAAATGCTGACAGATCTTCACTACAGGCAGGACAGGAGGAGTGGGTCCATGAAATGAACTTTTAAATGAGTGGAGATAGTATCTAGAAGGCCAAGCCTGAGATACGTTTCTGGTTTGGGCTGCAGGCCAACACAAACAGAACACATCATAAATCATCTCTGGGATTTGAATACCATGGATAGGAGATGCCTCAGCGTCAGATGCTGCGTCTCCCTATGGAAGCCTGTGGATGCTTCTGCATCATGAAAAGCCAGCAGTTGGGTTTTCAGCCCTGCTAGGGAGACCTGTGCAAGGAAGAACCAAGCCACGTGTACGGCCTTCAAAGATGAAGTCACTGTGTGCTTTCACTGTGTATTTCACACAGGCCTGACTCTGTGAAGTGGTGTCTTGTGTAGTCATAATAAATTCTCAAGCACTTGATGGCTCGAAGTGGAGCCCAGTGGCTTTCAAAATAAGCTTGCCATTCTGGACAAGGAATTTCTATTCCTGTAGGGACCACACAGTTATGCCATCTCAGTTTTCTTTCTGAAGTCACATCTTGATTGAACAGGACCCGAATTCTTTGTGTGCCAGTTGGCATTCCGACTTGATTCCACTGAGGCCAACATTCCAGTTTCAGTTTTTTCAGAATATAAACTTCAGGGAAAACAAAAGAGCTCACAAGCCATTCTTTCCTCTTGTCTCCATTCATTGTGCATGATTTGTACTTCAAAATTTGAAAGACATCTGCTGACATGAGCACATCTCAGATCTCCTGTTAGCAGGGCAGTACATTCAAGAAATCTCTGTCACCTGAATGTTCTCTGAAATGAATGGGATGGTTTTGCCCTAAATGCTTAAAGAAATTCCTCCAGCATTAGAGATTATCTGTTCCATTTCTCTTTCAAGAAAGTAGAAAAGAACTAAGCAATCTGGAGATGAGAACTGAAGTGGATATTATTTTCTTAGTAGCAAGAGGCAACAATCAATTAAACACCCATGGCAGGTGAACACTGGGGGTCTGACTATGCCTTTTCCATTGTTACAGAGCCTTAAACTCAGCATGGGTTGGCTGTGGATAGATGTGTGGAATGCCTGATGAATAAATGAACATAAGAATTTAAATGCCTATGCTCATAGATCCTCATCCTGGCTATGGAAGCAAAGGAATGATCGTGACAGTGTGGGATTTGAGTATGCTCAAGGTGATAGAGGACCCTAGAAAAGGGGCACATGACCCACTTTCTGGGCCACAGATGACACGTTGCCATCAGTAGGATTTTTTAAAAGGAGGAATAATGGCCTTTATCTCTCAGAAGCCCCCAAGATCTTGGGAGAAAGATATTCCAGGGATTTAATTTGAAAGTGTAAATCA
This sequence comes from Smutsia gigantea, assembly GCA_032199065.1. Lineage (NCBI taxonomy): Eukaryota > Metazoa > Chordata > Mammalia > Pholidota > Manidae > Smutsia > Smutsia gigantea. The sequence continues at coordinate 490,229 of JAVSCE010003137.1, read as the reverse complement.
GAATAAGAGTGAAAGTTAAATGTGTGGTCAAGACATTGGATGCTGAAGGAGTTCAGGAGAGAGGGGAGGGGAACTGAAACTAAAATGGACAGGCCTGTTACCATGCAGCAGTGGTAAAGTGCCCAGGAGGTCCCCTGCCTCTTGTCAAGCACAGTGGGCATGACCCAGAGAAGATGTGGGGGAGGAGAAAGTCCAGATTTCCTGTCCTCTTGCTGGCATGCACAGGCATTTATGGGAGGGGAGGAATGGTAGGGGAAATGGAAGAGAAATAAACAAATGCTTATTATACACCTTTGCAGGCACTGGGGACATTCCTATCCCTCTTCACAAAATATTGATGGAAAAGAAACCAATAAAAATAACCAAAACAAGGGAAATTGCAAGAAAAATGCTATTTTCTGCTTAGGAGGGGAGTGGACATGTCCAGCTATAGAAATCAGGGCAGGTTTGAGTGAAGAAAGGGTCATGCTTGAGCTGAGCCTCGGTGGAGAGCAGAGGCTGACAGCCAAGTTTAACATCAGAGAGAGCAAGCCTGCGAGGAAGTGAGGGTAGAGGGCAAGAACCTTGCAGTTGCTGGGGACAGCGGAGACATGCCAGAGGTCACCGTTGATGACCCTCCCAGTATGTCCCGTGTGACCACAGGGTAGTTCCCACAGTGTCCTCACCTCCTGTGTTCTTCAGTGAGGGCATTACTGACATGTGAGGCAGGGAAGTTCTTCATCCTGCAGGACTGCCCTATTCATGGCAAGGTATTTAATATCCTGGACCTCTGCCCAGGAAAAATCAACTGCACCCCCCAATTATCATGACAACAAAAAACAGCACCACACATATCTGAACACCATGAGGAACCCTGAGATATCTTCATCATGGTCTTAATAACCATCATGTTAACACAATACCCCTAAAATTGGTTTAAAAAAGGCCACATTCAGAGAAAGTGCTCACGGGGAGCTCCCAGAAGCTCCCCTTGTACCTCCTCAGTTTGGTTTTAGGGAGTAAATGCTTTTAGGAGGTGGAAGTGGAAGAAGTGGCACTTTGTGGGGAAAGGGATGGCTTAAGCAAAGGCTCAAAGTCATGAGTGTCTAGAGTGGATGATGGCAACATAGTATAAATCATTTTCATTTGCTTTTTGGGAAGGTTATGGATGAACCAGTAACAGCAAGAAGGCTAGAAAGGCAGGTTGGGCTAAGAATGAGGAAAGACCTCAAACAGTAATGAGAGATTCTGCAGCTCCTTTGGCCAGCAATCTGCAGTTTTCACACAATGCTGGGCTAGGAAACCTGTGCCCAAATGAGCTTCAGGAAGCGTGAGCTGAGCCAGCAGGGTAGGGAAGACAGAGCTGATGAGGACCTCTGGTAGGATGCAGGGTTTGCTGGGGTTCTGATTTTGCATCCCTATTTCTTCCTCTCCAAGTAGTTATGATCTCCAAAATCCAGGGAAGAGCAGACAGATCTCTAACAATGGATTTAAGTTACACTTCTAGACATGTCTCTCACTCTTTTTTGGCAAGACCCCAAATATGAGTTTTCCAGAGTGCTTAACACAGAACCGAGCACACAAGAAAATTTCATGATAAAATAAACGGTCACCAACCAGAACCATAAAAGATAGAAATACATGACTGTTGTTTGAAGCCATTAAGTTTGGAATGTTTGTTACCTACAATAGATAACTGATGCACAGTCCCCATTTGAGATTCTATGGAGTGAAATAAATTCTCCAAAATAACAGACATTTATTGAAGATGTACCTTGTGACAGATTCTGTGCTAGGAAACAGAAGTAATGAGTCACACAGTCCCTGCTTTCAAAGGGCTTTCAAAGGGAGATAGGATATGAACACAGGTTATCACAGTTATTAGAAAAGAGTGCCACAAGAGAGGCACAGAGGACATGTGATGGGCAAATACTCTGGGAGATTACTGGATGGATCTGCTCCAATGATGGGCTAGAAATGTGGGGAAGTACACTTTCTGATGGGAAACCCCATGGAATGAAGTGAAAACAAGCCTGAAGGATTTTGATCCTACCCCAGACAGTTCATTGAACACAGAAACCAGGACCTGTTACATAGCAGGAGCTTGCTCTCCACATATTTGTTGGATGGATGGATGGATAGGTGGCACCAGGGAGTCAGCCTCAAAAGAGCATTAGCTGACCTAAGAACCAGAAGGCCAGGAATCAAGTCCTGACTATACAACCCTGGGTAAATCACTTCACATCCATTGTCGCTGGTTTCTTATATGTCTAATGAGGATAGGACTGAGATCTCTGAGGTTCATTCCCAACTCAAGAACCTTCTAGGCACCAAAGAGTAAGTATGGACATTCATCTGTTTATTTGGCCACCTTTGTTGATCAAACAAATACATAATGAAGAGGGAGTCAACCTATCTTTTTGAAGATTCCAGCTGCAAGCAACAGAAGCTAACTCAAGCTGGTTTGAGAGGTAAGGAGGAGCGGATGAGTTGGATGAGGAATTTAGTACAGGATGCAAGGGCTTCTTGTGGGACTATGGCAAGGAGTCCAGCCAGGGCTCAGGAGGAACAGAAACCAAGACTAGAAAGCTGCTGGGCACCGGGTCTGGACTCTCTCTCTATCCCCAATCTCTGGTCTTCTCTGTGAATCAGCTTAAATCTCTTATTTTTGCAAACCAGCTTTCTTGGCTTCTCTACACACACAGCAGAGGATGATCATTTCAAGGCCCCCAAGTTAATTTTATGGCACTACCAGCAAGTATAAACACTGACTGGCTGTCTCTTGAGTCTCAATTCCAAATCCTCAGGAAAGAGACTCTGATTGGCCCAACCTGGTTACCGTAAAGTAGGCAGCCTCCCTCAAAATTGTCTATTTCAGAGTCCAAGAAAATGAAGGGCCCATTGATAAGAATGAAAATATGTTCTGTTCCCATGTGCACCAAAATCCTTTCCACCCATTCTAGAAACTCTGACCAACTTCAAGGAAAACGTTAATTTTCACACTCATCTAGGTCCTGCACAATTATCACTGTTCTTTAGCATCTTTAGGGTGGTCCCATGAACATTATGACAATTCTAGCTCATGTGGAGACTTCAAACTCTGGGTTGCCAGGGCATGCCAGAGAGCCGCCTTTTTAGCCACTTTAGCAAAAGATGTGATTTGAAAACAAAATAAAATGTGTCCACTGAACTCCCACACCGACTGCTGAAAGCTACTGAGGATTTGGGGAGCACTTTAGAAGCCCTCTATTTGTGGATGGCCCAGCAATACTCACGTCAAGCCATTAGGGAGATTCTACAGAAATGTAGGTGCCTCAAAGTTAATGCTATTGAATAAAGGAAAAGCAGTTATTTTTGACATTTTGACAATCACTTTAGGGCCTGGTTCTTATTAGCCCAGTTTTGCCTTTTAAAAGGTTTTCTTTTTCTTTCTTTTTCTGCTGAAAACGTCAGGAAATTTGGAACAGAAACTTACAATAAAATATGTCCCCTGACCTTCTGATCTATCAATCTTTCAAATAAACAAAAATGCTTCAAGAACATGGAAGAAGGCATTCTGTGGTAGTTACCTGATATTAGTTACCATATTGATCATTACTTTGCAATTGCTTGTTGAGAATGGAATAGAACAGAAAACACAGGATAAGGTAGAGAATGAGTGAATTTGAGCATGTGTGTGTGTATGTAAGAGAGAAAAGAGAACTCGGTAATTTGTTTTAGCTATGAATGCTCTAAAATCTTACATATGCCAACAGGACACTCTCTTGCATACGTTTTCTCCAATCACTACATTTTGCAAGCTACATTATTCACAAATGAGACATTCAAGAAACACCAATTCTAAAATAAAAATGTGCACGCCACCAGTGGAAAAGCAAACAAAAGCAGCTAATGTACTGTGGCTAAAAAAATTTTCAAACAAAGTGGCAGTAATTTACTGCCTTTGCTCTTAGCTGGACCCCATGAACATAATCAGAACCCCCAGGACTGATGGGAAAGTGTGATTTACAGAAAGTCTCAGGATAATAAAAGAAAATGAAAAAGCAAATTGTGCATGAACATGAAAGCTGTATTTCTTCCGCTTTCAGCAACTGAATCAAATTTCCAGCCAGGATTTCAGGGTGAAACTTAGAAGTCCCTCAAGAAGCAAAGTATGAGCCAACCAGCATCCACACTTGGACGTTGCCCCAGCCGCCTGAACGATATGATTAATATTTACAGAGAACAGTGATTAGAAAGGCACACACTACACCATCTGTCTGAGTAGCAGTAAAGAGGTAGGTAGACCTGGGTTTGAGCCCTGGCTGTGTCACGGGCTGTCGGGTGTCCTCCTGCGAATCATTTAATATCTTGAGGCTCTAGTAATACCTGCTATCTCAGATTATGTGGATTAAATAACATAAAGTATATAAAGCACTTCAGAGGGTGTGTAGCACATGCTAATCTGAGTAAATTTTGTTATAAATTATAAAGAGTACACTTTGTTCAATGAGTTATATGGCTAAGGCACTTAGAACAGTACCTGGAACTAGGAAAGTCCTATATAAGTGTCAGCATTCATAGTATACAGAAAAAAGTCGGTAAATCAGGATGTTTAGACAAGGGGGTGGCTAAGTTATTTCATTTTCATGTCAAAAATTTCCTCCAACCCACTTCAGTGTTCGAAGTTGTTGAAAATGCTTCTAAAATATGTTAGTCTACTTACTTACTTTAGCAAGGATAATACACTAAGTATCAATTTATAACTTTTTACAGTGGATGTTGTGTGGCTTCAAGAACACAAATAAGAAGCCCTGGGTTGTAATACCAACTCCTTTACCTCTCAGCCAGGTAACTGTGGGCCTCAGTGTACTCATCTGTAAAATAAGGACAAGGATACTTGTCATGCCTTTGTCGTTACAGTTTTGGTGCCTATCAAATGTAGTCATGTATGGGAAATTACTCTGAAAACAAAAGAATGCAAGGCAAATAAAAGGTAGTAGAATTTTGTTATTACTCTTCTTTAGGAAATCATAGTTTGTTTCCGGGGATGCATACCCACACAAGGGTATGGAGATTCCAGATTGTACTCAGGTTATCACTTTTATTAAAAAATGTGGTAAAGTATACGTAACATAAAAGTTACCATTTTTAACCATTTTTAAGTGCACAGTCCAGTGGCATTAAGTACATTCACATTAAGTACATCAACTACCTTGCAACGTGCAATCGCTACCACCATCCATCCAAAACCTTTCTTCATAGTCCCAAAGTAAGACTCAGTACCCGTTAAACAACAATTCCCCATTCTCCTTTTCTCCTAGCCTCTGGCAACCACCATCCTACTTTCCATCCCTACCAATGTGACTACTCAAGGTGCCTCATAGAAGTGGAATCATACAGGATTTTTTTTTTCAATAAATTCCTTATTTTTTTCTTACCTTCTCCATCTTTGCCTTTAACCACTGAGGATGGAGCACCATAGCAGTTAATTGAGATTTTCACTCTGTGGGTTCCAGATCCTTGAGGTTTGCAACAGGACTGTGACGGAGGAACACACACACTGCCCTGGTAGCAGGCACCAGGCTCTGCTGGGGCTGATTGCACAGTCTGGTCTCAACTGCAATTTTGGAAGACTTTGGAAGCGGTGATATTTTAAAGCTATGCAGTGAGAACCTGGGAACAAGGTCTGGTCCATCTGTACCACAAAAGTACTGTTTGATATTGAATGAATCATTATCTCCTCTGAGTCAGGTCTATTCAACTTGAGGCTGACTGGGTTACGTGGCCCCAAAGTGGTGTCAAATTCATACTCAACTGCTTTGATGGTATTTCTACCTGACAAGGTACTCAAAAATGTAATTCTCTCCCTCTCCCCACCTCCATCTGGAAACAATGTATTTTGTAAAATAAAGATGGAAGAAAAGTAGGATACCTGTATTTTTCCTGGAAAAACAAAGTAGGGGCAAAGAAAAACAAAACAAAACAAAAGCCCCAAAAATAGAACTGGAGAACTGGTTTCAGATGTTCCTGGCATTTTATTTGGTGGTGTCACCTCTCCTCTGATCAGCCTGGGGAGGCGGGGGGAGCAGAGAAGAGCTCCACAGCACACGCCAAAGTGTTGTTTAAAACAGGTACACATGCACACAGGAGCAAAGGCTATGTTCGAATTCAAGGCTATGACTACCACAGGAAAGAAGAAACACTGAGTTAAACAAACCATCTGAACTGAGAAGATAGAGATACACAATCATTTTCAAATTACCCATAAAGTTACACCAAAATGCACACCAGCTGCAGGACTCTGGGCCCAATTCTTTTGAGTACAAAAGCAGTGTAGCTCAATATAAGATGCCATAGACCACAGTTTTATCTGTGAATGACCATCCTTATTATTCATAAACTTCCCAACTTGGATGCATTTGTATGAGGACACACTTCTGGTCTGATAAGAGCTTGGCTCTGGGAAGAAGAACAAGATGATTCAAATTCTTATGGAGGAGACACTTTCACACATGAATCACCCAAGAAAAATGGGAGCTGCTTCTTCCTGAAGGAGCAGGAGAAGGAGACAGACCAGCGACATGCCACGACCACAATAGGCCTTCAGCCTTTGAGACTTCCATTTTCTCTCATTTATAGAAGAGGGGAACTATTTTATAAGGCTATGTGGGATTAGAAATAATATGCGTAGATCAACAGTTTAGCTGTTGGTTATCACTGAGTGTTCGTTTTCTTCCCCTTCCAGTTTTTTTTTATTAAAAAGGTTTTCCATATCTTGGGCTGAAATCTGAAATCTGCTTCTTTAACTTTTACTTGTAGTCTCAGTTCAAACCTCTCAGGGAACATGGAACCATTTTTTCTCTCTTCTGTAAGGATTACTTCCAACACTTGGAGACAGTTACGAAACTTCATGGAGTCTTCTCTTCTCCAGCCTAAACCCATCCAATTGCCTCTGCCATTCTTGAGAGTTAATGAATGACTCAAGTCCAACCTTTAGGGAGCACCAATAGTATTAGGAGAAGATCAACTGGGAGCATATTAAGGTGGGATTCCTGCTTTCAAGCTTAACTGTATAATGCAGTCTGGATAAAATAGGCACAAAATCAAAATATAACCAGCATACTATTGTTGTGAAGGAGAAGGAGCAGCTAAATTTGACTGGAAACCAGAGAAGGCTTCATGGGAAGTGACATTTGAGTTGGGTACTCAAGAACTTAAGGGACTTTAAAAGGCAGAAAGCTTATGCTAGAGAAATAGTATAAACAAAGGCATGAATAAGTGAAAATGCATAAAATGCTTTAAGAAGAGAGTTATGGACTGAAACTGTGTCCTCCCCAAAATTCAGTATTCAAGCACTAACTCCAAATGTGATTGTATTTGGAGATAGGGCTTTTAGAAGGTAATTAAGGTTAAATGAGGTCATAAGGGTGAGGCCCTTATCCAATACTATCAGTGGTCTTATAAGAACATTCATCTGTCTCCCTCCATTCTTTTCTCTCTCTCCACCATCCACAAGCCAGGAAGAGTGCCCTCATGAGAAACTGATCCCTGCCAGACCTTGATCTTGAACTTTACAGTCTCCAGAACTGTGAAGAAATAAATTTCTGTTGTTGAAGCCACGCAGTCTGTGGTATCTGTTGCAGCAGCCCTAATACAAAGGACAGCTACTGAGGAATATCAATAAAGACCTAAATAAGACCTAAGACGGGAGTGGGTAGGTATACTGACCAACTGGCCAGAAAGAAGAAATGTAAATGGTCAGACTTTGGACACACAGAGACCAAATTTCAATTTTGCTACTCTATTAAGTTGTATGACCTTAGACTAGTTATTCAAACTCTCTGAGTTCAAACCTCCTCTTTGTTAATAGTAGAAAGAGATAATATACATAAGGCATCATTCACAGTGCCTAGCATATGGAAGATACTCTATAAATGTTAGCAATTACTATTATACTATTTTAATTACTGCTGATCACCAAAGTGGTAGAGGTAAGATATAAGAGTAATATAGGATGGTGCTTGCTTCGGCAGCACATATACTAAAATAGGAATGATACAGAGAAGATTAGCATGGCCCCTGTGCAAGGATGACATGCAAATTCGTGAAGTGTTCCATATTTTTTTTAAAAAAGAGTAATATAGGATGTTCAATGATCTGAATATTTCTTAAAAGTGTCCATGAGCTAAAAGATGTGCATATTCCCTATTCTTAGTATTCCTGGATGGCAACTGCACCTTCTGGAATGTTGGTAATAGAAATCTAACTCTGAACAAGAATTATTGTTTGCAGATGAACAAAAGGAACTATGAGATAAAATGGGCATGCTCTCTTGGCATTCATGTGGTCTAAGGAGAGGAAATTTGGAGTATGACCAGATGTGTCCTTGATCTGCTTCCTGCTTTGCAAATTCCTATGCATCTTGTAATATCCAGTTCAAATGTCACCACTTCCATAAAGCCTTATCCACAACTCTCCAACTCCTTGCATTTGTGCACCCACTTCTCTAAGTCTGTGTCTCCACCAGACTGTGAGCATCATGAAGATAGACATATGGTGATGGTTTCTGTACCCAGCACCTAAACACAGTGTCTGGTACATGGCATGGCAAATGCTTGTCAATGAATTAATAGGACAAAATATGAAAGTTAACTTGAAAGTTCAGAGAAACAGAAAGATGCTAAAAATAGAGCTGTAGACTCTCAAAAACATGATCTGAACTACATGCATTCATTAGAGAGGCAGTTCTCTACACTGGCAACCAGACAAGATATAATCACAATGGGGACTGTCTGCATCCTTTTCCAGCCAACAGTCATATCAATGCCTTAGGACAAAATTAATATAAGAGACAATGCTGGGAGGTTATGAGTATGCTCAACGATAGCATCAAATAACATGGTAAGTCAAACATGTTGAAATATAATAGGAATAGCTTATAGTAAGTAAGTACAGGGATGTAAAATACTAATAACACAAATATGAGAAAGGAAGGATGCAAGTAAATGGCAAAATTGGGAGAAACTCACGGGAGATTTAGTTAACTGCAAGTTCATCATAAATCAACAATAAGATGATGCTATCCAGAAGTTAAGAATTTTTGTTGCAGAAATATAAGTACAAAGTAAAGGAGGAGATAGTTCTGCGGCATCCTATATGGTTCAGGTTCACCTTAGGTATTGTGTGCTCACCCTAGGAAGCCACATTTTATGGAGGAAGTATCTGGAAAACAAGTTAGAAGAAGAAAGAATGAAAATAATGGCAACTGTTTAGCCAGAGAAAGAGGAGACTCCATGGCCAATAACATCACAATGATAACATGCTACTAAATCATGTATGATCACCCCTAATTCTCAAAATAACCTCATAAAGTATAGGTGTCCATACACCAGGTCTTCTACCTAAGAACAGAAAAAAATCCCCCTGCTCAGAGATTATTGTCATTTTATTCCAAAGTTCGAAGCAACACTGGAACTGATGATGACACATATGTGTAACAATAAGTTTCATAACAGCTTGTTGAAATTAACATATTATGACATTGATTTTGACTCTTGCTTTTTTTACTATACTTTCAAATTTGTCTATCATTTTGTTAATCTCTATTGATCTTCCTTATTAACTATCAATAAGGCTATAAGTCATTGCTTCAAATACTATATATACACCTCAGAAGCTTATAACTAAGAAAACTCGAGTCAATCAAGTTGGAAATGATCACACCCAACTATAAGTAAGGAAGAGTTAATGCCCTTTTGCTCCAGCATTTAATTTTGTCTGTCTCAACATTACATGTGTAATAATAGGAATTTTTGAATCCCTGTTTATAGATGATAAAACCTGGGTTCAAAAAGGTTACGTAATTTATTCAAGGCCATGTAGCTACTGAGCTCTACAGCAGAAACCCAGGCCTGTACAATTGCAAAGTTCAGAGAACAGCCTTCATCCACTTTCTGAGAAGAAAGAGTAGACATGGCAGAGAGAATGAGAATGAAAACCAATTGACTCAGCATAAAAAAGACTATCCTAACCTTAGGACTTCCCAAAGAGAAGAACGGTTCAGTCTTGTGCAATGTCACTAAAGAAAACATTAATGTAGCACCTCTTATGAGGCTTCTGGAACAAGGGAGTCAGGTATCAGCTAGAAGATTGAATATATGACCTCTACTGGTCATTCAGCTTAGGGATATTATGAGTCGAGGTTGTGGAGGAACAGTTGACTCTGGCACGAGATTAATTTGCTGCCCTCTCTAGGGCTAGAAGTATTTCTCAATTTGATCCAGACTTTGGAAAGCAAGTACTTACTTATAATATCTTCATATAAAGAAAATATAAGTGCTCCTATCATCTTGGGGAAGGGAAGGCTTTTTCTAAGTAGGACACCAAAGTAAAAAATCATAAAGGAAAAGACTGATAGCTTTGATTTCATAAAAATTAAAGATCTCTATATTAAAAGACACACATGTCAGAAGCAAAATTAAAAGTGAAACTAGTTTTTTAAAATGCAGATTTCAAATCAGTAATGAAAAATAGACTAATTGTAGGAGTATGACTATTCATTAGAGAAAAATATGGCTGCAAACATTAAAAATTCAACCTTAGTTACCAAAGAAATGTAAGTTAAAATAACAATGACATGCTATTTTTGCTTATAAAATTGACAGTGACTAAGAAAATGACAATACCTAGTGCTGGTGCAGATAGGAGAAATGCTGCATCCTGTGCTGTTGCTAGGGATTGTAAACATGCAGACAGATTTATGACAACATCATGAGGCCAGGTACTGTCCTGGGACCTTCAAGGCATTTTCATCACAGTATTATTTCTGACAACAAAAAAAAATGTAATAACTGTAACTTCAACAATATGGTGTAAGTTAAATAAATTACAAAACACTCCCAAAACAGAACATGTTTAATATGGCCAATAAAAATGATATCATCAAAAATATTTAATGACACAGAAGAGAGGTCCATGATGCTGTTGAAAGACAATGCTTTTTATAAAAAAGAGAGCCCCAATATGGTTCCATTTTAGTAAATATATATGTAAAAATATGTGCATAAAAAAGATAAGAGGAATACATGTTACCAGTGACTATATAATTCTGGCTTAGTTTCATTTCCTAGATTTGCTACAGCAAGTATGTTTAGCTTCTGTTAAGTACTTTTAAATCTAGCTTTTTTTTAAAGGGGAAAAAGATTTGAGGAAAAGAGCACTAAAGGGTACAGGAGACCCTCCAGGTCCACCTCACCCCCCAGATCTGAATTGCTGAGTTCTGCCTTTCTAGTAGAAGTCTCCTGGACACCTTAGTTTTCCCAAAGCAAGAGTAAATGAGGCTGCTTCAATCAACCCTGTGGAGAATGATCCAAGCTGTTTAGGTAGATTCTTAAGTGGCCTTTCAAGATTTCCCCAGGCCTTTCCCAAATCTCTCTCCTGGCCAGATGAGGGCTGCTGAGAGCTGAGGGGGCCCAGCCTAGCAGGTCTGCACAGCACCGGAGGGCACAGCGCTCTGACTCAGTACAGGACCTCTCTGCTACCAGCACCACAGCGGCATGCATTTAAGGGCCAGCACCTTGAGGTCCGCCCAGGATTTACCTGTGGTCTGGGCCCAAAGTTTGATGAGATTGTTAATGATCAGCCTAATTCCCATCAGGAATGGTTAGCAGAGAGATGCCCACCACCCACAGAAAGGCTTTCGCTGAGCTCTTGTCTTCCATGTGGTTGCATTATTGAAGTTTTCCATTACCTCTACCTTGCCCCCACCTCTGCCTGCCAGCCCAAACATTCCTATTTATCTGAATAAACTTTATTATAAAGAAAAAAGGACAAAACACCTACAAATAAAAAACAGTGATAACGACAACCAAGGCATGGTCCCTAAATACCCACATTACCAAGATTCCACTGCCTATTTGCACAGTTCTTTTAACATTCATGCCTGGTAAGCAGTTGGAGATGATTTTCTGATGTAAAAATATATAGCCTAGAAAAACATATCCAAGTCAACATCACAGTTCACAGAGCACATCATCATTGTATCAGCATCTGATAATGACCTCAGTGGACATTTTCACTCTGTGTGACAGGGGACCGCACTGGAGTTCAGAGAGGTTAAGTGACTGGCCCAAGGTTACCTCATTAGTCAGTGGCCAGGCCAGGGCTCTTACTTGGGTTAGGGGCTCTAAGCACTGAGTAAGAACAGTTCCAGGCTGGAGACACCAATCCACTCTGCAGTTCTAACAGTACTAGCAGACCAAGGGAAGAGCATGATAAAAACGTATCAATGTGTCTATTTATTTGAGCTTCCTTATTTGTGTTTTATTTAGGCAAAATTCACAATTCACATAACATGAAATAGACCATTTTAAAGTGAGTAAATAATTCTGTGGCCTTTAGTACATTCACAATGTTGTGCAACCACTTCTATCTAGTTCCAAAACACGTCCATCATCCCAAAAGGAAACCCCATAATCACTGAGTAATTGCTTCCTATTCGCCCTCAGTCCAGCCTTGGCAATCACCACTCTGGTTTCTGTCTCTATGCATTTAACTATGATGGTTATTTTTTACATGCATGGAGCTAGGACTTTTTGTATCTGGTTTCTTTCAGTATTAACTCAGTTTTGAGGTTCATCCATGTTGTAGATGTATCAGTACTACATTTCTTTTTATGGATGAATAATATTGCATTGTAGGTCTATACCATAATTGCGTGTCTATTCATCTACTAGTGAACATTTGGGCTATGTCCACCTTCTGGCTATTGGGAATAGTGCTACTATGAACATGCATGTTTGTGTATTTATTTGAGTACCTGTTTTCAATTCTTTGGAGTATATACAAGTTTCCTTATCTCCTTACATATTTTACTTACACTGTATCTGACTAGAAGAGTAGAGATTTAATGAAGAAAATGCAGAAATTAGAGGAAAATCACAAATAAGAAAAATCACCTAGGGGTAATTAAGAGTGTCCTCTTCCAGAAAGGATATTTCATAAACTAAAAAGCTTACAACCACATTCTTTCTTTCCTTCTATAAACATGGATTATTATTTTAGAACTAGGTAGTGCTTCAGAATATGGGCTTTGTAGTCAGAAAAACCTGGATTTGAATCCTGGCTCTGTCATTTACTAGCTGAACCTAGTGCACTCTCTAAGCTTGTTTTCCTGGCTTTAAAATGGACCTAACAGTATACCCACCTCACATGGCACATTAAGTGGGATGGTATTGTGAGCAAAGTTGTCTAGTATGGCACCTGGAACAGAACTGGCATTCAGGATCTATTAGCTGTGATGGTTACTTCCCACAGAGATTTGCCAACTCCACCGAAAGGAAGGTTCATGAGAGAGAAATGTGTTTTCACTTCTGTATCTTGAGTACAGTGCCTGGCACATAGTTGACACTCAATAATTACCTGTTCTATGAATGAGTGCATACAAGTGTGGGTGAAAGGATTGAAATTACAGACATGGGAAGGATCGCTGCAAAAAACAGCTTTCTGAGTTCAGAAGACCAGTGAAAGCCATGGATAGGAATTTCTTGCAAGTCATTTTGAATTATTCTACACAATCACATTCCAGTGGCTGGGGTTGGTCAGGTCTGACTTAGGGCCCACAAAAAAATGGAATCCTGGGCAGAAAATGGTAAGAAAATAAGGTAGTCTTAGTTGCAGCAAATGGGGGTAGAGCTAGGAACTCTCTGAGGCATGTGGTGAGTTGAACTTCCTATGTTGCTGGACCAACTAAGGCTTAGAGCTTTTTTTCAAAGTAAATGAAGCATTTGATGGAATAAACCCAGGCAAAGAGATATTTAAGCACAGGGCCTTGACAGGAACTGCCCTGAAGTAATATCGCTTGGAACTAAAGAGATGATTAGTGAGTGTCTCATGGCCCTACAGGAAATCTTGCCTGGCACAGGAATGCAAAATTTTCCAACCTTGTCTAAAAGCAGTTTCCCCACACTCCACTGCCTCATAATGATGTCTGTAATGGGTTGCAGAGCACAGTGCCTGCTGAAGGCCTTCCTGCCTTCCTCCTTTTGTGGATCCTCAGCCCAAATAAGGGGCTTGCTCTGTTTGTGGACTAACTTCTCCTCCAAGTTTAGGAGGGCTAGGCATGTTAAGCTCCAGGAAACAGGCCAGATCAAGGCCTAGCCAGGCAGAATGTGAGAATCCTTTGTCTCATCTCAGAGTAACAGTCTGTTTTCATACTCCTTTAAAGCACTTATCAGTGCTGCAATTAAAAGACTTTTAGTATATGTGTGTATGTGAAATTAACTATTAAAAGTCTCTCTCTTCCACTAAACTGTAGAGTATCTGCAGGCAGGACCATTTCTGCCTTGTTCATTATTCTGTCATCCCCCAGTATAGGCTTGTCTACCACAGGCACTTAATAAACGTTTGTTGAGTAAACAAAGCTAAGACATTTTATTACAAATTTCAATTCAGTATCCTGGTCAAGGACATGGGTTTGAACCCTGGTTTCACTGCTTTGTGACTTTGGGCAAATTGCTGAAATCACTTTTATTGGTTTCCTGATGTTGCTGTAACAAATTCCTACAAAGCTGGTTGCTTAAAGCAACAGAAATTTGTGCTCTCAGAATTCTGGAGGCTAGGAGTCCAAAATTAGAAAGGACCATGCTCCCTCTCTGGACACTCTAGGGGAAAATCCATTCCTTGCCTCTTCCAGTTTCTGGGGGCTGCCCGGGCATTCCTGGGACTGTGGCTACAGCGGCCAATCTCTGCCTCCATCTTCACTTTACCCTCTCCTCTGTGGGTCTGTATGAAATGTCCCTCTGCTTCTGTCTTCTAAGGATACTTGTAGGTATTTAGGGCCTGTCCAGATAAGGCAAGATGATCTCATCACTAGAGCCTTAATTTATTTACATCTGCAAATACCCCTTTTTCCAAACAAGGTAAAATCCATAGGTTCTTGAGATTAGGACATGGACATATCTTTTTGGGGGCCACTATTCAACACATTACATCTACGGTTCAGTTTTTCCTTCTGTAAAATGGACATACTATCTCTTAGAAGTTATTATAAGGGTTAAATGTGACAAGACATGTAGGTCAGTTAAAGTGGCTCAAGGCACATAAAAAGCTCTCAGTAGATGGTAGCTATTAATACCTGGTATTAGTTCATGAGGCAGGGAGGGATTACTCCCAATGGCCATATAGAAAAAGTGACAGAGTCACACCAACTCATTCAGACATTGTTTAAAAAAGGTCAATAGCAGCCTTTCTCTGTATTTATTTAGTCAGGGCTGGGCCCTGAACTCAGCCCTCTTGCATACGTCATTACATTCAATACTCACAGCAGACCTGGAAGACTGGTTTTCTCTCCATTTTACAGAAGAAAAACAAAACAAACAAAACAAACAAAAAACCCTAAAGCTTGATCTTCAAGAATCTTAGATACCCACCAAGCTTACATATACACCAAAAACTTCTTGATCCAAGATCAGTTCTTTTCTATATTGCCTTAGAAAATTAAGGGCAGAAATGGAGAAAGTTCTAAGCATCTGTACCTAAATAAATCACTTGTTAGAATATTATGGAAAAAGCTGTCTACAGAGCAGATTAGCCTAGAAGAACTTGGAAAGAATTGTTCTCAAACTTGTTGCACATTAGAATTACTTAGAGAGCTTTAAAACCCCTCAACTCCCAGATTGTACAGAAGAACAATGAGATCAGAATCGGGGGTAAGGGACAGACCCAGACATTACTAATTTTTAAAACTCCCAAGGTGATTACAGTTATAGCTGAGGTTAAGAACTATCTCTTCATCAGGGGTTCTCAGACTTGCTGGTGAAGTTGGTGAAAATGCAGAGGCTTAGCGTCTAGTCTGCTTCAATTAGCCTGGCCGCTCTAAGTAGTTCTGATGCCAACCATAATTGGAGTACAATACAGTACCTTTCAGCTTTGATGTTCTGATTTCTACCACTCACTTATTTATTTATTTATCCAAATGCCTGTACTAGAGTCAGAGCTACAGGGATGCATAAATAAGACATAATTCCTGATCTCAAGAGGTTCACGGCCTGGCAAACTGTTCTTGCTGCTCTCAAAGCCATCGTCCACAGTGCTCTTCCTGGGTGACACTCCTGCTGGAGTGGGAGCTCCGTGGGGGCTTTGCTCACAATGAAGAGGATGCTTAATGAATCTTTCTTGCAGAGGGAAGAATGGGAGGGAGAGGGGGAGCAAGAGGAAGAACATACAGGAAGATAAGCATCACCCAGCAGTGTGGTCAGGTACAACCACTTCCTCATATCCCGCCTCCCCAGGGTAAGGTGTCGTTACCTGTGGGGGAAGCTGTGGTCAGGAGAGGCTTCAAAGTAGGGAGGTCTGAATCCGGTCTCTAAGGACGGCAAAAGGTTGGAGAGGGTGCTCTCATCAGAGCAAAGAGCATACTTTGCAGAGAGGCCTGAAACTGGATGGGGAGCAACGAGCAGTCTTGGCTAGAGTGTAGAAAGCAAGAGTGGAGGGGGAGGAGCAGCGGCAGCTGAGGCAGGAGCCAGACAGCAAAGCACTTTGTGCGATCTCTCTTCTCCATCCCTTGACCAAGAGGCCTCTACGTCCAAAAGTCCTTGGAGTCTTTGAGCAAAGTCTGACCAAAGCCCTAGGCCCAGGATTAGATAGGCCTTCTATGATCCCTGTGAGCAGAACTCCAGTCCAGAAGTTTCTAGAAGCACCCTGAGGCCAAACTCCAAAGCCATTTCAGGGAGGTTCCCTCAGCAGGCAGGTTTAAATCCATACTAAAAGACTTGCAGGCAAGGAAAAAGATGGCTTGGGAAAATCAAGAAACTCCTTCTCTGCTGCTTCCTGATTATTTATGACTCCAAGACTGTATCTAGTCTTAGGCAAGAATTACCAAAAATGGTACCAAGTGAATAAGGAAATCTGAGACCCGTGATAGGAGATAGATAAATCTCTATCCTGATTCTAAATGGTAAAAACAGGAGCATATACATTCCCAAGCTTGTCTGATTGCTCTTCTGCCTCAACAGGGCAGGGTTTCCTGGGAGTAGGGAGCTCTGTGCTCCTCACACCGCTGAGGTGGAACTCCCTAGGGCCCCACATGCATCTAAGCTGAATGCCCCAGTGACAGCGGCACAGAGGGGAGGGATGGAAGGATGATGTGGGTGACTGGTGCCAAGAGAAGGAGCTGCAAAGACCACCTGAGGCCTTTGCAGTGGTGAGGCTGCCCGCCTCTGCTCCAGCAGTGGGGTCCAGAGGCAAAGACCTCCCCTTTGAGCAGGCTTTGAAGAACTAAGCTTGACCAGAAAGGATCATTTTCCCTCTGTTGTAAGACAGAATCCCCCAGCCTTCATCTTAGGGGTTCATTTCCCTAAAGTGAACAGACCTGTCAAGCGAAGATGATTCACAAGCTTGGTGGAAGGGAAAGTGCTTTCTGTGTCACATGTGTCCACACTGGGTTCCAGGCAAAGGGACCATGAGCTGGTTGCTAGTGAGGGATAAAGCAGGCATAGTGCTGGCCAGAGGCTCTCCTGCTTTCCTGTCAAGCAGGTGTGCTCACTGCTTCCAGGTTCAGACCAGATTTTTTTTTTATAATTGCTATAAAGGAAAAGGAAACTAAGAGTGGAGATTAATTTTGGATGGTCAGGAAAAGCTTACCTGAGATGGCAATTACATCTCTGAAAGAGAGAAATAGCAAGAAAAGGAAGAGTCCAGGCAGAAGGAGCAGTGTATTAAAACAGCGTTGGTCGGAAGAGAGCTGGGCTTGCCGGAGGAACCCGAGGAAGCCTGTGTGCCTCGTGCCTGGCCAGCATGGGAGAACACTGCCAGGCCATGTCGGAGGGAGAGAGGCACTGTGGCATCCTCAGGGCATTTGTGTGTGCCCAACTGTTGCCCCAAAGCTGGGATTTGCTGACTTGTTTTATGATTCCATCGCTATCCTTTATGTAGCCATTATCAAATTATAATCCCTCTGTGCTCTGGACTTCTAATTTACAAATTTTTCTCCACAGAAGGGAGATTACTCAAAATATGGCCTTTCCCTGGGAGTTAATGGTCAGATTATAACCAATGATGATAACACATTACACATATATTTTAAAGCATCATACATGCACACAAAATCAGTTTTAGAAAAATTCCTTTTCATAAAAAGTAGTTTCTAGAATTTTAAAGCTGGGATGGATATGAGAATATCTCCTCATGCTGTCAGGAGGAAACACAGGTCAGGAGATCTACCTAATAAGGTTCTAGCTATTGTTTTATTAAAGTAGCACCTTCAAATAGAAATATAATGTGAGCCCAAATTCAAGCAACATGTTAAGTTGTGTAGTAGCCATATTAAAAAGGATCAGGTAAAATTAATTCTAATAATGTATTTCACTTAATTCAACATATGAAAATTTATTTCAACATGTAATCAGTGTAAAAATTATTAATAAGGTATTTTAAGTTATTTTATTGTTCTAAGCCTTTGAAATCCAGTGTGCAATTTACACTTACACTACATCTCATTTTGGATTGGCTGCATTTCAAGCACTCAATAGTCACAGGTAGCTAGTGGCTACAATGGGCAGCAGTGAAACCTCACAGTGGGTAAGGCACCAGGACGAGGCTTGGCGCCTCCCTTTGGGAACACTGAGACCCAGAGCTTAACCGACAGATCACTGCCCTGGTGGTGGAGTTGAGCTGGGACTAGAATCTAAGTTCCTTATCAAGTGTTCTTTCCCCAAGTCATGCTTCCTTTCCACTTGGGAATTAGAAGGCATGACGGGGGCGGTGCCAAGAGAACTGCCAGAAATGAACACCTATTTGTGCTGGACACCAGGATGGGGCTTTAGGCTTCATTTAATCCTCACAACAACTCCTTGGACTCAATATCACTTCTCCCATTTTCCGTAAGAGGTTATACAGGCCCCACATGCTTTTGCTGTTGATAGTGACAAGATGATTATCAGCCCTTTAAAGAAATCAGTGCTGCCAGTATTAGGAAGACGTTGCTTAAAGCCAAAACCTGGTGAACTTGGGCTGTCTTAAACACATGTCTTAAACATCCCAGGAATTATTCCAGCCAGCTACCAGTGTTATAGATAGAACGTAGAAAGCTCTCAGAGACCCCAGTCGCAGAAGGACTGTTCCTTAGCTTGCCAAGCACCAAGCCTCCTGATCCGGTCTGTTCCTTCACTGCTCCAAACACACACTCAGGAACACAAGGAAAGGACTGGGCTACCCGATTCAGACTAGCTGTGAACCCAGCTCCAAGCCACAGGCCAGTCAGTGCCACTGAAATAGACTCTGTAAGTGCCAAGGACAAATCAAGGGACAGAGAGAGTAGGGACAAAAGGAAGCAATCACTCCTGAGCTGGAGAACCTGATCAGAGCTCTTGGCAGGGAAGCTCCCCGGGACGAGATGGGCTAAGGGGCTGGGGGCCAGCCTGCACCTGTCTACTGTCACCATGCAAGCAGTTGTCCTACGGCACCACACACAAGTGTGACTCATGGAAGTGTTTACAGGCCAGGAAGGCAGTCTTAGGTGATAGCTACAAACGCTCCCACCCCACAGGTGAGCCAAGGGAAGCCCAGAGTCACAGTTACTCCAGAGCTCAAGCACGTAAGAACCACACTGTGTACTTCCCTAGTACATGTAAAGCTTTAAGTTAGTAGGGAAAGCCAGCTCTCTGTTTAAAAATGCAAACCAGGACAAAAACACCCCCTAGTCTAGTGTATCAGCACAGAGAACCTATTTGAAGTTGGAAGCAGGTCTCTGTATTTTTTAAAATAGTAAGCTCCCTCCCTTTCAGCTACCTACAGGTGCAATTTCCAGTCCTTTCTCCAAAAGAAACATTTGACTTTCTATAGAGAACCTCTGAGACCTCCTGTGACTGAACATGGAAGAAGGGAAATGATGCTCCATCACACCCCACCCCAAAACTCCCATAGGGAAACTGAGTTTGGACCCTTGTAGATCCATTTATTTTTAGGAGGTACTTGGTTCTGAAGCATTTGTTTCAGAAATTACCCCCATGCTCCATCAATAGTAGCTTTCAATGGCTCTTCCCGGGTCTTCCCGGGTGGCCTTGTCTCTTTTAAATTTCATTTCCTGTTGGAAAGGATAAACAGGTAACTGTCTAAATCCCACTAACTGGACTCATTTAACAGAAAAACAGAACCTGAGAGAGGCTTGGGAGCCAGCTGGGATTGATGGGAGGGACAGAGCAGCTAGGTGGAGACAAAGGCACAAAGAATACCAAGGGGCAGATTTTATTTCACTGCTTCTCTGTGTGAGGGAACTTGCCCCACAGGAGGATGGGCGAGGAAGTCAAGGGAGACAGTAATGAGCTGTCACGTTGGACATGGATCCCTCAACTTGCCCTGGATTCTTGGTGGGAATTCTGATGCGGCCACTCACCCGCAGTGCTCCCCAGCTAAGTCTTTTAACCCTCAGAAGCCTCAGTTGCTTCTCTGTTCTACCATGCCACGCAGAGTGGTGTGAATTCAAATGATGAATGACACATGCTTAGCAGGTGCCTCACACCTAGAAGGTATGTTCACAAGCAGCATCTATGAATTGGCACAGCCAGGATTTGAACCTAAAAATTTGACACTGTGTTTCCTACTACCAGGTTTTGTACTGGGCAATAAGCACATACCGACTGATCAGAGAGTCTGACTTTAAAGAGGCAGCCATAAAATTGAAAACTTCAGTACAACATGGTAAGGATTCTGATCAAGATAGACCTGGGGTGATACGGTGCCCCATGTATGAAATATTTTAGGGACTGTTGATGCACGGTTAATGGGGTGGATGAAAGGACTCATTAATTGCTGTTCTCCCTCTAGAATGCAGGGTCACCAAAGCAGGAACCATTGCCTATCTTACTCAGCTTGACGCCCACTAGGAGCCCTGTGGGGAAAGAGGGTGAGCGAATGCTGACTAAAGCATTCTTCACCAGGTGCTCAAGTATAGGAGTTAGCCAAGTCAGAGCAGGGTTAAAGACAGTTGAGTCGGAAGAAACTGCAGGAGCAAAGGCACAGGGACTTGAAGGAGAATGATATATTTAGGGACTTAGAGGCAGGCTGCTGAAACAAACAGGGTATAAAAAGTAGGATGGCTGGGGTAAAGGGAGGGGAGTGAGCCGGGGTAAAACCAGGGAGAACTTTGTTTATGAAGCTAAGCAGTACGGCGCTGCTGCGGGTGAGCTCTCATATGTGGAAGGCCCGAATGGGCAGCTGCAGACATGGGCTGATTTGACAGGATCTGAAATCTCTAAAATAGGCTTTCCTTACAAGCTTGCCAAAGTACCTATGATTTTTTTACTATTAACTCCAAAGTTATAACTATATTAAACCAAAACCAGCTGTTACTTCTTACTCTTCAATTGGTTTATCAGATTTGCTAGCCAATTTTTCCCCACAACCATATGAGGTAAGTACTTTTTTTTTTTATCTCATCTTTCAAATGAGAAGACCAAACACAGATAGGTTGAGTGACTTGCCCAAAGTCACACAGAATGCAGATAGTATAGTCAGGATTCAAACTTAGTCACCTTGGCTCCAGGGTCCATTCTCATAACCACCATAGTATCCCAAATTCATCTTCTAGGTCACCACTGTTCTTTAGCTGAGTGCATCCACTGTTTAATCCGTTTGATGAAAAAAATTCCTGTTATGCTGTCTACGGTATTTGCTATTTATTTTATGGTAGTATTTGTTTCTGTAACTTTTTTGAATTGAAGTGTAGTTGATATACAATATTATATTGATTCAGCAGTTATCTACATTATTAAATGCTGACCCTAACTAGTGTAGTTACTATCTGTCAACATAAAAAGATGTTACAGAATTATTGACTATATTCTATATGCGGTATTTTCATCACTGCGACTAACTTATACTATGATTAAGATTTTGTGCCTCTTTAACCCCTTCACCTTTTTTACCCACCCACTCTAACCCCTCCCCCATGGTAAGCACTAGTCACCACTTCTCAGTGTCTATGAATCTACTGCCGTTTTGTTTATTTTGTTTTGTTTTGTCTTTAGATTCCATGTATAAGTGAAATCATATGGTGTTTGTCTTTCTCTGCCTTGCTTATTTCACTGAGCATAATACCTAATACCCTCTAAGTCCATCCTTGTTGTTGAAAATGGAAGGATTTCTTTCTTTTTATGGCTGAATAATATTCCATTGTGCATATGTACCACCTCTTCTTTATCTGTTCATCTATTGACAGACACTTTTGTTGTTTCCATATCTTGGCTACTGTAAATAATGCAACAATTAACATAGAGTTGCATGTATCTTTTCAAATCAGGGATTTTGTTTTCTTTGGGTAAATTCTTAGAAGTGGAGTTACTGGGTTGTATGGTATTTCAATTTTTTGTTTTTTGAGGAACCTCTGTACTGCTTTCCATACTCCATAATAGTGGCTACACCAACTTACATTCCCACCAACAGGGTAGGAGGGTTGCCTTTTCTCCACATCCTTGCCAACACTTGTTATTTTGTGTCTTTTGGATAGCGGCCATTCTAAATGGTGTGAAGTGATATCACATTGTGGTTTTAATTTGCAGTTCCCTGGTAATGAGTGATGTGGAGCACCTTCTCATGTGCCTATTGGCCATCTGTGTTTCTCCTTTAGAAAAATGTCTATTCAGGTTCTCTGCCCATTTTTCAATTGGGTTATTTGGGGTTTATTTTGGTGTTGAGTCACATGAGTTCTTTATATATATTTGGAAGTTAGCCCCTTATCAGATATATCATTTGCAAATACATTCTCCCATACCATAGGTTGCCTTTTTGTTTTGTTGATGGTGTTCTTTGCTGTGCAAAACATTTTTAGTTTGATGTAGTCCCACTTGTTTATTTTTGTTTTTGTTTCCCTTGCCCAGGGAGACATACCCAGAAAAAAATTACTCATGCTGACGTTCAAGAGATTCTTGCCTATGTTTTCTTCTAAGGTTTCATGTCTTATATTTAGATCTTTGATCCATTTAGAGTTTACATTGTGTATGTTGTTAGTGATCTAGTTTCATTTTCTTGCATGCAGCTGTGTAGCCATTTGATGAATTTTTAATTTTTACAACTTTTAGAATTTGTTTAGTTCCTTTAAAATATGTCTTCTTTTCTTTGTCATATTGTCCTATTCTTGCCGTATGGTTTCTAGGCCCTCTTTCACTATGAAACATTTTAAACACGTACACGCTCTCAAATTAGCCTGTTGTCTTGAGTTTCTAAGGTATGAACTTCTCTACGTGTTTTGCCTGCTGACTCTTACTAGTGGTGGCTTCTTTCTTTTCCCCTCTCTTACATGCACTATAATTTTTAAAAGTAAACTTAACATTAGCAGGAATTTGCTGTTATTATTTTGTGGTTTTGATTTTTTTAATTTTGTTTTTGGTGGGAGACCCACATGCACTGGGATATTGAGACATTGTGTGAGCTGGTTTTAGGTTATTCCCTGTCAGGGTCTCATAGTTTAATCAATTCCAGACCAATTTTTTACATCAACTTCTTGGTTTGTGGCTTGCACTACACAAGAACAGCCGCCTCATACACACATACAGAGCAGATTGGGGATTTGCTTTCTCATGGGTGATCCCAATGGCCTACGGTGATTGAAAGACTTCCATACCACATCCTTAGCAGAATTTCCCTTATTTCATGCTCGGGCTACTCATTCCTCACTGATAGCGTAGGCAGGGAGTTGTTTCCTATGGCCTTAGTTCTCATCCCCATGGGATACTGAAACTCTAGCATCTAAGAACCATACATACTTCCCATATTTTCAGAGAGGCTTTTGCTTAACTTCTTTTTGCTGACCATTGCTCTATCATTATGTTTATTCTTCATATCTGGCACCTGGGGATTTCTCTTTGTGTACCAATCTGGCAATGGATTTTTTTTTCTGTATATATTTCTACCAGCATCTCTCTGTGATTTGGGATGATGTTCTTTAGCAGCTCAATCTATCAAATTGACCAGAAAGCTTTGCTTATACACTTAGTTATCAGTCTTTCCCACTAGACTCTGAGTTCTTGGAGGACAGAGAGCATTGTTTGATTCATCTTTCAATCCTAATTCTTCAGACAGTGCACAAACCAGAGTAGGAAATGATAGACACTTGATCAATGAATGAGTAAATTATTTAATCAGCTTTCTCTTTTATTTTATATGGGAATTAAAGGCCATACACTAATGATCTTCTAGAGAAAGGTGACACCAAGAATCCCTGAAAAGCCATACATGCTCTCTGGAAGGCCAGGATGAACAGAAGAGCTTGGGGCCTGCCTTAGTCCAGACGTTTGGCCAAGAGGTTCACTACTGTTGACACTACTTCTTTCTTGAAGGGCAACCACTGCCAATTACACAGCTGGTCTGAAAGAAATTTGAAGTCTGGCAGGCTAGGTTCTTGATCTGTGGCTCTGCTGCCTTTGTAGCACATACTGATGTCCACTTCTAGCCGTATCTGGAACCCGATCAATGACATGTAGTGTGCAATGATAACATTTTTCCTGATGGTGCCATATGCAGCTTGCCAATTAAGTTTACATACTTGAAAGCCCCTGTGCTTGGTACAGAGTAGGTACTGAGTTAATATTTAGTGCATGTGATTTCTTTTCCATTAAAAAAAAAGAATACAAATACTTGTTGAACATCTGCTGCCTCCTAGGCATCGTGCTGGGTGTTGGAGATGGAGAGGAATAACATGCAGTCCCTGTTTTAATTCTTAATTAGCAAAAGAACATCCAGATCAAATCTGACAATAAAAAAATTACCCTAAATGTCCTTTAAGTGAAAAGACATCTCACTACTTCCCATCACCCCGAAATGCCTAAAAAGCATAACCATCAAAATAACTTTACCTGTTACTGTTTTATAAAGTTCTCTCTCCTCAGAGAAGAAATGCAAATCCCAGTGTATATATAATCAGACAAAAGAAAGCAGTCATAAAAGGCACTCTGTGATAATAACTTTTAAGCTCCTTTTACCATTATAATCCCCAAATTTAGAAACGTGCCTGAAATGAAGTAGAAACTCAGTAATTTTGTTGAATGTATTTGCACTCATGTATATAGGGTGTGCCCATCCACACATAGGGCCCTAGATAAGATGCAACTCATCATTCCACACATATTCATTAAGGATTTCCTATGAATAAGAGTCTGTGCTAGATGTTGTGCTGGACAGCAAAAAAAAAAAAGAGAGAGAGAGAGAAAAAAAAAGAACAAGATAGAAATCCTACCAACAAGGAATTTACAGGCTTAAGGATGAGATAGACAGGTATAGAAATCACAGGCCATAACATAAAAAATGCTAAGAGAAGAGCACAGAAAGGGGTATGGGAGTTCCAAAGAAGGAAAAGCCACCTCCTGCTGAGGGCTTAGATAAGACTGTGGCTAGTACAGTCCGTCTTTAAGGAGCAGTAACTTTTTGTGTGTAGAAGGGAGCGGGTACGTATTGGCAAGGAAAGAGAGGCAATGCAGTAGAAAGAACAGCTTAGAACACAGCCGAGAGGCAGCAAAACACAGGACATGTAAGAAGACATGGAAATTTGGCTGGAGATGCGTAAAGAGACGTAAAGAGAAATAAAGCCAGAAAGAAAGGCTGAGCCAGATTGCAGGGGCTCTGAATGTATCCTGATTGGCCATGCAGGGCACAGGATCTCTGCAGCAGAGCCAGTGCCTAGCATATGGCCGGGCTTAATCATACTACAACAACCTCCTAGCAGGAACCTGTTCCCCACATGCACACAGGAAGCTGCCGTCTGTACGCACAGGCAATTACAAACATTCCAAATACTCTGCCCTGAACCCTGCAAGCACATCAAATACTCACGGTGAAAGGTCACCCAGCAAACAGCTCTGATCAATCCTGACTCAGGAGGAATCAAATCCCCTAAATAAGATCCACTAGATGCAGTGTCAGGAAGGTCAGAAACGACCCTATTTCACATCTTGAAGCATTTTTACCATGTGGAACATTTTAGAGGAAGAAGGGAAAGGGAAGAGAAAGAGAAAAAAAAAAGCCTCCCCAGAAATAAAAGAATGGCAAATAATTAACTGTTAAATGATCACAAAGTAAGCAGGGAATTTATTTTGGCCCCCACCTCCTTCTAGTGATCTAAAAAGCAGTTGATTTCAAAGAAGGCCAAGCCAGGATTAAAAATGGAGTTTCATGCCTCCCCTCGCCCGCCTGCCGCTCTCCGCCTCCCCGCGTGTCCCCACTGTGTACCTTTGTCAAGTTCACTTGAAACGTTCCACGAAGAGGTAGGCACTAACTCAGCAGAGACTGACAACTCTGTTTCTGAAAATAAAAAGAAGGGAGGGGGAAAGACAAGAGCACTATTAAATACAGTAACTTACAGGCTGTTAGAAGCATTACAGAAGATTTCCAAAGGCCCTGCCTTCTGAGGGAGACCACTGCAATCCCACAGCTTATTAAACTGGAATGGCAGCTCTATTTACCGGGCAGAGGTGCCTGCATCACAGAGGCTCCAGATGAACAATCTGTAGGTCAGATTTGAAACTTTTTTCTTTAAAATGTGGGCTCAAAAGTTTAAATACAAATATACATGAACAGAAAACCAAACCTGCAGAAATGACTAAACGTCATCCAACATAACCTCTTCCTTTTCTTGTTAGAAGACCGGTCTTAGACTAACATATTCTCAAAAGTCTTCCCGTGAAAAACGAGGGCAAAGTTACTCCTGCTGATTCCATTTGTCACATTTGTAAATTGACAGCATGTCCATTAATAGAAAGATCCATTTCCCTCCATTGAAACTTTAAGTCAAGACAAATGAAAGCTAAATATTTGAATATGGAGAGTTATTATTATTTAAGTTGACAAACTTAAAAGATAATTTTCAGAAGCACCATGAATTAAAGGAAACATGCAAATCAACAGTCTAAAGGGCATAATACACTATGAAGATTTTAAAAGTCTTTAATAACACACTGTAATATATGTATTATATATTTGTTGTTGTTTTTGAAAATTTAAGTGTGATACCATCCTGCCAGCACATTTTAAATAAGACTGCATTAAGCTCCCCTCAGGCCGTGCCTACACATACACACATTCTCATCACAGGACTCAGTGCTGGGCAGGATCTCAGAGAGAGCAGAGCCTAAGTCACTAGATACATGACACCCAAGCAGTCGATGCCCCTTCCTTCAATCTGGTGCAGACATCTTTAATCGATTATGGTCCTTTTTGCTTCTCAAACCTGGGATCTGCCTCAGAGTCTTTTCAACACAGTGCGCTAAGTCACCACTAAAAATGGATCTGAGTTGAAATGCACAGTGAACTTTAGTAAGTGGGAAAAGTGGGATTCAAAACCAGGTCTATTTCCCACATACCTCCTAGCAGCCCATGCCGCCTAGTACTCAAGTCCGTGAACCTGATTTGTTTTTCATCTTATCTCTCTTTGGCTTCACCTGTTCACCTTGATAAGCACACTTTCTACACTTCCTTACTTACTGCTGGAGCTTGTCTGCCACTTGGCCACAGAAGCCACACACCATAGCCAGTGAGCTTTGTGGGCAGTATGCTTACCCACCGAGACCTTGCAAAGGCCCACTTTTAGTTTGTCTACTGGGTCTCTGATCAACCTGCCACACGCAGCAGAAACACAGGGTTTTTTTGTTTGTGCTCACTTCCTTGGCTTGCCTCTTTCAGTCTAAGAAGCAGGTGGGAAAGAAAGCAGACAAACCACACGCACCCTCCCCACCCTAAATGGTCCCCATCCAAAAACAGCACAGAATCTTTTAAGGGGACCTGAAGTCAGATGGGCACTATGTCAGGGATCTTAAAACACATAAAATTCCAAAACATGAAATCAAAAAGAAAAATGTACCCAAGTAGGAAAAATGCTTAACACAAAATCACAGAAGGCAGTATTTCTAGCGTCAGCCACTTGTACTAGGAGTAGGTATTTCACGCAGATGATTTCACCAGGAAGAGCTCCTTGTCTACATTTTGGGGGCCTCCACGTATGATTCCAACTGTAGCTCCACTCTGACCCCCATCCTGCTGCCACCTGCTTCGGCTCTTTGAATAATGGCCCCTTGTTAGCAGTTTTATGGACTACTGTGGTTCGCCTTCTAAAAAGGCTCAACAAGCACTCTGATACCCAGACTTTGGGGAGCTTGGGAAGAGAAGCGTGGCAGCCAGGGCAGCATTCCAGGCGAGGAAGCAAATGGTGGGGAAGTGTGGGATTAAGACAGACCTTGACAGCATTTCCATGCAATATTTTCATAGCTTCATCTTACTGCCGCTCACAGTTACAGTGCCAGAAATATAGGTTTCATTTTACAGTATTAATTTTATAGAAAGTTAGTTCTATGTCACTTGGTGTTTCCAACCTAAGTTTGAATTGCTGATTGAATATAATTTGGGACCGATGACAAATGAATAGATTCTTGGCAGAGCTAACAGTGAAATTGTTCCCCACGTGTCCCTGGACGCAGATTACCACTCAGTTCTTGGGCTACAGCAAAGATAATTTCAGTTCACAGGCTCATTAAGTGATTGTGATGATTCTGAGGAATTTTGTTCTCGGCTTCAAGACCTATTCCTTTAGATAACCACATGTTCGGCTTCTTAGATAGGATGATAATAAAAACAGATAAAATATTTTAAAATATGAATAACCTCCCTGAAAAATATTATTTTTCAAGGCTACATTTTTTAAAAGAAAGGCTGATTATTTTATGTGAAAAGTTTAATATTAGTAATTCCCTCTCACAAAAAGGATGTTTAGTAAGCTTTTTTTTCCCTGAAAGGAAGGCTGAACTTGAAATGAGAACAATTAATACAGCTTAACCTGAGCTCCATTGATTCCACGGCGAGCAGCAGCTTTGGTGAGAGACACGACTACCAGCCATGAGCCTATAGGTCTCCACTGATGGATTCAGCTCCTCTCCTGGTCTCCTCATCATGGTAGAAGGATGAGACAGTTCCAAACGCATTTAATGCCAGACTAGCAATGTCTCTTGGTGTAAAATTATTGTGATAATAGCGAATTAATATGTGCCAATTAGGAGACAGTAGCATATTTAATGGAAATATACACCTACATTAAAATAGTAATTTTTGCCACTTATTAATTTTGTGGACAGAAGCAAGTTATTTAACATCTTTTGACCTTTATTTTTCTCATCTGTAAAATGAGGACAATAAAGGCCTTCTCACAGGACCGTTGTAAGGATTAAATCAGATAATAGACAAAAACTACCCTGCACGGTGCTAGCACAGAGTGGACACGCAAGATCTTGCATGCCTTCCCCTCTGTCTAATAAGGCAGATAGTAGCCATCGTCTGCATGGACATACTCCTTCCTGTTAGCCATTATGTCACTGACTAGGTTTGAAGTAACCCATTTGACATGCCTTTAGAAAGACCCTATATTTTGAATGCCTTACTAATCCAAGTCAATCTTTTCATTTTGTGAGGTTTTCCTGAATTCATCACCAATTCTCTAAGAACATAAGCATTTTTGTATGTTTTTCCCCAATTTCAGCAAATCAAGCATGTTTTAGAAAACGCCAGCCCTTATGTTTCCTGACCTCTGCAGGAGGGCAAACCATTCTCCCGATTTGATCAATAGAAGCTATTATCTTTGCAGTTTCACTGATGATTGACTTTTTGGCACTGATTCTGCAAACCGTAAGGTTTTGGTATTTAAGCCTGAACAGTGGGCGTGTTATTTGGAGAGAAGGAAAAAAATAAGCCTTGAATCCTCCTCATTGATAAAAGCCTGTGCTCTCTGGAGGATTAGTGGTTCATCTCAGCAGTTGGCAGGTAGAGACCCAGCACTCACAGGATGTGGAAGCTCTTCCAGGAAGCACCCAGCCATGCCACATCCTCACCCGGTGATACATGAAGTCACACAGGCACAAACCAGCATACCCACAAGGTCAGGGGCCAGCCCAGTGGTCTCAAAGGCCAAGTATGAGGGAACAACCCCAGTGCCTTTCTTGACCAGGGTCACTGAGTCCTTCAATGTTATATCTGGGTGAGCCTTAGCGGCCCGGGACTTATGTACCAACCTAGGTCCTTTGTATCCTCAAGATTGTGTGGATGTATCATTATGGGAGGCACTAGAGGATTTGGGGGTAGAGATGACAAGAGGACAAGGCTCTAGGCCCTCCTTCAATAGGAACATCTCTACATTTCTGTTTTACATATTCAGGCCCTGAGGGAAAGGCTCTGTGGCTTTAACCAAAAAAAAATTTAAGCTTTTTATGTGGTATAATCTTTTCATTTACAGATGAAGAACATGCGGCCCACAACAGTCAAATTATGTGGTCAAAATCACTGTTCTAAGATAAAGCTAGACTGTAGAAATCACTTAAAAGTAAGTGTATGCTGCCTTCTCGCTGAGCCCCATTTCCTTCTGTCTGTACCCCTAGGATATGATATGTAGCCTTAGAGGCTGAGTTCTGAGAGACATGCAGGGAATTTCCGAACAGCCAGTGTCAGTCCCACAAAAGGGTTACACTTTCTTCTGTGGTTAAAAAAAGGTCTGTGTCTGTGACCATTTGGTGGAAGGGGAGGAGGCGGGGGCGCTGACGGCTTTGAGCTCTCTGGCTGGCAGTGCTACGTTAGACAGCATTGCTGAAGGCTCTCTGTCCTGGTCCCTTCCTCTCTTCAGTACCTCAGTGGAGGAGAAGCCCACAGCCAGGGGTCCCCTTTACCGACAATCCCTGTTTGGGAAAGGAAGTCTGCTCTCCTCCGCACAAGGGCAGGCAGGCCACACTCCCCAACAGCACAAGGGTTTAGTCAGCCTGGGCACTGCTCCAGCCCTGGGTTCATAACCACCCCACATCTAAAGTCTTGAATGAGGGGCCCCTTTATGCTGGGGACTCAACTTACTAAGAGGAAAGGGAAGTTAGAGTCTCCCTCACCCCATGAGGGATAGTCAGGAGTGGAGAACTGCTACGAACAGTGTCTATGAGGACCTCATAGTCCTCAGTGACCTCAAATTTGGATTTCGATGTAATCTTTAAATGAACTTATCAGTATAGTCACAGAGAAAGAAAAGGGCACAATTACATTTCAAGGGCTCGGTAGATACATGTGCCTCTTGTGTTGACAGCACAGGTACAGAACATTTGTGTCACTGCAGAAAGTGCTACTGGACAGCACTAGACTAGAGTAGGGTGCACAAACTTTTTCTGTAAAGAGTTAGAAAGTGAACATTTTAGTCTTCGTGGGCCAAACAAATGGTCTCTGTCACACCTACTCAACATTGCCCGGCTAGTGTGAAAACAGCTATAGACATGTAAATGAATGGGCATGGCTGTATTCCAATAAAACTTTATTTACAGAAAAAAAAAAAAGAAAGAAAAGGAAAAAGAAAAGGGCACAGTCCTGCAACCTTAAACCCAATTACCCAACCACACTACCTGGACTGCACTATGAAATCACTGTTTTCATATAACCTGTAATGAGTTGGTAAATAGCACAACTACTGTACATGTGGCAGTTGAAGAAAAATAAAAAATATACCAAAGTTTGTGGTATTATTAATATTTTTATGAAGATGCAATTGAAAAAAAAAAGTTGTCCAGGTATCCTCAACGTCTGACAGGTTTTGCATGTGCTCAGAGATGTTCTCAACAATTCTATAATGTATCATTATTACCTCCATTCCAGAATTGAAGAATCTGAGGCAGAAATATTAAGGCCTTTGCTTACTCAGTTTGTTGGGGTGGGGATGGGAATTACAATCAAACTCAAGCAGTCTGACAGCAGAGCTAGAGTGTCTCCAATTGTGCCAGAATGCTGGGGGCCTGGGGGAATAGGCTGAGAGGCGCACCCACTTACTCTCTGGATTCAGTCCCCTTTAGCCCTAGAGGACCCCTGCAAACTCTGAGCTCTACAGAACCTAGTTTGAGAACTAGTACCAGAAGCCATACTCCTCCCCAGTCAATGTTTGTTTACCTAATTTTAAAACTCAGAAAGGTTGGTGGAAAGGGAGGAAAAATACTTCCTTGAATCACTTTTCCTTTGGAAATACTATTTTCTCTCTAAGTCTTAAATAAATATTACGGATCACATACTGTTCTTTTACTTAAAGGAATTATGCTATACAAAGCACCACAGTGACACACATCTTAAAGTGAATAAAAATAGTCTTGAAAACAATCTTACTTAGAAATTATCAAACTCGGGCTCTCTTCCATTGAAACTCTAGAGAGTCACTCACTCATTCACTCACTCATTCGCTCATTCAACACACGTGTATCAGCACTTTCCATGTTTATAACTGGGATGAAAACACTTAATCTACTCTCTAACATTTTTCAAGCACTTACAGTCCAGGGGGAGAGGCATACAGGAACACAATTATAAATCTATAGTGTGATAGTGCATCAATAGGAATGGACAGAAATGGCTTCCCCATCTCATTCCCAGTCATTCCTCCTATCCCACCCTAACCAGCTTAAAAACACCAAGAGTACTGAATAAAATACTACAAAAAATATATAATGCGTAGCTGAGATTGAAAGAAAAAGAAATTCTCTGGTACCAAAAAGGAAGGGAATGGTAGCTGATGCGAAGGTGCCTATAAATATAGGCCTCCCGGTTCGGGGCTGCAGTTTCAATGCTAATTTGGAAACCAAAGATGTGACCAGAAAGATTTGAGTTCTTGCTTAAAGCCTTTACTAGAGCCTAGGAGAGTGCCCCCATCTGTGGAAAGGGGCTGGAAACACTTTCCCCAAAGGCCCAGAGAACTACTAGACTCTTGTAGTCCACCCAGGACTTGAGTTGTAGGGCTGGGGGTGGGGAGGGGAATCTCTACAAGAAATCAGAAGGGTGTGTAAAGACCAGAGCAGTCCAGTGTGCCCTTCACCTAGTTTCACTCCATGATTACAGCTCATGCAATCATGCTATAATATCAAAACCAGAAATTTGACATTCTTACAACATATGAGTATAGTTATATGCCATTTCATCACATGTGTAGGTAGGTTCATATAACCTCCACTACATAAGATATAAAGAACTATGTCATCCCCACAAAGATCTCCCCCTTGGAGCCATTCCTAAGCCCTGGCATCCACTAATCTGTTTTCCTTTCCTACCATGTTGTTGTTTCAAGAATGTTACATAAGTGAACTCATACAATGACCTTGTGATCTGTCCAATCTCTTCAGTATGTCAATTATTTGTTCTTTTTTATTGCTATGTAGTATTCTACCACATGGCTGTACCACCCTTTGTTTAACCATTCACCTTGGGCATTTGGTTGTTTCCATTTTCTGGCTACTAAAAATAAAACTTAAAAACACACTCACAGACTTCTGTGCTAAATTCAGTAAGAAGGAAGTTGATTCTAGAAGGAGGAGTTATATGCAATAAGCAGTAAGAAGCAAATACATTGGAAAATATTTTGAAAATGTTAACTAAGCTTTGATTCTAAAAATAAGCATGTGATAAGGAGTACAGCAGAGGTAAACAGAGGGTTCCAGGGCAGCTCAGAGGAAGAATACATCCTCCAGTTTGGGAAGGAAAACCCCAGAAGAGTGGGAGAGATGTTCCAGTCTGAGAGGAGGCCTGTGTGTTAGAAATACTATGGTACCTGGAAGTACAGATAATTCAATAATGGGCCCACTCAATTACACAAAAGCAAATTTTTCCGAGAAGTAAATAAATAGTAATTTCAAAACCCAGGAGTATCTAGTTTTTTGTTTTTGTTTTTGTTTTTAAGACAAAAAGGAAACATTCTGGCTAGTTACTGAGAAGGCAGGATCTTTTTGAGGACAGTGCAAAGTCCTAAGAGAAATCTCAAAATGGCTCAAACCTTATCTTTCCCAAAGAGAAGTTCAGTGAATGGACCCAAAGTTAGTGCTCCCCCATTCACCCGTGGTGCCACTAGACCCAATGGATACTTAGTACAACAAAAGATTAGTTTATTTCTGGCTTCAGAACAAGTTGGCAAAGACAGAGTGAAGAAAAGGAGGAACATGCTGAGAATGCTTAGCTTAGAAACTGGCCGTATCTGCCTACCAAGGTTTCATTTTCTTTCCTTTCAGGTGCTGCAGACACCTCAGATTTCCAGTGACATCAACAAACTTATTCTTTTCTTCTGGTTTCTACTTGACCGCTCTTCCTTACATGTTTTTCTCCTCAAAAGTGCCTCCTGGCAATGTTTCCTTCTTACCTATCCTGCTGTGTAATCTGTCTTTGTCTTTTGGGATTTGCCATTTAATTTTCCCTTTCGTATGGCACACGTATACATTCATTTCCTATTCTATACTCAATTCTGTAAAAAAAGTCTATTATCCTGTAATTGTCTGCAATTAATCCAAAGTCATCTGTCACTCAAAGGAAACAAGTGATCCCAAGAGAGATGCTTTCTTAGCTGCAATCCCATGACAGCCTGAGAGTTTATTCTTGACTCTTACAAAAAGATGAAGTCTTTGGTTAAATCCTATACAAAGTGAGAACAAAGTTAAGTTGTGCTGGGTGTTCCCTAAAGCCATAGTATAGTAGCATACAGTTTGCAAAATATGGCCACAAAGAATTTCTTTAAATACTCCTTACTTTTACCTGGAGCTTAATATAATTATGTTCACTGGCTTGTTCAGATTCCTCCATTCATGTATCCAATCATTCAACAAATATTTACTGAGTGCCTACTCTGTCCCAGACTAGCTAAGTGCTAGTAAGGTGCTGGGGTATAACAGTGAACAAAATCAAGACCGTTTCTTACTTCATGGAGCTCACCGTGTATGGTAGGGACACAAAGAAGTAAATGAAAGCAAACGGTATGATAAATTCTGTACAGGATGGGAAATAAATGGGGGTGGAGAGTAAATGGACTTAGCACAGTCTTGGAGGATCCTGTCCTGACCAAAGATTTTGGTGATGAACCTTACATGATTTATGGAGAGCCAGATGTTTAGGTGGACACAATAAATCTGGATAATCTAATTCTTCCTTTGAATAAAACAGAATAGATTTTTCTTAAAAACTGAACAAAGAGCTGAGAACTCTACAGTGGCTATGTCTTCACCTGCCATAATCACATAAACTGCCCGTGTCTGCAGAATTTGGATACTGAACGGAATTTTCTACTGGCAACAGGGAATGCCTCTCCCAGGTGTAGTGATTTCGCTATAGCCCTATATACTTCCTAAATAGAGTCTTTAACCAGGACTGCATTTTTTGTGCTTTTATCTTCTTAGCAACATAAATATCTGCTGGGAATGAAGGGTTAATCTAACCTGAGTGGTTCTAAATTTCCAGTTCCTTTTACCTTTCTAATTTATACTTGGCTCCAGAAAAGAGAGCAAATAATCGCCCATTCAACATGGTACTATGCACAGGTCAAATGACCTCTGCTCTGGCCAGACCAATGAAGAAGTGGAATATATACACACAACAGAATATTTGATGCACAAATTTCAGTATAATGTTGACATTAATAAATCTTTGTGTTTGAATCTCAAATAGAGTACTTCTGTTTCAAGCTATGTTTAAATCATAGCAAAACAACTATGCAGTATAAAGGGAAAATAAATCTGCTAATTCAGTGATATTCATTTTTCATAGAAAAGACAAAAATAAAACTGGAATTACTCTAATATCTTACTTTACAACTTGTGCGTAACTTGATGGTCTGTGTGTCCTTGGGCCATCAGTGAGTAAGGGTTCTTCCTTTCATCCTGATCAAACAGTAAACTTCCTGAGGGCAAGGATCATGTATGACATGTCCTTTGTGGCCTTCCTGGTTTCTGCACCTCGAACAGGCGGGATGGAAGGCAGCATAGCAGAGGGATGAAAGGTGCTGTGTTGACTTTAAACTCAGACGTGTTCAAATCCTGGGTGTATCACATACTAGCTCATGACCTTGAGCAAATCATTTCACACCTCTAAACTTCAGGTTCTCATTCATAAAATGGGTATCATCGTAACTGACCATGCAGGACTGTGTGGAGAATTAACCAGGAAAATGGTCAAGGATGAGTGCAGTGCCTAGGAAATGGGAAGCCTTCAGCAAAGTAGCAGCTATCATTATTCAGTAAAGATTTTTTTTTACTTATCAAAGATATAGTTGTAAGGGTATTTAATACATTTTGTTCCCAAATCCAGCTGGGGAGCATTTTAAACAAATACGGATTCTGGACCCCTATCCCTGAACTACTACTAAATCTCCCCAGGTGAGTCTTACATAAACAGCATAGTACTGGTCCTGTACAAACCACTAGGTCAGGGAAACTCAAATAATAGCAGGCCTGTAAAAAAAAAAGAGAGAGAAAGAAAGAAAAAAAGAAAGAAGAAGAAACAAAAGCACAAGAAAGGTTTAAATAAACTGACATGTTTAACGTAATTTAAGAATTAGGGGAAAGGTAGTAAAACTTAAATCTTGTTTTTGTCATAAAATTCCAAAGTGGTGGACTTCCGGGAAGATGGCGGCATGAGCAGGGCGACAGAAATCTCCTCCCAACACTATATTTATCTACGAAAATACAGCAAATACAACTATTCCTAAAAGAGAGACCAGAATACACAGGAAAGCGCACAGCGTGCAGCTACATCCGAGAGGACACAGCACCCCAAGAGGCGGTAAGATACGGAGCCGCGACCCGGCAGTACCCGAGCACTCCCCCACCCCAACGCACAGGCGGGAGGAGAGGATTCAGAGCCGGGAGGGAGTGGAAGTGCACCCCGCGAAGTAGCCAGCCCCGGTCATCTGCATGGGGAACGCTGACACACATAGCGTGGTGTAGCAGAGATTGGAGAGACAGAGGGTGCAGGATCTGAGCGGGGAATGCGCCAGGGTGCTTGCAGTCGGCTCCCGGGAAGGAAAGAAAAAAAAAGTGTGCGCTTTCTTCAGCGGTCTTAAAGAGACAGGAGCCCAGTGGAGGTGCCAGACTGCCCCAGCACACTCAGTCCAGCAGGCTGGGAGTCCTGGGGAGTTTCGGACCCCTTAGCGGGCGACTGGCAAAGGGTGGCCGCACATCAACTTCCCACAGATATCAACAGCCTCCCATTCGTTCCCACCCTGGCCAGAGCTATAAAGGGCCCTGCGGAGTGGCGCAGCCATAGCTGTGGAATAGCGGGGCAACAGCGCCAACTACAGCCCTCCCACAGAATGTACTCCCAGTGGGCGTTTTTTGTTTTGTTTTGTTTTTTGTTTTTTTTGTTTTGTTTTTTGTTTTTCTCTTATTTCTTTTCTTTTTTTTTTCCATTCTTTCTTTTTTTTTCTCTCTTTCTAAAGTCTTAAATAGCCCAGCTGACATACGTGGCAACTACCAGTGACCACTTCTATAGCCATGAAAAGACAGAGGAATATGGTCCAGACTAAAATCAACCAGCAACCCCAGAGAGGGAGCGTGAAGGGATGGAAATGCACAGTCTCCTGAAAAAGAATTCAGAATAAATGTCATAACCATGCTGATGGATCTACAGAGAAATGTGCAAGACCTGAGGGAGGAAGTGAGAGAAGTGAGGAAAGACAATGCAGAAATCAGACAAGCGATCGACCGGCTTAACAGCAGAATGGATGAGATGCAAGAGACTGTTAATGGAATAGAAATCAGAGAACTGGAATACAGAGAAGCTGAGGCAGAGAGAGATAAAAGGATTTCTAGGAATGAAAGAATATTAAGAGAACTGTGTGACCAATCCAAATGGAACAATATTTGCATTATAGGAGTACCAGAGGAAAAAGAGAGAGAAAAAGGGATAGAAAGTGCCTTGGAAGAAATAATTGCTGAAAACTTCCCCATGTTGGGGAAGGAAATAGTCTCGCAGTCCACGGTAGCCCACAGATCTCCCAACACAAGGGACCCAAGGAAGACAACACCAAGACACATAATAATTAAGATGGCAAAGACCAAAGATAAAGACAGAGTATTAAAGGCAGCTAGAGAGAGAAAAAAGATCACCTACAAAGGAAAACCCATGAGACTATCATCAGACTTCTCAAGAGAAACCTTACAGGCCAGAAGAGAATTGCATGATATATTTAACGTTATGAAACAGAAGGGCCTCGAACCAAGAATATTGTATCCAGCACGATTGTCATTTAAATATGATGGAGGGATTAAACAATTTCCAGACAAATGAAAGTTGAGAGAGTTTGCCTCTCATAAACCACCACTACAGGATATCTTAAATGGATTGCTCTAGAGGGAAGCACCCTAAGGCTAAAAAGATGTCACCAGAGAAAATAAATCATAGCAAAGAAAGCAGACCATCCAAATACTAACTAAAGGCAAAGAATAAAACACCTAGTATATAAAGAATGGAGGAGGAAATATAAGAAGGGAGAGAAATAAAGAAACATCAGACAGTGTTTACAATAACTTAACAGGAAAGTTAAGTTAGATTGTTAGATAGTAAAGAAGGAACCCTTGAACCTTTGGTAACCAGGAATCTAAAGCCAGCAATGGCAATAAGTACATATCTATCAATAATCACCCTAAATGTAAATGGACTGAATGCACCAATCAAAAGACACAGAGTAAAAGAATGGATAAAAAAGCAAGACCCATCTGTATGCTGCTTACAAGAGACTCACCTCAAACCCAAAGATATACACAGACCAAAAGTGAAGGGATGGAAACAGATATTTAATGTGAACAACAAAGAGAAAAAAGCATGTGTTGCAGTACTTGTATCAGACAAAATAGACATCAAAACGAAGAAAGTAGCAAGAGATAAAGAAGGACATTACATAATGATAAAGGGGTCAGTCCAACAAGAGGATATAACCATTATAAATATATATGCACCCAACACAGGAGTGCCAGCATATGTGAAACAAATACTAACAGAATTAAAGGAGGAAATAGACAGCAAAGCATTCATTTTAGGAGACTTCAACACACCAGTCACTCCAAAGGACAGATCAACCAGACAGAGGATAAGCAAAGACACAGAGGCACTGAACAACACACTAGAACAGATGGACCTAACAGACATCTACAGAACTCTGCACCCAACAGCAGCAGGATACACATTCTTCTCAAGTGCACATGGAACATTTTCCAGGACAGACCACATACTAGGCCACAAAAAGAACCTCAGTAAATTCAAAAATATTGAAATCCTACCAACCAACTTCTCAGATCACAAAGGTATAAAACTAGAAATAAATTGTACAAACAAATCAAAAAGGCTCACAAATACATGGAAACTTAACAATATTCTCCTAAATAATCAATGGGTTAATGACGAAATCAAAACAGAAATCAAAGAATATATGGAGACTAATGACAACAACAACAAAAAGCCACAACTTCGGTGGGACGTAGCAAAGGCAGTTCTAAGAGGAAAGTATATTGCAATCCAGGTCTATTTAAGAAGGAAGAACATTCCCAAATGAATAGTCTAAAGACACAATTACTGAAATTGGAAAAAGAACAAATGAGGCCCAAAGTCACCAGAAGGTGGGACATAATAAAGATCAGAGAAGAAATAAATAAAATTGAGAAGAATAAAATAGAAAAAAATCAATGAAACCAAGAGCTGGTTCTTTGAAAAAATAAACAAAATAGATAAACCCCTAGCCAGACTCATTAAGAGAAAAAGAGAATCTACACAAATAAACAGAATCAGAAATGAGAAAGGAAAATAACGACGGACCCCACAGAAATACAAAGAATTATAAGAGACTATTATGAGAATCTATAGCCATGAAAAGACAGAGGAATATGGTCCAGACTAAAATCAACCAGCAACCCCAGAGAGGGAGCGTGAAGGGATGGAAATGCACAGTCTCCTGAAAAAGAATTCAGAATAAATGTCATAACCATGCTGATGGATCTACAGAGAAATGTGCAAGACCTGAGGGAGGAAGTGAGAGAAGTGAGGAGGTAACAAGCTGGAAAACATAGAAGAAATGGACAACTTCTTAGAAAAATACAACCTCCCAAGACTGACCAAGCAAGAAACAGAAAAACTAAACAGACCAATCACCAGCAATGAAATTGAATCGGTAATCAAAAAACTACCCAGAACAAAACCTCCGGACCTGATGTATTCACCTCTGAATTCTACCAGACATATAGAGAAGAAATAACACCCACTCTCCTTAAAGTTTTCCAAAAAATAGAAGAGGAGGGAATACTTCCAAACACATTCTATGAAGACAGCATCACTCTAATACCAAAACCGGGCAAAGACCTCACCAAAAAAGGAAATTACAGAACAATATCCCTGATGAACATAGATGCAAAAATACTCAACAAAATATTAGCAAACCGAATTCAAAAATACATCAAGAGGATCATACACCATGATCAATTGGGATTCATCCCAGGGATGCAAGGATGGTACAACATTCGAAAATCCATCAACATCATCCACCACATCAACAAAAAGAACAAAACCACATGATCATCTCCATAGATGCTGAAAAAGCATTTGACAAAATTCAGCATCCATTCATGATTAAAACTCTCAACAAAATGGGTATAGAGGGCAAGTACCTCAACATCATAAAGGCCATATATGACAAACCCACAGCTAACATACTTATCGGTGAGAAGCTGAAGCTTTTCATCTAAGATCAGGAACAAGACAGGGATGCCCACTCTCTCCACTGTTATTCAACATAGTATTGGAGGTCCTAGCCACAGCAATCAGACAAAACAAAGACATACAAGGCATCCAGATTGGTAAAGAAGAAGTCAAATTGTCACTAATTGCAGATGACATGATATTGTACATAAAAAACCCTAAAGACTCCACTCCAAAATTACTAGAACTAATATCTGAATTCAGCAAAGTTGCAGGATACAAAATTAACACAGAAATCTGTTGCTTTCCTATACACTAACGATGAACTAACAGAAAGAGAATCAGAAAAACAATTCCATTCACAATTGCATCAAAAAGAATAAAATACCTAGGAATAAACCTAACGAAGGAAGTGAAAGACCTGTACTCTGAAAACTACAAGACACTCCTAAGAGAAATTAAAGAGGCCACTAACAAATGGAAATGCATCCCATGCTCTTGGCTAGGAAGAATCAATATTGTCAAAATGGCTATACTACCTAAAGCAATCTACAGATTCAATGCAATCCCTATCAAACTAGCAACAGCTTTCTTCAATGAACTGGAACAAATAATTCTAAAATTCATATGGAACCACAAAAGACCCCGAATAGCCAAAGCAATCCTGAGAAGGAGGAATAAAACAGGGGAAATTACACTCCCTGACTTCAAGCTCTACTACAAAGCCACAGTAATCAAGACAATTTGGTATTGGCACAAAACCAGACCCACAGACCAGTGGAATAGAATAGAAAATCCAAACATTAACCCAAACATATACAGTCAATTAATATTTGATAAAGGAGCCTTGGATATACAATAGGGAGATGACAGCCTCTTCAGCAGCTGGTGTTGGAAAAACTGGACAGCTGCATGTAAGAGAATGAAACTGGTCTACTGTCTAGCCGCATACACAAAGGTAAACTCAAGGTGGATCAAACACATGAATGTAAGTCATGAAACCATAAAACTCTTAGAAAAAAACATAGGCAAAAATCTCTTGGAAATAAACATGAGCGACTTCTTCATGAGCATATCTCCCTGGGCAAGGGAAACAAAAGCAAAAATGAACAAGTGGGACTATACCAAGCTGAAAAGCTTCTGTACAGCAAAGGACACTGTCAGTGGAACAAAAAGACATTCTACAGTATGGGAGAATATATTCATAAATGGAACAAAAAGACATTCTACAGTATGGGAGAGTATCTGATAAGGGGTTGACATCCAAAATATATAAAGAACTCACGCACTTTAACAAACAGAAAGCAAATAATCCAATTAAGAAATGGGCAGAGGACAGGA
The DNA here is from genome assembly GCA_032199065.1 of Smutsia gigantea. Taxonomy (NCBI): domain Eukaryota; kingdom Metazoa; phylum Chordata; class Mammalia; order Pholidota; family Manidae; genus Smutsia; species Smutsia gigantea. The sequence goes on along the minus strand of JAVSCE010003137.1, from coordinate 448,460 downwards.
ATAGACACTTCTCTAAAGAAGAAATTCAGATGGCCAACAGGCACATGAAAACATGCTCCACATCACCAATCATCGGAGAAATGCAGATTAAAACCACAATGAGATATCACCTCACACCAGTGAGGATGGCCAACATCCAAAAGACAAACAACCACAAATGTTGGCGAGGATGTGGAGAAAAAGGAACCCTCCTACACTGCTGGTGGGACTGCAAATTAGTTCAACAATTGTGGAAAGCAGTACGGAGGTTCCTCAAAAAACTCAAAATAGAAATACCATTTGACCCAGGAATTCCACTCCTAGGAATTCACCTTAAGAATGCAGCAGCCCAGTTTGAAAAAGACATATGCACCCCTATGTTTATCGCAGCACTATTTACAATAGCCAAGAAATGGAAGCAACCTAAGTGTCCATCAGTAGATGAATGGATAAAGAAGAGGTGGTACATATACACAATGGAATATTATTCAGCCATAAGAGGAAAACAAATCCTACCATTTGCAACAACATGGATGGAGCTAGAGGGTATTATGCTCAGTGAAATAAGCCAAGCCGAAAAAGACAAGTATCAAATGATTTCACTCATATGTGGAGTTTAAGAAAGAAAAAAAACTGAAGGAACAAAACAGCAGCAGACTCACAGAACCCAAGAACGGACTAACAGTTACCAAAGGGAAAGGGACTGGGGAAGATGGGTGGGAAGGGAGGGATAAGAGGGAAAGGGGGCATTACGATTAGCAGTCGTAATGTTGGGGGGGGGGCACGGGGAGGGCAGTACAACTCAGAGAAGACAAGTAGTGATTCTATAGCATCTCACTACGCTGATGGACAGTGACTATAATGGGGTTGGTGGGGGGGGGGAACCTGATGAAGGGGTAGTTTAATAACTATAATATTGCACATGTAGTTGTAGATTAATGATACCAAAATAAATTATATAAAAAAAAATTCCGAAGTGGTCAGCACCCTCAGTGCTGAGACAGCTCAGTGGATCCTAACCAGGAACAAAATTGGTATCTCTTAAATGTCTTTCAAAGTCAAGCATTTATATCTAACTTGAAGTTTCTGTTAATTGGTTGAGCAACAATCTAGCCAATAGACTTTTAGGATGAAAATTATCATCCTGTAAAGAACAGGGCAGTATTATCTCAACCAGCATTTATGTTGCACAGGATTTCAATGACTGGGAATTTTGTTTACGGAGCTCTCCACCAAATGGGCAAATTGGGCAACCTCTAAAAATGTGCAGTCATCCTACTCTAGGCATAGATGGAGTGAGAAAGAAAACCCCTTTCAGCTTTGCTTCTCAGCCACTTGAAGCGTTTACAAAGAGAAGCCCACTTTGGATGCAGTTGAAAAAGCTATTAAGATTCCAAGCACCTTACAGTAATACAAGTACCTTGTATTTAGGTAGCACTTTTCCTTTCAAGAAAGTCTGTACACAGAACAGACATTAGCTCATGACTCCACATGTGAAGGATCAAGGCCCGAGATAATCATACCCTGGTTGGAGGTGAAGAAACCCAGACTTGGCCAGAGAACCTGTCTAAGGTTCCCTGGCATGTCACAGCTGCCCGGGAACGGAACCGTGCTCTTCCCTCACCACATCTGGCTCCACGAGGGCTCACTATTTCACTGCTGGGGAAGCCGCTTCCCCACTTTAAGGTTTTTTTTCTAATTCCCTTTAGCACACTGTTAATTCAATCATTTCAAAGTTCCAAAGAGTGAGGAGTAAAACTTTTTAAAGGAACTATTCTCAGAAAAAAAAAATATTTAAAGTATAATTTCTACCTTCTGGCTGTCCCTGGAAACTACATGTTAAAGTAAATGGGATTGAGGGACTCCTGAATTAGTGGAAATTATTTTAATCAGAGAGGTAAATTTAGGAGGATTACTATTTTCCTGCAAGATAGTAAGATGGTTTTGCTCCAGCCATATTAGCCTGGTGTGTAGGATCTAGATGGCTGGCAATTTTCAAATACTTAATTTGCTTCAAATTGCTCCAGTTTAAAATGCTTTGCCCGTCTGGACTGGGTTTCCTGTACCATGTCATTGTTGATAGCCTGGGGAAATCAATAATTAAAATTAAATGAGGAAAACATTCAGCAGAGCGTAAGTTGGGACCAGAATCCCTTCCCAGAGCCTCTTAGCTTAATCTCTCCCTCTTCTGAGGTCCCATAGTGTTTTATCTATTCATCTCTAAGACACTATATGGTTTATAAGGTGACCTGCAATTGTTCGCTGTACTTTTTACTAAAATTGTCTGTTTCTCAAGGCTACAGATGAGATCTTATTTATCTCTACATTACTCACAGCATCAACTGCTGCAGCATATGCATAGTAGGCACTCAACAAATGTTTCAGAATGTATCGTTGATGTAAGAGCTGCTCTTCCCATCCGTTACCACATTTATTTGCATAAGGCAGCGTGGTAGATTGCAAAATGGCCGTAATTCATTCCACCCTGCACCCCCACATTTTTGTAGCTCTTCTCATGAGAGCTGCCCCAACATAAATCTGGGCTGGACTTTCTGACTGACTTTGGCTCATAGAATGTTCCAAGACCAGTGTGGACAAGTCCAGACCAGAGAAACATCCAGCCAACACACGGATGCATGAGACAAATAAATGCTTGTTCTTTGATCCCTAAGCTGCAGGGTGGTTTGTTACACAGCACTGCCGGGTCACAGATACCCACTCACAGAGAAGAACACTCAGGCTCAGTGAACTTAAGAATGAGCCTGAAACCATAAAGTGAGAAAGTCAGGATTTGAATCCAGTCTTCCCAATTCTAAAGCCCACAGTCTTTCCACTAAATAAAATGACCAAATTTCAAATATTCTTGCCCATTCAGAAACAAGTTTGAGAAACCAAAGATGAGACAAAGAGGAGTGGAGCTTCCTTTCATTGCTGTGAAGTGCGATGGAGAGCCACCGGCTGGGCTGAGCCACCCTGCTCCATGTATTGGTTGCTCTTTTCATGAGATTTAAGAGATGCAAGAGTACAGGATCTCTTTCAAACAATAATCTGGAAGGAATGATATCCCCGAACCATAAACTCAGAACTCAACGAACAACAACTGCTAGTCAAAGTGAGGTGATCTGGTCATTCCCTCAAGCAATAGACTTTTTATTCATTCGCTTAACAGAAAGCAAAATAATGTTGCAAGTAGTTAAATTTGTGAGTATTCTCTTCTACCATCAATCTGCCAAAACTGTTTTGGTTTCCAGTTTGACGAACACAATTTGAGCTGATTCCCAGGTGTCAATATCTATATCTGAAATTTAGTTTTACCTACAGCCTTTAAGCAGCCTTCATATTTGTGGCTGCAGGGATGGGAACTTTTCCCAAGAATTGCAGACCAGGCTTTTGGATTTGCCAGAGCCCGTCTTATGTGAAAGGGTGGGCTCTTCCCCCTCCCAGAGCTCAAACAACTGCATTTCAGGAGGCCTTTTTAGTCAACGGCAGTGAACAGGAACGACCAGAGCTACTGTGCACATGATGGATGGGGCAGCCTGTTTGCTCATGTGTGTCACCTGCCAAGATGGGCTACTTGATCTCCAGCTGATAAGAGAATGCTCTTAATAGCTGTTTTTCTCAGAGAAGGTGTATGCCTTCCCCATATGGAATGCGGCCATCCATTTTCAGTCAGGGATGACCAAGGTATTTAGGAAAACTTGTTAAAGCTGGTGGAACCATTTGGAAGAGAAGCAACCCAACAGGTTCTGTTTTGCTTCCTCTCCCTTGAGTTCACAGTCTAGGTGCCAGGCTGTGACATCATCGCCCAGAAGACCTCCCTCATCTGCAGGCTGCCCCACAAGCCTGCTCTGGTATCCTTATTTCTCATGACCTGCTGCCTCAAAGTCCCTATCAAGCCAGTGTATCCTCAGCATGTGGGATACATTTATTTAGTGCTCTTTCAGTGAAAAAGGCTTTTCAAATTTTAAAAGCCATAAAAAGAAAGATGATGAATTTGATTGCGTTAAAAAAAAAGAAAAGACAAATAAGAAACTGGGAAGAAAAATTATAACAACTCAAAAGGCAAAGGGCTAGGTGCCTTAACATAATAAGCAAAAGTTCCTATAAATAAGCAAGAAAAAAAAAGCCCAAGAATGCAATAGGTAAGTGGGCAAAAGGAAGGAATAAACAATTTACAGATAAGGAAATACATGTGGTTCTTAAACACATGAAAACATGCTAAGCTCATTGATAATAAAAGACATGTAAATAAAAATGTCAGTGAGATGTCATTTTTCCCCAATCAATTAGAAATTTTAAAAGAGCTTTGTGACTCTCTATACTGAGAGGGATGTGAGGAAAAGGGAATTCTTATAGGGGTAGGAGTTTAAATTGGTACAACATGGCAATGTCTATGATAATTTTAAACATAAATATCCTGTAAGTATCAATTCCACTTTTAGGAATTCATCTTACAGATGTTCCTCAAATATGCATGAAATGGTATTTACACGATTTTCAATGCAGTATTGTTTGTACAGAAAAATACTGGAAACAACCTACTTGCCCAACAACAGGGGACTGTTAAATAAATTATAGCCTATCCAAAATTTACAGTGGAATACAAGGCAACTGTTAAAATAAAAAAAGCTCTTTATGTACTGATTTGGAAAAAAAAACACCAAAATAAACCCTTGAATTATAAAGGGGGGTGAGAGGGTAGCAAAGTACTGGTCATGTATATAGAAAAACACCATTTATGTAAAAAGTAATAAATGCTTATGTGTACTTATATTTGTGGGTATATATAATATATATGTATCATATATATATTGTGTATATATATTCTAATATGTATAAATATACATTTTTGTTTATATATGTGTAGATATATAAAATAGCTATTAAGGTGAGCTACAAAAATTGGGAAATGCTACATCTGAGGAGGGGAAATGAGGGGTTCAGGTCAGGCGTGAGAAAGACTTACTTTTTACTATATATCCTTTTATGCCAGGCACAAAAAGTTTTTAAAAACAAGTTTAAATAGAAGATTATTCAATGATTCCTCCTTCATCTGATGTTTCTCTTGATGTATGCCTAGTGTGCTATGGGACCCCAGAGGAAGAGCACCTCATCAGAGTGAGTGAGAGAGTAACAGAGATGCTCATAAAGGCTGCCAAGGGATGTTGACTCTTAAGTTGTGTCTTCAAGGATGAGTAGACATTAGCTGGGCAGAAGAAAGGCTCTTCTGTCCCAGGGAGCTGAGCAAATTTGGGGAACTACAAACAGTTCGTTATCTATCACTACATGTTCATTTTTGCTTTTTTTTGAATACTCGTTTTTATATCCTCCAATGCCAGACATTTCCTAAATACCTAATATTTGCTGAATCTCACTGGTAGGCAGAAGAGGACATGGGTCAAGAGATGCAGGCTCTGCCCTAAAGGCTCCCACACCAATAAGGGGCAGCACTGAGGGCGAACAGCAGGAGGAGGTGGCACTGTGGGAGAAGGAAGACCTCTGAAAACACAGCACTAACTAGCAGGACAGCCATGGTAATAACATTTCATGCATCAATGATAGCTTGCAAAGTACATTTATACATGTTTTCACAAACATTTATTCAAATGTTATTATCCCCATTTTAGTCGTGGAAAATCTAAAGTTCAGAGAGTGGTATTCCAAAGGTCATTGCTAAGAAGGGGCTGAGTAAGACCTGAATCCACGTTCTGTCCCCTCCTTTCGATGGAGACGTTTACTTAAACTATCATTAATTAAATCTTTTTACTAGGATGTGTATATCTATTTCATCTCTTTAAATACAAAAACCCGAGCAGAAGTCTAACCTATTACATAGTTAATTTGTTACCTGAATGTTTGTTCCATTCTCTGGCATTTAATGTATCATCTAGTACTTACACTATGAACTGTTTGACAGCTACAAGGGTTGTGCTTTTTTTAAGTTCACAAAACAAAAAAATATATATCAAAAGAAATTCTCCCCAATGGGTGAAATAGGTGAAGGGGATAAAGAGGCACAAACTTCAAATTATAAAATAATTTAGTCACAGGGACAGAGGTATCGCATAGGAAATATAGCTCATAATACTGTAATACCTTTGTATGGTGGCAGATGGTAACTCGACTTATCATGGTGAGCATTTAACAATGTGTAGGACTGGTGAATCACTAAGCTGTTTGTCTGAAACAAATATAATATCGTATATAAACTATATTTCAATTAAAAAAACAGTAAAAAAAGAAATTCTCCCCAAAAGTTACAATTTTAAAATTTAAGGTCAAGGAATTTTGGTCACACTGTACAGACATCACTATTTTCATTTTCATTTTCTATTGTCATATCATGTTCTCCACACTGAAATGTAAAATGTGAGAGGGAGAGTTCGTCAAGCAAGAAAGTTGATAGAGAAAAGAGGATGGTCATCTCATTTCATGACACGTTGATGATAGTAGACTGGTTTCCCTAACACACTTTAGAGATTAACAGTTACCAATGATCCTCCTTAAGGCGTTGCTTCTTTGTGCAAAGGCCTTCCTTTCAATCTTTACCTAAGGAAATTCAAAAGCATCAACTCCTGCCCCCCTACCCACTGCCCCTTGTCTACAAACTTCCCTAGGTAGCAGATATCAATGGATATAGCACCTAAATCACAAACAATGTAACAAAAGGAAAGTCTGCTGCTCCTCTAAACCAACCACAGCCCAAAGTAGACATTGGAGACAACAGTGAGGACAGGGGTGAAGAGCTGCCTGTCCCTGCCATTCACTGGTGATTGGCTGTTTTTTTTTGTTTTTGCCACCAGGTGTAGAATGCCTGTGCTGAGGTGCTCATCACTGGGCATGGATGATACCATTCCAAACGCATAATATGGCAAACAGGCAAACTAGGAAGTAACCGCATTGCCTTGACTTTGCACAATAAGGCCTTATTTAGCTGTATGTCAGCAATCTGACAACCTCAAATATTTGAAATATGGCTGGCCGTGAACTACAGGTAAATATTTTTCAATGTTCTGAGTGGTTAAAGTAGAAGTCTCAAAGCCCATGCCATAAAGCTCATGTATGACAATTGTAAGTGAATCTACCAGTCCTTTACTAAAACACGGTTTTTAGTTTACACACAGTTTTAACATGCCTTTCAATAATATGCCTTTCAATTATAATAGTGCCTATGTTAGAAGGATTCTGGGTTCTCTATAAAGAGCCAAGAAAATGAGTTATTCCTCCTTGTCTTTTACTTTTTTGTTTTGTTTTTAAAGAAAGGAAGATAATCTGGCTTTTACCTTTTTTATGTAAACATATGACATGTGCTTGGAAGGATGATACATGAGGAACTAGGTTTTCAAACACAGTTCAATTGCTGTTAGAGTGCCATTCAAGTATTTTACCCTCTATAAAAATACATCTTCCCTTCTCTGGAAAAGATGTTTGGGATTTGTTTTTAAGGGTAAAAAGGTTTAGAATAAAACTGAAAAGTCTTCTTAGATGTGGAAGAGCTCATAAAGAAAAGGCATTTAGGTGAGTTAGGCATGTAAATCAAATATACAGAATATTTTCAACTACTTAGGAACTTCCAAAAACAGCACCAGTATTTCTAAGGCACTCCATTCATCCTCCCAAGGGCAAATTTGGAAACTGGCGATTTAACCTGGCATTGGCGAGTCAATGAATTACAGGACAGGGTATGGTGGGGGTGAAGCAAGCCTTCCGTAGACTTTCATATCTGAAGACCCAAGTTCAAAATGCTTTTGGGAATTTCAGCCAAAAGACCCTCCCACCCCAGGCTCCTGTTCCTGGACAAGTTTTCAGGTGTTCACTTCAACAGTGGAAAAGGTCTACTGCTCTCAAGGCACTCAGTGGCTATGTCAGAAGACATAGCTGTATACCTAAATGTGCAACTCCATTTTATTTCAAAAGTATAGCCCTTGTGCCCTTTGCTTGCTGATGGGACCATGAGGAAGGTATATGGGAGCAGAGACTACCTGCTCCTTCTTACTAAGCTGACAGCTAGGAAAGAAAAAATATATGGAGAAAACTCATAATGATGCAAGACTGACCCTAAACTGAATAAAAGCAAGTACTATAGATATCAGGCATTCTGAGCAATGAGGAAGAAATGTTGGGAAGGAATGAAGAGCAGCTTAGTCTGTTAAAGTGATTCACCAATTCCACACATCCATATGCACATTCCATATGGACATCATTATTAGGGAGTAAAACTGGGAGAATGGGAGAAATAATGAAATTTCCAGTCACTCTTCTCTACCAGACAAACTATGGTCCAGAATCCGTTGAGACGCATGATGAGAGATCTTGAAACCACATCATTTCAGAAACAGTTGAAGGAAACCAGAATGTTTGGCCAAAGAGAAGACTTGTGAATGACTGACAGCTGTTTTGAAATATCAGAGAGGTGATATATGGAAAGAAGATATGACTTATTTTGTGAGTTTGTAAAGATCACAATCTGGACTGATGAACTGAAGGCAACCATTACACGAGATACAGAGAACTTAGACCAAAGCAGGTTTTAACTGAATACAAAGAAGATAAGCTAACAGTCATAGTGACCCCCAAATAAAATTGATTAATCTATGACCACCAAAAAACTGAAAGCAAATACCACTGACAGCTTACTATTTTCAAACACTGAATTAAGTTTTTTTTGCATGAATTGTCTCATTTCACCCTCCTCTGGATCTCCTCTATTATTCACAGTTTACATAAACAGGCTCAGAGAAATTAAATCATTTGTCCCTATTCACACAAACAGTATGTGGCCAAGCCAGCATTCAAAGCCAAAGTCAATGCTTACAATTACACTATACTGTTTAAAGAGGAGTTAAAAAAAAGAAAAAGAAAATACCAGATGTAGAAAAACTGGAACCCTTGTGTACTGGAACCCTTGTGTACTGCTAGTGGGAATGTAAAATGGTAGAGCTTCTATAGACAATGGCATGGCAGTTTCTCAAAAAATTAAACACAGAATTACCATATGATCCTACCATTCTACTTCTGGGTATGTACCACACACCCCCACACACCCCCAAAAAGAAAGCAGGGACTTAAACATATTTCTGTGCACAATTGTTCATAGCAACATTATTCACAAATAGCCAAAATGTGGAAGCAACCTAATTTCCCACTTTCAGATGAATAGATAAACAAAATGTGGTATATACATATAATAGAATACTATTAAACATTAAAAAGGAAGGAAATTTGGGAGAATTAAAGATGGCATCTTGAGACCGCATATAATATGAAAATATAATTAATACAACTAATCCTGAAAGAGCAACAGGAAACAGGACTACACCACGCTGCATACATCCGGAGAAAAGAGCAGACCTCATGGAACAGGGTAATGTACCAAAGCTGTGGCCCTGTGGGACCCAAGCCCTTCCCCCACCCCAGCTCACCAGCAGGAGGAAGAGAAATGGAGTAGGGAAGGAGTGGAGGCCTGGGACTGCTGAATACCTAACTCCGGGGATCTGCTCTGGGAGAACAAACCCACATTTCATGGTGCTTGTGTGATAACTCTCGTGATTACGGGGTTGGAGAGCTAAGACAGGCAGAATTCCTGGAGAGACTGAGATTCCAGTGGCTTGTGGAAAGCAGGGATCCATATCCGGCTGCTCTGGGACAAAAGAAAGGCAGACAGTCTGAGACTTCCTAATAAGGAAGTCCTTAGCAAGAGGGCTGCTACAGGGGTGAGGATTGCACAGAGCTTACTGCTCAGGACAGAGGACAGGTAGACAAAATTGTCCGGGTGAACTCTGCCCAGCAGGTTGGGAGCTTTGTCATATAGACTCTCATATTTAAGGAGGAAAAAGAAATCTTCCTCCTTAGACAATATTCAGGTGCTACAGCTCCCTGCCTGGCTACACAGCTCTAAGGACCCCCTCCGTGATACACAGCCTACTGCATATTCTCCCGGCCAGCCCCACCTGGCAAGCAAACCAGCAAACCCTACCCTGGCGTTAGCCCAGCCAGAGGGAAGATCTGTCTACAGCAACTAAAAACGCAAAGCATGGGGCTTACACCTGTGTGCTCGGCCCACAGGTTCAGGCAATGGAGACAGACATAGCAGCCTGGAAGCAGGAAACAAGCTCTTTCCTCCCCTCAGACACCAATACCACTCCCCTGCAACCCGACATTGCTTCAGAGGCTGAGAAGCTCCAGGGAGTAGAGTTTCCGAGCACTAGAGGGCACCATATACAAATAAGAAATGCCAAAGGACCTGGTTCAGAGTAAAATTATTAATACAACTCCAGAGAAAGACTTAAATGACATCGACATCATGACTCTTCCTGAAAGAGAGTTCAAAATAAAAATCATTAACATACTCACGGAGGTATGAAAAGATGTTCAAGAACTCAGGAATGAACTCAAGTCGAGATCCAATCATTGAAGAGCAAAATGGAGGGTATTAAAAGCAGATTGGATTAGGTGGAGGAGACTATAAAAGAAATAGAAATTAAAGAAGAGGAATACAAAGAAGCTGAGGCACAGAGAGAAAAAAGGATCTCTAAGAATAAAAAAATATTCAGAGAACTGTGTGACCAATCCAAACGGAACAATATTTGCATTATAGGGATACCAGAAGAAGAAGAGAGAGAAAAAGGGATAGGAAGTGTCTTTGAGGAGGTAATTGCTGAAAAATTCCCCAATTTGGGGAAGGAGATAATCTCGCAGACCATGGAGGTGCACAGATCTCCCAACACAATGGACCAAAGGAAGACAACACCAAGACATATAGTAATTAAAATGGTAAAGATCAAGGATAACGACAGACTATTAAAAGCAGCCAGAGAGAGAAATAAGATCACATACAAAGGAAAGCCCATCAGGCTATCATCAGACTTCTCAGCAGAAACCTTACAGGTGAGAAGGCAGTGGCATAATGTATTTAATGCAATGAGGCAGAAAGGCCTGGAACCAAGAATATTTTATCCAGCAAGGTTATCATTTAAATTTGAAGGAGGGATTAAACACTTCCCAGATAAGCAAAAGCTAAGAGAATTTACCTCCCACAAACCATCTCTACAGTGTATTTTGGAGGAACTTCTATAGATGGAAGTATTCCTAAAGTCTAATAGCTGTCACCAGAGGTAATAAAACCATCATAAAGAAAGTAGAACAGGTAATTACTAGGCAAATGAAAAATTAAATTAACTATCCCCAAAGTCAATCAAGGGACAGATATAGAGTACAGAATACAATCCTTAATATATAAAGAATGGAGGAGGAAAAAAAGAGAACCTTTAGATTGTGTTTGTAATAGCATATTAAGTGAGTTAAGTTACACTCTTAGATAGTAACGAAGTTAACCTTGAACCTTTGGTAATCACAAATCTAAAGCCTACAATGCCAATAAGTACATACCTATCGATAATCACTCTAAATGTAAATGGACTGAATGCATCAATCAAAACACATAGAGTCACTGAATGGATAAAAAAAACAAGACCCATCTATATGCTGCCTACAAGAGACTCACTTTAAACCCAAAGTCTTACACAGACTAAAAGTGAAGGGATGGAAAAAGATATTTCATGCAACTAATAGGGAGAAAAAAGCAGGAGTTACAGTACTTGTATCAGACAAAATAGACTTCAAAACAAAGAAAGTCACAAGAGACAAAGAAGGATATTACATAATGATAAAAGGGTCAATCCAACAAGAATATATAACCATTATAAATATCTAACACAGGAGCACCTACATATGTGTAACAAATATTAACAGAATTAAAAGGAGAAGCTGGAAAACCTAGAAGAAATGGACAACTTCTTAGAAAATACAACCTTCCAAGACTGACCAAGCAAGAAACAGAAAAACTAAACAGACCAATTACCAGCAACGAAATTGAATCGGTAATCAAAAAACTACTCAAGAATAAAACCCCCGGACCAGAAGGATTCACCTCTGAATTCTACCAGACATATAAAGAAGAAATAACACCCATTCTCCTTCAAGTTTTCCAAAAAATAGAAAAGGAGGGAATACTTGAAACTCATTCTATGAAGCCAGCATCACTCTAATACCAAAACCGGGCAAAGACCTCACCAAAAAAGAAAATTACAGACCAATATCCCTGATGAACATAGATGCAAAAATACTCAACAAAATATTAGCAAACCGAATTCAAAAATACATCAAGAGGATCATACACCATGATCAAGTGGGATTCATCCCAGGGATGCAAGGATGGTACAACATTCGAAAATCCATCAACATCATCCACCACATCAACAAAAAGAACAAAAACCACATGATCATCTCCATAGATAATGAAAAAGCATTTGACAAAATTCAGCATCCATTCATGATTAAAACTCTCAACAAAATGGGTATAGAGGGCAAGTACCTCAACATCATAAAGGCCATATATGACAAACCCACAGCTAACATCATACTTAATGGCAAGAAGATGAAAGCTTTTCATCTAAGATTGGGAACAAGACAGGGATGCCCACTCTCTCCACTGTTATTCAACATAGTACTGGAGGTCCTAGCCATGGCAATCAGACAAACCAAAGAAATACAAAGCATCTGGATTGGTAAAGAAGAATTCAAATTGTCATTATTTGCAGAACACATGATATTGTACATAAAAAACCCTAAAGACTCCACTCCAAAACTACTAGAACTAATATCTGAATTCAGCAAAGTTGCAGGATACAAAATTAACACACAGAAATCTGTTGCTTTCCTGTACACTAATGATGAAATAACAGAAAGAGAAATCAGAAAAACAATTCCATTCACAATTGCATCAAAAAGAATAAAATACCTAGGAATAAACCTAATGAAGGAAGTGAAAGACCTGTACTCTGACAACTACAAGACACTCCTAAGAGAAATTAAAGAGAACACTAACAAATGGAAATGCATCCCATGCTCTTGGCTAGGAAGAATAAATATTGTCAAAATGGCTATACTACCTAAAGCAATCTACAGATTCAACACAATCCCTATCAAAATACCAACAGCTTTCTTCAATGAACTGGAACAAATAATTCTAAAATTCATATTGAACCACAAAAGACCCCGAATAGCCAAAACAATCCTGAGAAGGAGGAATAAAACAAGGGGAATTATGACTTCAAGCTCTACTACAAAGGCACAGTAATCAAGACAATTTGGTATTGGCACAATAACAGATCCACAGACCAGTGGAACAGAATAGAAAATCCAAACATTAACCCAAACATATACAGTCAATTAATACTTGATAAAGGAGCCTTGGATATACAATGGGGAGATGACAGCCTCTTCAGCAGCTGGTGTTGGAAAAACTGAGCAGCTACACATAAGAGAATGAAACTGGACTACTGTCTAACCCCATACACAAAAGTAAACTCAAAATGGATCAAAGACCTGAATGTAAGTCATGAAACCATAAAACTCTTAGAAAAAAACATAGGCAACAATCTCTTGGACATAAACATGAGCGACTTCTTCATGAACATATCTCCTCGGACAAGGGAAACAAAAGCAAAAATGAACAAGTGGGACTATATCAAGGTGAAAAGCTTCTGTACAGCAAAGAACACCATCAGTAGAACAAAAAAATATCCTACAGTATGTGAGAATTATTCATTAATGACATATCCGATAAGGGGTTGACATTCAAAACATATAAAGAACTCACGCACCTCAACAAACAAAAAGCAAATAATCCAGTTAAGAAATGGGCAGAGGACAGGAATAGACACTTCTCTAAAGAAGAAATTCAGATGGCCAACAGGCACATGAAAACATGCTCCACATCCCTAATCATCAGAGAAATGCTGATTAAAATCACAATGAGATATCATCTCACACCAGTGAGGATGGCCAACATCCAAAACACAAACAACCACAAATGTTGGCGAGGATGTGGAGAAAAAGGAACCATCCTACACTGCTGGTGGGAATGCAAATTAGTTCAATCATTGTGGAAAGCAGTAAGGTGGTTCCTCAAAAAACTCAAAATAGAAATACCATTTGACCCAGGAATCCCACTCCTAGGAATTTACCCTAAGAATGCAGCAGCCCAGTTTGAAAAAGACATATGCACCCCTATGTTTATTGCAGCACTATTTACAATAGCCAAGAAATGGAAGCAACCTAAGTGTCCATCAGTATGAATGGATAAAGAAGATGTGGTACATATACACAATGGAATATTATTCAGCCTTAAGAAGAAAAAAATTCCTACCATTTGCAACAGCATGGATGGTGCTAGAGGGTATTATGCTCAATGAAATACGCCAAGCCGAAAAAGACAAGTATCACATGATTTCACTCATATGTGGAGTATAAGAACAAAGAAAAATACTGAAGGAACAAAACAGCATCAGACTCACAGAACCGAAGAATGGACTAATAGCTACCAAAGGGAAAGGGACTGGGAAAGATGGGCGGGAAGGGAGGGATAAGGGGGAAAAAGGGGCATTACGATTAGCAGATGTAATGTTGGGGGGGCACGGGGAGGGCTGTACAATTCAGAGAAGACAAGTAGTGATTCTATAGCATCTCACTATGCTGATGGACAGTGACTGTAATGGGGTTGGTGGGGGGAACCTGATGAAGGGGGTATTTTAATCACCATAGTATTGCACATGTAGTTGTAGATTAATGACACCAAAATAAATTATTTTTTAAAAAGAACTAAAAGGAGAAATAGAAAGCAATGCTTTCATTCTAGGAGACTTCAACACTCCACTCACTCTGAAGGACAGATCAACCAGACAGAAAGTAAGTAAGGAGACAGGCACTGAACAACACAGTAGAACAGATGGACCTAACAGACGTATACAGAACTCTACACCCAAAAGCATCAGAACACACTTCTTCTCAAGTGCACATGGAACATTTTCAAGAATAGATCATACACTAGTCCACAAAAAGAGCCTTGGTAAATTCAAAAAGATTGAAATTTTACCAACCAGTTTCTCAGACCAGAAAGGTATGGAACTAGAAACAAATTATGCAAAGAAAATGAAAAATCGCACAAACACATGGAGGCTCCACAACATGCTCCTGAATAACCAATGGATCAATGACCAAATAAAAATATGGAGACAAATGACAACAATAATTCAACACCGCAAAATCTGTGGGATGCAGTGAAGGCCATGCTAAGAGGAAAGTATACTGCAATACAGGCCTACCTCAGGAAAGAACAATCCCATATGAGCAGTCTAAATTCACAATTAACGAAACTAGAAAAGAACAAATGAGACCCAAAGTAAGTAGAAGGAGGAACATAATAAAGATTAGAGCAGAAATAAATAAAATTGAGAAGAATAAAACAGTAGAAAGAATCAATGAAAGCAGGAGCTGGTTCTTTCTGAAAATAAACAGAATAGATAAACCCCTAGCCAGGCTTATCAAGAAAAAAAAGAGTCTACTCACATTAACAGAATCAGAAGTGAGAAAGGAAAAATCATTATGGATACCACAGAAATACAAAGAATTATTAGAGAATACTATGAAAAATTATATGCTAACGAACTGGACAACCTAGAAGAAATGGACAACTTTCTAGAAAAATACAACCTTCCAAGGCTGACCCAGAAAGAAAGAGAAAATCTGAACAGACCAATTACCAGCAATGAAATTGAACTGGTAATCAAAAACCTACCTAAGAACAAAATGCCTGGACCAGATGGCTTCACCACTGAATTTTACCAAACATTTAGTGCAGACCTAATACCCATTTTCCTTAAAGTTTTCCAAAGAGTAGAAGAAGAGGGAAATACTTCCAAACACATTCTACAAGGCCATCATCACTCTAATACCAAAACCAGGCAAAGACACCACAAAAAAAAAGAAAATTACAGACCAATATCCCTGATGAACATAGATGCAAAAATACTCAACAAAGTATTAGCAAACTGAATTCAAAAATACATCAAAAAGATCATCCATCATGATCAAGTAGGTTCATCCCAGGGATGCAAGGATGGTACAACATTCGAAAATCCATCAACATCATCCACTACATTAACAAAAAGAAGGACAAAAACCACATGATCATCTCCATAGATGCTGAAAAAGCATTCAACAAAATTCAACATCCATTCATGATAAAAACTTTCAACAAAATGGGTATAGAGGGTAACTACCTCAACATAATAAAGTCCATATATGACAAACCCACAGTCAACATTATACTTAACAGCAAGAAGTTGAAAGCTTTTTCTTTAAGATCAGGAACAAGACAAGGATACCCACTCTCCCCACTTCTATTTAACATAGTTCTGGAGGTCCTAGCCACGGCAATCAGACAACACAAAGAAATAAAAGGCATCCAGATTGGCAAGGAAAAAGTTAAACTGTCCCTGTTTGCAAATGACATGATATTGTACATAAAAAACCCTAAAGAATCCACTCCAAAACTACTAGATCTAATATCTGAATTCAGCAAAGTTGTGGGATATGAAATTAATACACAGAAATCTGTGGCATTCCTATACACTAACAATGAACTGGCAGAGAGAGAAATCAGGAAACAATTCCATTCACAGTTGCATCAAAAAGAATAAAATACCTAGGAATAAACCTAACCAAGGAAATGAAAGACCTATACTCTGAACACTACAAGACACTCATGAGAGAAATTAAAGAAGATACCAGTAAATGGAAACACATCCCGTGCTCATGGATAGGAAAAATTAATATGGTCAAAATGGCCATCCTGCCTAAAGCAACCTACAGATGCAATGCAATTCCTACCAAAATACCAGCAGCATTCTTCAACGAACTAGAGCAAATCATTCTAAAATTCAAATGGAACCACAAAATACCCCGAATAGCCAAAGCAAACCTGAAAAGGAAGAATAAAGCTGGGGGGATTATGCTACCCAACTTCAAGCTCTACTACAAAGCCACAGTAATCAAGACAATTTGGTACTGGCCAATGGAACAGACTAGAGAGCTGTGATTAAAACCCAACCATATACGGTCAATTAATATATGACCTTTGGAGCCATGGACATATACTGGGGAAATGACAGCCTCTTCAACACCTGGTGTTGGCAAACTGGACAGCTACATGCAAGAGAATGAAACTGGATTATTATTTAACCCCATACAGAAAAGTAAACTCAAAATGGATCAAGGACCTGAATGTAAGTCATGAAACCTTAAAACTCTTAGAAGACAATATAGGCAAAAATCTCCTGAATATAAGCATGAGCAATTTCTTCCTGAACGCGTGTCCTAGAGCAAGGGAAACAAAAGCAAAAATGAACACATGGGACTACATTAAACTAAAAAGTTTCTGTATGGCAAAGGACACCATCAACAGAACAAAAAGGCATCCTACAGTATGGGAAAATATATTTGTAAATGACATATCTGACAAGGGGTTAACATCCAAAATATATAAAGACCGTACATGCTTTAACATCCACAAAACAAATAAGCCAATTAAAAAATGGGCAGAGGATATGAAGAGACAGTTATCCAAAGAAGAAATTCAGATGGCCAACAGACACATGAAAAGATGCTCCACATCACTAATCATCAGGGAAATGAAATTAAAACCACGATGAGATATCACCTCACACCAGTAAGGATGGCCAGCATCCAAAAGACTAAGAACAACAAATGCTGGCAAGGATGTGGAGAAAGGGGAACCCTCCTATGCTGCTGGTGGGAATGTAAGCTAGTTCAACCATTGTGGAAAGCAATATGGAGGGTCCTCAAAAAACTAAAAATAGAAATACCATTTGACCCAAGAATCCCACTCCTTGGAATTTACCCAAAGAATACAACTTCTCAGATTCAAAAAGACATATGCACCCCTATGTTTATTACAGCACTTTTTACAATAGCCAAGATATGATATGGAAGCAACCTAAGTGTCCATCAATAGATGAATGGATAAAGAACATGTGGTACATATACACAGTGGAATACTCTTCAGCCATAAGAAAGAAACAAATCCTACCATTTGCAACAATATGGATGGAGCTGGAGGATATTATCATAGCTCAGTGAAACAAGCCAGGCAGAGAAGACAAGTGCCAAATGATTTCCCTCATTTGTGGAGTATAACAACGAAGCAAAACTGAAGGAACAAAATAGCAGCAGATTCAGAGACTCTGTGGTTACCAAAGGGGACGGGTTTGGGAGGGTGGGTGGGGAGGGTGGGAGAAGGGGATTGAGGGGTATTATATTTAGTACACGGGGTGTGGGGGGTCACGGAGAAAACAGTGTAGCACAGAGAAGGCAAATAGTGAATCTGTGGCATCTTACTACACTGAAGAACAGTGACTGCAATGGGGTATGGGTGGGGACTTGATAATATGGGTAAATGTAGTAACCACATTGTTTTTTCATGTGAAACCTTCATAAGAGTGTGTATCAGTAATACCTTAATTAAAAAATTAAAAAATAAAGGAAGGAAATTCTGACACATGCTACAAAGATGAACCTTGAAGACATTATGCTAAGGAAAATAAGCCAGTCATAGAAGGACAAATACTGTAAGATCCCAATGATATGAAGTTTGTAAAGTAGTCAAATTCATAGAGACAGAAAGTAGAATGGTGGTTGCTGAAGGCTGAGGGAGGGGGGAATGGAGTGTTACTGCTTTATGGGTATAGAGTTTCAGTTCGGAAAGATGGAAAAGTTCTGGAGATGGATGGCAATGACAGTTACAAAACAGTGTGACTGAATTAATGCCACTGAACTATGCACATAAAGGTGGTTAAAATGGATAATTTTATGTTATGTATATTTAACCACAGTATTTCAAAAAATACTGTGAGTGAGCTGTCCATGGCTGGAAGTGTTCAAGTGGGGACTAGATGTCCATATGTCAGACATGCTGAGGAAGGAATTATTATCCCAAGAAGCGGCTAGATAAGTGAACTCTGAGATCCCTTCCAACTCTAATATTCTATGACAAGATACACACTTCATCAATTACAAAAGTAAAAAAACATCATTTTATTTTTCTATAAAAATACAGACTACCTTTTTATCCTGGAGTTTCCCAGCCTGGACCCTGAGACAGCTGGGTCCTGGAGTTGATTTACAATCAGATTCTCTCATTGTTTGTAAAGTGTATTACCAGAAAACCATTTCCAGCTCCATTTTAATGAGGGCCAATTTGTTATTTTTTGGAAACCTCTGGCTTCCACTGTTATAGAAAAGATACAAGAAAGGAAAATCTAGGTCTTGTAGTTCAAGAATTAATGAAGGCCCTGAAACAATTATGCCTTAAATATACAGAGGTCTCCTTAATGTAAATAGACTGTATTTCACAGCAAATCTTCTTAGAACAAGGGATCCATTTCAGCATGACCGAGTGGGCAATGTAGCAGGGCTATATAGTCTGTACTCAATTTGTGATTTTACTTCCATTGACGTTGACTAATGTACAAATAGCCTGGCTTAAAGGATCTGGGAAACACTAGGTCACAGTATGAAATATATGCTAATATAGCACAATTTATATAAAAATAGAGGAATGTAAATAGCTCCCTGAAGCCAGAGGTAGTTGCTCCAGCCAAGTGGGGACTGAGGAACACTGACAATCCAAAGAGTATGTTGTTCTCATAAAAACATCCAGGAACGCTACCCTCGGACTTTCTTCCAGTTTAAATGCAGTGATAAATTAAAAGTGAATTTCTGCTGCTCTCTGCAAGTACGTGTGTGTCTCTGCATTACTGGTCAGGATATGGCATATTAAATAATGTTAATTAAAAGCCAATATGACAACAACAATTAGCATTCCCAGTTCCCTGAGTTGAGGGCTACCAGCCCACTGTGGGGGATAAACTGACAACCCAAATACCTTGAAACAAGGCTAAGTAAATTAAACCAGCAGGCAGCACGACAAAGTGGAATAAGCATGGTCAAAAACGACTGCTGTTTATTTATTGTTTAGGGGTGAGGCATGAGCATTTCACACTCATTATCTCATTTAATCCTCATGAGGTGGGTTATGAACCAGTACAACATGGGACCTAATTCAGTCATTAATAAAAGCCCATTCCCGGAGTCCAGCAGCCTCTGGTACCTCCTACAAGTCCTGATGGCTTGGATCTGCGTAACAGCATTCAAGGGGGAAAAGAAGCCAAGGCAGAAACAACAGAAAAGCTGTTGATGGATTCTGGGTAATTGAAGCAGAAAACCCAGAATTTAAGGCCTAAAGGTGAAGTTAAAAATTATATATAATTTACTAGACAGCTTGGGTTTGGTTCTCTTCTACCGTTGCTCATTGTCCACACCATATGGCCACACTTTTCTAAGAACCCCCTGCTGAGAACCTTCACTGAGCATCTATAATACATGAGATAAAGTTTACAGCCCTCAGCAGGGCACTCGAAGTCCTTTATAATCTTGTGTCCCATGATTCCAGCCATGCTCAGTTACAGCTCACCATTCCAAATACACCCGGCCATTTTAGTCCCTGATTCTCTTCTCTGGGCTGCCCATTTCCATCCCTCTGTTCCTCTGCCCCATTCATTCTTTGATATTCAAATTAGGACAGGGATCAAACCTGTTTTATTCACTATTGCAATCTCAGTGCAAGGAATATAACTGGTGCTGAAAAAATGTTTATTGAGTGTAGGAACAAGAGGAATGCAGAAAGGCATAAATGAAATAAAGGAGGGGAGAGAGGGAACAAATTGTCTCCCATTGTCTTTCATCATTCCTGGCTCTGAGCTATACAGAACCTAGACATACACCCCTTTATACTGTTTTCAAGTTTATCTATTTCTGTATTTTTTTTTCTCCCCTAGACTCTCAGCATCCCAAGGGCAGGGACTGTGTCTGTGTAGACAGCCAATACTTAGCTCAGTGCCTGGCAATGAACAAGAAATGATTAAATGAATCTTCTGAAGGTCTTATAAATACCACTAAAAGGAACCTACAGATTATAGTAACACAGAGGTCCCAGTCAACATTTGGACTGGGTTCCTGTAACTCAAATTTGGCTGACTGGGTAAATAAATATCTGACAGAATATTGTCCAAGTAAGGACTCTTTGTGTTTTGGTGAGCCAACTAGACTCATGCACTGAACCTCTTACTCCTTACAAAACCTCAAAAGGTCTTCACTCAGAAGCTGTTTATACATACTTTTCACAAGCTTAGTTATCAGATTTCCCAGTCCAGAGTTGACTAGACACAATAAATTGAGAGCAGGAAAGGAGATGGAGGCAGATAAACTCAAAAGTATTCTGAGGAGAGAGAGAAAGGAGACCCAAGAACTCAAAAAGCTTGACAGCTTGGGGCAGTTAGTCCCGAGTTCAACAGACACTGGCTGTGGACGCTAATGGCAGCACCATCCACTAACTCACAATGACGACCAGGCATCAGTGTGAAACGGTAGCCCCTTTCAGGAAGACAGAAGTGTGTGGGCAAACCGTTAAAAGATTTCCATTAAATAACAAACGATTTGGCATTTAATGGGGAATGTTGCAATTAGTTGGAAAACTCAGGTGAAACAGTTAATGAGCTGACAATGCTAGATATAAGATGTATTCCAACAGAAACCAAAGAGACTTCATCTTGTGTATTTGTCCATTTCCAGCTATCCAATGCATGGAAAAGGACCAAAAGAAACATCAGCATTAAAACACACCTTCAGTCAGGATCCTAAATGCAATTCCAGGAGAGGATGCATTCCCAGGCAACCCCAAACCAAATTTTGAAGGCTGTCTGAGCCCTTAACTAGGCCCTCTGCACAGGAACTCTTTGGGGAGCTCATGTTCGATACGAAGTCAGTATGAAGTCAACAGGAGCGGCTGACTTGAACATCCCAGTGACATTTGCAGGACTGGTATCCAGTGTGGAATTAGCCAGGGACAATTCTCTGAGCCACAAAGCCATCACTGTGCACTTAATCTAATCCTAATCCATGTGGCACTTTTTCAAGGATGGACAAACAAGTTTTAAAAGTGACTGGCTGTGGTCTGGCTTAGGGGTGGGTGAGGGTGCAAATAGCTAGCGGGGAGGGGGCAGCAGGATACAGGCCCCAGAACTGTCTCTCCCTGACCATATCTCTCCTCCCATTCCACCCGCATAGGCTTCATTGCATTTGAGGTTCCCAGGGAAATCTGGGGACCCCTTAGGAGAAAACATTCCCATTCAGCCACCCTCACTCACTCCACCTTACTTAGAGCCCATTTTGTACTACACATTAAGCTAGGCAATTCCACATAAATGATCTCATTTCTGCGGCAAATTTGGGAACGGCATGTTTCGATTAGGTCTTCGTGAAGGACAGGGCACACGGAGAGAGTTCATCAACAGATAGACGGAGGCCTGTTCGGATAAGGGTATGTGTGCCTTGGAAGGAAAGGAAGGAAAGTACTGTTCAGGAATCAACTACAATGAGCCACACGGGATGAGGTACTTTGCATTCCTTTGTGTCTTATTTGATCTCTACAATAACTGGGCAACGAAGCATTATATAGTAGATGAGGAAACTGGCTCATTTTTTGACCATCAGTCTAACTCAAAATCATGCAGTCAGTTGATGACAGAGCCAGGATTCAGTCCGTTGGATCTGTTGAGCCGTGAAGGCCAAACTTGCTCCACTCTACCCTGATATTACAGAGCCAGGACATTTTCCTCTTGGGCAGTGGGGAGTCAGAGAAAGTTTTAATGCTGTGGTCTGATGCAATAGCATCTTTAATCAGCCCAGCTGGAAATCCTGAGTAATTACAAGGCACAGGCCCCATACTCCTGTCTTACTGAATATTTCTAGAACCTTGAAATCTAGTTCAAAGCAGCTGATAGAGAAGCCCTAAGGAGGGAGCATAATCCCAGATTAGCCTAGAACCCTGAAAGGATGTGGAAAGGCCAGCCTCAACTTTCTTAGCCATTGCTTCTAGAGAGGTCTTCCTTCCCCTTGTTATCCATCCCTCAGCAGTGTGGGCAAAGCTTAGGTCACTGGACATTCCTTTCCCCCACCCTCAGCACCAATCAGATACAGGGGCAGAGGACCTGCTACCAGCTGCCAGGCTTTGGTATTTTGGGGGTAACAAAGAAACTTTAGAAAGTGATTCTTATTATTACACAGTGTCCTCTGGACTTCAGTTTCCATATCTGTAAAATGAGAGGCAATCGACCTCTTTCTGAGAGTTGCTGTGATCATTAAAGAGATAATACTTACAAAATGTGGAGCCTAATAGCACACTGGAGACTCTTAATCATTGCAGCTGAATTTAGTATCTTGAACATTTTCCTTTTGTGTTGCTCATGAAATTTTGGTATGCTTAATAAATCATGAGGTAATTTTCACTGAGTGCTTACTATGTGCCAGGCACTGTTTCAGTTACCTACTTAATCATCACAACAGCCTTGCCAGGTAGGTAGTATTATTATTCCCTTTTTTCCCAGTAAGAACACTAAGGCACAGATTAAATTTTCCCGGGTCATGTATCTAGCTGACCAGGACAGTCCCGTTGTACCACCAGTGTGCTTCCCACTACTCCACTAGTTATAATTAACTGTTGTTATTACTTTGCATGATTATTATAGCTCCCTTTGGTCCCCAAAAGATTCATATCGAACTACTTGAAAGCAACTCCTAGGAACATTCTAACTTATCAAAAGCATATACTTTATTTTATTTATTTTATTTTTTTGGAATGTAGAAATTTCTTTATTCTTACTTAAGCACCAGCTTAAAACTGCAGGAAATTTCAAATCACCCCTTGACAACCCTTCTTCCCTCTCCCACCCACCCAAATTCTTGATAAAGAGCTTTTTCAAGTAAAGACATGCTCTCTTCTCTTAAAATTTTGTGAAATAAAGGCAAAGAACTGTGTACATCTTGCTGTGAAATGCTGCCCATGGCTGCGAAGACAGTGTCTGCCTGGGATGCTTTTACTGTCCAGGTCCTGAAAGACTCTTATCCATGAACTGTCTCTTCACAAAGCAAGTCCACCACTTGCTGGGCTTATCATTCTGAGGGTCAAAAACCTTCTCACACACTCTCAGTCCAGTCTCTTGCCTTAGCTGCTGTAAATAGGCCCTCATCACTTCATCTTCCTGTTTGTTGGCAGGTTTGGCATAAATTGCATTAAGTGGAAAACCAGGCTCTCCAGGAATGGGAAAATTAGTGATTCCCAGTGTATACATTTCTTTCTCTCCTTGGCTTTTGGAACTGCACTTTTGGAGTTCTTTAGACACTCAGAAATGTAGACAGTTATATATATATCAAGGTTCTATCAGCTTCATTCTTAATTTCATAGTTCTTGAAGTAACAGATGTCTTCATCCACAATATCTGTATCTTCTGTCTCTCTGGGGGCGGGTCCTTTGAACTGACTTCTGATAGGCAACAGTGCCATGTTTCCAATAAGTTTGGTGTCAGGGTCCATGAGAAAAGAGTGGTAAGCCGGCATCTTGGCAGCGCCGATATTTTTTCCAAAAGCATATACTTTAAACTCCCAGCGTCTCTGAAAGCACATTCGATTCTCTGACACTTAATGCAGTCTCTTCAGTTTAACTTCCTGGCTATTGAAAGACTTCTGGAGCTTTGCTCCAAGTTTGCTGAGCCTGCCCAGAAAACAAAACCTTCCTAATGGCTTGGGTTTTGTGGACTTCATAAACATTCTTAGAATGATAAAAGGATCACACGCGGTGTTATCTTATTGAATAATGGGCTGGTGTGTCTTCTCCTTCATGAAATGTTTGAGCAGTGTTTTTGTAAGCCAGTGATACATTAGAATAATACCATATATTTATATAGTGCTTTGCAATTTTCAAAGTGCTTTCCCAATTACTGTCTCATTTGATCTTCACCGCAGGCTTGCAAAGCAAGCAAGGCAAGTGATATTACCATCCCCATTTTATAGGCAATGCGATCAAGCAGAAAGTATCTCAGACTTTGAAGGAAAACAGAATAGGGTTCTGGTCCTTGCTCCTCAATATTTTAGCTGTGTAACTTTGAACTAGTTTCTTCATCTTTCCAAGCTTCAGTTTCTCCATCTGCTCATTGAGGATAATAATTTACAAGGTTATGCAGAAGATCAGATGAGATCCTAAGTGTCAAAGCAATTAGAACAGTGCCTGTTGTTGGTGTTTTTAATTTGTATTTTTAGTACTGTTTGCTATTAGGACAAAACATCATTCAAAAGAGGAAACCAAAAGGGAGGCAGTGGAAGTACTGAAAAAAATAAACCCAGCAAAGTGGGCTGCACTTACTGTCAGGCACTGTCTGCAAAGGGAGCCCTGCATCAGCCCATGAGCACATCCGCCCAGTTTGCGTGGATCTACATACTGATTGTCTAATTGGATCAGCTCCCTTCTCATCTGAGGTCCTTTCAGAAGATAACACAGGAACGCTCTGTAGGCAAGGATTGGAGAGAACAACCCCAACAGAAACCCCTGCCTTTAAGACAAGCCTCAATGCCTGCTTCACGGACGTTTCACTTAGCCCCAGCTGGGAAGCTTCAACAGACCTGGAAAGCTACAATCTTCTCTGGGCTTCCAGCTCTACCGCAGTCCGTCCCAGGGCAGACTAGAACACTGGAGCTGGGGCAGAACCTCTACGAACCCCTGCAAGGAAAGAGCTGAAGAGGCTGGGGGACCTGAGTCATCTTCTGGCTTGTCTGGGCTCCGCAAGCTGCCTAACCTGCTTGACTTCGGTCTCCCCATTAGTGAATTGCAAGACTGTCATGAGGATGGAATGAGACCACGGATGTCCACCTCTACCAGTGTGCCTCCTTTAGAGCAGGCGAACAATGACTCTCACTACTATTGCTGTTTTTAGTATCACCACACTGGTCCAGTTTTCTCTGATCTGACAGCAGGAGCGATCCACACAAGTATGTATTTTTTTTTCTTCTAGTAATTCCCAGGATCAAAAACCTTGTCTGACCTCCTCTCAAATCCAGTGTGATCCCTGCAGCCTTTGTGGGGCCATTCCCATAACTGCCCTCTCCTGAAAACCTAGCCTAGAAGCTCTGCAGGGAAGAGGATTCGTGGGCAGACAGCCGAGACAAGCGCCTTTGTGGGGCAAGTGCTCTTTGGCCCCTTGCACAGACACTCAGGGTGGCTAATGCCATCCCCACTATCTACCCACTGGAGCCTGGAGACTGAGGCCATCTATCCCTTCTGGCTAAACCCAAACCTCATTTTGTAAGCTCAGCACAAACCAAGTGAGATGCCTGCTGACAGATGGAAAAGGGCCAGAAATTAAAAGCAAACTTGAGGCCCAGGCCCAACCTGTCAATTACCTTGCCCCCAAAATGATGTCACTTAGAGGAGCTTTGGCTGATGACAGGTGTAAGGCCAATGGTGGTGCTTTTCTAAAGGCCTCAAATTCCAGAAGTAGGATGTTAGTACTTGGAGGAGTTCCTCACTGGTCACCGGGCAGGAGCACAAAAATGTCCAGCAGGAATACAAGTTCACACAGGATCAAATGTGAAGCCAGTGCCAAGGAGGTGGATCATGGCAATGAAGAGAAGGGTCTGCATCAAGGGTGTGCCTGGCCTTTTATTTCCTCGAGGGATCTCCCACTAACTTCATAACCTTGGGCTGGTTTCTCAAACCCCTCAGGTCTCAGCTCCCTTATCCTTGGGCTAGGGAAATGATACCAACTATATTTTTTCTTTTTGTGAAAAAGTTGGACCCTTGATGCAAGGGGTTGAATTAATCCCTCTCATCATTCACGGCACATTATCAACACTGGTCCATGAAAGTTCTCTCTCTTATTTTTTCTTCTCTTTATTCCCTCTAGCCCACATTCCTCTGGCCTACCATACACAGACATTCCAGTGTTTGCTGTGTATGCTTTTGTTCCCAAATACTCTTGCAAATGTGCATTATTGTCTTACATGTATGTACTTTTTATTTTTGTAACTGGTATTTTGTTATAGATCTCTCTTTCTCACCTGTTTCACACAGCATTACACTTTCAGATTCATCCATGTCCTTATGAGCTTATCTACTTCGTCGCTTCTGACTGCTGCTACTATGTAGGCTGATCTTCTGTGCTTTGCCCTTCTGAGGCCATCATCCTTTGCCAGGGTCTGTGTCCCCAAGGCTGATCTCTGCAGACGCATCACCCAGAGCACCTGGCCCACCGGCTTACTAGTTTCATTTTTGCCAGTAATGCACCAACAGAAGATGAGGGCGGGAAGAGAGGTCAAGTTTATAGGCTGCCACTCTGCCTGCACCTATCACCCATCTCTCCCTGCCTTACGCAGAATTGGGCAGTAGGTCCATTCCTTGAAGACCACAGCCGTCTTCAACTGGGTCACCCTCCCTCCGTGGCTCCAGTCTCACTAAGCTCCAATTGCATACATTTTTTTATCCTTTGGGCCTGGAGATGATAAGGGTTTCTCGTACTTGTTAATCCCTAGGTGACACTGTTCCTGTTGATCTCTTAACTTTGTCCACCATCATTAAGTAGTACCTTAGTTAAATTCTCTTCAGTTGAACTCTTTTGAGCACATCTTCTCTTTCCTGTTGGGACACTTACTCAAATAGTATCCCAAGATCAGTATCCATTATATTTTACCCATCTAATCTTGCAGGAGTGGTGTGGTTAATTTTATGCATCAATTTGGGTGGCCCACAGTGCCCAGATGTTTCTGTGAGGGTGTATTTGGATGAGATTAACATTTAAATCGGTAGATTTTGAACAACATGTAAGTCAATACCTTCTATAATGTGGGTGAGCCTCATAGAATCAGTTGAAGGCCTGAAGAGACCGAAAGGCTAACCTCCTTTGAACAAGAGGGAATCTGTCAGCAGATAGCCTTCCAGCTTGAACCACAACACGGGCTCTGCCTTGGTCTCCAGCCTGCCAGCCCACTCTGCAGATTTAGGATTGGTCTGCCTCCATAACCACATGAATCAATTCCTCAAAATAAATTTACATACACACACGCACACACATTATCCTGTTGCTTCTGTTTCTCTGAAGAACTGTGACTAATACAGATGGACACACAGATTATCTCCAATTCCCAGTTACCACCAGCAATGCTATGATGAGCATTATTTATATGTTCCCTTATAAGAATTTCTTTGGTTTATATACCGAGGTGAAATTTATGGGTCACAGAATGATACCAACTGTATAATGTTATAAAGCGTAATGCTATAACAAAATTAAAACATTTCACAGTTATTTATGGAGTGTTTACTATGTGTCAGCCCCTATGTGTGGGAACTGGAGACAGAATAACCTACAAAATAAATGTGATCCCTGCCCATACTGAACTTTCAGCGAAAAAGGATATAAATAATCTGTCACATAGTTAATGCCAAAGAAATGTGTAATTATTGTTGAGACCAAAATTATCTATATAGCTTACTGTCTAATTAATATGACTTTACTAGCCCACTGTCTTCATCAACATAACTTCACCATTCCAGGAAATTCCTGGCCAGGGAGATAAAGGTTGCAAATAACTTCCTGAAAAACCCCATTTAAAATAAGCATCAAACTGATGGACATTTCCACAGGTAGCATGAAATAACTGTTTACTCCTCACCACTCTCACACATCGTTTTGTTCACTAATTCTAAACTACTATATCTTGATCCTAATCAAGTCCCTGCATTCAAAGAACCATCTTAACCCAAATCCCCAAACTTCATAATATCACAACTTTGCCTTTTCTCCTCTTTCAAGGTAGCATTCTCCCCCATCACAATAATAAACACAGCTTCGCCCTTTCAGCAGGTCCCTGTGGTGATACTCTCAGGAAGCCAACATCGCCGATCTCTCCGAATCATGTCTTATATTTCTTTCCCTTCCCAGAATAGAGAAATAAAAGAAGTGTTTGAGATTAAAGTCACAAATGAACAAATTGAGTTCTATTCTTCCTAGGTTAACCGTAATAGTTGGTGTACATCCAACTTAGATGGACAAATAACTTCTCCAGGCCTCAGTGTTCTCATTTGGGAATGAGGGGGCTACTGGCGATGGCTCCTAAGGTATTTGCAGTGCTAACTGGTATGAAAATCTGTTCTGGGAAATCATCAGCAACAAAACTGGCAATTTCTCAGAAGGCAAAACTTAAGCACTCCTATTGAGATCTAAGATGTGGAAAAGAAGATATAAATATTTTCCTTCCACAAGGAGGTGAACATTTTGGTACAGTATGCGTACCACAGCTGTGTAGCCTGAAGGGAGCGTGTGTCAGGCGGGGGCAAGCCAGGCCAGACCACGTGGTGATGATAGTGGAGAAGATGAAGAAGACAGCAAAGAATGCCATAGCATTTGTGATGTACTGGGCATTGTTATAAGCCATATGAACTCATTTGATTCATAGAACAGTTCTACGAGGTCAGTATTGCTACCATCTCCAGTTCACTGATGAGGGGAGGAAATTCAATAAGACAGTCAATTTTCCAGAGCTGCCGAATGGCAGCCAATTTACTCGTTTCATTTTCTTCCACCCCTTTGAAGGTGCTAATAAACAATAAAACCAAATGGCTGACAAAAGGAAGAGGAAAAACAAGAGAAATCAGGGATGTAGATTCTCCTCATGCTAGAAATTTCTCTCAAATGGTGAAAAGTCAATGATGGCTTTACGGTACCACACTTTGAAAATAGTATGTATCTACTTAATGGCATGATGTTGCCATTGGGCTAGAGAGATTTGTGTATTCTATCCATTAAGTCAAATTGTGTCTTCCAGCTTCTTTGCATTTCCTGAAGTGATCATTGGAATTGTGAATTTTTTAATTAAAATATCATTGACATACAATCTTATGATGGTTTCACATAAACAACACAGTGGTTTCAACATTCACCCATATTATCAAGTCCTCACCCCCACCCCCATTGCAGTCACTGTTCATCAGCCTAGTGAGATGCTATAGAATCATTACTTGTCTTCTCTGTGCTGTACTGCCTTCCCGTGACCTACCTATATTGTGACTGCGAATTATAATGCCCCTTAATCACCTTCTCTCTCTCTAGCCCCTCCCCTTTGGTAACTACTAGTCCCTTCTCAATGTCTGTGAGTCTACTGCTATTTTGTTCCTTCAGTCTTGCTTTGCTTTTATACTCCACAAATGAGTGAAGTCATTTGGTACTTGTCTTTCTCCACCTGGCTTATTTCACTGAGCACAATACCCTCTAGCTCCATCCGTGTTGTTCCAGTTGGTAAGATTTTTTTCTTTTCATGGCTGAATAATTGGAATTGTGATTTTTAGAGCGGGCCACTTTTTCCTCCCAGAGCATCTAGAGCTTTCCAAAATCACCAGTATCATGCTTACATAATCTTAGAGTAGCAAAAATAGAGTCAAAGGACATTAGAAGATTTGCATTCAAGCCCCAATTCCATCCTTTCCTGGCTGTTTCCTCAGGCCCGCCTTTTTTATTTCCCTGCGTCTCAGTTTTCACATCGGGAGCATGAGCGCATTGGCCAAGGCCACCAGCCAGCAGTCACACTCCACCGCATCTCCTTTTGTCGTGAGTGCTCTGCAGCAGTGTATCTAGTGTTCATATGTATTGTTATTTAACTATCAACGTGGGTCTTGGCTCTCCAAAAGATTGTTAAATCCCTAAGGGCAATGGGGGGAGTCTAATAATCATAATTTGCTCATGTAATTGTAGATTAATGATACAAAAAAAAATCCCTAAGGGCACAAGCTGTACCATACACTTTGTTTTTCAAACCATATATAATACATTTTTTCAAATTCCACAGCACTACTACCCCAGCAGATGATCACAAAATAGTTTCCAAATGAATGAATGTACCCTTGCAAGTTGTGATTTATGCTTCAGCCAATTAAACACTATCTATTTTAGCAATCCTCAGCAGGAACTGTGGGAGACAGCAAGACGCTGGATGTGGGTGACATGATGAAAGCCTCTTTCCTGATCCCATTCACAGGTCCCTAATACTGACAAGGTATCACCCACCAAGGAAATGCTTGACGGAATACTGTCCCAGCAGATGAAAAAGCATCAGCTTCAAACAGGACTCTGGAATCGCAAAGACAGAGAGAAATTACATAATGCTCAGAAATTTGCTTTGGTACAGGGTGGGGACACTGTGGCACCGCTTCGTGTGTGTTCAGCAGTTTCAGCATCCCATGATTTTTCTGTTTTATACTTCCAGACATGAAATAGAAAGAATTCTGCATAATGGCTTAACTGGTAGACAGCTGACCTCAAATAAGTTCATTTCAGAGAACTCACCCAGGCAGCTAATTACGACATCTTAGTTATTAATTCAATTTTTAAAGACTGAAGGCCTTCCACTTTAAAAATCCATATTTCATTGTGATTTCTAAGGTAGGAAGAAATAAAGAGACACAGTTAATTTATGGACCACTCTCTAGTCCAACGTCAGCATGATTCCATTAACAAGATATATAGTATTGTCAAACTACAGTACTGTAGGCATATAATCAACTTTTTTTTCATTTGGGAGCTATTTCTAGCTTGTGGGAAATCCAGATTCCTTGCTCCAGTGTCTTCTTTTTTCCTCTTCCTTCTTCCAGACATTTGGTCATACTGTTCATTAGCATCTCCAAAGAACATGAGAAAAATGAAACCAGGAAGTGTGGCAAACCAGAGCAGTTCTGGCAGATCACCTACTGGGCTAAAAGAATACTTAATCTTTGTTCTGACAGTTCTCCATTTGTTACAGATAATAAACAAATAGATGCAAATAGAATGCTGGAGTTGGAAGAAACCTTGGAAGCCTTCTAGTGCAAACCCACTTTATAGAATATAAAAGTGAGGTACAATGAGGCAAGTATCTTACTGATGGTCTCATAGATAGCCACAGGCAGAGCCAGAACTAGAAACCAAATCTTCAGGCTCCCAGCACAGTGCTCTCTCCTTACACTATTTTGTAAGTGTGGTGAAGACATAGCTCAGAAAATGACAAGAAAGAAAAAAAATGACATTGCTAACACATATTTAGGAACATTTGAGTAATGTCCACATTAAAGACTCATATTCAATTAATATTTTAGAAGATTCAAGTAATATTCAATAATATTTCTTGACCACCTATTATGTGCTCTTTTATTTATGCTTTCTCATATGCTCTTCAGTACATCCCAGTAAAGTCGTTTTTACTATTTCCACTTTGTTGAAAATGAAGCCAAGATTCAGAGAAGCAAAGAGATTTGCTCAAGGATATACAGCTAGTAAGGATTTAATTCTAGATTAACTCCAAGTCCTTGGCTCAGTGTAGATCTTTTTTATTCCTCTAATGCTTCACAAACTTCGATTATTCACATTCTGCCTTCCAAGTTTTTGCTACTAGGACAATTATTTACTTACTGTTTCCCTTTGAACTGATTCACTATTTTTACTCAAATAAATTTAGCTTTCAGTGAAAACATACTATCCGTGAAATCATGAGCTTTGTGGGTTAATGAAACATATGAGTCTTATGTATACATTAAATATAACACTTAGAAAATTAAAAAAAAAATCTGTGTGGCATCCAAAATTTCAGTTGCCAACAGTGGTATCTATTTTATACTTTGAGAAACAGGTACCTGATAGACATGTCATAAGGCATAAAAGCAGAGCACTATGAACACTTGGGGATCTGTGTTCATCATTATCATTGTTAACATTTGTCAAAGCTTATGAATCCCATGAAAATCTCCAGAGATACAAATAAAATGCCTATTCCCAGACCCTATTCCTAGATCTGGGATGAAGTCTAGGAATTGACATTTTTTAACAAACATCCAGCATTTCTATTGCTGATGCTGCTCAAATCATATTTCAAGAACCCCTGTGCCACAGTATCAGGAACTATACAATTTACTGAAGCTGGAGATCCCCCCCATAACTACCTCCATTAATACTTCAAACAAGTATTGACATTACTTTGTAGTCACCAACCCCCAAAGCAGAAGTGACTCCACAGGTCCTTTAGGTTGGTCCCTATTTCTGTGAATTGTTCCAGCCACAGAAAATTCCAAACAGGCTGTCACTGATTCTGTTTCAGAGGTCCTCCTGTAGCAGCCCCAGTACAAATCTCTCTTTTCCCACTGCAACTTGAGTAGAGGTATCCAGGGGGTAGAAGTTCTCTTTCTGCAGGCTCCACATGACCATGGGTGGAACTGCCCAAAGCAGCGAAGTCATAAATATGCTCCAGGCAGCCCAGGGGGAGCGTTTGATCTTCTGCCCAGTAATCTCTGCTTGTCATCTGCTCAACCTCATTCATCACAATAAAGACAAGGAGTTAAATTAGAGAGCAAGATCCAGTGTTGGGCTTCTCTGCAGAGGAGACAGGACAGTTATTACTCCTTGGCAGGCCAAGGGGGCAGGGGACAAGGCGGTGGAGCGACTGCTGCCAAGCCAGGCATGCCTGCAGGTGGATGAGACCAGCCTTGGGCTAATGAGGAGGAAGAAGAGGAGGGGCCTAACCATTCCTCAGCACCGGCTCCTGCTTGGAGACTCTGAGACCATGGGCTGCACACTCCACTCAATACTCAGCATTTCGTGCCAGTAAATCATAACCACCAGACGTGTGTTGTTTAGCTCTTCAGTCTTTTTAAAAAATTAAATTAGCTGCCTAGATTGGTTATCAGGAAACTGTACAAAAATGTCTGGATTTCCAGTTTTTCTGAAATTTAAAATCTCTTAATACTAGGGCCATTGGCAACAATCAGCTGGAACTAAGTAGTGGTCACTTCCATTAGACAGCGTATTGATGTCCAGTTCGCAGAAGTCCGCATTACTCTTGTGGATTACATACAACCATCTTAACTCAACTACCTGTCTTCCCTGTTGGCATTTAAGTTTGAAAGAAATTTATCGAGCCTGAAGCTGTGCTAGGCATTTCAGGGGGATACAAAATTGAGCAAGACATGCACATCACTTCAAGGAGGGAGTCTGACTTGGCTTTGTGTCTTTAGACAAATCACTTAATCTCTCTGAGCCTTGAGTTCCTCATCAGGAAAGTAAGGATGACAGTAACCCCACGAGGTTGTTTTAAGGATTAAATGAAAGAATGTACTTGAGCACCCAGACTGAAGGGACATTCCCTTTAAGCACACCGAAGTTAGAAAGTGAAAAATATGCATAAGAAACAGAGGTATACTGCAAAGAAGGAAGAGAATACAGCAGGTTGAGGGGCTTAGGAAAAGTTTCAGGAAGGAAATGGGTTTTAACCTGGGCCTTAAGACACAATCAGGTCTTACTGAGATATGAGAGAGAAAATTTTAGGCAGAAGAAAGGGTATAGAGTAAAAGGTGGGTGTGATCAGGGCATGGAATGTGGCCTGTCAAAGGCAGGCTAAGGGCCCAGGCCCAGTATCACATGAGCAAGACTCAGGTCAACAGCTTTTTCACAGGCAGGCTCTCCCTGAGCCTGAGTGAACTCCTCTTCCTCAGTCATCAGGTAGCTAAAAGGCCATGATGCAGTGACCACACACACACACACACACACACACCCTCCCACCAGCAGGACCATTCCCGATCCTCCCTCTGTAAGCAACCCCATTAGAATGTTCACAATGAAAGGCTTTCAACCAATCTAAGCAATGATCATTAAACTCGGCCCAACTTGTATTACAAGATTTATGAGCACATTTCATGTGGGGTTTTGCACATGATTCATTTTTATCTTCCTAGGTAATAAATACATATATATTTTAGAACCTATAATGAGATGAAAGAATTGGTAGATTTCTACAGCTTAAACAGTAGTAGAGCTACCCTGGTAATTAATAATTAAAGCATCCTAATACCAGTTTGAGTAAATATTAACAAGATTATTTTAAATTATGAAAATACTAATACAGACTTAGTGCTTATTATGTGTCAAGCCCTGTTCTAAATGTGTTACATATATTAAATCCCTTAAACCTTGCAACAGTTTATGGATTATGTAATATTATTATTCTCCTCATTTCATAGATGAGGAAAGTGAGGCATGGGGGGGTTAAATAATTTGCCCAAGGTCACATACCTAATAACTGGCACAGCTCTGGTTTGAGTCCAAGTAGTCAGAATTCAGAGCCCACTTTTTAACCACTATGCAATTCTGCTTCTCAGGAGGAATGTGAATATCTATGCAGGAAATAAGGGTGGGGCCACAGAGGGCTATGGAGAAGGACTGACCCCATCTGGACTGACTCGGTCCAAGGACAACCAGGGCAGTGGTTAAGGGAGAGGAAGATCATAATAGTGAAGGACTTTTGTTCCACAGACCTAGCTTCTGCTTTTGAGAACCAGAGAAACTGAAAAGGTCAGAACAAAAGGCCCTCTGGAGCCCAGCTAGGGAAACAGTAGGCGTGGTGGCTTAGAGCGTGGGCCCTGCAGTCCGAGGTGGTTCCACCTCTCTCATTTCTGTGCCCTGAGGCAGGTTACTTATCTTCTCTGGACCTCAGTTTTCTCATCTGTAAAGTAGGAATTGTACTTACCTCTTAAGAGTTGTTGGGAAGATCAAAAAATTCATATAACAAAGTCAGAATGGTGTCTGAACTGTAAGAAGCTCTCAACGAATGTTAGGATCATTCTTATCTCAGTATTCCCTGCTTGCTGATCACAATCTTACACAGAAGCTCCATGTACGGTTAGTTTTGTTCCAGTTTTAAGTGTGGCTGATCTTAGGGTTCAGTCACATCCAGGCAGGACCTACAAGATCGATAGAGTGTACCCCCCAAAGTCAATTTGCCAGAGAGAATGGAGTCCCTCCTAGGGAAGGAAGTTATGTCCAGGGTTGGGACCAAGGAAGGAGAACAAAACAAATGCTCTGTTATTGTTATCTTGATCTTATCTTTATGCCCAGATTAATGTGATCGAGATAAATTTTAAAAAGCATTTATTTTTTAATCAGTATATATTAAGTACCTACCATTACCTATCAGTGGACTAGATTCTAGAAACACAAAACACAATATCCTCTGCCCTCGGAGTCCATGGTCTTCTAATGAGAGAGATGCACCAGGCACTGTCCTACCAGTGATGAAGGGGAGGGATGTGCAGAAGACTACAGGAACAGGGAGTAGGGGTACCCAACCCAGACTTGGGAGTTTGGGGAAGATTTCCTAGAGGAACATCTGACCCAAGATGTAAAGAATGAAATGGAATGGTCCAGATAAGTGAAGGATGCAGTAGCTAAAGCTTTAAGATTTAAGGAAAAGGGCCAGGTAATGAGACTGGAGAAGTCAGCAGGGCCATGTTAAAGAGATGACATTTTATTCTGAGGTCAGCGGGAAGCCAGGAAGGGGATGATGTGCAGAAAAATGATAATCAGAGTTACACCAAGAAAGACTAATTGTTTGGAATGTGAAAAAAATGACTGGGGGCAGGGAATCTGTGGCAAAGCTGCAGAAGTTATGGTAAAGAGATGAGGACCACAGTGAAAGACAATTGGGTGGTTCAGCAGATGTGGGTGTCAGGAAAGAGAAAGGAGAATTGGAGGTTTCTGATTCGGACACTGAATGAACAACTGCGCTGTTCACAGAGACAGGAAAAACAAGAGAGAACCTGGTTGGGGCAGGAGTGGAAAAGAAGATGACAGCAACCTCAGGGTGGGGTAAGCTGAATTTTAGATGAGTCTTATACTCCCGGGGGAACTACCAATTGGCTCTCTGAGTCTGCAGTAGCTCCAAAAGGCAATCCAGACCGGACATACAGATGGGAAGTGATCACTCAGCCGGTAGTACCTGGGATGATGGGAGGCGATGAAACTCTCAAGTGAAATTGTGGAACGTGAAGAAAAGCCCCCATAAGGAACAGCAGAATTTAATGAAAAGGCAAAGAAAACAAGAGTTGCCAAAGTGAAATCACTTGAATGCATCTCCTTCCACCCATGAAGGCCTTCAACTTCGTGAGGTCAGTTCCTCCATCTTGTTCGTTATTTTATTCCCAGCACCTGGCACAGTGTCTGGCACAAGGCAGCAACTCAGTAAATATTCTTGAATGAATGAGTAAATTGGCTGCGGTCACACAACCAAGACGTGGCATAAGCACAGCAGTCTGGATGACTCCAAAAAGGATTTCTCCCACTGTGGTCCCACAGAATCCAGGATTTGCAGGTAGGTGGTAAGGAAGGTTCTCTGATAGCTCTCTAATTCTAGGATTCCAAGGAATCCCCGGTTGATACTCCTCACCACAAAACACTTAATGGAGATTATTCATTTTTACCATTTTCTGGGTCTGCACCATCTTCTGAAAACACTGACCTCTGTGTTGAGTGAATTCCTGCAGGCGGGAAGTCCACTGGCTGTCACGCTGTGGTCACTGGCAGAAGGGTTTATAGGGTGACCTTCTTTTCCCACCTGTAACTACAATGCAACGGATGTGGATCCCAGCCGGGCAGTTGGCCAGACGCTACAGTTAGGATCCCTCAGAGAAGGTCCTACTGCCAAGCATGAAATTAGTGGGTGTGTATAATAAACTCAGGGGTAGGGTAGCTTGATCCATGTTCTCTTCTGGCATGGCATTTCCCACACAGCAAAGAAACTGGCACTGATGTTTTCAGTGTTCATTACAGGAATACCTATATTTTAGATAAGGTTCTATATTTACAGGTTTCTATACTTCAGATTACTCATAAGAAAAATACTACTTCTTGTTTAAAAAACTTAGAGAAGTGTTAATAAGAGAATACAAATATTTCATAATCCCACTCTCCAGAAATAATCCTTATTGTTTGGACTATTTTCCTCTCCTTTTTTTTTACAGTCAATTAAAAATAGCTGAGACTGAACAAAATAGCTTTGAACCCTACTTCTTAATATAATATTCTATTTTATGTATATGCCAGATTTATGTAATCATTCCCTATTGCTGAACATTTATTTTGTATCCAGTTGTTCAGTACTATAAGGTTGTTATTAATAGCTTTGTTCATAACCTGTCTACCTTCTAGGCCATTTCTCCAGGACAGATTGGTAAAAGTGAATTATTAGGTTAAATACAACTTAATTATTATTTAGCCTTCTTTAATCGAACAGAAAAAAATCTTACCCTCTACCTATAAATTATAAATAGAAGTAGTATACAGTATATGCAGAAGTATACACAGATATGCACACACACACACAATCATACACAAATATACCCTTACCAATTTCTAAAGACCTACAGGATACAAAATGTAATGAAGAATTTATGCACCAGTTGTAAGAGGAACTTCCTAAGCAGATTTCTGCCTAATCCATTTTCCAGGACTAAAAAAAAACCTTGCGTAAAAAACTTATGGAAAGCTATACCTCACCTTCACATGAATGTTTACTCATGTTGTGCTGTAGGATACCACCAGCCACAGGAACCCAAATGCCACAGGAGATCATGAAGTGTCAGAGCCAGGGGGGACTCAAGACACCCTAGGGTCCAAACTCACCCTCCCATTGTATGAATGAGAAAGCTGAGGTCCAGAGAAAAATACTGATTATCTCGCTCACTTTAGGGATAATGTCACACAGATAGTAACTGGCAGAATTAGGGCAATGGTAGGTCACTTAGGTCAGATCAATGCTTAGGGGACATCTTGCACATGCCAGGTACTGTATTAAGGGCTTGAAATACAGAGGTGGATACAGCATGGTGATGATGGTGGTAGAGGATGGGAGGAAGGGAAAATTAATAGGAGTTGTTAAAGGGAACTGTGTCTATTCTTTTCTGTATGACAGTATCTTTACTCTGTCACCTTCCATCTCAGGAAGGAATTGTTTTCCTCAACTTGGGTTCTAATGATGTGATTTCATAAGAAGGAATGGAAACCTCTTATACTTACTCCCAAAATGATATGGGACATAAATAACTATATTCACTAGGTTTCATAAAATACTAGAGAGATAACAACCACCACCATAATTGCTAACATTTATTGAGTGGTTATTATGTGCCAAGCACAATTCTAAACCCTTCACTTAACAGTAATTCAGTTATGTTGAGCTTCTATTACATCATAGCAAGTCCCCTTAGGAAGCAGTTGGAGAAAAATCACAAACCTGATGGGGCCAAATAATGAAATCTCATAAAGCTTACAGAATCTAGTCTAATGAGGCACCACCTAATCAAAGTAGAATGTAACCATGTATATGGGGAAAAGAAAGGTCATGGAAAAACAAGATGTGATGGCCCTCTGCAAAGGTGATATCATCTGACACAGGAAATTGGTCTAAAGTAAGACCCTTTCAGACCCTTTCAGACCAACTGGTTCAATGCTTGGTCATTAGATTAGCCTCACAACACACTATACAATTCCCTCATTGAAAACTAAAATTTGACTAGCCTGAAACAGTACTAGTTTATATCTCAGTGGGAGATTTTCAGAAGCAGGCAACTAAATAGAAAAAGCAACTAATTATGAAAAAGGAAAATAAAAGCCTCTAAATTAGGACTGTTTGGTTGAGATAGGCCAAAGTGTCACATAGTGGCAAGAGTGCCAGCTGAGGCTATGGGATTTGAGCATGACACCATTAGAGACTCATTCAGCCTT
Source organism: Smutsia gigantea (assembly GCA_032199065.1). Lineage (NCBI taxonomy): Eukaryota > Metazoa > Chordata > Mammalia > Pholidota > Manidae > Smutsia > Smutsia gigantea. The sequence continues at coordinate 409,107 of JAVSCE010003137.1, read as the reverse complement.
TCCTTAGCTTCCTCCAATCTAAATCTCACCTCGGACTAGGTAAATTTTTGAAGTCTTCAAATAGATCATACCTCCATACATAGACTAGCCAACAGGAAATTTTACAACCTACGCATCTGCTTATCCCTGGGCAAAACTCAGGTTTCAGGGTAGAATGGATTGTTCTCATGGAAAGCCATGGTAGTGACTCTGTCAACATCCTGAGCTGGGTGTGTCCCACGGTCCATGAGGGAGCTACACGCATGACACCCAGGAGGCATATCTTGACATGCACAGCTACCATTCAATGAAAGGGATTCCAACTGTCACTTTGACAGTTCTGGGTAATGAACCAACAGAGCAACATCTCCAATTGCTCAACATTTTATGCCTGTCTACTTGTTGGGCAACTTCCAAAGGAGCTAACTTTTTTTAACCACATCCAAGACATTACATGATAGAGCATGAAGATCATAATAACTGATCATGGGTAACAGGTATTCAGTGTTTACCCTGTGCCAGGCACGGCAGTCAAGCTCCACCCACAATAGGATTTAGTGCCCATAGCAATCCTATGAGGGCACACTATCAGTAATAGTCATATCCCCACATTAAAGAGGTATAAATTGAGGATAAGGGTTTAGTGACATACCCAAGGTCACACGGTTAGTAGGGAAGATGGTATTTGAATACAGGTCTGCCTGACTCCAAAGCCTTTGTGATAGTCTTTGCTACAACCACTGTCTCCCATATGGAGTTTAGAAGCACCTCAAACTTAATTTGTTACTTTGTCAACTAATTTGAAACTCAAAAGTCTCCAAAAAGGCTCTATCCATTTAATAGGCAAATGATCTAATAATAAAAACTGAGTCCCTAGACACAAGAAGTAGAAGTCTGGATGCTATGGACTGAAAATTTGTGTTCCCCCAAAATTCATGTTTAAATCTAATGCCCAAAGTGATGTATTAGGAGGTGGGGCCTTTGGGAGTGACTAGGTCATGAAGGTGGAGCTCTTATGACTGGGATTAGAGCCCTTAAAAAGAAGACCCCAAAGAGCCAGCTAGCCCCTTCAGCAATGTGAGGCTACAAAAACGAGACAGTTGTCTCTGAACCAGAAAGCAGACCCTCCCCAGACACTGAAACTGCCAGTGCCTTGATCTTAGACTTCCAGCCTCCAGAACTGTGAGAAATAAAATTCTGTTATTCATAAGCCAGCCAGTTTGTGGTATTTTGTTAGAGTAGTTTGAACAGGCTAAGACACTGGGTTACAGGGAATGCGGCAATAATAGCACAACGGTATAAGATAATCTCTCTAAATACTCTGATTCTCAGAGGCTACGACGTGCAACTATGCAAGTCCCTGGGGGAGAGTCCTCACATCGCCCTTGTGTTGAGGCTTTTGGAAAGTCAGGGTTTGGTTTTTCTTCTTTTAAAGAAAATATTACAAATTGTGGTCAGTTTGCTCAGAAAGGTTTAACGAGTTGGGTGTTTTCCTAAACGAATGTAATGTCTGGGAAAATGTTGAATGTAGGAACACTGTTATTGAAGTTTCCAATGACAACACTATTTATGATAATAACCAGGCAGTTCCAGCCACTCTTGCCATGAGTGAGTGCTGAGAGGCCAGGTGGTCCAACTCTTTCTGGCCAGCCTCACTGGGACATATCTAAGTGTATGTATCTGTAGACACTGAAAGGGCAGGAGAGTTCAGTGGGGAGCTTTGGAGTCATACAGGATTTCTTACTTTTCCCAAACATCAATTTCCTCATCTGTAAAACACAGATAAGGATACTTCTTCATGGGGTTGGTAGAATGAATAATTGGTAGTATATACATAGCACATTAGAAAGTGCTCAACGAAGTAGCAGTTAATACTAGATAACTTTCTACTTCCTTGTACCTGTTGGCAGATAAAGCCATAGCCAAAGTTAACACCTACGTGAACCTTTGACAAAACCTTCCCTAGGTTTTCAGCTGTGAACTTCTTCATGCCCAACTGAGAAATTCATCCTGAGTTTTTAAAAAGCTGCCAAAACTTCATGTCTCAAGCCCATATGGTAGGTGAAATGTGCCTGCACACATTCAGAAACCAAGAAGCACAACTGAAATCAGACCCCCATGTGCTAATAACAGCACACAGGTGAACAATGAAAAGCGCCCCATTGCTGAGGGTGCAGCTTTCTTTGAACGACCCAACTAATTTCATACAAACGGATGAAATCTACCAGTTGATCTCCATCACCTCAGAATTAGGAAGGGAAGGAAATTCTTCCTTCAGAACCCTCTGAGATGAACTGTAAGTTCCTGTGGGACAAGAAATGTGGTTTACTTAGTTTTGATTCCCTGCTCCTAACAGTACTAGACATACAACAAGACTTTCATAAACATCTAGTGAAGAATGGGAGCAATGAATGAATTGAATTTAGACTGCTATGTCAGTTTTTATAGAAGGCACCCAGATTTCATCTTTCTTACTGCTCCAGCATCCTTAGGAAAGATGCTGACATTCCAGGCACTGACTCTGCTTTCCAGACAACAGGAAGGAAGGAGACTGTGGAAGGAGAAGGGCCATAGGTGCTTCCTCCTCTTTTAAAAGATTTTCTTGAAGTACCAAATACACTTGTACTTAGATCTCATTGACTAGGACTTAGTCACACAACCACAACTGGCGTGAAGGTGGCTGGGAAATGTAGTTCTTTTGCTTGGGAGGCAATATACACACCTACAAATCAGAGTTCTTTTTCTAATTTCTCTTCTCTGAAGAGAAGGTTATTATAATTAGGTACTAATTTAAACTCATGAAGCAACTATTATTAAAATTAAATCTTTACTAGGTACCAGACAGTGATCTAGGCATTTAAGGTATAAAGATAATACATGACCTCTATTACTGAGAAGCTCACTGTCTATAACACAAGGCACTATCATCTATCTACACAGCCAACCAACATGAGCAGGTACCAATTCCCACTATTTCTCAAACTCATGCCCTCTCTCCACCCATATCCGAGTTTTGGCCTTCACCTGGTTTTATTGAACCATCTTATCTGGTTTAATGAATAGCTTCTGAATTTTCTTTTTTTCCTCAAAGACGCCCATAAAACTTCCTGCTTCAAATCCACCACAGGTCCCATCATGTCCAGAGAGAACCTATATTCTTTCACTTGCCATAATGTGTGGCCCCACTGACCTCCCCTAGCACCACCTCCCACCCCCTGCCTGGGCCTTTCCCACAGGGAGCACACAGAGAGTTTGGGACCACAGCCTATGTCACAATGCTCTCACCTCCAGGTCTTGGTCCCACCTGAGACATTTTCTCCATGCACTTGTCTGACTGACACCTGATCACTATTTGAGACAGTTAAATCATCACCAACTCTAGGGAGGCTTATTCGCCCCATCTCCCTCATTCTGTAGCTAGGAGTGGATTCTACCCTCTCCTTCTGCTCCCTTAGCAGCCCCAATGCACACATGTCCACATACTATGTCTCCACAGTGCGGTGAACTGTTTCTGTTCCCTTCTAGATATCTTTCCCCTTGGTGTTCCCTGGGCTTAGCACATTGTAAGCATCCATTCCCTCCTTCCTTCGTTCAAGAGCACCCCTATTAACAAGTTAGGTCTACCCCCTGCTCTCAAAGACCTTATCATCTTAAAGGTACCTAATAGGAATTGAAGAAGGGATGAAGAAAAGGAGGTAAGGAAGGAAAGAAAAGGAAAAAGAGGAAGAAAAAGAAAAGAAAAGAGGGAGGTGATTAAATGCTAATACAGCCCTCTGATGCATCAAATAGCTTAGCCTTCTGACAGTTCCTGAAATATTTGGAAGCTGCTGTCATATTCACATTCATTATTCCCTTTTCCTAAGTTAAAATGTAGTTTTAGACGTTTTTCCCCCAACACATTCTCTAATACCACTTCTATGCTTACCTCTCCATTTTGAAATTGCCTCACTTTCCAAGCTTGATTCTCCCAATAATAAACAGTTCTCCTAGAAGATCTAATCATTTTTGTATTTATTTTTAGAAAAATGAAACTTAAGTATGCCAGTAATTGGCAATAAATGGAAATGCTGGGAGTTCAAAGGCTTGAATCAGGTTTTTGAGGAGCTCTCTAACACAGGACCCTTTACAGGAATGTTAATTACTTAAGCAAAGTCATGCATGACACACACACCAAGTGTCTGGTCAAACTTTAACAACAAATGTAACCTGAGGTCTCCAGCTCATCTTTCTGCTAAACAGAGCTACAGGATTCAAACAGGATTAGTGCCACAGACCTGTTCCTATTCAAAAATAAACCATTATAGAAAGCCCAGCATTTTATTCAAGTGGCTGATGGTGTCTTATGTTATCCCTTCAGCTGCACAAACTAAGTCCTTCCCCCTTGATAATCTTGACCACAGAACTGCTATTAGGGAGTTTAATACAGCAGCAATTCCAGACATGCTTTATGTATAAAGTAGAAAGAGACCTTCCTCATAATACAGCCGTGTGAAGGTCTCCCATCACCAAAAGATCTCTCCAGCAGGGAAATTCTTACTTACTCTGTGTATCAAAATACTGAACATTGTCATTCATTCATTCAACAGAGTAACACAGTTTCTTCTAGACACAAGAGACTTGATGGTAAATTCACTGTCCTGCCCTCCAGGAGCTCAGTGTCTAGTGGAGGAAGACACGTTCATACACCAACACTGACAATAAACTGCGACAGCAGTGTACTCGTGGGACAGCGAGCTCAGAGGGGAGAGCACTGATGCTAAGGAATTAGAAAAGGCTTCTTGTACAAGTGATGCTTGAACTGAGCCATTTTAAATGAGCAAAATATGCTAGGGAGGGGGCTAAGGAGGACACTTCAGGCAGAAGGGCTGCTTCTGTGTGTTTCCAGACTTCATTAAATGATCAATAATCCAGAGAAGGGGATTCCGTATGGTTGGAGGGTAAGGAGGGCAATGGGAGCTGGAGTCACAATGATCAGTATTGATTCTATTTCCTTAGCTCACACTGATTCAGTCAGCAAACCCGCTGCCCCGCTGTGCTCAGCAAAGAAGGCACACAGAACATGTAAGTTTTTTAGTGGGGGTTGGGGAAAAGAAACTCTGAACTTTGAACGTGTGATATGTTTCTACATTATGGCCAAGTGCTACACTGGAGTTCCCCAATTATTCAGGAAGCAGTAGTTTATAACATCCTTAGGAGGAAGAAGGCAGAAACCCAGATGATGGGAGAGGGCAGAGATAAACTTAGGCTACTTCACATCTCTGCTCTGAGCTACTATTCCATACATGTTAACACTTGGGTAAATGAGAAATCCAAATCATGAATCAAACCACATGAGACAGACTGCTAGGTGCCTACCCAGTATCAACTCTTCCCTTATTCCTTACCTAAAAGAACCCCAGTGCAGCTAGATGTGGCCATATAACCAAGTTCTGGCCAATGAGACATAAAGGTAAGTGCTATGTGGGACATCATGCAGGCTTCTAAGAAGGTAGACAGCTGACACATATCTCTTTTGTCCTTCACCCTCTGCCATTCTACTTTTCCCTGCCTGGAATGCGATGTGATGAATGAAGCTCCAGCAACCGTCTTGTGATCCTGAGGATGGAAACTACATGCTATGGATGTAGCATATGTATAGATGGAACAGAAAGATATGAGGAGCCTGACGACTTCATGGAGCCACCATCTGAGCTTTGGACTCCCACCTAGTTCCTCACCTCTTTTATGTAAGAAGCTACAACTTCAAATTGTAGAAGACTAGTTAATTAATTTTTTTAATTATAGGTTTATTCTAACTGATCATGATATAATTCTACTCTCCTTCCCCTTCTCTGGGCAAAGAAGAAATGCTGATCATTTTTGAGCATGTGCTTTTCTTACTTGGGACTCAGAATTTGCACTTAGGAAAACATTTGCACCTGGGGATTTGAACACTCACATGCCATTGTTTCTGCTCCTTCCCCTGAAAGTACAATTCCATGTTTCTGTTGTTGAAATTGTCAGGCAAAGGATGTCAAGTGTACAGGAGGAATAGGCAGCAGCTAGAGAACCCACAAGGAAAGACAAAGTCTTAGCTAGCATACTGTTACTTGTGTACTAGGTGACAAGTAAAGGAATTTGCAAAGGAAGAAAGAAAATATGAGCAGAAACCATGAAGTGTTTTGCAGACATACTTGCAAAACCATAAATAGTTTATGTCAATCAGTAAGAAAATGAGTAAATAAATTTTGATATAGCCATACAACAGAATTCTAAAAGCTTTTAGAAAGGATGAGGTGCTCTTGTGTTGTAAAGAAAAGGTCACCAAGGGATACAGATCAGTGAAAAGGCAAGTTGCAAAACACTTCATAAAGACAAAATAGATGAATGAATGAATGGCTAGACCAACTGACAGAAAAACTGACTTATGCAGTGGATATAGTATTCTGAAGATATACAACCAATGTGCTTTTCATGTCCTTCCCAGCAGCCATTCCACTACTATAACCTCAGGAGCTGAAAGGAGTAGGGCAGGGGGAGAATATGATGTAAGGGGAGTCCCCACTCTCCAGCCTTTGGGGAAGTGTGAGGAAAATGAAAATACTTGCTGGCCTCATGGATCTTCATCCTCCAAATGGGCGAAATTCCAAAAAGGCAAAGAGGGGTGGAGTTATGCCCATTAAGGGGAAAGCGAGAGCCTCTCAGAACACATACTGCACTTCCTGGTAGGAACTCTTGGGGGACAGAGGGGACCTCTACACCCAGAGGCCCTGGAGTGACATGAAATTGCAACAGCACAGTGACACTGGCATATTCAAGCTGAAGGAGGGACTCCAGCGCTGTCCTCAACTCTCAGGAAGATGGAGCAGGAGCCAGTGGTGAGAGTAGAGTTCACCACATTTGTACTAAAGCTTGAAGAAATTCAGACACCATCTCATCCAAGCTCCAGACCACAGGTGCCCTAGCATGGCTGGCATCCCCACCACCAACAGGTGCTTGTGGGGTCAGGCCAGCACAGTGTGTCACAACAGTACTGAGAACACTGGAGCTATCCCTACACCTTTTCTTCCCAAACAAGTGCTCAATGAACAAATCTTTGTAGAGAGAGTAACACAGGTCTAGGACTCAGATGGCTTTCAAAACCAGGCTCAGTTGCCTTTCTAGCTGAGACGGCCCCTGAGCCGTATTTTCCTTACTGTTGATTTTGGAATAACAAGAAGTGAGGCGCTGTGAGAAAGTATGTAATGCACATAGTAGGCACACAGGCAGTAGTAACTACCACTATGGTAGCTATTAAAAGTACGTAGGTCTGGCTTGTCTCAGTGCTTCGAATGCCATGCTGTTCATCTCAATCAGGTATGTCAGAGTGTAGAGGAGGTGGAGGAAGGAGCGTGAGAAGATCACAGCATTTCCCCATTTTAATCCAGGTCGGTTAAGGATGTAAAGCGTGCTAAGTTCTCTTTAGTCCCGAGGGAAAGATGGAATTTTGGCATTTTTAGTTTCCCTCCAGAAGAAAAGAAACACAAAAACAGGAAGCCAGCTGAATGTATTTCTCCTGATTTACACCCCCTTTCAGCTCACAATCATTGTCTTTAAATTAATATTTTAACTGTCTCTCCTGAGAAAAAGGAGGGATAACTTATCTGTTTTTAAAAAGAAAGTAAGTCCAAGGGGCAAAGTATCTGTCCCCATTGAAATAATTCTCTTTAGAAAAGCTATAAATAAGATTTCTGATTCAAAATTGAGATAAGATTATCTGCAGAAGATGGGGGGAAAAAAACTGCCAAAGAAAAGAATTTATGCTGACATTAGCAAACTCCCTAAAAGGATTAGTTCCTTTCAGTTAAGAGGATTTCTTTTTTCCTTTAAAAGGCTCTTCCCAATTAAAGAAAGAAGAAAAAGTAAAATTAGTATCTGTAAACCCCTTCAGACATGTGAACTTAATTTCACTTAACCTGGCTGCCCCTGTGGTTCCTCCCACTTCCGAGGTCCTCTGACTGCCAAAGTTCGGCATCTGACCCAACACCCACTGCCTCCATGTGTCCAAGCCTCACCCTTTGCAGGCCAGCCTTTGCCCATCCCCACCCACTGCCACCAAGAACATTCCCCAGTGACTTGCTAATCACCTATCCAATTCCCTCGGACTCTGCAGGATCTGACACAGCTCTCCATTGTTTCATCCCTCAAATTACACCAGACTGTTTTGCCTGCTGGTCTATCTTCCATGTTTTTTGTTAATCTCTTAGGTTCCTCCATTGTTACAACAGAAAGTTATACTGAAGTCCAACTCATTACTCCCATCTCACCCTTTTTCTACATCATCTCATCATTCTCTTTATTTAATACTGTCTATGGCAGAGACTGTAGCTGCCCCAAACTGACCTTTTCCAAAATAATAGAATTGTAGGCTGGGAACCTGGCTTCCCAGAAGAAGAACTACATTTCCCAGCCTCCCTTGCAGCTAGGTATGACCATAAGACTGAGGTTGGCCAATTCAATGTGAGAAGTACCACGCCCGGCTGTAGCCCCATTTCCCCTTCCTTCTGGATGGAGTGCAGGCAGGCTGGTAAATTATCTTGGCCCATGCAAATGAGGACTACAAATTAGTGGAGCAAAAGTTAAGAGACTGAAAAGCCCTTAATGGCTTATGTTCTGACTTCTCTCTTGTATTAGCCACTGTTATTTTGGGGTCTTTGTTATAGCAACCAAATTTATATCCTGACTAGTACTCTGTCACAGTGATAATTATACCAAACCCATTTGCTTAGCTCATGTCTCACTCCTGAGACGCACTGTATCTCTCCAAATTTAGACTATCCCCTCTCAGCTACTACTCAGATTCAACCTAAACAGTGACTTCTTCCCTGGTCCACCTTCTTCCCAGCCACCTCTTTTTATGGCAAATAGTTACATATTCCACGTTCCATACTGAAAACTTTCACGGTATCTTTGAATCTACCCTTCCTTCAGGTTCCAAATCTGATTAAGGTGGTCTTCAAAACCTCTCAAAGCTATCCCCTGCTCCGCAGTCTCCACCCTCAAACTATTTTGTGGCGGATTTGTGCTGCCACAGGAACCACTTCCTGCCTCCAGTGTCCCCTCTCTACTGCAGTCAAGTAGGATCCACCATTTATTGAGCATCTAGTAAGTGCCAAGTCCTGATTTGGGCAGTATATATGCATTATCTCTAATGCAACCACCACTAAGTTATATATTGCTATTATTACTTTACAGATAAGGAAACTGACATCCTAGGAGATTAAATAAAACCTGTCCAAGGTCACAGAGCTAGTAAGTAGTAGAAATAGGCTTTGAACTCAGGAATATGCAAGTTCCATTCTACCATTTGGCACATCGGAGCATTTAATAAACAATTGCCAAATGGATGAATGAATAAATGCCTCCCCATAGTCACTCTTGTCAACCTTCCTAAATTGTAGCTTTTATTATGTAATTTTCATTCTCCCAAGACAGAGCCAAGGGCTGAGCTCCCACAATTTTCACTGCCCCCACCCTTAGTAGCCCCAAATAGGACGTCATCCAAGTAAAAACAATGTGGTTGCTATGCAATGTAGTGTTAGGGCAAGCCCTCAATTCTTTACCATCACCCCTCCCCAAGTAAATGTACAATCTGCATAAAAACTTCTGCTTGCTAGCTCTAGATAAATCCTCTGCCCTTTTGTCAGCCCTGTCTCTAACCAGGAAGCTATCCCCAAAATGTTCCGAGACAGAAATTCTGGAGTCACCACTGTTCTACTTGCGGCATCTAGGCATCCATGATGTAAACATCAAGTTCCCTGGCCTGGTTTCAAGGCTCTCCATGATTCAGGCAAATCTCGCCTTCGCAGCTTCATCCCCAGTACTGTCTCCTAGAACTCCAGCTCCGGGCAGTGCCCGTCTGTCACTGACACACAGGCCTCCTTTCCCAGCCCCATGCCTGGGCTTCTGCTGCAGCTCCTGCTTGGCCTTCCCTTTAACGCTGAGTTCTGCCTAGTCTACTGGACAGGCCAGGTCCACTTGAAGTCAGTTCTGAGGCTGCTCATTTCCAATATTCTCTCCTGCCCTAGACTTCGAGAGCACTGAACAACCAAAGGCTGCCACCCACTGTTCTTAGACTGAAATCCAATTTCTTACGGAGGGCCTCCATAACCTAAGCCCTGCTTTCTTCTTTGTCTAGGACCTTCCTCAAAAAGACTCAGCATGTTCCTGCTTTGAGGCCTTTGTATTTGCTGTTCCACTGCCTGAAATATTGTTCCCCCTTATGGCCCACTCTTTCACCTCCTCTAAATCTCAGTTCAAATGGGAACTATGAGAGAGACCTTCCTTGCCCACCCATTACAAAACAGTAAACTCCCTCTCTCCCTACATACTCTGTATCCTCTTGGTCTCTTACTTTTTGCAACACTGCCACCTGGCACATTATATATATATTTATTTTCTGTTCCTCTCTACTAGAATGGAAGCCCCATTAGGACAGGAATTTAATTCAGGTTTTTTGGTTGTTAGTGCCTGTTACTCAATGAATTAATATTGGACAAATGAATCAGTGAACCATGAATGAATCCAGCACCACATTCCACGTTGAGTATAGCTCTTTCCACACCAATTTTCTTTTCCTTTAGATTCTTCCAAGTTCATTCCTGCTTCAGCACCTTTGTAGTTCACATTCTCAGGGCAGATCTAGATTTTGTGAGGCCTGAAGCTCATACAAACAAGGGGGACAGGTGGGTGGGGTGTGTTTTTAAGAAAAAGACACAGAATAGCTAAGGGCCTCCCAGGGCCGTGGAGAGGCTGTGTAAAGCAGAGCCAAGAGCATCATCTCCAGCAGCTTCCTGGGAAGCCCTCCTGCACACATTCCCTTTGCCTGGACCACTCTCTCTTAGTTCTTCAGATGGCACTTGCCTTGTCAGCCAAACCTCTGTTCAAAGTTACCTTCCTGCAGAGAAGAATTTCCTCAGAGTCCCCTATCACCCTGTTATATTTTCTTCATGTCCCTTGTCAATCACTGACATGATCTTTACTAACACACTGGTATTTCATCTGCTTGTTTATTGTCCATCTTTACCACAAGAAGGTCAACTCAGGACAGACTTTGTCTAGTTCAACAGTACATGGGGTCTAGAACAAGGTTTGCCACACAGCTGCACTCTAAAAAGATACACTGGACAATAAATGAACTCAACCGCAATCTCCCACATTCTCTGAAAACCCAAATGATAAAAAGGATCTGGGCAAAGAAACTTGGTAGTTAACTGTCCTCTTTGCCATGGCTTCTTGTGACCTCTGAGAAAGTGGCCATGGCTATTTTATTGCTATCACTTATTGGCTCTCACTGAGTTCCTTCTATTTCTAATTCAAAAAATTCAGCAGAACACCCAGAGGAAACTTCTTACTCAGAAAGGATGCAAAGTTTGGTGCTTTATTTCACATATTATCTTTGAAGATGCTGACTTTCTAGTAAATTTAATGAGGTTTATTGTTTGTTTGATGAGGGCTTTTGGTTGGATTTTTATCATCCTTGCCCATGATCACAGCTGATCTCCCCCAACTTTATAGCTCTGATGAAATTTCAGTGCTATTTTCTGCTTCCTTCAGTCTGGTTTCAGAATAGTTGAAGCCCTATGGGCATCTATCCTTTAATTTCTTTGAACCAGCTGACTGGTTCCCAAATTCAGCTGCCCTCCAATTTGCCTGTGGTGTTTGCTACTACCATACATTTGGGGACCTTGCTCTAGATCTACTTAATCAGAATCTCCAGAGGTTGGTAGGGCATTCTGTGTGTTTAACCAGCACCTCAGGGGGTCCTGAAGTGCTGCCAAATTTGGAAGTAGTGGTGAGGATTCCAAGAGATTCATATAATAAAGAAGGAATCTTCAAGGTATTTATAAGACAAAGGTCAAAACAACAAAGACCAACACAGGAAAAATAGGTAGGTTTACTAATGTAAGAAAACATCCACCCCAGCCCCCCAAAACCCACACACATTCACATACACCTGCCCCAATTTCCTCAATCTGTGCAAGTCACAGCACTGGCCAGACTGGGATTTCAAGAAGATAATCACTAAATTCCTCAAGTTTCCAGATTATTCCCTTTCAGAAATTTAAGCACTTGTGAAAAGGATGTGAATCTTTCCAGTTTTGAGACAGGTCATGAAGGAGTCAATCACTAAGCCCTTAGCATCCAGAAGGGTGTGAGCACCAATAGCACAGATGCACTGAGAATGCTGCCTAGCCCGTGGGGTACTGTGGCGAAAGACAACCTGCTCTGTGAGCTCGGGCAAGCTGCTTCACCACACCAAGCCTCAATTTGTTCATTTGTAAAATGGGCATAAAACTGGCTCCCTCACAGAATAAAACAAGTTCAAGTTTATACACTAGATACTATTCAAAGGTGGCTCTTTTCCTCCTCACCTAGCCAAAGCCAGGATCACATCTTGCTGGAACCTTTCCCCATTGCCTCAGCTCAGGCAAGAAAACCTCTTCTCTACAGGAATGGAGTGAAGAACAAAAGGGAAGTAGTTCATCAGTGGGCAGGAAACGAGCAATAGGCGATTGGTGCAGCACTTCATGAAACTGAATTTGGTTTCATCCCACTTAATTTGGCTTCCCCCTCTCCTTTCTGCATGATCCCATCTTCGCATAACCCCTTTCTCTACTAAAGCCCTTACCCCTGCTTCACTGTATGGAAGGTTCCATGCTTGCAGAGACTGAGGAAATGACACTACATTCGCTGCAGTTCTGCACAGCACATTGAGCTCTGCATTCTTAGTGCAGGGCAATTCATTAGACACACTGTGCACTGTCACCGACCATACCAGGTATTATAACATGACAGCGATAACCTATTCATTATGAAAGTTCATTTATGTTTCCAAACATCATCACCACCTTCCACCGAGTGTCTACTAGGCATTAGGTCTGGTTCTACAAATCAGACACAAATGCCTGCCTTCAAGTAGCTTATATCCTCTGGAAGTATCAGATTTCCATGACATGACCAATATCAACTACTTATCAGGAAAAGAAGCTCTCTTCCTTCAACTGGACCTTGTGGTTAAATGCAGTAATCTCTAAATTCGTTTGACCCATGAGTAAAACATATTTGATCATGATCTTCCACTATGTGCATATTTATGTATTTACAACTTACGTGCAGGTAGTTCTGTGCTATAATAGTTTATTTTTAAAAACACATATATTTGAAAACTGTGTAAAGAATAAGATAAAAAATATGAATATATGTTCTAATACTTCCTCGTTTTCTTTTTTTTCCTTTTGTTATCCCAGTGGATCATCTTGTACAGGTGTAGAGCATGATTTTCAAATTCCAGGTCAGCTACATACAACCTGTGTGACCTTGGGCAAGCTGTCTGACCACTCTGTGCTTCAGTTTTCCTATAAAATGGAGATAACAGTAATACTTATGTGGCAGTGTTACTGAGAGGGTTAAAATGCAATAATTTAGGTAGAGTACTTATTCCTGGCATATTATAACATTCATAGTGATAGCAAGTATTATCGATGTATTTTTATTATTTCTAAGTGGTATCTGTTTACAAGAACAATTTTGGAAGACAGAGAGTATCTCCCAATCTAAACTCTAATGGGTGGAGGACACGCTTCTTAGCCATTTGTATCAGGTATCAAGAGGGCCAAAGGTTCAAGACCCCAATGGAGATCATATTCTTCATTGTAACAGATGCAGGTAGGACATTATGGTATATAGTATCTGTTCCCATTGTAAATCTTGTTTTGATTCCCAAAGGTTTTCTAGCTGATACCAGTTCACACAAGTCTCAGCTGTCACCTTCCCTCTACCGCCCCATCTCCAGCACAGGCAGTCACCTCTGTCCATGGGGACCCTGCAGTGAAGCTAAGCTGGTGCATGCATTTCAGCTTATTCAAAGACATGTAAAAGTGCTTAGGCCCCAGTGTGGATCCAAAAGTAGTCTTCAAATTTCCCTGTTTGGAAGGGAATGCTTTAAAACTCAAGTATGTTTTCCTTGGCAGAGGTACCCCCCATTAGATGCAATTTCTTCCTGACATTTCAGGAATTGTTTTATGTCTGTGTTCTCTGTAAGGACTGTCCATGGAGGTCAGAACGGAAATTATAGTTCTAAGAATGCTCACATTAGCATACAGAGTAACGCACAAGTCCCAAACTAAATATCTCCATCCTGGCCAGCCTGCCAGTGCGATGATTAACAAGTTGGGCTGCCACACAGGGGACTGTACTGAGAGCGCTCCCGGCCAAAGCGGGGCAACGTGTGTTTAGTCTATCAGAGTATTTACTCAGGATGCCTATCACCGTGGAACCGAGACAGCCGTCTGAGAGAGAACTGCCTACATCCCCTGCAGGGCACGGGTGGGGCGAGGTGGATCTATTTTTTCACCAGATTCTGTTCCCAGCCTAACTCAGACCCAACCACCAAAAAGATTTCATATATTAGTCGATCATAGTAGCCTCAGGCAATCCTAACCCCCAAGAGTAAGACTTCAGAAGGTCTGATAAAGCCTAACTACATCCTTTGGGAATGAAGCATACAGTGACACCCACTACCTCAACCCTTGCCAAGCTCATGCCTGCCGTTAGGGCAACCTTTCTACCAGTCTTTTTGTCTTGGGTCAAACATGTCTTGAGGAAGCAAGAACCTCCTGACACAGATGCACAGAGCCTGGCTGTGGAAGAAAGGGGCCATGACTTAGACTCTAAAGTCCTGGGTTTGAATCCCACCTCTGACACTTCATAGCCACATAAGTCACTTCAACACTGAGTCTGTTATCATCTCCATACAGTGGAAGTTATATCTCTCTTCAAAGATTGTTTTAGAAGTTAAGTGAGAACAGCAAATGTCAGTATGCTCAATTATTATATACTGAAGTTCGAATACCTTTGATTTTGTGTCATTGTCAAACCAAGTCAGAGGCCATATAACACAAATTAAGCAGACCCCCCAAAAAAGGTTAAGTGGATATTGGGAAAAACAACTAAAAACCAAGAGAAAATTTTAGAAATAGTTATACCTGGAAGATGATCTCTTCCTGCCCCTATGCCCCTAAACCTTCTAGCCCCCCATGGCCATAAAGCAGAGAGAAGGAGTTGCCAGGAGGTGCCTGTTCAGGCTGCCTAGTGGAGTGTATATCCTGGAACAGCACTGAGGCTCAAGTGCCTGCCCACAGACACATGCCAGCCAACAGAAGCAATAGCAAGTCAGGGCTGAAGACATGTGACAGAGGGTGACTCCGAGCTGTGAGCTAAACTACTAGTAAGTGCACAGAGAAGAGCTGAAAAGGTTTGCTTCAGCTATTTAGAACAGCACAATACCCAGAGGAGGAACAGAAAGCATGGGAAGAAGAGGATCTGGACAGAACAAGAAGAGACAGTTTTGTTCACATTTGACCTTGGGGTCTCCCCAGTTCTTTGGGGAATTATGAGCAGCACGATGTTGCAGCTAGAGTATCTGTTAACTATAATTTCTTGTATTTATGCTAAGTGACCGCTTGAGTAGCTCTACATAATTCAATTGACGATGTGGGTTGAGTTTGTTTCACACAATTTGTTTGAGGTATAATGTATAAGGTATAAGGTCTACTATTTCAGGGATTAGAATATGGAAGAGAACGCAAGGCTCCAAGTCACCCAATTAAGGGCCAAATACATTTAGAACCAGGACAGCCCTGGTGGGCGTGCTTGATGCAGCAGGTAAAGGTGTAGGTGGGAGGGAGAGTGGGGAAGTGAGTCTGAGCACCAGTAGGCTCAACCTGGAACTAGAGAGAATAAACATCAAAGTTGGGTGAGCCTGCTTCCCAGAAATATGCCATCTCTTTATCAGTGTTTCTCAAACCACAAGTCAGTACTCATTAGCAGATCATTAAATCAATTCTGTGGCTCTTCACCAGCATCAAAAGAAAATACGAAATAGAGCAGTCTGAACTGCAATGGAACAGAAAAGAAAAATTATTAGTGAGTTGCACATAGAAAGGGAAAACATTGTTCCATGAAAGTGTGGTTATGTGGACTAAATATATATATTTACGTGTTACTGAGTGTGTATACTGTATGATTTTTTTTAAGGTTACAGTCAAAAGACTTTAAAATCCACTGCATTACAGGCCTTTAATAGGTCTGCATGTGACACCATTTGAAAACTGCAGAGCACATACTAATGTGGGCATTTTTAATCTTTTCTCAAGATTTGTGTTCTCAGGACCTCCAAAATATTATCACCTTGATTTCTGATGGTCTCCAACTCTGGTTTTCAGCCGTTTTCAACCCAAAATAGAATCTCCTGGGATATAAAAAATTACCAATGCTGAGGTCCCACACCCAGACTGTTATCTAATTGATATGGGTGGGGCCTAGCAAAAGGTATTTTTTACAACCTCCCCGGGTAATTGTGATGTACAACCAAGGTTGAGAGCCATTGGATTAGGTCATTTTACTCGCAAAACAATCCTGAGTAAAAAGCAGAGAAGAGTCGATGATCCCTATTTTTCAGATGAAGAAATTAAGGTCCAAGGCAATTAGGAACTTTTGCCAAGGCTGTGTCCATGTCAGTGTCAGAGCTGCATGAGAAGCCAGTCCCCTGACTTTGCATCCAAAGTTACAGAGTCCATCTGCATCACTTTATCCAGTGTCTTCTATCAGTTTCAGAAAAGGTTACCGGGGAGAGGACACACAAAAACAGGACCACAGAATTTCATTGCAAAATCATGCTCAGAAATGCGTCCATAAATACAAGTCCCTCCTTACTGGAATAGCGAAACAGACCACTTAAGTAAATCAAGCCATTTGATGGAAGCCAAGAGAGCTATTGATACTAGTTTGCTGGTCTCCAAGGAACAAAATACTGAAAAGCAAGGCTTAAAATGAATGAAAATGTATCCAATACACAATCAAATGAAAATGCTATGGGCCCACGGCCAGGGATTATCTGCCAATTGGATCTCTTTCAGAGTCCTAAATTTAACCAGCTGGGATTCTTTTTCTCTCCCTTCCTTTTTTTTAAGTATCATCTTTTTCAACCTTCTGAAAGGAAGAGATTTTCCTTTTAATGGGAAATCTGTATTTCATCATAAAGATGGAACACAACATGCTTGGTTTAGCCAATCTCCTGGGAAGTGGGTTCTTTGTGTATTGTAATCTTGGCATACAAGAAAGACTCACATTCCAGTCAGTTTATTTCAGGCATGATAGGCTGGAAGCATATCTGTGGGACTTAAGGTATAATCTCACCACATTCCCAGCATATTAATAATACTTTACATTTGTAGATCACTTGATCACTTTCACAAATCAACATAATCTCTAAATTTCCAAGATTCTGAAATGCGATGAATACATGGAGATGTGGGTATGTGTAAGGTGGGTAAATATTGCAGAAGTAAAGTCAGGTATTTACAGTGATTATGGCCCCAGGGATTATGGGTATTCTTTCTTTTGTTTTTGTTTGGCTGTTTTATCATAGCTTTTCTGTAACAAACACTTTTAGCACTTTGCAATCTTAAATAAAATTATTTTAACTGAAAAAGAATAATCACAAATCTCAAGTGAAAAGTAGAAATGACTCTTCCTGTATTCAAATGACAAGGTCAAGGTTCTCTGCAGACGTGACTGCCATCCTGGGGCCACAGTGCTCTGACTCCAGCCTGCAGACGCAGAGTCTCACTGGGCATCTGCACCACCAAAGCTGTCAGTTACCCGAATGAACTTCCTTCTGTCCTGAACCTGGGAAGAGTGGCTTCCCAGGAAGGGCTTAGAGACCACACGAGGGAGGAGTGGGGGCGCCTCTTAAAGACCAAGACTGTGGAGCCCAGGGGCCTCCCTGAGCAGCGCCCAGGCAGAGACCATCCACTCCGACCTGGGAGGGCCAATTTGGGTTGCATGCTCGTGCCCTGACCTGGCGTCCATTGACTTCTGCTCGAGGTTGGCTGCAGAGGAGCAACCATCCTCAGAAGAGTATCAGGAAGGTATAAATCCTGCGACAGAATCACTGAGTGGGGCAATCTGACCAAGAAGATAATGGTTGGGCTCTGAGGTGACCATTACCATTCGTTAAACAGCAGTGGGACCACTTTTTTGGCTGAGTCATAGCCGAGTGGGAAAAGAAATCCATCCAAAAAGCGATATGTCACCTGTCCACATACACATTCACTCAGTCATTCATTGAACGTTTCCTGAGTAGCCCGAAGGCATAGTTGTGGGCAAATACTTACTTTGCAGACTACATACAGTGCCCAGCTACAGGGAAGAGTGGGAGGTGAAACACAGCTCCACTTGCCAGGCTGTGACTCCCAGCAGAGGGCTGGGGCCCTCCACGGAAAGGATGCCTTTTCCTCAGAAACAGACGTTGTTGGCTCACCAAGCCTTGTGCCTGCAGAGCTGCACCCGGCCAAGGGAGTGCCTTTTCCTAAATTTCAGAAAAATGCGGTACAGGCCCTGCTCTTGATACAAAGATGAAAATGGTATGGATCTTGCCATCAAGAAAATCAGTCTAAGTGGAGGCAGAAAGCAAATAACTGCCATAACGCATCACAACTACTATTAAAAAATGGTATGTAAAAATCATATTAGAAGCAAAAGAGAAAGAATGACTGGTTAAAAACAGTATTAATACTGCCCACAGTTAACTGTTCAAAAAAAGTACAAGTTGAAAAAGACAACATAGAAAGAGGAGGAAGAGAATTATGACCATTTATTGCCTACTTTCTCTGTGCTAAGACTGTTCTTACCAAGCTTGGTAAGCTGAGTGTAACTACTAGAGGCAGCGAAGATTCTAGATCAGATCCATCTATTCCCTTGCATTTTTTAAAACACTCTGCTTCCTGCTATTCATTCTATAGACATTGATCAGGTCTGTGACACTGTGCCAGGAAGGAAGCTGGATACAGGAGATGCAGATTTCAGACACTTGAGAGGGCTCTAGTTGAGAGCATAAACTGAAAGTAGGCTGCCTGGGTTCAAATTCAAGCTCTGCCTCCTCTTCATGCCTCAGTTTTCTCCTCTGTAAAATGGAGATAACAGTACCTACTTAATAGGGTTTTGTCAAGGATTAAACAACATAATACATGTAAAGTATTAGGATTGTGCCAGGAACATGGAACACACCAAACAATGGATAGAGTACTATGCAAGTGTTAGATAACAATAATAACTATTATTATTATAGTATTAAAATATATTATTAATGGTGGTGGTGGTAGTCGTATCATTATCTCATAGTTTAATGAAGGAGGAGGTAAGTTATAAACACAAGTAACTGGCATATAAAGCAGAAGAGACCAAAGCCTTGGGATTAATCAAAGCCTGGGAGGTGAGGAAGTGTTTAGATTAAACTGACACTCAATATGTCCACCAGCTCTTGGCAGCTAGAGTTAGTCACACACACCATCCTATAAAGGTTATCACATTATCCCCGTTTGAAAGTCAAGGTAAACTGAGATTTAGAGATGTCAAATGACTTGTCCAAGTTAAGCAGTGGCAAATTGCTGGGCTCTGCTTATTAACTGCACTGCAATACCTTTCAAAAGCTTTCATTTTGAAATTATTTAAAATTTAAAGAATCTAGATAACTCCTGTATACACTTTTTAAACCCAATCTGTCAATTTTTAATATTCACCACAGCTGCTATATCATTCTGTGTATGTTATTAATTTTTTTCTAAGCTATTGAAGGTTATTTGTTTACATCATGCCCCATGTACCCTTAGTGCTTCAGTATGTATTTTTAAGAATAAGAATATTCCTACAACTAGAAGATGAATAAGTTCTAGAGATCTACCACACAGCATAGTGATTAGAGTCAACAATACTGTATTATGTACTTCAAAGTTGCTAAGAGACTACATCTTAAACGTTTCCACCATATGAAAGAAATGACGATGTGAAGTAATAGAGGTGTTAGCTACCCCCACAGTGGTAATCATATTGCCATATATTAATGTATCAAATCAATACCTGGTACACCTTCAACTTATACAATGTTATATGCCAATTACAACTAAATTTTTTAAAAGAATAAAAATATTCCAAAATAATTTATCAAATTCAGGAAATCTAATATTTATACATACATTCATCTAATCCAGAGGCCATATTCCAACTTGTCAATTGTCTTAATAATGTCCTTCACAGCATTTTTTTTCCCTCCAGTATCAAACTCAGGCCAGGATCATTTATTGCATTTAATGGTCACATCTCTTTAGTCACCCTTAGCTTGGACAATTCCTCAGCCTTTGTCTTTCATGACGTTGACCCATAAAGAAAATAGGGCAGTTACTTTAGAATGATACTTGTTTGGGCTTGTCTGCTATCTCCACATGATTAGCTTCAGGTATGCACTCCTGGCCAGAATACCACACAAATGATTCTGTGCCTTTCTCAGCGTGTTACCTGGAGCTGGATATCTGAACGCCTCGTGACGTCTGCCTGCTTGTCATGGTTATATTAGTCTGATCATCTGGCCAAAATGTCAATTTTCTCCACAGTATAGTTACATTTTTCCCACTAATAACCAATAAGCGATATGTGATGAGACACTTTAGACGTTACAAAATCCTGTTCCTTATCAACCCCCCCTCCACACCACCACGCTGGTTTAACAACCACTGATGATTTTTGCACAAACAATTCTAGGGTTGCAAAAAAGTCTAGGCGACTTTCCAAACCCACCATTTCCTCCACATTTATCATTTGGTGTTACACTGTAAAACAAACCCTACACTTTTCCCCACATATCTATTTATCTACCTATCTACCTATCACAGAATGGACTCTTGGGTTCCTATGTTATCCAATGGGTTATAATCCATTACTGTCCTTATTTATTTTATCAGTCAACCTGTGATAAAATTGGCTGGCAGGAGCCCCTTCAAGCTGGTTTTTTATCTTCTTGACACCACGGATCATATTTGCTTACTTTTTGTCACAACACAATGTTCCAGACTTAATTTGTACCTTCTCTGCCCTAGCAATGGAGTCACCTTTTCTTTCTCAAGGACCCCTGATGCTTTATAGTGAGGAACAGTACGACTGACACTTCTACTCTCGGCCTGGCACATAGTCAGTGGATGAATGAATGAATGAAAATCTGCCTTCCTCATGGGGCTCAGGACCACTGCAGAGACAGGAAACGGTCATCTGACTCTTCCTTAAAGGGCAATATCAGAAGAGCCCTTACCCTTCTCTGGTTTGCAGAATCACAAGGCAGCGCCTCACTTCCTTCCTTCCCACCCTGGCTTTCACTCTTCAGTTAAACACGTGTGGACACCCACTGACTCGTCCTTGGAAATTCAGGAAGCACTTGGGAAAATGAATCGCTCTAAACCTAAGGGCTCCTTGCAGTAGACCTGGTACTGGTGAAAGGTTTAGGAGAGGGAGCTGAGTCCACTAACTGAAAATATCTAGGAAAGGGAAGGGGAAATGGAGCTAACATTTACTACCAGATCCTCCAAAGGCATTATTTTTAATCTTTACAACATTCCTCTATCCAAGGCATCTTCATCCCTAGTTTTGAATATGCAGCTTCTAATATTCCCTATTCAAGATTACACAACTCACAAACTCTAGAACCCGAATCCAAATCCAGGAGCACCTGCCTCCAAAGTGTATGCTTTGAAATCCACCAAAGAAGTCCATTCAGTAGAGATTTGCCTTCCACTTATTTCTTTTACTTTTAACCTATATTGCTTTCCTGGATAATAACTTTCCTGATAGTCTGAGAAACAACTTTATGTATGGACATGTTCTCCTTAATTAAAACAGAATGCAGAATGCATTCCCCCAAATTATTTATTTGAACTTTGTTTCTCTGAATTTCAGGCAGGTGGTAGGGGCGGAGGGTTGTCACTCCTTAATTGTTACATATCTGATACTCTACTTTCATAAAAAAAAAAAAAAACAATCCATACACCAGCGTTCCTTAACTTTGCTATACTTTGCGATCACCCAGTATCTTTAAAAACAAAACAAAACAAAAACTGGTGCTCATACCCCTTCACTTTAATTTAAACTGATTAAATTGATATCAAAACCCTCAGGTCTGAAGCTGAGCTGGGCATTGGGATTTTTAAAAGACCCCCAGATGATTCTAATGTGCAGCAGAGTTAGGGAGTAACTGCCAGACACAAAGAAAATAAAATGGCAAAGGCAATCACTTCTCAGTTCCATAGGAAATGATCAGGACTTCTGGAAATCAACCTGACCACTTTTCCTTCAGACAATGACCCAGGGTATTCTAAGAAATGAAATCAAAGCTAAATTTGTTTCTTAATAAAATTTTAAATTTTAAAGGTAAAATAAAACAAAAATAACAAAGAAAATTGTAGCTTAGTAAAAAATGTGATTAAAATTATGGACTAAACTGAGATTTCATGGAACAATCTAATCAGCATTTATGGAGCAACTCAGGCCTATGCATCTTGCTAGGGAATGCAGTGGAGAGCAGGCTGACACTCTTGGGGCCTCAAGGAGCATTGAGTAAAAAGGCAACAACTATAAACAGTGTTTGGTGCTCGGGAAATTTACTTAGGTGAGGTGCAGAGGACTCTGGGAGCTCCAAGCCATATATATGTCTTGCAGGATATCAAGGAAAGCTTCCCTGAGGAAGTAAAATCCCAGCTGAGCCTGGGAGAAGTCAGGTTTTGAGAATAGAGATGAGAAAAAGCTGCTGGTGGTTAGTAGTTAGACAGAAGAGTACTGCAGTAGACCAGTTGAGAGCCTTCTGACTACTTGGTCAACACTATGCCTGTCTAAATGGGCTCTAAGGTAACAGGATCAACCTAAACACAAGAAGAAACTAGTCAAAGTTTACAGATTAAGCTGTTTCCTCCTTTGTAATCTGTCTCATGTAAATATTAAAAACACAACAACAGAATGCCAGCTTCCGCCTCTGTCATATTCCTTGCCTCTAGGCTCAGGTAACCCTCATTCTCCAAGAGCACCATGGGACTCTGATTTACAACCATGCTGCCTATGTAGCTTCTCCCTTTCCCTGTTCAGGATTACAATTACTCATTTCTTTGAGCCAGCTGTGGATAAAATGAAGGCTCCTCTGGCCAGGATTCTCATCTGGCCCTGGTTGGCTAGCTCACTACACACCTGTGGGCAATATGTCGTTATTGACTCTATATAAAGAGCCCTGCCCAGTACTCTGGGCAACATGGTGGTATGTCTGCAAGGCTGCAGGAGAGCAGAGCAGAGGCTGGAGTGGTGGCAGTGCCGAGGACAGAGACTGAGAGGGCTGCAGGGGCGGAGATGCCCAGAGGCAGAGACCGGTTTGCTGCATAGAGACTCCCTCTGAGTGGACGGGATTCTAGTGATTGACCTGCCACTGTGGAAATAAAGTTGGGTATAACCCTTTCACCCCAACAACGTTCTACTGTCATTTCTTTGGTCACATTGAATCCATACCCATTGGCAAGACACCAGCCATGCCCAAAACGACTACCTGAGGCCACTTGTACTAGATAAGTGGCCATCACATTATATAAGTGATTCAGCCATATAATATTTTTTAAATCTTTGATAACATCTGCAGAGGTAAGAGCATGTGGGCTCCAGTGAGCAACTAGAGATGATGTGAAAACACACTGCAGAATGTGGAAGGGTCCACCTCGAACAGGGTCTGACCCAGCAGGACGTTCCCAGAGTAAAAGGAGGGCAAGCCCGCAAGCCTACCAAAGTTCTTCCCTGACTTCAAATGCCAGCCCAGAACAGGAAGTGGGGACAGGCCTGGGATGGGAGCAAAGGGAGGCCCAGAGCCACTGATAACTCCACCCAGTAACCATTTCTTGCTCACTGGCAAATGCAAACATTGGACTTAGCCTCAATTGCTAAGAAATATAAAGATGAATGAGACATGACCCCCACCCTCAAGAAGCACACAGTCAACTGAAGGAAGCAAAAAATTAATAACATCTTCACCCATTTCCTTGGCCAATTATCAGGCACTGCCTACCTGAGAGACTGCATGATTTGCTCCTAGCTCTAAAAACTCTCAACCAAAATGTTCAGACAGGAAACACACTAAGCATGTAGTAAAAACTGGGCCATTGACTACATAAAGCTGTCTAATGTCTGTTGGCCTCATTTATTCAACAAAGGGCCCTGTACTTGTAATGGGGAGACAAAAGGACCCAAGTCAGATACAATCCCTGCCCTCAGAGAGTTAACTTTCATCACTCTGCATCTGCTTGGTATCTTATAAATGCTCGCAGAACTCTTCCATATTGAACTTGACGCAGTAGTGATAGCCAGCTTAGTAAGATGCTAAAGGAAGTGCTCCTCAGTCTCGAAGGCTCAGAAGGGTGACAGGACTTTCCCCAGACCTCCAGCTGTAAGCGGCATGGCAGCCTGTGTTTTTATTCCCAGGCCGGTTCTCCGGGCACTATTGTGTGAGGCTTGCATGCACACTGGCAGACAAGAAAGGCAAGAGAAATAGGAGGAAGGCATCTGGATGGTGCCAAGTACAATTTCTTTCTTCCTAATCAACTTCTCCTTCTCTGGCAGCCATTTAAGTGTACCAAAAAAACGATTCTTGACTTAGTCATGTATCCTAGAGCATGCTGACCTTCCAGCATTTTAGGTAAGGGTGTTTAAAAAAAAGAATCTTTGTTCCCCCAAAGCATGTACTTTATTGTTGAATACAACAATGATTGCTCTGTAGGGGAGTAAAAAAAGAATTCAGAAAGAAGCCAGATTCAAGCACCCGCTTTCTTTCTTAGCTTTGATAAGCCAGGGCAGGAAACTAATAGATTATAAATGCTTTGTGATAATGTCTTTGGAACCAATTGATTTTTTTCACTTATTTCTAGACAATACTAGATCAGCTGGAAAACACCAGTAGAGTTTTCCATAGCAACTCATGATACAAAAGACATCCAATCAGAAGGCTGGTGGCATTAATCCTTTCTCCGTGATGGTCACTTACATTTCTTTGGACTGTCACTTTCAGTCAGCAGGTAATGCCTCTGGAACTCCAGTTCATACTTAATGGACTTTCCCACTTTATTCCTGGCTAATCTCCCTTTCACCCTCTCAGAAATGCCAGCAACATCCAACTTGGGTTTGTTACCAAAGCCTTCAAAAATTACAGGACTTTTTCTTTTTTCTTTAACATTTGAAACCTCACCTACCTCATAAATAACTCCTTTTATCACAAGAGTGATGTTCCTGTAATGCTACCTGCAACATGTCAAACGTTTCAAAAGTTATCTAAAGTGCTAGACAGAAACTACTTCTGACCTCTGGGTTAACCAGTTACCCAAAAATCTGACTGCTTTAAAGGCTCCCTCCTTGCTCCAGCTGCTCTTTCAGGCTATAAATTACTGTCACTTGCGTCAGTGACAAGACAGGGTACCAAGACCTTTTTTGACATGGTACAGTTTGTGATTAAATATGGTTTTGGCTTCCTTTCTCAGTAATCAAGCATATGGACATTATACATAATACTGAGAAGAGGCCTTCTCAGTAACTTCACCATAGAACAACAACAACAAAAAATGCAGTGAATGATTAGAGTGTTTTAACCACTTTGGGAGTTTCAGTTAGAGGATCCTGATATTCTCTAGTCTGTGCGCCTAGGTCTGACCTGTGCCATCCTGTGTAATGGGCCTGACCATTTCCCTGTGCCTCCCATTAGCTCTGCCTTCTGCTGGCAAAGACGTCACTCCCATTTTCACCTGCCCACTCACCTTCCAGACCCAGCTCAAGGGGAACCTCATCTCGGAGACCATGCCAACAGCCCAGTTAAAGGGGAGTTCTCTTGTTTCTGTTCCCAAAACACCTTGGACACTTCTACTTCACCACACACCACACTATATTCTAGTCATTTCCTTACACATCTGCTTAAATCACTGCACAGTGTGGCACCCTGGTTTCGAGTAGTCTTTGAAAAGGCAGATCGAGGTTGTTCTCTTTGGAGACTTGGGCAACTTGCTTACTATCAGGGAACCTTCCTTACTCTACCTATTAAACAAGGCTGAAAATAACTATGTCAAGCAAACGTGCTGTTATGAGATGATTAAATGAGAGAAGATGCAGAAAGCAGCACAGATGCTGCCTGAGTGACCGCTGTGGCTGCTGCTTCCCCTCCTCGTCCATCATCATCAATATAAAGCTCTAAGGCCCCATCAGGACCCGTGTCATCTATTCACCATTGGACTTTCGTCCTCTACAACTATGAGAGTATGGCCACTCATCTATTTGCCCTGAAATGTGAAGAAAAATATGGTTTTACTAGGACCCAACAGAGCCTGAACTGCAGAAGTTGCAGAACTGCATCGGATGCTAACATGTGATCTCCTGGACTGGCAAAGTTGTTACCTGCGTGAAGTTCCCTCCATTCTGTTTCCCTAACTACAGGCTGAAAATTAATTCTTGCTGTCATGGCACACGGACAATTGTTTCTGTTCCTTGGAGAGGGGTGGGGGAGTTACTGAGTCACAGTTTACATTTCAACACAAAAGAAACAGGTTACTCTTAAAACGTTTGGTTTATAAAAATTCTCCCAACTTGCACAGAGCTGGGGATGGATGGCAGATTGCTAAATTCTTGCTGAGTCAAAATGTAAAAGAATCAAGACAAATTGTTTCTTGGCTCCCTTGTTTTCCCTTTGAAAAAATAATTTACAACGTGGGATGGGTTAACTCCCTTCATATCATCTAAATCCTCAGAAAATCTATGGCAGTCTCTGTCTGAAAGGCCCATCTGACCCGTGGGCCTGACTCTTACTAGAGTTTCTCAGCCCCAGACATTAGACACGCTGTCTGTCACTTAAGACCCTGACATTGCAAAAGCAAAAATTTTAAAATAAACTTTTTAAAAAAGGAAACTCTGTCAAAGCCAACCCAAATGTTTTCTTTCTGTAAAATTTAAATATGTGTTAAATTGGATTCTTCCCAGCCGTTCTTCTAAATCTAAGTCAGGGGGGTAAGAATTTAGTAAACAGTTTTATCTGTAAAAATCATCCCACAAGATCCATTCAGGAAATAAGCGAAGTTCAGAGTAGAATGTGGCCTGTTGGTAAATGATAACACCTAACACGTGTTTATATGCTGCCTAGAGCCAGACACTGCATTGAAAATTGTACAGGTCTGATATCACGCCACACAGCAGGGCCATGAGGCCGGTATCATCTGCCTCGTGCCCATTACACAGGGGAGGGCAGGGGGCCTTCTCCAAGGTCACCCCGTGAGTGGTGGCATGGCTGGGTTCACACAGGGAGGTCCTTATCGTTAAATCCCGTATGTTTGCCATCACTGCCTGTTGCTCTCCCTGACACCGCTCCTCACCAACACCCTGAGCCCAGGCTGAATCCTGCACCTGCGAAACAACTGCTGAACGGAGGCCGAAGCTGAGACAAAGCTGGGGTCCCAAGTACGGGGCTCCAACCAGATCTCTCCCAGCTTCTCCCCATTTCCTCACACACGGCATCTCATGATATGGAAGCCTTATATGTCTGGATAATAAGATGTGGAACTTGTTCTGGAACCTGTATGTTCAATTCAGGCAGATGGGACGTCTCCCCTGAGACCTTCAGGCCCAGCACCCTCCCCTGCACAGCCGGTGGGAACTCGGTCTACGGACTCAGCTCTGGATACAGATTCCAGCCCTACCACTTAGGTTGGTAACCTTGGCTTTCTCACTGAATCTCTCAGAGCTTTAATTTCTTTGTTTAAAAATAGGCATAACAAAGTTTTTCAAGACTGTTATAATTAACATGTAAATCTGGTGTTCAACACATGTTATCTCTGCCCATTAAAAAGCAGGATCATTTAATGGCCTCTTAATCCTTCTGTGATCTAGCTGAAAAACCTCTGAAAGAGATCAAAGCAACTACATTCATTCATTCAACAAAGAGTTACTGAACACCTACATGTGCCACACACTGAAACCCACACTAGGCTATCAAGGTTCGTTTCTGGGAATATAAAGGAACGCTGATTAAGCTCCTGCTTAGTGCCAGGCACTTAAGTGGAGAATCTCACTGACCCTCACACTATTTGAGGCCAATGTTATTAACCCCGTCTTACATCTAAGGAAATGAGACTCACTCAGAAAGGCTCAGAAGCATGGCCAAGGTCTCAAGGTATGTGAGGCAGCAAGAGTCACCACTACAATGACTCTTTCTTGGGACTCTTGGCCATTTCCCATCATCTCATCCTTCCACGGTGTTTAATTTAGGGGAAATTAAAGGGAGGATCCATTCTTGCAACTTTCAACACAAGTCAATTAAATTTGGCATGATTCCTGGCCTTAAGAGCAGGTCTTACCCCTGGGCAGGGAAAGGGCATCTTTCAGGACTGCTGGTAATTATTGGTGTTGCAAAGATGAAGGGCCTCGGGGCAAGCGGGCAAAGAAGGTTCAGAGTGGTCACCGCCCACCCCACCATCTCCTTCTGGCCCCCTATTGGCCCTTCCATCACACAGGTCCAGTCTTAGGTTCCAGGTAAAACCAGTGCAATGAATACCTAGCAGATAGCCAGGCTTCTCCAAGCCAGCTGGGAAACAGCCATGCAAGACCCCTCTAAGCAAGAGCCATAGAGTCAGCTGGACATGGGTGACTCACATCCTACCTGACCTCAAAACCCCTCTTTCCACTATTCTATATAACCTCTAAGCAAAGCTGTCATATTGTCTGTGGTTTACTTTAAGGTCCTACAGTACTGACAGTGAGATGTACACAAATGTTTCTGAGTTAAATTTAACCTACCTCTGAGGGATGGATGATTACCATTTACATAGTCTAAACAGAAATCTATACTCTAGTACTCTAGAGGAAGTGGTTATTAATCTTTTAAGTACCCTAATTAAGAGTTCACACTGAGGGGTAGTTTGTTAGTATATTAAGGATGCAACTGTAAGCATTTTAAATATTGTCTCAATCTGCACAGAGAAAGCATTAATAAACATTAATTAACAAGGAGCATGAGAAAGAATTTTTCATTGGTAAGATGAGCAACATTAAAGAAATATGATTGGCTTGCAGCACTGTACGGGTATCTACTCTGGCATTAAGGGGACTTATAAGTAGCACACAGGTGCAGAATTTTGTAAGGCCTTGTGTCCCCAACACAGGGAGTTGATCTCCCAATGCAGCTAGAGGGACTGGTCAACTCTGACATTACAATATTATTATGCTTGTCTCGGCCTGAACATTTTATGCACAGATGGTCAGTGGGCCTCCAGGACACAGAGCAGGGATTTCACAGAGCCTGAAGAAAAGAGATTTATGATGACTTTTATACTTGCTGGCTAATAAATGCTTATACATTTGAAAAATTTAGCCTATGACTTGCTTTCACAGTAACATAGGCTGCTAGGAAGGAGGCATAGTTCTCAAACCAGCTGAGAGGAACCTGACCCCTGCTGAATGGATGAACTGACTTAGGTCAATATTCACCGGAGTCCAGTAAACCGGAACCGCTGCT
This sequence comes from Smutsia gigantea, assembly GCA_032199065.1. Taxonomy (NCBI): domain Eukaryota; kingdom Metazoa; phylum Chordata; class Mammalia; order Pholidota; family Manidae; genus Smutsia; species Smutsia gigantea. The sequence continues at coordinate 379,718 of JAVSCE010003137.1, read as the reverse complement.
TTCAAAATGAGAGACAGGAGGACCTTTTGAAAATTCTAAAACTCTCTCTCTTAAGTCTCACAGTGAGAGGCAGTTTAGTGTGGCTGTTAAGAGACCAGGTTGTAGGTCAGATTGCTGGGTTCAAATTCCAACATGAGTTCCTAAACTTGTACGGACCTCTTGTCTCTCACCTATAAAGTGGCAACACTCATTCTACTTCCTCATAGGCAGTTAGGATTCTCCCTGGAGCTACCGAAGGAACAGCGCACAGAGCTAAAGAAAGCCCTCAGTAAATGTTAGCTACCACTACAGTAGAAGACAAGTAAGAACTGCAGTCTGTGAGAGTGAGCCGGCATTTTATTATTTAGCATGTACATTTGCTTACTATTTCATTCAACAACCATATACTGAGTGCCCAAGTACTAGGAGATATGGAGATAAAATTGTGAACTAGATTGTTTACCATGGACTCTTCCATCAGCAGACTCCCAGTCTGATATGTGAGTCAGACAAGCAGACAATCACAATCTCGATGAGGTTAAGGTTTTATGGAAGCAACCCAAGAAGAAAAGAAGAGAAAAGAGAAGAAAACTGCTAACTGCGCAAGAAGAATTCTGGGAAGACTTTCTAGAGGACGTGATATTTGCGCTGGGTTTTAAAGAATGAATGGGATCTGGCCAGGGTAAGTGTGCTCACACATAAACATGTATTTCTCACTTTATTTTTGACATTGCAAAATTTCCCCAGGTTAGGAACTATGACTCTCTTATCACACTAGCAATCCCAGTTCTTCACAGAATAGATGCCCAATATTTAGTGCTTACTGACAGACAACAGAAAGCAAAAATTTTATTAAACAAGAAAGAGGAAGAAAGAGAAAACACATGGATAGGGTGGGGTGGGGTGGAAAGTGTCAAAATCTTATATCCCTGAGGCAGGAAGTGTCAATCTGTGTGTTTGCAGGTATAAACTATAATAAGTCTTTAAAAATGTACCCTTTTCATCTGGGACACCCCAGCTGTGTTACATTTCCAAGCCCTTCCCTCTGACTTTTATGAGTTTCAGTCTCTAACAGGAGTGGGACTGAGGGCACACTGTGTCCTTTTATTAGAGCAGTGGCTGCAGAGTTCAGATTCCAGACTGGAATGGGAAGTACAACATGCACATCCTACGGCAGTTTAATGACAATGAGGGCCAGTCATCACTGAGCACTTACTGAGTGCCAGACAAGTGCCTCACCTGTATTCATCTGCCCTTTCCTTAAAACAACTATGAGATGGGTGCTATTAACTTCCCTATTTTACGGATGAGAACAGAGAGGCTAGTCATGCAACAACAAAATCACATAGCTAGTAAGTGGCAGAACAAAGAGTCAAACACCACATCATGTGACCTAAGAGATGCTGACAGCAAGTCTTTCTAGAAGCAAGCATATTAAACCAAGTCTTACCACCACATCAGTGAAAGGTGTGCTATCGCTATAATTTGGAACTTCTATGGGATGCTGAGTGTATCTGTTCTTCTTTCCCTAAGAGCCACATTAGCATCTTAAGTTTGCATATTAGGCCCTTCTGCCGCGCCTGCTTTAAAATGACTAAGTTGCTAATAAAAGCAATGCCTCTCAAGGACACCGGTGCCAATTCCAGTCTCCATGGCCTGTTGGCTTTTCCCACCGACTTTTCTGGTTGGCTCTAAGCAGACAAACCACCCAGAATGCTGCGAATGTTCCTTGGAGAAGAGCACGTGCCAGAAGCAACAGGAAAGAGGGGCCGGCCCACCCTCACTGCAGACGGAGCTTTCCTAAGTAAATCCATACTCTGAAATAAGCTAGTTATTCTTACCAGGGATTCTTATGAAATTTTCAATTGCCAAGTACTTTAAGATCAATTTCATGAGTATTTCCGTGGCCCGCTCTATAAGATTGTATTGGCCATTTTACAGAGAATTGGGGTGACTTGCATGGGGGTGGGAATGCAGGTACTCAGAGGCAGCCTGAAGGTCCAAAACCACTCAGCTCCAGTGTGCCAAATCATTAGGCCAGCTGGCAAAAAAGGACCTGCTTGCATTTGGTTTCTCACTTGCCAGGAGATCTCAAAAGTCTATGGCTATGGAGACATTCTGGTAAGACTGAAAGGGACATAAGCCAACTTTTTAACTCCTAAAAATCCAGAACAGGCCAAGTGGTTGAGGAAACAAAATCAACAAGGTGGAATGTTCTGAACCTTAACTTCCTCATGATCCTGGAGGAGTCGGCACACCTAAACCTGCCTAAAGGAGAGTGGAGCTTAGAAGTCATGAAGACGCGGGCTTAACCCACCACTTACTAGTGGTGTGAACTGGACCGATTACCCATTTCACTGGTCCTCAGCTTCCTCATCTACAGCAAAGATATCAATATCCTGGCAAGGTTGCTGCAAGTACATATGGGCTACTTTATAAATAGAAGAGAGGGAAAAAAATCCTGTTTGAAGGAATTCCCAAAAAAGCACCCCCCTCCCCCATTTTGTTGGCCCAACCATACACTGTGCACCCTTCTCAAGAGCTGATTAGAAGATATTCATGAGAAAACATGGGCAAAGTGAGGCATCTTGCAGATTTGGTTTCCTTGCGGAGACCTCCCTAATCCTCCAGAACAGGCCTTCCTACAAAATGCTCCTTGGGCCTTCTGCCCAGGTCTCTTTGTGAAACACTTGTTTCACCTGAAAATGCCTGTTTTCAACACCAGTCTTCTCTGCCAAGCTATAAGCTAGGTCAAGGTAGAGCCTAGATCTCTCATGGTTAGCTGCTGTAAGCCCAGAGTTGAGCACACAGTCCAGCACACAGCAAGCTCTTGTTGAATAACTAAATAAACAAATGAAAGCTTTCCGAGGCACTGGGCTGATGGAGATGGCCTCTTACCGTACCCTACTGCTCTGAAGATGGGCTGATTCCTCCACTCACTGCTCCCGATCAAGCCTAGTCATAACCAATAGACCCCAAGCCTTAGGTTGAAGATAAATTTTGAAAGACTTCCTCTCATTTTCTTCAGGTCATGATGAGTACATGAAAAAATTAAAATAGAGCAACACGTGGGGGCTTTCAAGATGGTGGCGTGAGAGGTGAGATGGAGAGCTCCTCCCCAAACTACAAACAGTACAAAAATATAGTTAATTAATACAACTATCCTTGGAACAGCAACAAGAAAGAAGGCTGAACCAGACTGCCAACAGACCTCACGAACAGAGCAGACCTCACGAAACAAGAGTAACGTAGGAAAGCCTTAATCTGGCGGGACCCAAGCCCCTCCCCAACCCCAGCTCACCAGCGGGAGGAAGAGAAACGGAGCGGGGGAGGGGTGCAACACTGGGACTGCTGAGCGCCTAACCCTGGAGAGCTGCTTTGTGAGCAGAATCCTATAGCATGTGGTGCTCTGGACGTTCGGGAGCTCGGGAGCTCGGACAGGCAGAGTGCTTGAGAAATTGACATTCTGGCCGTTTGTGGAGGATGGGATCCACACTGGCCGCTCTGTGTCAGAGGAAAGGCAGGCGGTCTGAGAGGCTTCCTAGCAGTGAGAGGGCTGCTGAAGGGGTGGGGTGTGCACGGAGCTTGCTGTGCGGGAGAAGGGGGAGCTGCACAAGGTTGTCTGGGTGCGCTCTGCCCAGCTGGTTGGGAACTTTGGGGAGCTTCAGGTGCTCCATCCCCCTGGCTGCATACTCAGCTCCGAGGCCCCACACTGTGACACACACCCTGCTGAGCCTTTCTAATGGCCTGCAGGCACCTGTTCACAAACTCGCGGTCACTGCGCAGGCGTCAGGCCAGCCAGAGGGAGGCCCCGCCTACAACAGCTAGAGATGCAAAGCACAGAGGCTTACACGTGTGTGCTTGGCCCACTGGCTCTGACACTGGACACAGGCACCGCAGACGGGAATCAGGAAAAAGATCTCTCCTCCCCACAGGCACCAGCTCCGCTCCCCTATGACCCCCAACCTCACTCTAGGGGCTGAGCAGCTTCAGAGACTAGAGTTCCTGCACACTAGTGGGCACCACACAGAAATACAAAATGACAAAAGAACATGGTTCAGACCAAAATCTCACAAACCCCAGAAAAAGGGTCAAATGAAACCAAACTCACCAATCTTCCTGAAAGAGAGTTCAAAATAAAAATTATAAACATGCTTATGGAGGTTCAGAAAAATATTCAAGACCTCAGGAATGAATTTAAGTTGAAATTCATCCCATGCTCCTGGCTAGGAAGAATTAATATTGTCAAAATGGCAATCCTGCCTAAAGCAATCTACAGATTCAATGCAATCCCTATCAAAATACCTACCTCATTCTTCAATGAACTAGCGCAAATAGTTATAAAATTCGTATGGAACCACAAAAGACCCCGAATAGCCAAAGCAATCCTGAGAAGGAAGAATAAAGCAGGGGAATTATGCTCCCTGACTTCAAGCTCTACTACAAAGCCACAGGAATCAAGACAATTTGGTACTGGCACAAGAACAGACCCATAGACCAGTGAAACAGAATAGAGAGCCCATATATAAACCCAAGCATATATGGTCGATTAATATACGATAAAGGAGCCATGGATATACAATGGGGAAATGACAGCCTCTTCAACAGCTAGTCTTGGCAAAACTGGACAGCTACATGTAAGAAAATGAAACTGGATTATTGTCTAACCCCAAACACAAAAGTAGACTCAAAATGGATCCAAGACCTGAATGTAAATCATGAAACCATAAAACTCTTAGAAAAAAATATAGGCAAAAACCTCTTGGACATAAACATGAGCAACTTCTTCATGAACATATCTACCCGGGGAAGGGAAACCAAAGCAAAAATGAACAAATGGGACTATGTCAAACTAAAAAGCTTCTGTACAGCAAAGGATACCATCAGTAGAACAAAAAGACATCCTACAGTATGGGAGAATATATTCATAAATGACATATCCAATAAGGGATTGACATCCAAATTATATAAAGAGCTCATGCACCTCAACAAACAAAAAGCAAATAAGCCAATTAAAAATGGGCAGAGGGGCTGAACAGACGCTTCTCCAAAGAAGAAATTTAGATGGCCAACAGGCACATGAAAAGATGTTCCACATCACTAGTCATCAGAGAAATGCAATTAAAACCACAATGAGATATCACCTCACACCAGTTAGGATGGCCGCCATCCAAAAGACAAACAACAACAAATGTTGGCGAGAATGTAAAGAAAGGGGAACCTTCCTACACTGCTGGTGGGAATGTAAATTAGTATAATCATTATGGAAAGCAGTATGGAGGTTCCTCAAAAAACTAAAAATAGAAATACCATTTGACCCAGGAATTCCACTCCTAGGAATTTACCCTAAGAATGCAGCAGCCCAGTTTGAAAAAGACATATACATCCCTATGTTTATCACAGCACTATTTACAATAGCCAAGAAATGGAAGCAGCCTAAGTGTCCATCAGTAGATGAATGGATAAAGAAGATGTGATATATATACACAATGGAATACTATTCAGCCTTAAGAAGAAAACAAATCCTACCATTTGCAACAACATGGATGGAGCTAGAGGGTATTATGCTCAGTGAAATAAGCCAGGCAGAGAAAGACAAGTATCAAATGATTTCACTCATCTGTGGAGTATAAGAACAAAGAAAAAACTGAAGGAAAAAAACAGCAGCAGACTCACAGAACCCAAGAATGGACTAACAGTTACCAAAGGGAAAGGGACTGGGGAGGATGGGTGGGAAGGGAGGGATAAGGGGGAAAAAGGGCTATTACAATTAGCACACATAATGTAGTGGTGTGGTAGTGGGGTGGGGGATATGGGGAAGGCAGTATAAAACAGAGAAGACAAGTAGTGCTTCTATAACATCCTACTACGCTGATGGACAGTGACTGCAATGGGGTATGTGGTGGGACTTTGTAATAGGGGGAGTCTAGTAACCATAATGTGGCTCATGTAATTGTATATTAATAATAGCAAAATAAAAATATATATTTTAAAAAATAGAGCAACATGTTAGAAAGTAATTGTAGGTGACTTCCTACTGAGAAGTTGGGAGGCCTCTCTCAATGACAAGGTTATTACCACCATGTAAAGATCTTGGGAAGTAGCATCCCAGACAGAGAGGACAAACAGCAAGTACAGAGGCCTGCAGGCCACTGCATGGTGCATCTACAGCACAGAGAGGTCACCATGACTGCAGCACAGAGAGCCTGGGGGATAAGTGGCATATGGCGAAGGAGGGGCAGGCAGCAGGCACAAGATACAATAACATCGTAGGGAAGGGGGTACAGATTGATTCTAAGTGCAGTGGAAAAGCGCTCAAGGGTTTTAAGGAGGGAAATGAATAATCCCGTTTATATTTCAATAAAATCACTCTAGATGCTCTGACAAACAGGAGTGCAAGTGGGAGATCAGGGAGGATGCTTATGTAGTAATCTAGGCTAGAGATGAGGCTGATCTGAACTAAGGTGGGAGCTGGGGATGAAAAACAGACTCAAGGCATAATTTAGAGATAAAGTGACAGAATGTATTGATGGACTGTGAGAGGAGAGGGGAAGAAAAAATCAAGGTTGTATAATTCGTAAGAATGTAAGCTGTACTGATTCTCTTTAATGTGTACCATGGATCTGGCACCACTGGCTCAATTAACCCTCACAGCTCTGAGAGGGAAGTACTATCCTTATCCTCCACTTTACAGATGAAAAAAACTGAGGCTCAGAGAGATAAAGTAACTAGCCCAAATTAGACTAGGATTTGTGCCTCCAATGATCTGCACCTTTCAAGATTCCACAGGGTCTGGGATCCTGTTCCAGCGGGAGCTGCGAAGTCATACTTCACAGAGAGCCCTTCCAGGGATCCAAGCACTCTGGTGGTAAACTAAACATTCTGTGAAGTAAGTGAGGCTGAAGCACCACACTGGGAAATCCAAGGGCGCATGTCATGTGCAATCTGTTTTACATCAGTCACCCAGGGTTATTTCAGTCTTGTGATCTCACACGCCCTGTGATATGATGGGATGTGACAAGGCCAGCCAAGGAGATCCTACTGGCAGCAGCACAAGCTGGCAGTTGTATTATTGTCATTATTATTGTATTATAATTACTATTATTATTACTTGTTTCAAGTAGCTCTTTCCCATTGAGAGCCACTGCCAATTTCTAACACCAAATGGTCAACAACAGTGGTTAATGTATTGGATATGTGGTATATGGAAAAGAGCATGATTGTCGGAGAATGAAAGACTAGGACTCAGACTGGGCTGACCTTTTTGGGAGGTGCAAGGCCTTGCCAGAGGTTCTTAACTCTCTAAGTCTCTAGTTTCTTCTTCTCTAAAGCAGGGTAACAAAACCACCAACTTCAGAGGGCTTTGTAGGGATTATATGAATGATCTGTGTGAAGGGCTTAATACTGCAGAGCAAAAGAAAATTACTCAATAGAAGCCCATCATTATCATCCTCCTCTTCAAATACTAAAAGAACAGTTGCAGCCTTCTCTTCCTAGGAGAGGGTAGCTGTAGAATTCCTTAAGAAATTCTGTGAATTTAAAATTCAGAAAATCCTACAACAGTTCAACAATTCGTTACAAAGAGATGGGTGTTTAGCACAAAATTCTTGGCTCCACCCAAAGCTCACAAGATCCACCTCTGGAATAATATGTACAAGGTGAACTGTTAAACAGACACCAGAGCTTGCCAACTTCACAGTCTTGTGAAAGTGAAGTTATCACATCTTTAGGGCTACAAAGTTGAAAAGGCTTGTCTTTTACTGTGAGGAACAAAATGAAACGCTGGGCAAATGGGCCAGGTTGGGCTTCAGAAGTCTCATCTGTGAAACTGCAATAATGTCTTCCACTTAGGAGTGTTGCAAAGATTAAGTAAAATTACTCCACAAACGTTACCTTCCCTCTGTTTCCCCCATCCCCAGCTCAGTGTAGGGATCAAGCAATGATGGTCTGGAGGTTTCTATTGGCCAGGTTGAGACTGAGATGGCCTGTTCTTAAACAGCACAAAGCTAGCTTCCACAGAAGGTCTACACATCTCATGAATACAGAATAGGCTGACTCATTAAAAGTATATGGAGAGAAACAAACCAAGAAGCAGCTCATGAGATACCCTCTTCCCTACTCTACTGCTGAAGACCCTGTAATTTTTTTACTGTAAAAATGCATATTTAGATCAATCCAAAAAGAAGGCAGTGTGAGAGGTGAGAGAGGCTTCCTCCTAAAACCACATATAATACAAAAATATAACTAATTCTGAAAGAGCAGCAGGAAAGAGGATGCGCCAAACTGAATACACTGGAGAAAAGAATAAACCTCACGGAAAAGGGTAATGTACCAAAGCTGTGGACCCGCAGGACCCAAGCCCTTCCCCCACCCCAGCTCACCAGCAGGAGGAAGAGAAACAGAGCAGGGAAGGAGTGGAGGCCTGGGACTGCTGAATACCTAACTCCGGAAATCTGATCTGGGAGCACAAACCTACATTTCATGGTGTTTTCATTGTACTTTGGGGAGTAGGGGGTTGGAAAGCTAAGGCAGAATACTGGAGAGACAGAAATTCCAGCCACTTGTGGAAAGCAGGGATCCATATCTGGCTGCTCTGGGACAAAAGAAAGGTGGGCAGTCTGAGAGACTTCCTAACAGCAAGAGGGCTGGTAAAGGGGCAAGGATTGCACAGAGCTTACTGCTCAGGAGAAAGGACAGGTAGACAAAATTGTCCAGTCCACTCTACCCAGCAGGTTGGGAACTTTCACAATTTCAGGAGCTCCAGCTCCCTGGCTGGCTACAGAGCTCTAAGGACCCCCTCCGTGATACGCAGCCTACTGAGCGTTTCTCCCAGCCAAACCCACCTGGCTCACAAACAGGCAAACCCTACCCTGGTGTTAAGCCAGCCAGAGGGAAGCCCTGTCTACAGCAACTACAAACACAAAGAACAGAGGCTTACACCTGTGTGCTCAGCCCACTGGTTCTGGCAGTGGAGACAGTCATAGCAGGCGGGAAGCAGGAAACAGCTCTTTCCTCCCTCCAGGCACCAATACCGCTCCCCTGTGCCACCCAACATTACTTCAGGGGCTGAGAAGCTCCAGAGAGTAGAGCTTCCGAGCACTAGAGGGCGCCATATACAAATATGAAATGCCAAAGGAACCTGGTTCAAAGTGAAATTATGAATACAACCTCTAAGAAAAATTCAAATGAAATTGACCTCATGAATCTGCCTGAAAGGGATTTCAATAAAAATCATTAACATGCTCATGGAGGTACAGAAAAATATTCAAGAACTTAGGAATGAATTCCAGTCGGAGATCCAATCATTATGGAACACACTATCAGAAATGAAACACAATGGAAAGTTTTAAAAGCAGATTTTAAATGAAACAGAAAATTAAAGAAGAGGAATACAAAGAAGCTGAGGCACAGAGAGAAAAAAGGATCTCTAAGAATGAAAGAATGTTGAGAGAACTGTGTGACCAATCCAAATGGAACAATATTCACATTATAGGGGTACCAGAAGAAGAAGAAGAGAGAAAAAGGGATAGAAAGTGTCTGAGGAGGTAACTGCTGAAAACTTCCCCAGTCTGAGGGGAGGAGATAATCTCTCAGACCATGGAGGTGCACAGATCTCCCAACACAAAGGACCCAAGGAAGACAACACCAAGACATATAATAATTGAAATGGCAAAGATCAAGGATAATGACAGACTATTGAAAACAGCCAGAGAGAGAAATAAGATCACATACAAAGGAAAGCCCATCAGGCTATCATCAGACTTCTCAGCAAAAACCTTACAGGTGAGAAGGCAGTGGCATGATGTATTTAATGCAATGAAGCAGAAGGGCCTGGAACCAAGAATACATTATCCGGCAAGGTTATCATTTAAATTTGAAGGAGGGATTAAACACTCTCCAGATAAGCAAAAGCTGAGAGAATTTACCTCCCACAAACCATCTCTACAGTGTATTTTGGAGGGACTGCTATAGATGGAAGTGTTCCTAAGGTTTAATAGCTGTCACCAGAGGTAATAAAACCACCATAAAGAAAGTAGAACAGTTAATTACTAAGCAAATGCAAAATTAAATCAGCTATCCCCAAAGTCAGTCAAGGGATAGACAAAGAGTACAGAATATGATACCTAATAGAAAGAATCAATGAAAAAAGAGCTGGTTCTTTGAGAAAATAAACAAAATAGATAAACCCCTAGCCAGACTTACCAAGAAAAAAAGAGTCTACTCACATAAACAGAATCAGAAATGAGAAAGGAAAAATCACTACGGATTCCACAGAAATACAAAGAATTATTAGAGAACACTATGAAAAATTATATGCTAACAAAGTGGATAACCTAGAAGAAATGGATAACTTTCTAGAAAAATACAACCTTCCAAGGCTGACCCAGAAAGAAACAGAAAATCTGAACAGATCAATTACCAGCAATGAAATTGAACTGGTAATCAAAAACCTACCTAAGAACAAAACCCCTGGACCAAATGACTTCACTGCTGAATTTTATCAAATATTTTGTGAAGACCTAAGACACATCCTCCTTAAAGTTTTCCAAAGAGTTGAAGAAGAGGGAACAATTCCAAGCTTATTCTATGAGGACAGCATCACTCTAATAACAAAACCAGGCAAAGACACTGCAAAAAAAGAAAATTACAGACCAATATCCCTGATGAACATAGATGCAAAAATACACAACAAAATACTAGCAAACAAAATTTTAAAATATATCAAAAAGATCATCCACCATGATAAGGTGGGATTTATTCCAGGGATGCGAGGATGGTACAACATTCGAAAATCCATCAACATCATCCACTACATCAACAAAAAGAAGGACAAAAACCAAATGATCATCTCCATAGATGCTGAAAAAGCATTGAACAAAATTCAGCACTCACTCATGATAAAAACTCTCAACAAAATGGGTATAGAGGGTAACTACCTCAACATAATAAAGGCCATATATGACAAACCCACAGCCAACATTACACTTAACAGCAAGAAGTTGAAAGCTTTTCCTTTAAGATCGGGAATAAGACAAGGATGCCCACTCTCCCCACTTCTATTATAGTACTGTAGGTCCTAGCCATGGCAATCAGACAACACAAAGAAATAAAAGGCATCCAGATTGGCAAGGAAAAAGTTAAACTGTCCCTGTTTGCAGATGACATGATATTGTACATAAAAAACCCTAAAGAATCCACTCCAAAACTACTAGATCTAATATCTGAATTCAGCAAAGTAGCAGGATACGAAATTAATATGCAGAAATCTGTGGCATTCCTATATCCTAAAAGTGAACTAGCAGAAAGAGAAATCAGGAAAACAATTCCATTCACAGTTGCATCAAAACGAATAAAATACCTAGGAATAAACCTAACCAAGGAAGTGAAAGACCTATACTCTGAAAACTACAAGACACTCATGAGAGAAAATAAAGAAGATACCAATAAATGGAAACACATCCTGTGCTCATGGATAGGAAGAATTTATATTGTCAAAATGGCAATCCTGACTAAAGCAATTTACAGATTTAATGCAATTCCTATCAAAATACCAATAGCATTCTTCAATGAACTAGAGCAAATCATTCTAAAATTCATATGGAACCACAAAAGACCCCGAATAGCCAAACTAATCCTGAGAAGGAAGAGTAAAGCTGGGGTGATTATGCTCCCCAACTTCAAGCTCTACTACAAAGCCACAGTAATCAAGACAATTTGGTACTGTCACAAGAACAGACCTATAGACCAATGAAACAGACTAGAGAGCCCTGATATAAACCCAACCATCTATGGTCAATTAATATATGATAAAGGAGCCATGGGCATACAATGGGGAAATGATAGCCTCTTCAACAACTGGTGTTGGCAAAACTGGACAGCTACATGTAAGAGAATGAAACTGGATTATTGTTTAACCCCATACAGAAAAGTAAACTCGAAATGGATCAAAGACCTGAATGTAAGTCATGAAACCATAAAACTCTTAGAAGACAACATAGGCAAAAATCTCCTGAATATAAGCATGAGCAACTTCTTCCTGAATGCATCTCCTCAAGCCAGGGAAACAAAAGCAAAAATGAACACATGGGACTACATCAAACTAAAAAGCTTCTGTAATGCAAAGGACACCATCAACAGAACAATAAGGCATCCTACAGTATGGGAGAATATATCTGTAAATGACATATCTGACAAGAGGTTAACATCCAAAATATATAAAGAACTCACATGCCTCAACACCCAAAAAGCAAATAACCAGATTAAAAAATGGGCAGAGGATATAAAGAGACAGTTCTCCAAAGAAGAAATTCAGATGGCCAACAGGCACATGAAAAGATGCTCCACATCACTAATCATCAGGGAAATGCAAATTAAAACCACAATGAGATATCACCTCATACCAGTAAGGATGGCCAGCATCCAAAAGACTAAGAACAACAAATGCTGGCGAGGATGAGGAGAAAGGGGAACCCTCCTACACTGCTGCTGGGAATGTAAGCTAGTTCAACCATTGTGGAGAGCAGTATGGAGGTTCCTCAAAAAACTAAAAATAGAAATACCATTTGATCCAGGAATCCCACTCCTTGGAATTTACCCAAAGAATACAACTTCTCAGATTCAAAAAGACATATGCACCCTATGTTTATCGCAACACTATGTACAATAGCCAAGATATGGAAACAACCTAAGTGTCCATCAGTAGATGAATGGATAAAGAAGATGTGGTACATATACACAATGGAATACTATTCAGCCATAAGAACGAAACAAATCCTACCATTTGCAACAACATGGATGGAGCTGGAGGATATTATGCTCAGTGAAATAAGCCAGGCAGAGAAAGACAAGTGCCAAATGATTTCCCTCATTTGTGGAGTATAAGAACAAAGCAAAACTGAAGGAACAAAATAGCAGCAGACTCAGAGACTCCAAGAAGGAACTAATGTTACCAAAGGGGAGGGGTGTGGGAAGGCGGGTGGGGAGGGTGGGAGCAGGGGATTGTGGGGTATTATGTTTAGTACACATGGTGTGGGGGATCAAGGGGGAAACAGTGTAGCACAGAGAAGGCAAATAGTGAATCTGTGGCATCTCACTACACTGATGGGCAGTGACTGCATTGGGGTATGGGTGGGGACTTGATAATATGGTAAAAATAGTAATCACATTGTTTTTCTTTCATTAATGAAACCTTCATTAAGAGTGTATATCAATAATACCTTAATAAAAAAAATTTTAATGCTTATTTATAGCTTTGATTTTTCCATGAGCTTTGGCACATCTTACCTCATGTACTAATGGCCACAGCCCCAGGGTGGGCAAGGCAGATGGTATTAGTCTGTTTCACAGATGAGGAAACCAAGACACAGAAGGGCAAAGTGATTTAACTAGGGTCACACCACAAGTCTGCAAATGGACTCTGATGAGAACTCAAGTTTCCTACTTCTAGTCCACAAGCTTCTCTACCACACCTTATAACTCACATCCATAAGCAGGAAAGCCTGCATGGCTCCTTTAATTTTAATGTGTTAGGAGTTACAAACCGAGCCATTGGGCCTTGAGGGTCCACTCTTCAGTTCCTGCAGGTGCACAGGACCTTGCTCTAACCATGCAGGGCAATTTGCTGGGGTCTCAGGCCGAATCCAGGCCTGCTGCCTCTTCTGCCATGAAAGTGACATTATGTTCCTGCCTTCACTTTTCTTGAGTTTCCTCTGCCATTTACGCAGTTCTCTAAATCTTGCTACTCTAAGAGGTCACTTTGATGAGCTACGTCACCACCCCCTGGGAGCTTGTTAGAAATGCAGACTCTGATTTCACTGCAGAGCTTCCAATACAGAATTTACATCTTAACATGATTCTCAGGTGATTTATATGCATATTAAATTTTAAATAAGCATTGCTCTCAAAAACTCAAAATGTGTTCAATAAACAGTCAGTGAAGAATGTGGGATGCTGATAAAATATGCCCACTGGCAGTGAGGATGCAGTTACTGAGTTGCTTCAACCTTCAATCGTCTGTCCATTAATTACACCAACTTTTAATCATGGCACGTGGTATAAAATAAATATTTGTCAAACAAATCGATGATTGGTTATTTATCAGTCTGTGTATAGTGTCTGCCCATCTCCCTTTTCTCCCAAATGCTCCTCTACTCTAGACAATTAAATGAATTAGTACACATGAAGGATTTTGAACTGTGCCTGGCACATAAGTGCTCGGCAAGTGTCAAACATTATTATTAGTATGCCATGAAGGTAGCCGCATTCATAACCAGTCACTTTGGCTTTGAGAAGGAGTGTGTCATAAGGGCCACCTTGGAACTTGGTGGGAATGCCACCTGGTTGAAGAAATACAAACTTATCTTAAGAAACAGACACTCTGAAACATACTTTGTAATGCACAGAAAAATTATTCCAGTGGATTCCAGGGAAATGATTAAGTGTCCAGGAGAGGTGGGCTGACAGACTATCAGTGTTGGTATGTAAACTATGTTTGGCATAGTACTGAAAAGCAAAGTACTTCCTCATATCTGTATCTGCCTCTCCTACTATTGATATGAAGATAAGAACCACTGAGGTAATGAATCATGGTGGCGAGAAGGACTTGGTGGGCAGACCTACTCAATCTAGTCAGACAGACACTGCTGATTCAAAGGGAATCTTAAATGTTAATGAGCCTTCACTTGCTAACCACACCTCCTCCCTCATGCCTTGTTCTTTCCACTGTACTAACTTTGCTCTTGCCATTAATCCATCCTCACTTCTACTCCCATCCATTAAAAATCGGCTCAAATTCAACCCACTCTCCATCACCATGCTTCAGCCCAGGGTCTTTTCTTCTTCATCCATTTGACAGCTTGGTGTTACTTATTATTTAATTTTTCTATTAAATTACCCAACTTTCACTAAAAATTCCACCGGGACAGAGATTACACTTGACATTTCTTTGAGCCCTCCCATGTGCCTAACACTGTCCCTTGCACTGAACAGGAGTTCAGTGTTTATGGATTGATCCAGCTATTTTTACAAACAAATAAGAGAAAGACAAGAGATCTCAGATGGTTTTTCTATCACTTTTAATGAAATAACTGCATTTCTATAACACTTAATACAATCAGCTTTCAGTATTTTAAGCTACATTTATTTTCCCAGTGCTAAACTTATATTGGGTAGTTTTTCTAGACAGTCAAACCATCATATTTTCTGCTCATTCCTATTATCATCAAATTATAAGAAAGCCTTCTCCGAGGCATAGTTTTAAGTTCTATATAGCTCTTCATCACTAATATTTAGTGAACTCTCACTAAATACTAAGGGCTGTGCTGAATGCTTTAGATGCATTAATCATCACGACAATGTAGTGATGTTGGCACTATTATGACCCCAACTAAAAGAAGAAACAGGCTCTGGGAGGATAATTTACTCAAGGTCCCAAAGCTAGGAAGTAGTGGAGCCAGTGGAACCCATATCTTGTCCCCCATGAGAACTTAGATGTTTACCCATATGTTCTGCTGTCTCTGCATAAGTTTCCTTTATCTTTCAGAAACATGAAAAGGTTATCTAATAAACTGATGCTGGTTTGTTATCTAATGCCAAAAAGCCAGTTCAATGAACTACTCAAAGGAAAACTCTACCTGTAGGGCAATTCAGCTCAGGCTATAAAACACACTCTCTAGGCTGATTTTTGGCATAAATGTCAAGGACAAAATAAATTTTTTGCTGATTAAAAGAAAAAACTCTCCATAGCAGCTATTAAATTTTGCAGCTGAAGAAAGGGGGCATTCATCGGAGTTGGCTTTTTGGTCCTTAATCATAATGCCTAAACTCCTATTAGTTTTAGAAAAACAAAAAGTAGTTTTTTTCTCAATGTGTCAATAGAATGCAGTCCTTCTCAAAACAATGTTAAATAAAAATGAGGCATTTTAAAAAAGTGCTTGAAGAGAAGCAGTTCTACCCTTTGACCCTGTGTATTGAACCCATCATCTCAAAGATATTTCAAAGTATTTTTGTCCTATTAATTACTCTCTAGGTATTTCTGTCTTTTGTAGGAAGTGTCAGTTAAAAAAAATCATCAAGATATTGCATTAACATTATTGCATTAATATTGATCTTTCAAGACTAACTGGTTTTATTTACTTGGCAAATTTACTCACTCTAACATGAATGGTTAAAGACACTTCCTCATGCTGGCCTCCATCTCCGGGCTGGATGGAGTCTGCAGAACATACGGGACAAAGCCAATGTGGCCTCTGATGGCACTGTCTGTGCACAGATCTGCAGACCAGGAATGAGGCCCCACGACACTCCACAGAGCCCTGGGCAGACTATGAAACCATTCCCCACACGCAGCCTTGAGCCTCACTACTTGTGTGGGCAGCATTTGGCCCGTTCTCTATTTACACAAACTCCCTAACGGTCTCTGGCACTGCTGAAGTCTCAGAGGGAGGCACAGTACATAGAGTGTTCCACATGAAAATCTTTAAACAAAAGGAATTAAAGAAAATCCCTGTTTAATAGTAAGGTTTTACCAAGCTCCTAAATTCTCGAGAGTACGTGAAATACTAACTCTCCCCAAATGGGAGCACAGAGCTTGCCTTGTTTCATTCATACCATCAGGTCACAAATGCTCTAGAGGGTAGCATGCCTCATTCTTAAGAACCTACTGAGATTCTTCAAAAAGAGTCCTTAAAAAAAGCACAGAGTCTGGAGCCAAACAGATCTGTGTTCAAATTCTGGTTTTGACACTCTCCAAGTCTCAGGTACAACTGGGGATAACAAAGGTAACTACTTCATTAGATTGTTGTGTGGTTTATGTATTATAATGTATTTACTCCTAATAAGCATGTCTGGTCGTGGTTGTTGATATATAGCCAGGCTTCCACCATCCCGACTCGTGGAGGGACCCTTCAGCAGAAAGTGTAAAATGGTGTATCTCGAACACAAATTCCTAAAAACTCCTCCTGTTCCACCCAGACTCTGGCTTGGTTTACCACAGGTGCCAGGGCACCTGAGTCAGTTAGCAATGAGAACAGCCACAAGGAGACACTAAAGAAGCCAGGGAGATGGGATGGCAAAAGGGCTGCCTGGCTTTGGAATACTAGCTCTACCCCTGCAGCCAGCTTTCTCATCCTCTCTGCCCAGCTCTAGGCTAGGAAAACAGCACGAAGGGATTCTTTCCCCATCCTTCATCACTATCCCAATGGCCTTGGACTCTCCCAGATAATCCCAAGCCAGCCATATTGCTTGCCCGCCTCACTGTGCTGGCACAGATCTTCCCATAATGCCCTAGGGCTTTCCCCACAACCACGGCAGTTCCCCAGGAGCAGGTGGCAACCACTTCCCCCTCCACCAGCCACAGCCATTTCCCAGACCAGAGCCCACCCATGAGGACCAGAGTTCCATCTGCCACATGTCTCCATTTCCCTGGACAGCCAGTCCCAATTTCACATCACACACTACTTTTGGATAAGGTAAAATGCTGATGGGGTGAGTAAACATGATACAATTTTTTATTATTTTTCCCTGGCTTCCATGGAGCATAGATCTCATAATCCACTTTAAGTCTAACAATAAAGTATTAAGTAAAATGATGATAAACTAAATCAACTTAATGGATATTTAATCCTGTTTACAATATTATTAAGTAAGAAATCATTAATATTCTAGATTAGAAAAAAAATCAGAAAAGACATACACCAAAAAATGAAAAGTGTTTTTTTCTTTGATTGTAAAATTACAACCACTTTTAATATTTTTTCTTCCTTCTTGCTTCTTTGTATTTCTAACTTATCTGTAATATATATTCAGTAATTCATTGATTAAACAAAAACTCTTGAGCAACTAACACGTGTCAGGCTGGTGCTGGATGCCAGAATTACTATGGAGAACAAAGCAGATTTACCCTCATGGAACAAACAAGACCAGAGGAGAGGGGAGACATTAATCAATTAATCACAAAAAGATAATTATAAACTGGGACAGGAGCCATGAAGGAAAAGTATAGGGCACCATGACCAAATGTAAGAGGGAACCCAGCCTCTGGTCTAGGGTGGGTGCAGGGAAAGCGGCCCTGAAGACGTGCTATCTAAAATAAAGCTGGTTTATGGAAAGAAGAATTTAAGGAGGAAGGAGGGAGGGGAAGAGGCCACTGCAGGCAGAGGATCAGCGCAGGCCCTGAGACTGGACCAGGCACACAGTGCAGGAACTGAGAGCCCATCCGGTAGCCAGGCTGAGCCATGGAAGAAACTACAGTGAGATGAGGCAAAAAGCAGACAGGGGCTCTGGTAGGAGAGGTGGGAGTTTTGGTCTTTATTCTTGATGCAGTAGGAAACTTTGAAGCACAGGAATAAAATGATCTACTTTGGCAATGAGCACGTATTACTCCTGGCAACTGTCTCCCTTCTTTCTGCCCTGTCAGCAGCCTTGGAGTCCCTAGATGAAGGCCAGGTGGAAGCAAGAGCTGGCTGAGCAGAACAGCAGGAGGTGAGACCTGCGAGCTGGCAGAGCAACCTTTTGTCTGGGAACAGAGTGTACAGTGAGTGCTGGGCAAAGGCAATTACACTGGCACAATGTTCAAAACTCTATTTTATCTTAAAACCTGTAACCAGTGTTCCAGAGAACAAATGGCAGGTGTATTTACATTAAATATGAAACTCACTCAATCCTGTGTTTGTGAGGCTCTTTCATTCCCAGCTTCAGTGGGGTTTTGTAGTCTGTTATCTCTTATTACCACGTCATTAGGCTTTTCCTCAATCCCTACCATTGCCCCGCCCCCTACCACTTTCATACTTTCTCCACAAGTATGTACCACTTGCTTTTCCACCTTGATGAGCCCTGTTGAGAAGTGCCTGGCCCAATGAATGCTCTTTTAATCCTCTTCCCTGACACAATAGTAGCCAGATCAGACGGATCATTTTGCAGTTATTGTTCATGCAAAAAGGAAGGTTATGAAAACCTACCAGGGCAGCATTTTCCTTAAAAGTTCTCAGCTGCAGAGGATACTGCACAGAAGAAAAAGAGGAGAGGGATTTTTATTTTTAGTTATAAGCTTTGGAAGCAGCATAAAAAACAGGTTCTGGAGGTCAGGTATGGATTGGGGATCAAACAACCAGATCATTCTAGTGTGTCTGATAGGAAAGGAATGTCAGGAGCTGAATCAGACTTCCCAGAGGGACACCACATGTGTACTCTTAGGAGCAGATCCCACACAGTTTCCTAGCAGGAGATCCTGGCCTTCAGTGAGGGAGTACTCTTCCTTGGGCAGGTCTGACCTGAATCTTGCAGGATATTTAGCATACTTGGTTTGGGGTCATCAAGTGCCAATAGTAGCACATTCCTTCATAAGCAACCAACACACGCCACGCCCCGCCAATCTGAGACAATCAAAAATGTTTCCAAGCCCAGAAGAACAGCACCACCTCAGGGGAGAACGACTGACAGAGCAGCAGTTCCCACAGGCTGGCAAGCAGGCACCTTCTATCTTGACTAAGCAGGGAAGGAGTGGGTGGGAAATCTTATGAGCTCTAAGTTCTCAGTAGTAACAAAAAGTGACTGAAACTTTCTTCATGGAGTTTCCTCTGTTCCCTATTCTCCAACTCTGCTATGAAAACCCTATCCTTTCCTCAAGGTACACCTAAGGTGAGCCCTCTCCACAGAGCCTCGTTTTCTCCCTGAATAACTCGGCTCTCCAAACACTCTTTGCATACATCTTCCTAGACCCTTGTTCCCTACACCACACACCAGCTGGCAATGACTGTCTTACTTCCCCACCCCAGACGGGAAGCTCCGGGGGTAAAGACCATGTCTCCTTCCCATTCAGGTTCCCCGCAGACCCGGCATATGGCGTCCTGAGTCAAGACCGTGGAGTCAGAGCTGGGGTTAAATTCCAACTCTGCCATTTTATTTATGTCGTCTTGGCCAGGCCACATCTCAACCTCCCCCAGACTCATTTTTAAAGGGAAGATGAACATAATACCTACCTCCAAGTGATTACTATGAGAATTTAATGAGAAAATGCCAATCGCGATGCATGGATTCCATAAAGGATAGTGATGACCATACTGATAAGTGCTTTACAATAAACAAATAACCTTCACATGTATAATCTCATGGGATCCTGTGCCAGTTTCCCTGAGAGGTTCTCCCACACCCCATCTGCTCCCCCATGCTGCGACTGTCAATTTTAATGGTATTCATAAGCCAAGTCACATGGAAGTAACAGGAAAGAGTGAGTGACTCTGCCTTAGGGGAAGGATGGAGCAGGGATGAACAGAAAGAAGTGGGGCAGATTTAAAACAGTTTTTTAAAATGCCTCAGCCTTTGCTGATCACTTCTGAACTCATTCTTGAAGGAGGATTTGGAGTTCACCAAGCAGAGAAGAGGAGTCTGAGGGTCAGGTATGCACAAAGCATTTGGTGCTTGGACAGGTTAATAGAACAATCTGGAAAGAATCAAACTATTAAAAGCCTTGAGAGTCATAGGAGGGATGCGGACTGTCTTCCTACCTCAATTTACAGGTTCTCAGCTTTGCCTACCAGCTAGAGCACTTATTCATTCTCATTCTCTCCCTCTCTCTCTCTCTGTCTCTCTGTCCTGAAAGGTCTTGTGCCCTCTGACATGAACCGGGATGCTGTGGATGGCCTCAGCCTGACCCCAGCAGTAGCACAGAGAATGCTTCTTTCTCTCTCTCTCCTCCTCTCTACCCTCTCCTCAGGCAAGGCAGGTTTCTCCTTCCAGCCACACTTGAACATGCTTGAAGCCGTCATAGCCTTGCAGGTCTATACCTGAAATTTCACATATAATTTGTCACAACGAAAAGGCCTTTTTCTAATACAACATTTGCCTCTGTGCTTCACCTTCCTGAATACTCTGGTTCATTTCAGAGTTCTGGTTATCCAGCTGGCCCTGAAAAAGAGAAAGTGAGAGCTAATGATGTCTAATCATCTTTTTTATCTTAAAGCTCTTTTTCAAAATACCTATTTTAAAACGTACAACAGCTTCTAAAGCTTAGCCATCGCTTCTGCACACCTAATCAACAGTCCCTGATGCAGGCAGAGGGGCCTCTGACATTCATGCTTGTTCTCAGAAAAACACACCAGAGCCTTCCCTTGAACTTGAGGCTGCTCAGTTACAGAAGGCTCCCTGGGACAGGCTGGCATTTATTTACAGGGTGGTCGTGTGAGGACGTTTTGAAGTGCAGACAATAAAGTGCTGGTCGTGTGTGAAAGGCCATTAAAACCCATCAGTGTGAACTACCTTGGCCACGCCGTCCTCCTGAGTTTATTATCGTCTTTTCCCTGTTCTTATCTAAACAGCCTGGACAGCTTGTTTATGAAGGGCTCCGGAGCGGCCCCTCAGAGCAAGAAAGGTGATGACAGAATCCCAGGGTGTTGTGGCCACACTGAGCCCAGCTAAGAAAATCTCAGAGGGAGGCAGTAGGACCGGCTTTGCTTTCAGTCTAAAATAAACCAGCCCAGAAAGGTGTAGCTGGTTGCTGAGTAGTTGCTCAATAAATATACTTTGAGTAAATATGAGACAATCATCAAAGTCTCTGCCAACAGCCCAGTACAAGGTATCAACGAAGAACCAAACTCTTTCCAAAACATACAACCTACCCCTAATTCTGTCCCTCCTCTTTCCAAGAAATGTTTTTGTTTCTGAGGTTGAGTACGGGGATAACACTGAGAACTTTTGTTAAAAATATTTAAGATTTATTTGCTCCCTGAATAAAAAAAAAAAGTGGGAAATGTAAAATAAAATCCTCTAACCCAAAGGGCAATTTATATGTATATATAGTTTTTCTTTTAAAGATTTGAGATCATGTTGGAGATATAGTTTTGTGACCTCCGTTTTCACACTATGCCCTTTATCAAGCATAGAAAAATCCAGAAGCTAAATTTTCTTCACTTTTTGCCAGAAGTAAAACCACACTGCATTCCTGAAAGTGAAGCCTTTTGTTTTTTAACTAGAAACCAAACAGTTTCTGAAGAGAGAGGGAAAATAAATAAATAAATAAATAAATGGCCCAGCCAAGCAAAAATAGGGAAGATTTGGTGTCACTAGCAGAGTCTGCCCATTTCTTATCTGAAGGGCTTCTCCTCACACCAGAGGCTGTTTTGTTAATCCCAACTGAGATAAAGGATATCTGCATCTCCCGTGATTGCCAGAAGGTATCTCCTCCTCTACTCTAAGCGGCAGCATTCCAACTCGAAAAAACAGGGAGAAGGAAGAGAACTGCCCACATCATTCCCTCCCTTAAAAATCCATGTCCACCCCCAACACTAAAAAGCAGCAATCCAACATGGTAGAGAGCAGCCTCAAGGATACCGCTTCAGCCTCATGGCTAGCTAACTCTCCTTGGCCAGCCTAGAAATGGAATACGGCTGCCACAACCAACGTCATGTCATTGCTCTTTTGTGTCTCTGTCTTTGCACATGTGATTTATCCTTCTTAGACTGTTGACCCCTTCTGGTGAACACCCGCTCCTCCTTCAGGACCCAGCCTAACTGGGAACAGGTCTGGCTTTCTCCAGTTCCCTCACACAGAGCCCTGGGCTCCCACAGTACTTTGTGAATGCTGAACTTTGAGCAGTTTTCTCCCTGCATTATAGTGCTCTTTATCTTCCCCACTAGACGGTGAACTCCTGAGGGTGGAGATCAGGACCATGTCTTAATTTACCTCTGTATACCTGCACACACATGAGAGACTGTAGGAGTGGAAGGAAGACTTGCATAATGAACAGAAAAATTCAGTCTCATCCTCATGACCAAAACCTGGTATCTACAGCTTAAGCAGGAATCCCTTCCCCACCCCTAGTATATTCCTTGTATAAGTAAAAGTCTTCCCTTTAATGCTTTATGGTTTAAGCATTTTATTCATTCAGCTTTTTGTTTCCTTCTTTCCCTGAAACAGCAGCCTTAGTGATTTCACTAGTTCAAACAAAATAAAGATGAAATACTACAACTAACAGAATCTACTAACAGATATGATACCATTCTAGTGCCCAGAACAACATCTCTAAGAGGTAATTACTGTTATCTCTATTTTATAGATGAGAAAACTGAGGCTCAGGGAGTTAGGCCATTCTACAGGAGGGAGGAACAAAGTCCAGGTTCAAGTCCAGGTCTGCATACCTCGATAAAATTGAAGCCACAGGTTTTGAAACATCACAGTGAAAGAAAGGCTCAAAGCATCTCTCATTTGATTTCTTTCCCCTAAGACATCAGAAAGCACCAGTCCATGTAATGAGAAAATAATCTCCAAGCAGTCCCAAACTTGTAAGCAATGATGAATCACACACACACAATGGCTTACACAGGTGCTTTAATTCCCTCTGACACATCAATCCAGAAGCATGCAGCCCAGGGCTGGCATGATGGCTCTGCTCCACATGGAGATGTAGGCCATGACCAACTCACAGCTCACCATCCTTAGGTGGGGCTCTTAGTTCTCATGGTCCCAAATGGCAGCACCTGCCTTCTAGGCAGTCAAAGAAAGAAAGATGGAGAAGAAGGGGCAAAGGGCATCTACTAGCTGTCTCTTAAGGAATGCTCCCAGAAGCTACCTTGTAACATTTCCACTTACAGCCCACTGGCCAGAACATATATGCACAGCCATAGCCAGCTGCCAAGGGCAGCCAGTTGAAAGACCAGGTGCTCTGTCATCACAAAAGAAAAAGAACACATATTGGGAAATAACTAACACCCTCTGCCACAAATAGGAAATTAAGGAAGAGCAGAAGTTTGTTCTGGAATCACCTCTGCTCTTACCAGCAGTGAGGTAACCTTGGACAACAGGGGAGGAAGGCAGGGAAAGGGAATTAACATTTCATGAAAGCCTGTTATGTATCTGTAACTCTACTAGGCACTGGAGGCCCTACTGGGAACAAAATGGACATAGTCTCTCTTCTTAAGGAGTTTCTAGCTAGTTAGGGATAGAATAGGAATTCCAACCCACCCCACATGTATTGATTTCATAGGGCTGCATAACAAATAACCATAAATTAGGTGGCTTAAAACAACATAAATTTATTCTCTTGCAGTTCTGGATGCCAGAGTCTGAAGTCGAGGTGTCAGTGGGGCCACACTTCCTCCCAAGTTTCCAGAGGAGAATCTGCCCTTGCTTCTTCCAGCACTGGGTGGCTCCAGTCATTCCTTGGCTTGTGGTCACAACACTCCAATCTTTACCTGTCTTCCCATGGCCTTCTCTTTGCACGGCCTTCTCCTCTTCTGTGTCTTATAAAGATACTTGTCATTCGTTTGAGAGTCCACTTGAGTAACGCAAGATGATCTCATCTCGAGAACCTTAATTTAATTATATCTTCAAAGACCCTTTTTCCAAATGAGATCACATTCACAGGTTCTGGGGGTTAGGACATGGGAGCCACCATTCAACCCACTGTAACAGTAAACTAATAGAGACCAAAATCATTATCACCTGTGGCTTCAAGATATCATTCGGCAGCATCATTCATAATTCTTACTAAGTATAATTAATTCATTGTAAGCTATTCAAAACAAGCATCATTTCCTAAATAAGGTCCAGGATTACAGGATGTGGCTGTACCTTTTTAGGAGTTACCATTCAACCCATTACACTGCAAAAGCCCTGCATGACATGAACGTCCTTATCACTCTGAAACTCTGTGTTCCTAAGTCTTCTTCTACAAGCATCCATGCAGTAGCCTGAGTGGAAGGCACTATGCTGGGCACTCTGGGGGTCCTATGGATGAATTCTTATTCAGTAGTCTAGCAGAAGGTGTCAGACAAGAACACAAATGGCTGTCCAGGAGCTGAGCCAGGAGAAAGATTCCAACACAGAGATAGAAGGTCCCAGAAGGTCAGTTTTCCAGTTCAGGGATCGGGAAAAACTTCCTGGAGTGGACAGGCTCCAAAGGCTAGATCAGATTTCAAGAGGCAAGACTGGAAGTCAGAATGCTGAGATCATAGTCTACTGCCTCATCCCAATTCACCCCCGTGAGACTCTGAGAAGCCTTCCTTCACCATTCCTGTCTTCACTGATCTCTTGTCCATGTCTGCCTAAACCAGCCCATGAGCCCTTTCTGTGAACACGGCCAATGAGCTCTGCCTGAGAACAGCAAATTGTACAAATACAAACACACTGTCTTGTTCCCTAATTGTTCATCAACTATGTTCCTAGCAATTGTTCTCTGAAATATGGACATCTTGGGCAACTCACCGTTATTTACTCATCCACCTGAAAAATTCACCATCTACCTCATCACTCAAGGAGTTTAGGCAGTACAATTAGACGTCAGCACTGCTGAGAACACGAAGATGTGCAAGATAGAACCCCTGTTCCAGAGAAACAAAAAGGAGCCCAGCGAATACTGCTTAATAGAATAAGTGCCCTGAGTTATGTAACAGAGTGTGTATATCATTAAGAGAACTTGAATCAGCACACGCGAGGCCCTGTCCCTTTGAGACTAGTTTTCCCTTCCGTCTCCCACACACTTATAAACGAGGAGGCACAGTGTAAAAGTTCTTTCATATTAGAGAACAGATCATATATTTCCTGCAGCATGCCAAACACTCTCAAAGATTGCTGAAACTCTTTGAATGCTTAAAAAGAAGCCCAGGAAGTGAGACTGAGGAGAATAAACAACTACAGATCACTTTCCAGCATTTCCAACATATTTATTCTATTTTCTTCACGGTTTCATGTAGCAGTTACTCATACTGATTGACTGAAAAAAAAGAAAAGAAAACTGGAGTAAAGTTGACCCAGATGTGCAGAGCGTCTTGTTCTGGGAAAATGTACGCCGGTTTCAAGGCTTCACACACTTGAAAGGCCGCAGGAGGAAGAGGCTGGATGGACCGAGGCTTAAGTCTGAGAGTATTCAGCTGCAGTAAGAAGGTCAAGTAAAGGGTAACAGAGCTGTGATGACCTGAATCTCACCTAAAGCATCCAACCCTGGCTTTCAGGCTTTCCTAGGGACAAGGGGGTAGGGAGGGGCATGGAGTGGCTTCAGGGGGTCCTTTAATCCACCTACCACCAAACGGTATCTGAAGACAACTTCAGTACACTGCTTTTCTTCAAGCGCATACAAATGCTGTTGCCATTAATAAAGTCCACATCCGCTAAAAGTGACTGAATTTGGGGATTTCTTTTTTCATATGTACTTACTGAACTGAGAGATGCTATAAATGTAATGACCAATCTCCAGCTCAGTTTCCTAGGTTCAAAAAAAAAAAACAACCTGAGGAAAAGAATATGTGTTAAAGCTTTACAGGCTGGGAAGAGAGCACAATCCCAGGGCAGAAGCAGGAAGGGAAAAGGGGCGTGAGGTAGGAAAAGAGATGAAGCAAATACAAGGTTACATGTCAGTCAACAAGCAGCCACAACCCCACAATGAACTGCTGGCTGCTTGGTGGCCACTGGGACACGGCAGGATAGGACCCACCGGGCCTCACAACAGTCTCTCCTTCCTGGATCTCCTTGGCCGAGGCTTGCCCACGGCCTTAAATCCCTGCACTTCTGGGTTTATCAGCCAGCCCTGTGGAGGGCTCCTGGAGAAGCCAGGACCCACCCCTACCATGCTGCTCCATCTGCATGCTGGCATGGTGGGAGAAGCCTGGGCTTCTGGGGTACTGGGTGAGTCAGGCCTGGGTGCCCACTGCTGGGCACAGGTGCAGCAGAAGCTGTACAGGCTGAGCTGCAGGCTTGCCTCAGGGAATGAGTTGGTAGTAATGCCACCAGCTCTCCACAGAGCAAGTGGCCTGGGGCCCAAGAGAGGCAGGCAGGGGAGCCATTCTGGGGAGGCGCACAATCTGGGTCCCCTACAACAATCTGTGGACAACCCACATGAGTTTTTGTTACTAAAAATGGTTCTTAAACAGTATGTGCAAATCAAGGACACTTAACTACATACTCATATGCACAACACTATTTAAATATGAAAAATCCTCTACGAAGTTATTCTGCCAAAATGTTAACAGTGATTCTCACTGGAGTATGAATATTTTTTATTATCCTCCTTTTTGCTCATCAGTATTTTACCTATATAATAATAAACTTCTGTTTACAAAAGAAAAATAGGTCCTCATATAAAGAGATGCTGAGAATCACAGGCCTGAGCTCGTGAGTCATGAAGGAATCAGCATGTCTGTATACTATTTCCAGCTATGACCTCATCCTTTTCTTTGCCTGTCCTCCTCATTTATAAACAAAAGGCTCCAGCACTTTATAATGGAGCCTGGTTCAGTAGGAAACAGTTGTGTCTAGGCGGTGAAAGACCTGAGTGTAACTGCCCATCTGCCAGTTCTCAGTCATGTGATCTCAACAAGTCCAGACCTCAGTTTCCTCATCTGTAAACTGGAGGGGATAATAGACCTGCCCCATGGAATTGTTCTGAGGAGCCACTGTCATAATGTAAGTCAAAATAGTCTGGAAGCCACAATGCACGACCTATGTGTTACATATAATCTCAAAGTCCTGAGGAAAATCAGAGAGTTTGAGATGCAGGAGAATATAGATTTTGGATGTGGAAGGATTTTTAGATTCATAATAAGACTGAGGAATAATAAGAACAGATTTCTTTCTCCTGTGGTTACCAGGATGAAGAGAACTGCCCAATACGTAAGACAAGTTTTATTAACCTCCTGGCAAGAACTTTAACCTGAAATTTGGCAAGTCTGCCCACTGTGGAGCACAGAAAATACTCGTTTACCACAGTTTAAAGGGGCTTCAATGACTGAATTTTAGAACTAGAAGAGACTACACCTTCTTATAGGTAAGAAAACCAAAGCTCAGCTACCTATGCAGCATGACTTACCTGAGGTCACACACCTGTTTGTGGCAGAGGTGGCTTTTGTAACCATAAAATAACAGCTGTCACAGAGAACACAGTTAATGATTCTGTAACATCTTCCTGCGCTGATGGGCAGTGACCATACTGGAGGAGGTGAGGACTGGATAATACGGGTAAATGTTGAACCACTGTGTTGTGTATTTGAAATGTCATAAGATTGTATATCAATGATACTTTAATGAGAAAAAGTTGGGAGAGAATGTTTATAAAAAGCCCTATCTGAGTTCTGTAATAGAGATAAATATGAAGTATAATTAAAAATTTATTTAAAAAACAGGAATAAAATAACAGCTGCCCCTTGAGTGTCTGTTGGCATAGTTGGTTCCATTTCATTTTTAAAATGACCCTAGAAGGCGAGCATCAGCAGCCCTCTTTTGAGAGTGGGAAACGGCCTCAGAAAGCTAAGCAACTTGCCTGATGTTGCACAAAACCAACAGCAGGCCTCCAAAGTCCACGTTCTCTGCCTCTTAAAGCCCACCTCCAGGGGCATCCCCAAGTCCCTATCCAAAGAGCTTCTACCACACCACGGTCCTGGGCCAGGTAATACAGAACCCCCAACACGCCCCACACCTCTGCCACGGCACCTCATTTCCAGCATAAATGAGACCTAGAGCATTGGGGTGAGTACTATGGAGACAGCTGTTCATCATCTGAGAAGTTTAATGTTTTCCTTTTTAAAATAACTCTTATTTTCTGTTATTCTTCCAAAATTTAGCCCAGGAACAACAGAAGGAATACTCATTTCTGGGGGAGTCATTTTGATCACCCGGAATTCAATTTTTACGACTTTCCTCTCCTGCCTTTGGCTCTGGATAATGTGACACTGCAGTATGTGCTTTTATTTAGAAAAATTCGTGGCTTTTCTTTTGACAAAAGAAATAGCTAAACAATAATAGTCAAGTTTCATGACAACCAAAAGAGGGTTTTCTTCTTTGTGCATATGCCTCTGTGGTAAGCAAAATGGACGGTGTTATTTCAGAACCTTAAAATAAAATTAAAGCACATATGTTCTGTCAAAAGCATTGTTTGACAAGATCAAGTTACCTCAGGAGAGGGAAGCAATTTCACTGACTGTGCCTCTCTTGAACATCTGAATCTCCCCCGTGACTCTGGCGGAGAGGGTGGGGGTGCAAGGGGTTAAACCCCACCCAGGTGCATCTGGGTAATTATCCCCTGGACACTTAGGAAAGAGCTGACTGCAACTTAACCTTGAGCAGGCACAGGAGGGGTTAAGAGAGCTGACACAGCTGGATTTGCATTCAAGAGAAATCCATGGAACAGGCTGAATATCCACAAGCTGTGTGAGATTCTTGGAAAGGTCATTCAAGGCATACATAACATGTCTTTTACAAACACATGCACACACATACATACACACAAATCTTGATAGCACATGTGCTCCTGAGGTGGAACCATATGTTTCCAAAATGATCTTGGCTTTCTGCAAAAGAGGACACAGGAGGAGTGATCATTCCTTTAATCAATACCAAAGAGCAGCTCTCAGGTTATCAGGACCTATATCTGTGAGGCTGAGCATGTGTATAAACAGGCAATTTACTCTGAAACGTGGCTAGAGGTGGATGGATTTTCCTCACCAGTTTGTTTTGGTTAGTGATCTAGGAAAAGGCCTCAAAGTAATCCCATTTGCCAAGATCTGCTCTTCCTCGTACTAAAAGGTGTTGTATTCTATCTGTGCTTGGAAAAGGTCTACAGGAAATGACAGTAAGAATCCAGATGATAGAAAAGCATTCTAAACTGGAACACATGACTTACATTTGGCTGGTAATCAGTAATAATTATAATTTTCTCTTATGTACATAGTTCCAGTATTTTCAAGTACATTATTTTGATTATTAATGACATTAACAATAGCTTTATTACTTGAGGAATTAAGCTGTAACTTATGGTGAAATTTTCTCATTTTTCTTACGAGATCATTTGGGTATATCTATCATTTCTGAATCCAGTTCCTTTTTTCTAATTTTACATTATACTCTCATCTTCGCCCTCTTCTGCCCAAGTACAATCAAGGCCAGGCCAAAATGTCCACAGAATGAGCTTTTCCATGATGATGGGAGTCTATTATCACATATGCTTTTCCATGACCCAAATAACAAATCAAAAATAGATACCTTGTGACAGCTTTTTCCATCCTCAACTAGACTACTGTTTTCATGTTTTATTATTTTCAGATCTACATCCACTTCTATTCACTATATGTCAATTAGTATAAAATTGTATACACTTTGTTTCATTACCTTTGGCATTAGAAAGCTTTTTCCATATATACTGGAACTTCTAAAATAGTAAATATTCATGACTTCCAGAGCTTTATACCCACTACCTTCCAATGACTCTCATTAGCCATTCATTGAAAACTGTGCTCTCTCTCTTTGGAACTCTTTGAAATTATGTTTTTAAAAATTCATTAATCACTTACTGTCATCTAGCTCTAACACAGGATTCTAATTTTTTTCACCTTTATGATCCATACTTCCCCAACCTTGGCCATAAAAGCCATGTACGTTTATTTTTTCTAAAAAAACTCTGAAGAGTTCTGGGAAGATGGCAGTGTAAGCAGGGTGGCGGAAATCTCCTCCCAAAACCATATATATTTATGAAAATACAACAAATACAACTATTCCTAGAAGACAGACCAGAAGATACAATAAAACAGCCAGGCCAGAGCTGCACCTGCAGGGACTCAGCACCTCATGAAGCAGGTAGGTAGGATATGGGGCCGTGACGTGGCTGGACCCGAGCGCTCCCCCACACCAGCGCACAGGCAGGTGGAAAGGATTCAGAGCGGGCAGGGAGTGGAGGCACGGGCCCACCAAATAACCAGCCCTGGTGATCTGTGCCAGGAGCGCTGACACACATCATGCAGTGTATCAGAGATTGGAGAGACAGACGGGCAGAATCTGAGAGGTCTAATCCACCATAGATGCCTATTGTCTGGAGACAGATTAAGGATAGACCCCCGACAAGGATCTTATAGCATCATATCTTCCCTCAGGGAGTTTACAGTCCTCTGGTGAAGATAGTTCAAGAATGCTATCTGGTGGTGGTCAGAACTCACTTCATAGTATACTTTTTCCAACATGTTGTAAGTAATATGTACTCCAAAAGTTTACTTAAAACAATGGTTCTTTCATTCTTCATTTGTATGTGTTCTACTTGTAAAGCTTGAGCAAAACTCTATTTGTTTGTATTTGTTTCCCATAAAAGAGCAAAGATTGAAAAAAAGGCATGACCAGACAATGAAATATTATATATCACTAAAAAGAAATGAGTCACCAGCTATGAAAAGACATAAAGGACCTTAAATGATAAGTGAAAGAAGCCAGTCTGGAAAGACACATACTGCATGGTTCCAACTATGACATTTGGAAAAGGCGCAACTGTGGGGACAGTAACAGATCAGCCAGGGGTTGAGGGGAGGAAAGAGTGAATGGGCAGACACAGAGAATTTTTAGTGAAAATACTCTGTGTGATGCCATAATTGTGGATCCGTGTCATGTCCATCTGTCCAAACCCATGGAATGTGCACCACCAAGAGTCACCCTGATATGAACTGTGGACTCTGGAGGTTGATGTGTCCATGTAGTCTCAGAATTCAGAAGCAGTTTAATGTTAATGGCCAAGTAATTACATGGTCCATCATGACATATGTGCCAGTCCACCAGTAAGGATAGGCTGATAAAGCCTGCTGCTGGCCTGTGCAGGAGAACTGGTCCAATGGTTAGAGCACAGCCCAGCAGTTATAGGTCCTGGCTTTAGTTCCTGATTCCCCCACAGTTTATCCTGATGCCGGTGTTGATCAGTGAGACCACATGGAGTCTGCCAACCTAGGTGTGTGACTCCTAGCTCTTCCACTTTCTCATGGCATGCATGACTATGCACACATTTCTTAAGGCCCCTGGGCCTCGGCTTCATCTATCAAATGGAGACATACCGTTCAACACTGTTAAATGAGATGATATAGACAAAACACCTGGGTGAGAACCTCATATTGAGGATGATCAATAAGTATCAACTGGCTATCTGTGCCTCCATTTCCTCACCAATCAGTGAGGGATGCTGCACTATTTATTGCTGCTTGGAGAGCCCCTCCCACTTGCATTTTATCTTGGATGCTAGGAGAATCTGGTTGATAGGCTCTGTATTCTGCCTGGAAGTATCCTGAGCTGGATTCATAAGTTCATTAGCTATCTTGTTTGTCTTGTGTGATTATTGCAGGCTCCAGTTTCACTAATTGCTCTGCCAGAGCAAAACCTGAGCCCTTCTCCCTCCAGCCTCTTTTGATAATGCACACACTTCCTCCAGGACCTCATGGACAACCTCTGTAAGGACCTGCCCACGTTTGCCTGCCTGTTGGTTGTAGCTACATGTCCTCCTGGTCTTTGCTTTCATAGTACTCCATTTCAAAGAAGCACATAGTTCTCTATTGCTACACTACAAGCCGTCTCAAAGCTTGATGGCCTAATATAGCCACACTCAGGAAACGGGCCTTGCTAAGCCCAGCTGGGCAGCTTTTGCCTGTGGCTCTCATGGTTGAAGTCAGACAGTGGCTGGGGTAGGAGGACTGGAGTTGAACTGATTGTACATCCAAGACGGCTTGTTGACTCCCAACTGATAAGTGATCTGAGCTGTCAGCCAAAGCTCAGCCTCTGGAAGTGGTCTGGCTTCTGGTGCCATGAACCCTGACTTCTAGGATGGCATCCAAGACCAAGCTTTCCAAGAGGCAGGAGGCAGATGCTTCCAGGCAAGTTAAGAGTGGAGCCACCTACCATGTCCTAGTCATCAGACCAGCTCAGGACTCCCACAAGGACTACACCAAAAAGATGATAGGTGATAAAGACATGAACTGGTGGTTACCTTGGGGGAGGGGTTGGGATGAGTGGGTGAAATAGGTGAAGGGCATAAAGAGGCCCAAAATCTCAATCATAAAACAAATTAGTCACAGGGATGAAAGTACAGCATAGAGAACATAGTCAATAGTTCTGTGACGTCTTTCTATCTTGATTGATAGTAATGACACTAGTTGTGGTGAGTATTTAATAATGTAGATAACTGTACAATCACTGTGTTATATGTTTGAAACAAATATAATATTGCATATCAACCAAACTGCAATATAAAATATAATAACAAAAAGAAATGAATTCTCCCTCCTGATGGAGTTTAGGAGGGGCATGTCAACTGGGAAAATGTTCCTTTGTGCTTAGAAGATTCAGTCTGCTGTGGGGTAGTGATGGTGTGGCAGAGGATTGCTGTGAGGGTTTTATGACCAGCACCTGGACTTGTGCTCAGTAGTCATTGGCTGCAACTATAGTTACTGCCTACTTTGTCCCTTCCTGGAACTGAAGTTGAGGATAAATGCGTATTATCTTGTAACATAAAGTATTTTAATTGCTTTGGGAGCCTAGAATGAAGCTTCCCCTGGTGTGTGCTCAATGCTTCCACCCTTCAGACCATGTTCCCACAGCACAGCACTTTGCCTTTGAACCCTACCCACCCAGGCTTTCCATGAATTCAAATAATATTTGTTGATCAGTGAGTAAGGGCACCATAATGCTGACACTCCATTTGGGGAAAGGGGTTGAATACATATGAACATGACCATCTCTGATAATGAAAATTGCTATGAAAAAGTTCAAAACAGAACTGGAAATTGAAATACCTGGTAGTCAATGCAGATATGAGAATGAGGCCTTTGAGGTCAGATTGAGGTGATCTGAGGTGAAGACAAGGCAACCAGGTATGACATCTGGGAGGAAACTCCAGATGTGAGATTCCAGAGGGAGGGACAATAGCCATTGAGAAGGACCTAAGGGAGAATGGGCTCAGGAACAAAGACACTCACTGTGGTAAGGAAACAACAAAATATCCTCCAGTAGGGGACAAAAATACATGTCCATTCATATAATGGAATGCTCTGTAGTTACTAAAAAGGACATGGAATATGTGCCAGTAAAGAATAACTCAGAAAGTCCTAACAGCGTATATGATATGAAGGAATCAAGTAAAAAGGGAAATCACATTTACATGTACATACATATGCACACACACACATATGTGCACACACACACACATACCCTCTGCTGATTGAGAAAGCAGCTGCCATCCACTGTAACAAGGCATGTGGACTAAAATGTGGGCTGCTCAGCTAGGTGGCCGTCGGCCTGGTCTGATCTCCCATATTGGCCATTTTTTCGTTTACCTTGGGGATTCATTTAAATCAAGTATGCAGCCAGGAGTGAGGTTGTTTCCAGTAAGATACATCACTGAGGGATACATTGTGCTATTCCAGCTCATCCTAAGCCTAGCCACATACAGAGCAGAGCAGCAGAACAGCTCTGGAGAGATGTGATTTAAAATATACCATGTTACATAGTGTGACAAATCAGAGGGAATATTTTCTGAGCTGAAATATATTTTATAATTACATGGCTAAACTAAATACAGAACTGATGGTGTGCATAAATGTTTAGCTGAAAAGCCTAAAGATATATGCAAAATGACTAAGATAAAAAGTGAAATCCCTTGTATATAATGGTGAAACCTTTATCCCTTTACTTTCCAGATGATTTTACATTCTTAGATCCTCCATAAACAGTGCTTTTTTTTTTTAATGGAAGAGAGTCATGGTGAAAAATGAATTTCTTCTCTATCCTGTCTCTTTGTTGCAAATTCTACATTTCAGCTGAGAAGCCTTCCCAGATCCCTGGAAAAATAACCCAGCCATTGCAGTAGGATACTAGGTAGTAGGAGGGTTTTGTGGGATAAGGTGATGAGGTAGAAATAATGTTTAGTATATTTAATGACTGTTATCAAATGACCACACATAGCTTGGAGAAAAGGAAAAATTCAAGGCAGAAATTGAAAATAATCAGTATAACAAAATTTAGATATAAAAACTGCCAGTGTGAGTGGACTTCAATTATTATAATACATTGAGGCAGTCACTTTTATAGTTGCTCTTTAATTAGTGATTTGTAATGAACATTGCCGAACTCACAAAATTGTCTTCCACAATTTTTATGCACAGGGAAATGTTCCCTTTTCGGTTTGCGCCATAACTCACTCAGCTATTCCATTTCCTGGGATTTATAGGTGGCTGCTCTAAGCAAACTTTGTGAGGGGTACTATTTCGATATTAACCCATGTATTTACATTAATCATCGTAGTTTTGTTGATTCTGTTGCCTTGACCCTGATTCAGTCTGAGGAAGTAGCAAGGGAATCCACACATAACAATGTAAATCTTCCGAATTTCAGAGTTGAATTTCAGAATTCCCAGAAGAGGTAATAGAAAAGGAGTTAGTCTCAAGATTCCAAAAGCCTGAGTTTTAATTCTCAATGTCAAAATTTTGTCATAAACTAATAGAAAAAATGGATCAAATGTGTAATAAAGCTCAATATCAAGTTTTCCACCCTGGGATTGGATAAAGTAATTAGGGGCTGGTTAGAGAAAGGAAGACATTTCAGAGAGGCCAGTCACACACCCTAGGAAAGGTGAGGTGGGCGGTCATTCCAAACTAGGATAACCGCCAGCTGATTTCGGCATTTCTGGTTTAATTAAGATTAAAATCCATAAGATAACAGGAGTGGAGATTACTATGCATGTTCCATTTGGTATAAAAATCATACTTTGCCCACCTAAGATTGTAGCTTGTAAGATTCATACACATTTAAAGATCATTGCACATATCAATAATTATTGTTTTATAATAAATTCTTAGAAGTGGAACTTAAGGTTCATGATGGAGTGGACAGGTATTTAAATGTGACCCAGAGTCCATGTGACAATGTAATTGAGAAGCTTTGGGAGTAAGATGTATGGTGCATTTGACACACACGATGATGCCTCAAATGGTCACCATAGTCTTTGTTTTTGTGGTTAAGCTTGTTGCTGTGTATTCCCCACTTAAGTGCTTATCTGAGTGGAGAGAACAAAGTAGAAGCAACCACAGCATGGTGATTCTTCAGGACAGGGACACCCAAGAGTAAGTAGGTGGTGACAACTGGGAACAGGGTGGTTCCGGGACAAAAGACCCCTGTGGACTATAGGGAGATGAGCAGGGTCTGAGAAGACAGGCTGTTCTTAAAATGCTCAGAGAGAGAAGTGTTTTAATGTTTCCTAAACTTATTTTTATGCCCATATAAATCCCTGTCTATATGAATATGTGTGTGTGTGTGTGTGCATGTATACACAGGTATACAACTTCCATTTCACTTTACACACACACAAGCCTTGCAATAGAGTTTGTATTCTTACTGCTTTTTTTTTATTGTCCATCTGAGACTAGAATTCTCCTGCTGACTTTTAAGTCTGTCACAAAGCCAGCAGTTGACAAACAGTGGGCATTCATAAAATATAAATGAATGTATGAATAATAATTAATTACTTAGTTAATGCAAACTAACATGTCATTTCTTTGTGCTTGTTCCTGGAGGACACAACACAAAATAAAGTAAATTACAATTTATTTTCCAAATCACATGGAATCATGGAGGTGTTTTTGTTCTTTCATTTGCTTTCACAAAACCTTTATCAAGAGAGATTATCTATTACAATATATACTTTCTTTTGATAGTCATATGTGGTTGTATCACATATATGTACTAATGTGCTAT
Organism: Smutsia gigantea; assembly: GCA_032199065.1. Lineage (NCBI taxonomy): Eukaryota > Metazoa > Chordata > Mammalia > Pholidota > Manidae > Smutsia > Smutsia gigantea. The sequence continues at coordinate 343,274 of JAVSCE010003137.1, read as the reverse complement.
ATGCATTAATGCCCTTTTCATGGTCCAAGAGACCTATTTTGCTTGATTGTCTTGTATGCTAGTAAATTAAATCTTGGAAGAAAGAAGATTAAGTGATTTGATAGAAGATGCTATTATTCTGAGTATTTCTAAGTACATTCATACTAAAATTAAGTCAAGTTTCACGTGCTCACTTCTTCAGTGTCTTCTTACATGTATGGAAACTGAATTCAATAATCATTTTATCAGTTTATTAAACTATGCTATGAGGAGGCATCAAACTCAACTTCTCAGCAATGCCTCAGTGCTCTGCAGTGCTCTCAGACTTGGACACCGATGCAGAGTCAAGGAGAAGGAAGCCTGCAGTGGAATTTGCTCTCTAGAAAGCAATTTAATATCCAACCACTCCCCCAACACTGAGCAACACATCAGAAATACATAGAATGCATTTTGACATGGCCCCTCCTCTTCTCTCCCTGGCTCAGTGTGCTTCTAAACATTCTCTTTCCCTTTAAACATCTCCATCTCTCTACTGTAGGCCATGTGATGTTTATTGTAGGGGCAGTGAGAAAATAGCAGGGTTTTCCTGGCAAATACATAACAGGTGAAGCTATTCTTGTAATCTGAAAGTGAATTGGACCAAGCCTATGGGTCATACTTGTTTTAATCTGAGTCCCAATGGATGAGACTAGAAGAAGCAGATTTGTTTATCACAGGTAGAGAACAATTGCTCCCATTCTTCCTTTTAACTGGATTGGTTATTGTGCTCTTATAAACCATAAGGGCACATTAATCCATAAGTACTAACCTTCTCAAAGCCTTTTCTAAGCCTAGAAAGTCTGTGTAGTTGTGATCTTTTTTCCATTTCAAATAACAAGGTTTTTAATGAAACTGAGCATGAGCCTTCAGTTCTGGAGGTGACTGACATATCAGAATCCTGGGACACTCAGATGAGCTGTTTTCCATCTTCATGGTAAATTCTTACACTCCTTATCAGGTCAAATATTTTTGAGCACTGCTAAACTGACACATTTGTAATGAATTGGTTGTAATATTGAAGTTTTTAATGTTGAAATAAATCCATATACTTCTTTGTATAAATGTTGCCATGGAATTGAAATGCTAATGCTGGGTTGAAGTGCTAGATCATAAGAGCCAATGCTGAGAAAAGAATTATCTTTTTCCTGAAGTCACAATGGCATTGTTTTGGAGCTATAAAGTGAGGCAGGCTTGGATAAGTCTTACACATGCTCGTGTTAGTTGGTTCTCCAGAAAATTAAATGGCAATCTGTTTCGCATGGGCAACAAGTCAAGGCAGAAAGATGCTCTTTGAGGGTGACAGTATGGGAACTACCTCCAGAGGGGAGAAAACAGGAATGCTCAATGACAGAACCAAATTCAGGAGCATGTGAGAACCCCAGTGCTCTAAATACGTCCTCTCTGCTCCTGGTTTTTAAGCTCATATTTCTATGCCCACCTTGGTTTTATGGCTCTCACATAAAAGTTTGACTCCCATTGGGGTTTGCTGGACTGGATGGACAAACCCATTAAACTATTTGTCAAGAAAAAAATCAACACTAAAATACAGAGGTAACATGAGTTCTTGGTATGATATGTGGGATTCACTAACTAGCACTCAGTGTATTCACCCACAAAATAAGAAGCTGGTCATGTGGTTGACAGACTCTAAGATACCCGATGAGCCCCTCCCCCTGATCATCATGTGCTTGGGGGATGCCGTCCCCTTGACAGGGACATGTGACTTGCTTCTAGCCAGTGGAATATAGCAAAGGTGACACGATGTAACCTCCATGAATAGTTACATCAGATTGAAACTTCCCAGTTGCTAGCAAGTCTATCTATTGACTCCTAAGCTAACATCATCTGATAGAGTAAGTCATCATATTGGAAAGGTCCAAGTGGCAAGGAATTGGGGATGGCTGGTAGTCATGAGCCAGCTACAGACTGAGGCCCTCAGTCTAACATCCTGCAAGGAACTGAATCCTGCCAACAACCAGCATGCTATAAACAGACCCCAGTCAAGCCTCAGATGAGACCCCAACCCCAGTCAACATCTTTTTGCAACTCATGAACGATCTGGAGCAAAACATTCAGCTCAGCCTGGATTTCTGACCCACAGAAACTCTGCTATAATAAGTGTGTGTTGTTTTAAGCCACATATTTATAGTAATTTGTTACAGAGCAGTAGATATCCAACATAGTTAATTTATATTTATGTACTATTTCAGCCCTCTCCACTTTTAACAATTCTTCATTTCTAAGACAGAAAATCAAGAAACGCAGAGTCATACTAATGTAAATAAAAAAAATGATTTCACCTAAACTTGAGGTGAAAATTACTAATTTGGGAGTATGGGAAAAGAAAAATTAAGTGTGTAGATTTATGGGAAAGAAAAGGTTGTGCAATCATAAATCTTCTACCACATGACTCATCGGATAATGGCTAAAATGATACACCTGTACAAGACTTAGAAATCTGGAGGCAAGTACCAAAATGCTTAAAAGAATTTGACTCTAAAAATCAGTGTGTGATGTAGGAGAGACAAAGATGTGACATGAAACAGCTCACACTTGTAACAATATTTGACACTTAAAACCATTTATCAATAGCTATATCATTTTTATACTTCTCATAAATACTTAAAATTTGCATGTTTAAAATTGTGGCAGGTTTCAAAGCTGTGAAATATGTTATTTCCATGTTATTCTCCTAAACACCAGTAAAACAGGTGTTTAATCACTACTTGTGGATGAGAAAGTGGAGGCCTAATTTTCCTCTGGGTCACGCAGGAAGTAAATGGTGAAAGTGGGGCTTATTTTGGTTTTTAAGTCACAAATACTTTGCTGGCTACAATATGCTAAATAACAATGCATTTTTGAAAATTTAGAATCATTACCAGTGAATCAGTTGTAAATACCTTTTCTATGATTGATAATAAGTATATCTGATATATTTAATGATAGTGTTTAAGGTAGAAAAACAGGAATCCTACCAATATTCCCTGTTTTTTGTAATAATAATAATAATAATAATACATTCATTAACAATATTTCTTATCAATCAAAAATCTGTGACATTCTTTTGCATATGTCATCTTATATTTTCAATAGAGATATATGGAAACAATCATGGTGAGTCACAACTGGACTCAATCTCTGCTTTGTCACTTACTGAATATGTAAGCTAGAGAAATTGGTCAAAATGTTTGTGTCTCAGTTTTCTCAAGTGTAACATAAAGTGGCCTCCTGAAATTGTTATAGAAATTCAATGAGAAATATTTAAATGATAAAGAATTAAATCAATGAAATTGCTATTATATGCAGTAATGCAGTAGTAGTTTCTACAATTAGTGTAAAAATATAGAAGCAATTATGTAGCAAACTCAGTTTAAGGAAAAATTATAAAATGATTATTCATAGTTTCCTACTGCCTTTGACAACATAATCTGTTTCACATATGTTGCTGCACACTCTTTATAAAACCCTTCATAAGATTATGGAAAGCTGATTTCTTATGTTTTCCTCCTGAATTTTGCAGTCAGGAAGATGGGAGGGTTGGATATGCTGTAGTACATTCCGTGAATTAAATGCAGTGCAAAAGTAAAGCACAGGCCCCATAACACATACAGCAGTGTTGAGTCAAAAACATGTGTGGTGACCTTCCTCCGATCTCTACTGTGTTACACGTACTTACTAAAATATCTGTGATTTAACAACCTGCAAAGAGTGAGGAAAACCTGATGTAATTCTGAGAGTCACCAGCGCATTGAAAAGAAAGTCCTGTGTTTAGGGAAAAACTGTGTAACGATATTTACAATATCAGTGAAAGACATGAAGGCATTGTTAGTACTTTACAGAGAAGGAAGCTTGGAATGAAATCAGGGCTTGCATGCAGCAGGTTAAAGCAGTGTACACAGATTCATGCAGGTACCACTGAAACAGACATATAGGAATAAGGGGCACTGTAGACAGGATCCCACAGCTACCATCCCCTGATGTAAGGTCCCCCAGATTACCACTGTCACTCTAAATGAGAGATCTCCTACCGGGAAGGAAGAACAAAAAATGAATGGAAATGAGATCGTCTTCCTTTACCTTTACTATTTACGGACACTTGCTCATGCTGGTGGGGATGTGAGATGCAGCCGCCTCTGTGGGGAGTCTGGAGGCTCCTCAAAAAGTCAAACGCAAAGTTGCTCCACGATCCGATAATCCTGTCATAGGTATCTACCCAAATTATTGAAAACAGAGTCTCAAACAGATACTGTCTTCTCAGTGTTTATTGCAACACTGTTCAAAATAACCAAAAGGTGGAAACAAATCTAAAGTCCATCAACAGAAGAAGGGACCAAACAGAAGAAAGTGCATCTGTACTGTGGAATACTCTTGAGCCATAAGAAGAAGATACTGACACAGGAAACAACATGGATGACCTTGGCATTACGCTGAGTGAGATTAGCCAGATGTAAAAGTGCAGATTTTGTATGGTTACACATCTGTGAAGCACTAGAATAAGCAAACCCCTAGAGACAGAGTACATTAGTGGGTGCCAGGGGCTGGGGGGGATGGAATTGTTGTTTAACAGGTACAAGATTCTTTTGGCGGTGATGCAAAAGCTTTGGAAATAGGTGGTGGTGTCGGCTGCACATCATTGTGGATGCCACTGAATGCAGCCAGACTGTACACTTAAAATGGGGTAACGTGTGTTATGTGTATTTTACCACAACATAATATTTTTAAAGTATCTGTATGTAACACATTAAAATCATGTTCATACAATTTTGGGTATGTTTAAGTGAAAACAGGCTGGAGATAAGGAACACGAAAGAGGAAAACCCACCTTTGTTGCTTCCTGATAAAAAGTTCACTCCAGATTTTAGCTGCCATCTCTAAGGAAGGAGATTGCTGGCATCTTGAAGGAAAAACAAACAAACAAAATAAATGAATAGGTGATTCTCCCAAGATGATTCTTGATGGGGGAAGGGGATCCTAGAATGTAGCTTTAAACAGGTCTGGAGAATGGGTAGGACACCTATGATGTAGAGGACTCCAAGAGCGAGGTTTTCAATTAATTAAAAAAAATTTGTCATCCATTTATCTACCTATCACTGTCTATTATCTATCTATCTATCTATCTATCTATCTATCTATCTATCTATCTATCTATCTATCTATCTATCTATCTCTCACATGTTTGAATAACAGAGTGGTTTAAACATTTCTTATGGAGAGTCTGGGGATGAATTTGTGATAAATACATTATGAAAATCAAGCAATAAATATACCATGCCAGTACTCCCCCCAAAGCTATATTTAATTCCAGAGGAAAATAGAAGTTGTTAAAGAAGGATAGAATACTGTACATTGTTTATGACATTCATGTTGAGAGTCCTGCTAATAAAGACACTGGAAAAAGAAAAAACAGCAGGGCCAATAATGGCAGTCATCTTAAGAGCCAATGGACTTTCAGTATCTTCAGAACCATAAATTGATGAATTTTGCTTTTTCAGTAGAAAAAGTAGCAACTCTCCATAATGAAGCTGAGGGACCACAGTACCTAGTATGCCAAGAAAATTATTTTGCAAACTGTGCTCAACTTCGCCAGTGAAAGAACAGTAATGCCGATTGAACCCACTGCTCTGTGCAATCTGTTAAATTTTTTGTGTGGGGGCCTATGTGAATGTAGAAGGTGTTACTGATGATATCCCGTGAAAACATTCAAATACTGAATAGCTTGTGCTTTTAAGTCTGAGGGGTGAGTAATTGGGAATAAGGTATTGCAGTCACTGCTCTCCAAAGACTGTGACAACACGGTTCGTGGCTGGGTTCTCACTTTTCTTCCTGCTTAGTCACTTCTCTCAGTGTCTGTATCTTTTTTACTTAAGTGCTGATAGTCTCAGTCTGCAGGGAAATCACACTGGCTCTTCCTGCAGCTGTGTGAGTCTGAGGCCTGGTGTTGCACTCTGTGAGCCTTTTCGTACCCCATCCTCTCCATGGAGGAGTCTAGTACCTCCTCATCTTCCTATTACTGCCCCTCACCCACATCATGCATAGAGGACTCTTTGTCACTTCAGTCATGGTAACTCCCTCCTTTCCTCAAAGCCCTGCAGTGAGTCTCTGCCCTTCAGAGTAAACTGGAGTCCTCACATAGCCCACCGGGACTACCCCCAAATGTGGACATCCTGCCCCCATGGACCTGCCCCTCCCATTCACTTTATCACACTTTTCCCGAATGCCCCATGCCCTCCTGGCTGTTCCCTGGTGTGGCAGGCTGCTCCACTGTGGGTACTCCAATTTCTAGTCTCTGCTTGATGTGTATTTTCCTCCCAGATATTTTTTTTCACTGATAGACCTCATGTTCCTAGAACAGTGTCTGATATATGGACATCATGTCTAATGCAGGGACATTAGTTTCTTATATTAATGAATAAAAAGGGTGTTGCTTTTGGGTATGTTAGGAGGGTGCAGAGAAAGGGGACTTTTTTGTCATTTTTTAAAATATAATTTATTTTATTATCATTAATCTACAATTACATGTGCAATATTATGGTTATTAAACTACCCCTTCATCAGGTCCCCCCCACCAACCCCATTACAGTCACTGTCCATCAGCGTAGTGAGATGCTATAGAATCACTACTTGTCTTCTCTGAGTTGTACTGCCCTCCCCGTGCCCCCCCAACATTACATCTGCTAATCGTAATGCCCCTTTTTCCCTCTTATCCCTCCCTTCCCGCCCATTTTCCCCAGTCCCTTTCCCTTTGGTAACTATTAGTCCGTTCTTGGGTTCTGTGAGTCTGCTGCTGTTTTGTTCCTTCAGTTTTTTTCTTTGTTCTTATACTCCACATATGAGTGAAATCACTTGATACTTGTCTTTTTCGGCTTGGCTCATTTCACTGAGCATAATACCCTCTAGCTCCATCCATGTTGTTGCAAATGGTAGGATTTGCTTTCTTCTTATGGCTGAATAATATTCCATTGTGTATATGTACCACCTCTTCTTTATCCATTCATCTACTGATGGACACTTAGGTTGCTTCCATTTCTTGGCTATTGTAAATAGTGCTGCGATAAACATAGGGGTGCATCTGTCTTTTTCAAACTGGGCTGCTGCATTCTTAGGGTAAATTCCTAGGAGTGGTATTCCTGGGTCAAATGGTATTTATATTTTGAGTTTTTTGAGGAACCTCCATACTGCTTTCCACAATGGTTGAACTAATTTGCAGTCCCACCAGCAGTGTAGGAGGGTTCCCTTTTCTCCACATCCTCGCCAACATTTGTTGTTGTTTGTGTTTTGGATGTTGGCCATCCTCACTGGTGTGAGGTGATATCTCATTATGGTTTTAATCTGCATTTCTCTGATGATTAGCGATGTGGAGCATCTTTTCATGTGCCTGTTGGCCATCTGAATTTCTTCTTTAGAGAAGTGTCTATTCATGTCCTCTGCCCATTTCTTAATTGGATTATTTGCTTTCCGTTTGTTAAGGTGCATGAATTCTTTATATATTTTGGATTTCAACCCTTTATCAGATACATTTTTTATGAATATATTCTCCCATACTGTAGGATGTCTTTTTGTTCTACTGTTGGTGTCCTTTGCTGCACAGAAGCTTTTCAGCTTGATATAATCCCACTTGTTCATTTTTGCTTTTGTTTCCCTTGCCCGGAGAGATATGTTCATGAAGAAGTTGCTCATGTTTATGTCCAAGAGATTTTTGCCTAGGTTTTTTTCTAAGAGTTTTATGGTTTCATGACTTACATTCAGGTCTTTGATCCACCTTGAGTTTACCTTTGTGTATGGGGCTAGACAGTAGTCCAGTTTCATTCTCTTACATGTAGCTGTCCAGTTTTTCCAACACCAGCTGCTGAAGAGGCTGTCATCTCCCCATTCTATATGCAAGGCTCCTTTATCAAATACTAATTGACTGTGTATGTTTGGGTTAATGTTTGGATTTTCTATTTTGTTCCACTGGTCTGTGGGTCTGTTTTTGTGCCAATACCAAATTGTCTTGATTACTGTGGCTTTGTAGTAGAGCTTGAAGTCAGGGAGTGTAATTCCCCGTTTTATTCCTCCTTCTCAGGATTGCTTTGGCTATTCGTGGTCTTTTGTGGTTCCATATGAATTTTAAATTTATTTGTTCCAGTTCATTGAAGAAAGCTGTTGGTAGTTTGATAGGGATTGCATTGAATCTGTAGATTGCTTAAGGTAGTATAGCCATTTTGACAATATTTATTCTTCCTAGCCAAGAGCATGGGATGCATTTCCATTAGTTAGTGTCTTCTTTAATTTCCCTTAGGAGTGTCTTGTAGTTTTCAGAGTACAGATCTTTCACTTCCTTCGTTAGGTTTATTCCTAGGTATTTTATTCTTTTTGATGCAATTGTGAATGGAATTGTTTTTCTGATTTCTCTTTCTGTTAGTTCATCATTAGTGTATAGGAAAGCAACAGATTTCTCTGTGTTAATTTTGTATCCTGCAACTTTGCTGAATTTAGATATTAGTTCTAGTAGTTTTGGAATGGAATCTTTAGGGTTTTTTATGTACAGTATCATGTCATCTGCAAATAGTGACAATTTGACTTCTTCTTTACCAATCTGGATGCCTTGTATGTCTTTGTTTTGTCTGATTGCTGTGGCTAGGACCTCCAGTACTATGTTGAATAACAGTGGAGAGAGGGGCATCCCTGTCTTGTTCCCGATCTTAGATGAAAAGCTTTCAGCGTCTCGCCGTTAAGTATGATGTTAGCTGTGGGTTTGTCATATATAGCCTTTATGATGTTGAGGTACTTGCCGTCTATACCCATTTTGTTGAGAGTTTTAATCAGGAATGGATGCTGAATTTTGTCAAATGCTTTTTCAGCATCTATGGAGATGATCATGTGGTTTTTGTTCTTCTTTTTGTTGATGTGGTGGATGATGTTGATGGATTTTCGAATGCTGTACCATCCTTGCATCCCTGGGATGAATCCCACTTGATCATGGTGTATGATCCTCTTGATGTATTTTTGAATTCGGTTTGCTAATATTTTGTTGAGTATTTTTGCATCTACGTTCATCAGGGATATTGGTCTGTAATTTTCTTTTTTGGTGAGGTCTTTGCCCGGTTTTGGTATTAGAGTGATGCTGGCTTCATAGAATGAGTTTGGAAGTATTCCCTCCTCTTCTATTTTTTGGAAAACTTTAAGGAGAATGGGTGTTATTTCTTCTCTATATGTCTGGTAGAATTCAGAGGTGAATCCATCAGGCCCGGGGGTTTTGTTCTTGTGTAGTTTTTTGATTACCAATTCGTTTCGTTGCTGGTGATTGGTCTGTTTAGTTTTTCTGTTTCTTGCTTGGTCAGTCTTGGAAGGTTGTATTTTTCTAAGAAGTTGTCCATTTCTTCTGTGTTTTCCAGCTTGTTAGCATATAGATTATCATAATATTCTCTTATGATTCTTTGTATTTCTCTGGGGTCCTTCATGATTTTTCCTTTCTCATTTTTGATTGTGTTTATGTGTGTAGATTCTCTTTTTCCCTTAATGAATCTGGCTAGGGGTTTATCTATTTTGTTTATTATTTCAAAGAACCAGCTCTTGGTTTCATTGATTTTTTCCTATTGTTTTATTCTTGTCAATTTTATTTATTTCTTCTCTCATCTTTACTATGTCCCTCCTTCTGGTGACTTTGGGCCTCATTTGTTCTTCTTTTTCCAATTTCAGTAATTGTGTCTTAAACTATTCATTTGGGAATGTTCTTCCTTCTTTAAATAGGCCTGGATTGCAATATACTTTCCTCTTAGAACTGCCTTTGCTGCGTCCCACAGAAGTTGTGGCTTTGTGTTGTTGTTGTCATTAGTCTCCATATATTCTTTGATTTCTGTTTTGATTTGGTCATTAACCCATTGATTCATTAGAGAGTGTTGTTAAGTCTCCATGTATTTGTGAGCCTTTCTGATTTCTTTCTAAAATTTATTTCTAGTTTTATACCTTGGTGATCTGAGAAGTTGGTTGGTAGGATTTCAGTATTTTTGAAATTACTGAGGTTCTTTTTGTGGCCTAGTATGTGGTCTATTCTGGAAAATGTTCCATGTGCACTTGAGAAGAATGTGTATCCTGTTGCATTTGGGTGTAGAGTTCTGTAGATGTCTGTTAGGTCCATCTGTTCTAGTGTGTTGTTCAGTGCCTCTGTTCTTTACTTATTTTCTGTCTGGTTGATCTGTCCTCTGGAGTGAGTGGTGTGTTGAAGTCTCCTAAAATGAATACATTTCTGTCTATTTCCTCCTTTAATTCTGTTAGTATTTGTCTCACATATGCTGGTGCTCCTGTGTTGGTTGCATATATATTTATAATAGTTATATCTTCTTGTTGGACCGACCCCTTTATCATTATGTAATGTCCTTCTTTATCTCTTGCTACTTTCTTCATTTTGAAGTCTGTTTTGTCTGATACAAGTATTGCAACACCTGCTTTTTTCTCTTTGTTGTTTGCATGAAATATCTTTTTCCATCCCTTCACCTTTAGTCTGTGTATATCTTTGAATTTGAGGTGAGTTTCTTGTAGGCAGCATATAGATGGATCTTGCTTTTTTATCCATTCTGTTATTCTGTGTCTTTTGATTGGTGCATTCAGTCCATTTACATTTAGGGTGATTATTGATTGATATGTACTTATTGTCATTGCTGGCTTTAGATTCGTGATTACCAAAGGTTCAAGGGTTGCTTCTTTACTATCTAACAATCTAACTTAACTTTCTTGTTATGTAATTGTAAACACTGTCTGATGTTTCTTTATTTCTCTCCTTTCTTATTCTTCCTCCTCCATTCTTTATATACTAGGTGTTTTATTCTTTGCCTTTAGTTAGTATTTGGATGGTCTGCTTTCTTTGCTATGATTTTATTTTCTCTCGTGACATCTTTTTAGCCTTAGGTGTGCTTCCCTCTAGAGCAGTCCATTTAAGATATCCTGTAGTGGTGGTTTATGAGAGGCAAACTCTCTCAACTTTCGTTTTTCTGTAAATTGTTTAATCCCTCCATCATATTTAAATGATAATCGTGCTGGATACAATATTCTTGGTTCGATGCCCTTGTGTTTCATAACGTTAAATATATCATGCCATTCTCTTCTGGCCTGTAAGGTTTCTGTTGAGAAGTCTCATGATAGTCTGATGGGTTTTCCTTTGTAGGTGATCTTTTTTCTCTCTCTAGCTGCCTTTAATACCTTGTCTTTATCTTTGATCATTGCCATCTTAATTATTATGTGTCTAGGTGTCGTCTTCCTTGGGTCCCTTGTGTTGGGAGATCTGTGGACTTCCCTGGACTGCGAGACTATTTCCTTCCCCAGCGAGGGAAAGTTTTCAGCAATTATTTCTTCAAAGGCACTTTCTATCCCTTTTTCTCTCTCTTCTTCCTCTGGTACTCCTATAATGCGAATATTGTTCCGTTTGGATTGGTCACACAGTTCTCTTAATATTCTTTCATTCCTAGAAATCCTTTTATCTCTCTCTGCCTCAGCTGCTCTGTATTCCTGTTCTCTGATTTCTATTCCATTAACAGTCTCTTGCATCTCATCCAGTCTGCTGTTAAGCCCGTCGATCACTTGTCTGATTTCTGTATTGTCTTTCCTCAGTTCCCTCACTTCCTCCCTCAGCTCTTGCACATTTCTCTGTAGGTCCGTCAGCATGGTTATGACTTTTATTCTGAATTCTTTTTCAGGAAGACTGTGCATTTCCATCCCTTCAGGCTCCTTCTCTGGGGTTGTCTGGTTGATTTTGGTCTGAACCATATTCCTTTGTCTTTTCATGGCTATAGAATTGGTCACTGGTAGTTGCCACGTATGTCAGCTGGGCTCTTTAAGACCGCCTCTTGGGGTGCCGAGTCCTCTCGGGTGTGGCTGCATGCTGTGCACTTTCCTGTGTATTCTGGTCTCTCTTTTAGGAATAGTTGTATTTGCTGTGTTTTCGTAGATAAATATAGTGTTGGGAGGAGATTTCTGCCGCCCTGCTTACGCCGCCATCTTCCCGGAAGTAGCTCTCTTTTTTGTCATTTTTAAGATTGTCCTGTACTTTTAACCTCTTGACCCAATCCTGCTCATTTTTCATATTCTGCATACTTTGCTACTCATTTTATTTCTAAATTTACATGCATCAGAAAGAGATCAAAGCAAAATTGTTTTAAGTATGCCTAGAATAACATCTTTAGCTTAAATTCCAACTTCCAAATATGAGGAAAACAGTAATAGAAGTGTCCCTGAAACTGAAGCTCTCAGATCTCTGATAAGCAGTTCATAACCAAGACTGTAATTCCTGGTTCCAACATGCTTAGAGAATGATGGCATGGAGCAGACAGACATAGTCTCTTTTCCTAATGAAAGTTTAAAGAAGAAACATCCAAATAGAACGTAGTGGACCAATAATGCTAAAATGTCTACTATGGCAAGTAGAATAAGTTATAAAACTCCTATTTTACAGATATTTGAGAATTCTGGAGTGAGGAGTAGGTAAACTAAAATTTCCAAGACAGAGGACTTCTTTCTAAGTCGGTAATTTCTGGACATTTTCTCCCTTGGGGGCATAGTTGATTCTGGGTGTGAGTTGATGAGTCTTACCCTGTACAGAAAAACACAATTAATTAATCCCAAACAGGGTAGATTTAAAAGAAAACCCCATAAAGGAATGGAATAGGAAATGTACTGAAAAACAAAGAGAAAGAGAAAATTCTTAAAATGAATCCAAGTACTAATAAGACACACACACATACAACATACTGTGTTCACAGGAATAATGATAAGAATAAATCTAAGTACTTCTTGAATCTGGTATTGATTTCTTTCATTTATGTTAGAAAGTTCTTGACCATTACCTTTGTAAGTATTTCTTCTGTCCTATTTGATATATTTTTCTTTCTGGGACCCTGATTATGCACATTAATCCTTTTTTATTGTGTCCTATATTTCTTTTATCTTTTTTTCCCTGTACATTCCTTTTTTTCCCCTCTGACTGCCAGTTTGTATATTTTCAGTTTCTTTGTTTTCCAGCTCATGAATGTTGTCTTTCGCAGTGTCTAATTTGCTATTAACCCTATTAAACTCATTGAATTCCTAATTTCAGATATTTTTCAGTTTGAGAATTTCAAGAATTATTTTTTAGCTTACAAATTTTCTTGATTAAAATTCTATGCTCAAATTACCTAATTTATAAATATATTGTCCTGTCTTTCTTCTGTTTTTGTATATATTAATAATACTTTATGTTTTCATCTGAGAATTCCTGTATGAATCCTTTGCTTTTCATGTGAAAATATTACTTGAATACTCATTAATAAACTATTTTTATGGGTGTTAATAACAGAAAATATGGGTGGATAAGTAGTGATAAAGCTAATTCCTGCTATGAAATAAATTATTATTTGGTAGAATTGTTCATTGCTTAATTTAAATTTAATTTAATTTAATTTAATTTTGTTTTCAAGATTATCTTTTTCTAATGCTGAAAGGAATTTCCAGAGGTTATACATAAAAGTTGTTCTTTACATGGACAAGGAGAGTACATATCAGTGTCTTTCAAAAGTTATCATTATGTAAATATGGACCAATATTCTAGAAAAGTGTCATGGCACTGGCTTGGTGTTTGTAGAGAACCACATGTGTGGAAGTTATCAAGTGTTTCCAGCTAGTGGCTGAATCAAAACTTCTATGTACTTCTACTTGTACATAATTGATAACATCAAGTTCACTAACATTTTAATTTATATAGAACTGCCTTGTAAGTCAAAGATGTGTGGGCATTTGTGCTTTAAAAAAAATAAAAGGATACTAAAAAAAAAATATATATATATATATATATAATTACATTAAAATATGTGTGTGTGTGTATATATATATAATTTAAAATACTCAAAAACTTCCACCTGAAACTATTTTATGTTGCAGTTAATTTTTTTGTGGTGATGCGTTTTATTTCCTTTATCATAGTCTTTTGTATGTCTCCTACATGTTTTCCCTTTGTGGTTATGATGAGGCTCATAAGAAGTATCTTAGTTATAATGTTACTTTAACCTGGTAACAATATAACTTCAGCACCATACCTGCCAAGCTTTTTTATCTCTCCCATTCATACTTTAGATTATCAATGCTCTAATTTATGTCCTTTTCACATTGTACATGTAATATCACGTGTTTGTAGTCGCAGTTATTTTCTTGTGTTTGTTTTTAAACTTTTAAGGTGGAGTTGATGGTGATGTGATTTATAAACCACCATTACTACGTTAGAGAATCTGGCTTCAAGTATATATTTACTTTTACCAGTTGAGTCACACTATTGCTGCAAATTTCATCAGCAAAGACAGCATATATGGGGGGCATGAAGTTTTATTTCAGCATGTTTAGGAGAAGATGGTATCACATGGCATATAATGCTAACTAATTGATAATGTGTAACAGGAAAAAGAAAGTATGTGCTAATAACCTGAGGGCTGGGGATTAAGGAGGCAGAGAAGAAGGGACTGTCTGTGTGAAAGGCCATACCCTAGAGATGGGGGTGAAGGCCTAGGATGAGAGTCTGGGGAGGATGAATGTGTGCACGCATAATACAAAGCAGGGGCCTTAGCTGTGGATCTTGACCCCATGTGTGGTGACAGCTTCAGCAGGTATGGGCTGAAAACCCTACAGTCTCTGTTTAGACAGTTCTCCAGGAGCTTCTGCAAGGTAGATTTGGGAAAGATGGAGCTGAAGATTTACATTTTAAGGAACATCCACATTTGGGAACAAAGGAGGAAATGGGCCTAGAACAAATGAGTCACATTTATTAGTCTGTTTATGTATCTGCCATTATTATCATCCTTACTTCATCATTTGGGGAAACTGAGCTTTGAAGAGGTTCATTAGGTTTCTCAGGTTTCACTCTATAGACGGGAGCAGAGCAGGGGCTCAGTTCTAGATGGTCAACTGCAAAGTGTACATCTCAGCCTTGTTGTACACTGGATCTTAGAAACATGTCGAGGAGGCAGAGAGACAGGTGTGGGGCAGGGTTAACAGGCAATATGCAAGCCCTGTAACTGGTATCATGCCAGAAAGCCAAGAGCAGACTCTCAAGAAAGATGTTAATCATTGCTAAATTCAGAAGTTGAGTAAAACAGGTACATCTCACTGCAGATCAATTTGAATTGCTTTCTGGTGTTATTAACACAAGGAGGGGCTTTCCATGAGAAAAAAAGAAAGACAGGATTGTAAGATAAGTGGGGATACAGGTTCAAAGAATTAACTCTTTTCTCTAATACTACAGGGAGGAATAAGAGGATAGAGGTTAAGTTTGTTATCTGACTGCAGAAATCCTACTGATTGGTGTCCCATTTCAACTCCAGCTAATATCTGAAAATCAAAGGGCAGATTGCAAGAGGATTATGTGTTTTTGTAAGGAGGTCTATTCCATAACTTCATGTCTGGAATATCTTATTTTTCTTATTTTAATAAAAAATAACTATTTAATTATTTGCACGGTGCCTTGGGCCACAATTATTAAATTTGAACTCCATGCATGCCTTGGTGTTTCTAGGTAAATGCTAACAAGGGCCGATATCAGTTACACGATTTTCTTTGCTTATAGGCAGGAAATCGTCAAGGGGGGTGCCCTGACACTTGGGTCTGGAGAAAGAAAGTGGAGGAAGAATCTGACAAGTCATCGATGATTAATGCATATTTCTATTCCCCCAAAGCTACTTTCATGGACTGATCAAATTAGACCCTCCCAACATCCAGCATTTAAAAAGGGAAAAGGCTACCGTTTTGAGGTGCAGATGATGGAGAAGGGATTCTGCTTATTTCCCAGTCCTGAGCCTGGGCTGGGTGTTTTCCTTCCTGGGACCCTCCCTCTGGGATCCCTGCTAGGTCATGAGGGAAGCTGATGGTTATGGTCATCAGCTGAGAAGAGTGAGGAATGCAGAGCCTGTTCTCCTCGCCTGCTGGCTTCTCCTTGGCCTGCTCAGAAGCAGTTTAATTATTGTTGACTCTGCTCTTTCTCTTACTTAGGGAAGCACACTGTCCTGCTAAAAACTATAATCATCATCTTTCACCTTAAAATAATATGTTATATCTTAAAACATGTGTGTTATCTAAATCTAAATTATTTTCAGTTGTCATAAAGTTTGAACATAAGAATAGTCTGGAGGAAAGTTTGTAATAGTAATTAAATTTTTTGATAAATGTACCCAAAGATGTCTAGTTTTAGAGAATCTAACTTTGAGTAGAAATATAAAGCAGGATTTAAAGCTAGTAAGTCATGTAGATATCTGAATGGTCACCATGAATATCCTCATGAAAAACTACTTAAAAGATAACACAATGGAGTTTCGATCTTATCAGTAACATACACTTTAAGCTTTTCTCTATAGCTCTCTCTCTTTACTCTTTTCTAGACAAAACTACTATTAACAGATTATCACATGGAGAAGGTATAGCAAAATCCATTTTTCACCTTAGTATATAATTCACTACTTTTGTAATTTGAATTTCTATAATCAAATAGAAAACTGAGGATCTAAATTTTCTAGGTGATTACCTCAGTTTTTCATTTTATTTATAGAGCTTCAGACTGGGTCATATTTGCTCCGTTACTTAAGGAAGGAATGTAGAGGAGAGATATCACAGTGTGCACGTATGTGTGTGTATACTCTAAAGTGAGGTAATACTTAATAATAAAAGGTAGCCATATCTTCTTGCAGCCAACTAAACTAGCTGAAAGGTTACAAATACTCCAAACAGAAGTATTCAAAACTAGTCTTTATATTAATGCTGTTTCCAGATATGCTCAGTTGTGCATGGGCAAGTCTTTAATATGAAAGCATAATAACATGAAGGAAAATGGCCCTCAGCTCATATGCATTGTGAATTTCCTATGGACTAGTCTATGATAAATTAATCTGTAGCAGTTTTTACTCCAAAAAAAGGCATAATTGTGATGTGGGTTGTCATAGTTCATGAAGAATAGTTTCCAGGGTTGGGCAGAGGAAACAGTAGAATTTACAATTTGAAAAATGACTTAGTGTTGAAATACGATGCATAGCTTTGCAAAAAGTGTGAAAAGAGCTAAACTCTTCAGAGACAAATGAAAACACGTTATTATTCCATTTCAGAATTGTTTGTTTAGCCCTCATTATCTTTAATGGTTCCCATGAACAGCTGAACAAAAACCTACAGGGGTATATTTAAGATATCTTGAGTGATCATTTCCAAAACGGCCTATTGCATGACCTTCAAATCTAAATCCAAGTTCTCATTAAGCTATAGGGGGCAGCAACAAATAATAGTGTAATGGTTACTCTTGGCTCTGGCACAAGGGAATGAAGCATGTCATCTATTCACAAACTTTACAGAGTATATTTTAAGTACTATCAAAGATAAAGTAAAGTAATATTTAGGATTTAAATTTTCTCAAGAAATATACCTTTCTATTTTTCATTCCTGAATGAATTCATTTTGTTGAAGCAATGAAATTTTGTTCTAGAGAAATACCTTCATATCTTACTCAGACCTAATATTTCTTGAGGTGTGGAGACAGACTGCTGGCATCCGGCTTGCTGGGCCCTCTCTGTGGGCCCACCCCACATACTCTAGGGGTGACCAGATCCCCGGTTTCTGGCAAGCGCCACTGGCAGCACTCACGCAGTAATCACAACAAAGATGCAGCAGAGCAAACCTAAACACACTCACACATTTCCAAACATTACTAGGAAATACCTTGTCATAGTATATATTTTTTATCTCATAAAAATATGTTTATATTTCCTTACAGGTTGTATCTATCTTTATTGTATCTAAAATAACTTATCTATTGTATTTTATTTTGCAAAAATATATCTTTACGGGGAGTTCTGGGAAGATGGCGGCGTGAGCAGGGCGGCGGAAATCTCTTCCCAAAACCATATATATCTATGAAAATACAGCAAATACAACTATTCCTAAAAGAGAGACCAGAATACACACCACAGCGCACAGACTGCATCTGCACCTGAGAGGACTCGGCACCCTGCGAGGCGGTCTTAAAGAGCCCAGCTGATGGACTTCCGGGAAGATGGCGGTGTGAGCAGGGCGGCAGAAATCTCCTCCCAAAACTATATAAATCTATGAAAACACAGCAAATACAACTATTCCTAAAAGAGAAATCGGAACACACAGGAAAGTGCACAGCGTGCAGCCACACCTGGGAGGACTCAGCACAACGCGAGGCGGGTAAGATACAGAGCCGCGACCCGGCGGCACCCGAACACTCACCCAGCCCAGCGCGCTGGCAGGACGAGAGGATTTGGAGCCGGGAGGGAGTGGAAGAGCAGGTCCGCGAAATAACCAGCCCTGGTGGTCTGCGCCGGAGCACCGGGAGCGCTGAAACATCGCGCGGTGCATCAGACATTGGAGAGGCAGAAAGTGCAGGTTTTGAGCCAGGAAGGCGCCGGGACTGTGCAGCCAGCGCCCAGGGACAAGAGAAAAGAGCGCACGATTTGTAGCGGTCTCGGAGAGGCGGGGGGCCCAGCGAGGGAACACCATCGCCCCGGCGGGCTCAGTCCTGAAGGCTGGAAGTCCTGGGGAACTTCGGTCCCCTTCGCTAGTGACAGAAAGAAGGGAGCAACCACGCGGGAACTTAATACAGAAAACAATAGCATCCCATTCATTCCTACCTACAAAAAAAGCGGTGCGGCTGTGGCTGCGAATTAGTGGAGCAACAGCGACACCTACAGCACGCGTAGAGAATCCACTCCAGGTGGGCTTTTTTTTTGCTCGTTTGTGTTATTTCTTGCTTTTTTTTTTTTGCTCGTCTGTTTTATTTCTTGCCCTTTTTTTTCTTTTTTCACTTTCCTTTTCTTTCATTTCTTTCTTCTTCTTTCTCTCTTTTCTTTCTCTTCCTTCTTTTTTTTTTCTTGCTTGCTTGTTTTTTTTTGGTGGTACTTTTTTTTTCTCTTTTCTTTTTAAACCTTAAAGAACCCAGCTGACATACGTGGCACCTACCAGCGACCACTCCTGTCAACATGACAAGACAGAAGAATATGATACAGACAAAAATCACCAAGGTTCAGAGCCCCTCTGAGAAGGAATCTGAAGGGATGGAAATGCAGCATCTTCCTGAAAAAGAATTCAGAATAAAAGTCATAACTATGCTGATGGATCTACAGAGAAATATGCAAGAGCTAAGGGAGGAAGTGAGGGAAGTCAGGAAAGATAATGCAGAAATGAGACAAGCCTTCGACGGGCTCAGCAGCAGACTGGACGAGATGCAAGAGACTGTTAATGCAATAGAAATCAGAGAACGGGAATACAGAGCAGCTGAGGCAGAGAGAGATAAAAGGATCTCTAGGAATGAAAGAATATTAAGAGAACTGTGTGACCAATGCAAAAGGAACAATATTTGCATTATAGGAGTACCAGAGGAAGAAGAGAGAGAAAAAGGGATAGAAAGTGTCTTTGAAGAAATAATTGCTGAAAAGTTCCCCATGCTGGGGAAGGAAATAGTCTCGCAGTCCAGGGAAGCCCACAGATCTCCCAACACAAGGGACCCAAGGAAAACAACACCAAGATGCATAATATTTAAAATGGCAGAGATCAAAGATAAGGACAGAGTATTAAAGGCAGCTAGAGAGAGAAAAAAGATCAACTACAAAGGAAAACCCATCAGACTATCATCAGACTTCTCAACAGAAACCTTACAGGCCAGAAGAGAATGGCATGATATATTTAATGTAATGAAACAGAAGGGCCCCGAACAAAGAATATTGTATCCAGCACGATTATCATTTAAATATGACAGAGGGATTAAACAATTTCCAGACAAACGAAAGCTGAGAGAATTTGCCTCCCATAAACCACCTCTACAGGACATCTTAAAGGAACTGCTCTAGAGGGAAGCACTCCTAAGGCTAAAAAGATGTCAACAGAGAAAATAAAATCATAGTAAAGAAAGCAGACCATCCAAATACTAAATAAATGCAAACAATAAAACACCTATTATAGAAAGAATGGAGGAGGAAGAATAAGAAGGGAGAGAAATAAAGAAACATCAGACGCTGTTTACAATAACTTAATGAGAAAGTTAAGTTAGATTGTTAGATAGTAAAGAAGCAACCCTTGAAACTTTGGTAACCACTAACCTAAAGCCGCAATGGCAATAAGTACATATCTATCAATAATCACCCTAAATGTAAATGGACTGAACGCACCAATCAAAAGACACAGAGTAACAGAATGGATAAAAAAGCAAGACCCACTGTATGTTGCTTACCAGAGACTCACCTCAGACCCAAAGATATACACAGACTAAAAGTGAAGGGATGGAAAAAGATATTTCATGCAAACAACAAACAGAAAAAAGCAGGGGATGCAGTATTTGAATCAGAAAAAAAAGACTTCAAAATGAAGAAAGTAGCAAGAGATAAAGAAGGACATTACATAATGATAAAGGGGTCAGTCCAACAAGAAGATATAACCATTATAAATATATATGCACCCAACACAGGAGCACTGGTATATGTGAAACAAATACTAACAGAATTAAAGGAGGAAATAGACAGCAATGCATTCATTTTAGGAGACTTCAAC
Organism: Smutsia gigantea; assembly: GCA_032199065.1. Classification (NCBI taxonomy): domain Eukaryota; kingdom Metazoa; phylum Chordata; class Mammalia; order Pholidota; family Manidae; genus Smutsia; species Smutsia gigantea. The sequence goes on along the minus strand of JAVSCE010003137.1, from coordinate 322,724 downwards.
ACACCACTCACTCCAAAGGATAGATCAACCAGACAGAGAATAAGTAAAGACACAGAGGCACTGAACAACACACTAGAACAGATGGACCTAACAGACATCTACAGAACTCTGCACCCAAAAGCAGCAGGATACCCATTCTTCTCAAGTGCACATGGAACATTTTCCAGAATAGACCACATACTAGGCCACAAAAAGAACCTCAGTAAATTTAAAAATATTGAAATCTTTCCAACCAACTTCTCAGATCACAAAGGTATAAAACTAGAAATAAATTTTAGTAAGAAATCAAAAAGGCTCACAAGTACATGGAGACTTAACAACATTCTCCTAATTAATCAATGGTTAATGACCAAATCAAAACAGAAATCAAAGCAATATATGGAGACTAATGACAACAACAACACAAAGCCACAACTTCTGTGGGACGCAGCAAAGGCAGTTTTAAAAGGAAAGTATATTGCAATCCAGGCCTATTTAAAGAAGGAAGAACATTCCCAAATGAATAGTCTAAAGACACAATTACTGAAATTGGAAAAAGAAGAACAAATGAGGCCCAAAGTCACCAGAAGGAGGGACATAATAAAGATCAGAGAAGAAATAAATAAAATTGAGAAGAATAAAACAATAGAAAAAATCAATGAAACCAAGAGCTGGTTCTTTGAAATAATAAACAAAATAGATAAACCCCTAGCCAGACTCATTAAGAGAAAAAGAGAATCTACACACATAAACAGAATCAGAAATGAGAAAGGAAAAATCACGACGGACCCCACAGAAATACAAAGAATTATAAGAGAATATTATGATAATCTATATGCTAACAAGCTGGAAAACTTAGAAGAAATGGACAACTTCTTAGAAAAATACAACCTTCCAAAACTGACCTAGGAAGAAACAGAAAAACTAAACAGACCACTCACCAGCAACGAAATTGAATTGATAATCAAAAAACTACACAAGAACAAAACCCCCAAGCCTGATGGATTCACCTCTGAATTCTACCAGACATATAGAGAAGAAATAACACCCATTCTCCTTAAAGTTTTCCAAAAAATAGAAGAGGAGGGAATACTTCCAAACTCATTCTATGAAGCCAGCATCACTCTAATACCAAAACCGGGCAAAGACCTCACCAAAAAAGAAAATTACAGACCAATATCCCTGATGAACGTAGATGCAAAAATACTCAACAAAATATTAGCAAACCGAATTCAAAAATACATCAAGAGAATCATACACCATGATCAAGTGGGATTCATCCCAGGGATGCAAATATGGTACAGCATTCGAAAATCCATCAACATCATCCACCACATCAACAAAAAGAAGAACAAAAACCACATGATCATCTCCATAGATGCTGAAAAAGCATTTGACAAAATTCAGCATCCATTCATGATTGAAACTCTCAACAAAATGGGTGTAGACGGCAAGTTCCTCAACATCATAAAGGCTATATATGACAAAACCACAGCTAACATCATACTTAGCAGCGAGAAGCTGAAAGCTTTTCATCTAAGATCAGAAACAAGACAGGGATGCCCACTCTCTCCATTGTTATTCAGCATAGTACTGGAGGTCCTAGCCATGGCAATCAGACAAAACAAAGACATACAAGGCATCCAGATTGGTAAAGAAGAAGTCAAATTGTCACTATTTGCAGATGACATGATAGTGTATATAAAAAACCCTAAAGACTCCATTGCAAACCTACTAGAACTAATATCTGAATTCAGCAAAGTTGCCGGATACAAAATTAACACACAGAAATCTGTTGCTTTCCTATACACTAATGATGAACTAATAGAAAGAGAAATCAGGAAAACAATTCCATTCACAATTGCATCAAAAATAATATATTCTAATTCTAGGAATAAACCTAATGAAGGAAGTGAAAGACCTTTACTCTGAAAACTACACGACACATCTAAGAGAAATTTAAGAAGACACTAAGAAATGGAAATTCATCCCATGCTCTTGGCTAGGTAGAATAAATATTATCAAAGAGGCTATACTGCCTAAAGCAATCTACAGATTCAACATAATCCCTATCAAACTACCAACAGCTTTCCTCAATGAACTGGAACAAATAATTCTAAAATTCATATGGAACCACAAAAGACCCCGAATGGCCAAATCAATCCTGAGAAGGAGGAATAAAACAGGGGGAATTACGCTCCCAGACTTCAAGCTCTACTACAATGCCACAGTAATCAAGACAATTTGGTATTGGCACAAAAACAGACCCACAGACCAGTGGAACAGAATTGAAAATCCAACATTAACCCAAACATATACAGTCAATTAATATTTGATTACAATTGGATATACAATGGGGAGATGACAGTCTCTTCAGCAGCTGGTGTTGGAAAAACTGGACAGCTACATGTAAGAGAATGAAACTGGACTACAGTCTAACCCCATGCACAAAGGTAAACTCAAGGTGGATCAAAGACCTGAATGTAAGTCATGAAACCATAAAACTCTTAGAAAAAAACATAGGCAAACATCTCTTGGACCTAAACATGAGTGACTTCTTCATGAACATATCTCCCCGGGCAAGGGAAACAAAAGCAAAAATGAACAAGTGGGACTATAACAAGCTGAAAAACTTCTGTACAGCAAAGGACACCATCAGTAGAACAAAAAGAGATCCTACAGTATGGGAGAATATATTCATAAATGACGTATCCGATAAGCGGTTGACATCCAAAACACATAAAGAACTCATGCACCTTAACAAACAAAAAGCAAATAATCCAATTAAGAAATGGGCAGAGGACATGAATAGACACTTCTCCAAAGAAGAAATTCAGATGGCCAACAGGCACATGAAAAGATGCTCCTCATCGCTAATCATCAGAGAAATGCAGATTAAAACCATAATGAGATATCACCTCACACCAGTGAGGATGGCCAACATCCAAAACACAAACAACAACAAATGTTGGCGAGGATGTGGAGAAAAGGGAACCCTCCTACACTGCTGGTGGGACTGCAAATTAGTTCAACCATTGTGGAAAGCAGTATGGAGGTTCCTCAAAAAACTCAAAATAGAAATACCATTTGACCCAGGAATACCACTCCTAGGAATTTACCCTAAGAATGCAGCAGCCCAGTTTGAAAAAGACAGATGCAACCCTATGTTTATTGCAACACTATTTACAATAGCCAAGAAATGGAAGCAACCTAAGTGTCCATCAGTAGATGAATGGATAAAGAAGAGGTGGTACATATACACAAGGAATATTATTCAGGCATAAGAAGAAAACAAATCCTACCATTTGCAACAACGTGGATGGAGCTAGAGGGTATTTTTCTCAGTGAAATAAGCCAGGCCAAAAAAGACAAGTACCAAATGATTTCACTCATATGTGGAGTATAAGAACAAAGAAAAAAACTGAAGGAACAAAACAGCAGCAGACTCACCGAACCCAAGAATGGACTAATAGTTACCAAAGGGAAAGGAACTGGGGAAGATGGGTGGGATGGGAGGGATAAGGGGGAAAAAGGGGCATTACAATTAGCAGATACAGTGTTGGGGGGGCACGGGGAGTGCTGTACAACTCAGAGAAGACAAGTAGTGACTCAATAGCATCTCATTACGCTTATGGACAGTGACTGTAATGGGGTTGGTGGGGGGACCTGATGAAGGGGGTAGTTTAATCACCATAATATTGCACATGTAATTGTAGATTAGTGATACCAAAATAAACTATAAAAAATATATATATAACTTTATGTTACATATTTTTATCACATCCTGCAATTTTTATGTAAGTATTTAAGCTATTACCTTCACTTTTTAGTGATCCTTCTTTTCATCCATAAAATCTCACAGTATCCTGAAAGCCCCTGCTTAAACTTGTGAAACCTCTGCTAATGGCCGGTTAGAACTAGTCTGTCTCCTAATTGCCAGCCCCTGTTGCCTTTGCTCCAGTGCGGCTAACTCTCTAGTGTGTTTTTATGGCTTCAGATCCCATCACCAGTCTGGCTGATGAATGATCTTGGACAGTCCATTTAATCTGTGCACATGGCAGTTCCTGTCTCTAAATGTGTTAATAATAGCATGGACATGGCAGTTTGTGATAGGGAAAGGAGGCCACGCTTGTGAGTCCTGGGTGCACACCTAGCCCAAGAGAGCAGCTACGGAGGAAGCTGCTGTTGGTGCCCTTGCTTTACCTGAGGATCTGGCAGCCTCCTGTGTCAGCCTGCTGGGAGAGTGAACGCCTCCTGCCTCTTCAGTGCTGGGCCTGCCCAGACAGCTCCATCCAAAACCTGGCATGGAGAGAGCTGGTCTCCCTCAACGCCCCGCCTTCCCAGCTCCTTGCTTCCCCACTCTGACCCTAGGGAGACTGAGTACACACAAGTTAGCATTCAAGGACATGCTGCCCACACTTCCATTTGCATCATGTTTTATAATCCTCCTCTTAAATACATTGTTGACTCCGAGAGGGGATCACACTGTAGGCTATTAAAACTGCCACAAAGCTTATTCATCTGTGGGTTCACAGCCTCAGGAGAAACGCCAGAGGCTCTTCTCCCTAGTGCAACACATAGCAGAGACACACCGTTCAAGAAGAGACTTGGCCGACGGGAGGCTGCACAAGGCCGCTGACATACAAAGCTCATGAAGAGAGAGTTCACTGCAGTGAACATGAAGCATGTGCTCCCAGAAAGCATCACAGGAGCTGTAAGACAGGGGATGAATGAGAACTTGCACAAATCCCTTTGACTCTGCCCAGGAGCCTGCACTTGGACAGGGGCAGTTACGTCTCCCGTTCCAGGAGAGGCTCCCACATCCCACCATTTGTGGCCACAGTCCAAGTGTCTCTTCTTGCTAGTGCCACCTGGGAGTGATGGCCAGGGACTTTCTCTGGGCGGTTCCTGTGAGGGTCCAGCCTGCGTTCCAGCCTCTGCAGCCGGCAGAGGTCTGCAGGCGTATGCAGCAGGTCTGGCCAGCCTTGCTGGCTCTGTGAGCGCCAGAGCGACGGAAGCACCAGGGGTGACATATGTGCAGCAGGGCAGAACGGGACTAATGCCCTCAGGGAGCACTATACACTCACAGACATTTCCTCTGTGGAAAGCTAAGCTATTGGAAATGTAAGAGATGTGTGAACATCCCAGGCCTCCAGCAATGATCATATACTTGCCAAGGTTTTAGTGAATTTTATATGTACAACTTCTTGATGCACTCCCAGAGCAACTTTTTAAACACAAGAACTGATTTTCACCCTTTGTGTCTGGTACTTATATTACAGACACCCTTGGTGTAAAGCACTATCAACCATATTAGAAAAAAAATATGTAGTATTTACGTCTTCCCAAATACTTTCTCAGATTACTGTCCACCAACAAAACCAAATGAAACCTTAGTTCACCATCCAAACTGCATTGCAGTGTGACTCCTTTGCTAAGAGAAGTGCACTTTGGAGTGCCATATCTCATTTTTTTAGTGCATCCCATTATGACAGGTTGCAGTGCATTCCATTAAATTACATGAGAAAGTCTGAGTAGAGTAGGGTTAGTTTGTTGACCTGTAAAATTCAGTATTGTATTTATTTGATCATTCGTTGAGTGATAAATTCAAGAGACAGAGATAACAATTAAGCACAGTTTAACAAACATATTATTAGCTAAATGTTATCTGTGGAATTTCAACTGGATTATATGGTATCAGATATAAATATATTTTTCACTTAACAGAAACATTTGAAATATGAAGTTTTAAAAAATATCAGAAATATTTTACTTTAAATATGTAGCTTTTTTCCTAGAGGGTATTTGTACTCATAGAAGTTCCCTTCAAATATAACTTAAAAAATATAACATATATTTAGTTTTAAGGACTCTAAACCAAAGTAGTTGAAATACTTTTTTTTTATATAGTATGGAAATTATTTGGAATGCACTGGATATATAAATTTTTACTATAAACATCGCCTCCTGTTATTTAGGAGTATTGTTTATCATTGTTAACTACAGCCTAACAAAAACACTTTCTTGTGATTGTTGGAGTTTTGGTAACATTGACAGTTAATACAGAGTTTTAATAACGTCTGACTTCAGCTAAGCATCTCTGTGTGCTGTCGTTATTGCCATGTTCTCTGCAACACAGTGTTCTACAGAGTTGCTCATGTGAGAAGCAGCTAGGAGGAAAAGCAATGCTTGCTCTTGTATTTTGCAGGTGTTCATGGCAAAACAAATGTTTAAACAAAACTGCAGGTATTTGATACAAAAGGGTTATTTTGAAGAAATAAGAGGAATCCTAGCCATCAATAATGATTTCTCTTCATCCCATCTCATTCAAATGGTCTTAAAATTCTTTATGTCTGTTATTAGTTCCTGAATTATGATTTTAGCTTCTTTGGGGACTCAGTAATTGCCACCAAAATAGTATTACCTTTTGAATAGCATCTGTCTTTATGCACACATTTCCATTTCAGTGCTCATCTCCAAAAACTTTCAATCAAACTTGCAGTCTCAGCATACTGCATCTTAGGGTCAAATTTAGAATCACACCTCTGTTCCTCTCTTGCTGAATCTTTGGTATGACATCTTGCTTCCAAGTCTCAGCAGGTGTTCTGTAGTGGTGCTTTCTCTCTTTGACCTAAATTATTTTTTCAGGTTTGCTGACCAGGGATGAAATTCTGCCCCTTTGTCTTCTGCATAGCCCACTGCATTGGGAAAGACTATGTTTTGTTATTGTATCAGCACTTTCCAGTTGGAGACAAACTTTCGATGACGTCCCTTGGTGGGCGTAACATGGATTTTTCTAGCTCTCTGTGCAGGATCATTAGGCATCCTCACTGGAAGCTGCTGACTAATATTTACTCATTTGCCATTTCACATCTTTTGTGACATTTAGCAGTTAACCACAGCTCCAAAATGCTCCAGCTGGTCCTGAGAGACAGGAATGTTTTTCTGTTAAGTCATCTAGTTAGATCAGGGATGGTTTCTTTTTATCAAACCCCGAAGCCCTTTATCATTCTCTGAGAAACTGGAGTGATCACCATCCTCCTTTGCCATCATCTCTCAAAGTAGATCCATAGAATATTGGAAAATAACTGTCCTGAAATAAGTCTGGGAAACACTAGGTTAATTTTAAACATGAAAACAATAGCAGGACTTACCAGAAACCTTTAGTGCATTGCCAGTTACCAAGAAGAGATTTCAATACAAAGAATTTCCATAAATTGGTTGACCAAGGATTCATTTTCACAGATCTCTAAGAATAGGAGCAAAACTATTACAACATAAAGGTATTTCTAAACAGTATGTGGCTATAGTTAAAAGCCTTAACAGGTTGTCTGTATTTGTATAACTCTATTGAAATTTTCAGAGATTGTTCTGTGAAGGTTAAGGACTTCAGCTTCACAATTTTAAGATTGAATGTAAAGATTGCAGTTTATCAGCACAAATCTCTCTAATTCATCATCTTTTACTTGCTCAAAAATACATTGGTCTCACAGTTCTAACTAAGGTTTTGAAGTGGTATATACAGGCATTGATTTTTACAGAGATATTATTTTCCAGGCCCTATGATACTACTGAGAATGCAAATAAAAAAATTTTGGCAATAGAACATTAACTTGATTTACATTTATTGAAAATTTTGATTTGTGAAGATTTCTGATTTTTTCCCCCTATTCAAACTCAGAGGGGAAGAATATTGTTCCCCAGTATCATACTACAGAAAAGCCACCAGGTAGGATGGATTATCCATGGACAATATATGTCCTGGAAATGGGGGCTGTCAGGGTGGCCGAGGGTCTGGCCCCCATTCCACTGTGACCCAGGCTGACTTGTTCTCGGGTACCTACCCTCTCTCCATGAAACCATTTTGCTCAATAATTGCCCAGATTTTAAAGGGGCCCCAGTCGTAACAAATGAATGTAAGTACACCTAAGTCCTACTTGGCACCTGATTTCCAGGGATGATTCTCTGCTGCCTAAGATGAGCTCTCTCTTGTAATGCCTTCATTTGCCTTTCTGGCACATGATACTGGCTCGACACATTCATTCCCAAACATGTTTTCTAAGGAGGAAAAGAGGAAATAAAGGAAATCTGAGTCTCAAAGGAAAGGGCCTGGGTGTAATCTTTTCTCAACTTTTTTCTCCTAGGACAGCAATGTCCCACAGAACTTCCTGTGATGAAGGAAATGTTCTAGAGATGTGCTACCCATGACACAGCCACTAGCCATGTGTGGGTTTTGAGCACTTGAAATGTATCTAGTGCAACACAGGAACTAATTATATTACTTATAAATTTAATTTATATTTAATAAATTCAAATTTCAATAGCCACTTATATGGCTAATAGCTATGCTCTTGGGCAGTATAGCCCAAAATGATCATTCTGTCCCTTTGTAAATGATAGGTATAAATAAGGGGTCAGTTTCTGCCCATATTCAACTCACAACACCCAACCCAAATGCTCGTATTCCTGTGGGAGAAGGGATCTTCCTAGCAATAGCATGGAGGCTGTCCAACTATGCAGAACTAATCAGTCCTGTTACTGACATATCAATCTCTTCTGATAAACATGCTATTTTAGAGATAGAACTTTTCCCATGGATTTTAATCATCCCCAAGATTGCATGATGTTTATTTTTCCTGTTCTCAATCCAAAGCAATCAATCCTGAATTTGATAAAATTTTTAGGAAGGAAGGACGATTATTTGATGAAACAAGGAAAAAAACCATCATGTTTCAGTGTTTGAAGAAACAAGCAAAATAAAACAAAAACAAATAATAAAACAATAAAAAAGGGAATATCCAAATGAGCTTTTGACAGATCAGTTCCAATGCAGAAGTTGAGATGTCTGCAAGTGCAAGAGTTAGATGCATTCCATATGACAAGATGGAAACTAGAATGTGTGTGTGGGCATGACTGGGAAATTTGACAATGCCTCAGCACCCATTGTTTTTTATATACAGTATAATTAATCAGGCATTTTTGGGAGATGACAAGGTAAGGTAATCCTCAGTTCAATGATATCTACCTTAATATAATTATTTCCAACAGTTTGCCCTTCATTTTATGAGATCTATCTTTATTTCCTCCTTTTTATGGCAGTTTCTCATCCGTGGTTACTTCAGCGAGAACTTTCTCAAAGATTAAAAGATGCTAATAGGACTGAAATGTGTTTCATATAATATCTTTCTTTCCTTACCTATAAAATAAGCCACACATGATTGCCAGTTAGCATTATACCCGCTCTCATCACCAAAACCCCCAGAATTTAGAGGCATCATCACAAATCAGTTTCCTGAGCAGATCCTGGGACACGGATTTTTGTGCAGGAGTTCATGGGGAGAGAGGGATCGTGGAAACTGGAGGGAACAGGGCTGGGCAGAGGGGGACAGGGAGGGAGAGGCAGGATCAAGAAAGGCCCCAGTGCTCTTCCAGGGAGCTGGAAGCCAGTATGGGCTTCAGGTTGTCTTACCTGAGACAGGGGTCCAGGCTTCATGCTCCACTTGGGTTGCCCTGGGAAGGGAGCATGCCTTGGGTGAGCTGGCTCTCATCAGGTGAGAGGATATGAAAGGGGCTCCCCCAGAGCCAACTCCACATCATTCCCAGTAGTGAGGAAATGAGTGTTAACAGCAGGAGTGGAAATCTGAGGGTAGACCAGCTATCCTACCACAGGTGGGAGAATTTAGAAGCAAACCAGATTTTAACAGACCATGGATGCTGACTGCTAGGGGATTGGAGCAGTTGCTAGTAAGGGCAGAGCTTGCAAGTACAAATCCAAGTTCCTGAGGTCAAAGCTGAGACCAGCATCTCTGATCAGCAGCCCAGCTTGAAAAACAAAATCTACTAAAATGATGCTTGTTCAAATGAAGGCTTAGGAAACCAAAGGTTATAGGGTCGGAACAGGTAAAACAGTATTGAAAATCCATGTTTCTTGATCATATGATTTAAAAATAATGGTGTTTTGATTCAAAGAGATAGTAGCAGTTATTTTGACTTCAGAATGAAGTGGAAAACACCACTTTGGTGATATGACTTGTATTCAAATAGAAATTTCCCTGAAAAAGAGGGTTATTTTGTCTGAGCACACACCCTGAATTAACAAAAGCATAGCTTTCTGTGAGGAAGCGTCCCACCACGTTCTTGCTGTTCAAAAGGAGCACATTTGATAAGAAGACAGATTCATCAGTTTAGAGCATCATGGTATTTTCCTTACTTTCTATTACACAGTTTGGTTATGTTTTTACCCACTATGACTTTAAGGTACTAAAATACTTTAACAGTGTGAGAGCATAAAAGGCCAAATAGTGCTCAGTTTGTTAAAATAAAAAAGCTAGAACGTCAACTCTTCCCACCTGTTTATTGAAAAGAAAGTACATACGGAGATGAATTTAGAAAAGGCCTATGGAAAATGTCTGTGCAGTTAAGGAACTCGTAATTTTATTTGTGATTTGAAATCTTACATTGCTTCACGAGCGTTCTTGTCTGTGTTAGAGTAGTTTGAAGGCAAGGACAGCCATTTGCTCTCATTCACTCTTGATTTACATATTTTCGCCAATAAGGTTTTAGATCGCAGATCTTTGTTTAAGTATGGAGTGGTGTTCAACGAAATGGGCTCCATTATAGAGATCATGGGGTGGGCCCTGATCCCAGCTGCCTGGGGTCCTCAGAGAGGAGGAGATAAGGACACAAACCCACACCCAGGGATGACAGTGTGAGGATGCAGGAGGAGACCACGTCCAAGGAGGGAGGCTCAGCAGATGAGCCCTGCCCACACCTGGATCTTGGACTTCCAACCCCCAGACTAGGAAAATAGATTTATGTCATTTAAACCATGCATTCTGGGCTCTTTGTTATGGCAGCCCAATCAAGCTAATACAAATTGTGTCCCCCAATGTATTTTGAAGTCCTAGTGTTTGGCATGCCAGAATGTGACTGTGTGGGAAATAGGTGTCTTTCCAGAGGTAGAGTCAAAATGAGGGCATTATTGGGACCCAATCCAATATGACTGGTGTCTTTGTAAAAAGGGAAATTTGGATACATACAGAGACACACACACAGGGAAGAGAATGTGAAGACCCAGGGAGATACGTGGACCATGTGAAGAAGAGGTGGAGGTGGAGGGATGCAGCCCCAAGCCCAGGAGCACTAGGAGCCCTGGGGAGCTGGAAGAAGCAGGAAGGACCTCCCCTGGAGTCTTTGGGGTGCTTATCTTTCCTGTTACCAGCTTCACCCACACCTTCTGCTTAACCTTCCCATGATACCAGCAATATTTCTTCCACCAGTGGCAAGCCACATGAAGGGTCATGGGAAAGAGGGCACACAGAGGAGCCTAACGCTGGCTGTCCACATGTGGCCTCAGAAACACAGATCTTTCCCGGGCTTCAGGCTGGTGTCACTTCTCCTGGGATCATATCTCCTTGTCTTATTATCATTCAGAATAAAAAGATTTGAGCCACAGGGCATATTTTATTGCTGTGCTGTGTTCTCTGTTTCCAGGATGAGCCTTTGTGTCACCTTGGTTTCCCCTTACCATTGGTGTGCTCGTGCTAATCTGCAAGGGGTACACACACAGTTCTGAGCTGTCTTCCTGAATATTTACATGTATAAGCAAAATTTGCATGTCTACTCCAATTAAATGCATTTAAGTAACTATTGATAAAGTATTGACTATTGCAACTCAGTTATTGAATGAAGAATGTGTGCTGAAATACCCTGTAAGCTGTAAAGCACCCTATGGTAATTAGCTGCTGCTTCTGCACTTTCTTCTAGATAGAATAAGTGGTCCTGATGAGACCTAACACATTCCATTATTACACTTGAGGTTATTCAAATGGAGAAAAGTTGGTGAAAAAACTAAGCTGAGAAATTATTATGTTTGGATAAAATTACTTTTTCTCCAAACAGGCACATTCTCTGGGTGCATTCTAGTTTTCCTCCTAGATTGTAATCTACCTTTATGCTTTCTCCAATAGATGAACATATACCTGTTGACACACAGAAAAAAAATTACAGTCAAAATACCCACTTGGACCTCCCAGTACCATCTGCTTTTCTGACACTGACCTGTATCTTCCAGGTCAGACTATCTAGTCAGACTCTGGACACCTGAGTGGCAATTTTCCTCCTGTTGCAGCTTGTCCCACTATAAGAATAACATAAAGACACACACAGAGACCACTGTGGGCAGACATTTTATTTCTTAATTATTATACAGTTTCCTTGGGCCATCCCATTATTAACTGACTTAGGTCAGCCCATACTAACAAGTCATGGGAGACATCTTAACTAAACAATCTGTGTATATTAACAACTTAATAAATAGACTTAAAAGCAACTAAAGTGTTCCTCCTTTAATCATGCCTTCTTTTTTCTAACGGAAGTTCTACTTCAGGCTTATAATTGCAATGAGTTGGCTTTAATTAATAGAATAAATTTTAATGTAATTAATGAGTTGAAATCTTACTGGCATTCTCAGGTGATTATGAACTTTGAGTTGTAAAGATGCAATTTGCATGTTATTAAAACAATCAGAAGGACTTCAGCATTAGAAGTAAGGTAGCATTTAATTTTAGCTGACTTAAGTCATTTTGTTACCCAAAGCGAAGTGCAATAATCACCACATGATTTCTTAAGAAGTTCTGGAGTGTGCAACCTGTCAGTTTTTCACTTGGACTTCACGAGCGGAACCAGGAGACATGCTGGGTAAGGCCATCTTGCTCTTCAGCTGTTTACAAAGCTCTGAGTTTATCTTTCTCTTTGCAAACTTGTCCTTGTTCCCAAATTATCCTCCCAAGTTATTTTGTTTTTAAAAATCCTGGTATGGGCATGTGTTACAGACGACAAACGTGAGCTGCTGTGGCACATCGCCTTGTTCAGTGGTGATCCTGCAAAGCAAAAGCGTGAAGCAGTTCTCCACACTGAGCAGAGCTATGAATAGTATCTCTGGTCCCGAACTTCTTGTGGGGGTTGAAGCCAATCTGTGGTGGGAATGTGTGTTGGCTCCAAGGCAGCAGTGAATGGTCTGGCTAGGTGGTCGGGTGCCTGGACAGTTTAAAAACTGTAAGACTGGAGGCAGTGAGTCTGCAAGGAAAAGCCTATAGATGGAACCACCAGAGTGAGCACAAAATGTGGGAATGTTTCACCATTGCATGAATGCCCAGCACACAGGGAGGCCTGGAACAAAGGTGCATGTATCCACACAGTGGGGTCAGTCGACTCCCCATGGCCACCCTGAGCTCCCACCTGGGCCATGATAAAGTAGCAGAGGCCACAGCAATGGGGGCTACGTGTGGCCCAGCTGCGGGGGTCCCACACCCAAGGGTCACCTTACACAGGAGAAGCTCAGAGAGAAACAAAGCTTGGACACTCATGGGTCATAGGGACAGAAGGCCTGGCTTTCCGGGCTGCCTGGGGACATGAGGTGGTCAGTAGGTAGATGGGAAGGGGCTGCTTCCCAGGCCATAGCCTTTACTGGGTTCTGAAGGGAAGGAGAGTTGGGGTTAGCAGTCAGGCCTGGCCAGGCTGAATGATTCAGCAGCCTTTGTCTGAGGGGGTTCCTCGTTGCCCCACCCCCGGCCTGGGGTGCTGAAGGCAGAGGGATATTGCCTCCCGGGCACAGGGCAGACGGAGAAGGCATGCCCTGGGATAGTTTGCAGGTCACAGGCGTGCCCAGGCTGGGCTCTTTGCCTTCCCTGAGAGTGGGCTGGCCCTGGGTGGGCAGTATCCCCCACTGAAAGGTTCTTCAAGATGTCAAAGCATCATAATACACAGAAAATAAGAAATGCACACAATACAGAGTACCTCCTTTCCCCTTGCTGTGTGAACTGCATGGACGTGTGTGCCTCCCGCTCCCTCAGCTTCTGTGGGGCTGGACCCCACTTTCTGCATTCTTTGTGGCCTGCTGTTGGGGTTTGGCAGTGGTCCCCACAGGCCGAACGTTTCCTTCCTTATCCCTTGCATGCAGAGCTGTGAAATCCTGTACTAACACTCTCCCCAGGGTCTCACACACTTGTGTTCAAGTTAGGCGTTTTTGATTGTCCTAGCAGCCTGGATTAGGTCTTAGTCACTCTGAGCTTAGAGAAGCATTCATCCTCTTTAAATCACACTTAAATCCTATGCAGTCTAGATATATGTCAGGAAATACTGGTATGGTTGAACTAAAGGAAGTATAAATTAATGTTGCTTTTTAAAATTCAAATTCCATTTTTAAGTTGTATTTTCACCAGAATATAACATTTCTCATTCCATATTTTATGTATAGTAAATACTACATATAATTTTTATAAATAATAATTACTAAGGCAAGTATCTTTCAAAAGAGGTTTGTACTATTTACTTTTTCATTGGCTTAGTAAACAAAAATGTAACTTAAATTTTGCTAAAATCTGACCTTCAAAGCAGATGCACCCCTAAAGTTCTTGAGACTTTAAATAGATTAAAATACTCCCTTGGTTTATCATACGTGGTTATCAGGTGAGGACAATCTCTCCTTTTTGTCTGATTGAAGTGGTCGGTGAATTCTTTAAACTGGTTCTGCCACAGAGATCTGTGAACAATGAGGATGATTGTAGCTGATTTATCTGTAGATGAATACCTTTTTAGACTATATATATGTAGCATATTTTTAGAACAGTGAGATAATTTTCAAAAATCAATGCACAGCCCACAAGTATTCCAGTGCCATTTGTCCCATGAGCAGCAATTTCTTTAAAGTGCAAATGGATTTTAATCTACTAGGAAATTTAGATTATTGACAGCTCTGTGAAATAACCAAATTTCAGTTCATAGCTCACAAAACAAGAGGCTTCCAGAAGGGGGTCACAGTCAAGCACCCCCATTCATAAGAGAGGCACAGAAGGGTCTAAGGCCCCATATGGCCTTTGGTGTATATTGTATTGTGGCTTTTAATTTAATAACACCCACAATTTAAATTCAGAAACAGTATCTTCTGATTGGGGCATATCTCCTGCATGTGTAGTTGCATTCACACCCCACCAAGCCTGTATGGCTCCACACCAGGTCCTGGGCCTGTAACAGGTGCCTACCCCCAATTCTCATGGGCCGCGTGCCCTGCCTGTCCTCTACTGAGCCATCACGGTAGGGACAGGAGCAGGGTGCCTATTCCTTGCTGTTTCTGTTTACCAAAAGTCTGGTAAAATATAACAGGAAATAGAATTAAGTGCAATGTGAAGTCTGATTGCCCGTGGATTTTGTAATCATTGAGAGAACTGTGACAAAGGGACCGTCTGTGAATTTACAGGTTTCTTACAAAGAGACTCACCTTAAACTCATGAATAAATATCACACATATCCCACTTGGAAATGGGGCTCAGCTCACCTGAGTAGGTGCCTTTCCTGTGGAGCATCTCACCAACATCCCCATGAGATCACCTGTGGTCCCACAGCCACCTGACAATGTTCAGTCATACTTAAGTCATCCTTACTCTAACCACCACTGTTTTCTTTCTTTCCATGTTCATGTATGGTCTGTTCACATGGTAAATGACCACTTTCTCCACCTAACACATTTTTCTTTAAGGAGTCTGGGAAATCTTCATTTCTCCACTTCCTTCCATGGCCAGCCCACCCACTGGTCCCCACCAGAATGCACGCCCCATGATGTGGGCATCCTGTGTGATCCATCCAGGAGCTAGAAGAGCACTTGGGGCAGGAGAGGCCCAGGGAGTGCTTGTGAAACAAGAAAATGAGCCTTCTCACTGCAGCTTGTAGTATCACATGCCAGTACGTATGGCTCTCCAGTGGAATACGGAGTTCCTTGAAGACAGAAAGGCACCTTGTTCATCTTCATATCCTCAGCCCCTATGGGTGAGCCTGACACCCTTCTCAAAGGATGGGTTGATGAATGAAGATTGAATTCAAGCCAGTTCTGTTGGAAAGGTATTTGTGGATTTGGCAAGTGCTTGTGGATTGTTGAAGCTGATCATACAGATGCAGTGTAGATGAAATTAGAAGCAGAAAAACAAAAAATTCAGAGTACATTTTTCACTGATGAGAATTAATTTTTTTTTCCTGCAGTAGGTGTTTGCTGCCCTCTAAGACACTCCCTGTGGGTAGCTGTCAGCCACTCTATGTCCTGTAGGGGTACAACATAGTGATCACAGACAGTGGACACCACTTCTGTTGACATTGATGATGTTCTAACATGTTAAACCAGTCATTTCTGGGAAGTTTATCCAATGTGGGATCAGGAGGTTAGCCATGTGATCGGTAAGAAAGCAAGGGCATATTTACTAGAAGGAGCTGCCAACTTCCAAACCAAAAAAACCCCACGTTGGTGGACAGCTGAAAACATGATGCTGTGCTTTTAGTGGGTTAATGCTGAGAGAACTGCTTCCTCCTGTCCTGATGTGGAAGGGAGCTGCTCTGTATCAGGCAGATGAGGGATACCAAGGGGAGAGCAGAGCAATGAGTCTACAACAAAATTGGGTTGTTTTGTATTCAGAGGTCTCTTTCACTCACAATAAAACTAAGCACATTTGCAGGGAAGAGCACAGTGGATAAAAGTGTGATGAAATAACTCAGTAATTCTCAAGCACCTACTATGTGTGATGTTCTGAAAACTGTTGATTGTAGTGTAATTTACAACTAGATATCCATTCATGGTCCTCTGCCTGTGAATTTGGGAACAGTTCAATCTGATAAGGTGGGGAGGGTGGCAGAGGCCCCTCTAACCATAGATCTGTAATTAGAGTGGAGCTTCTCTCTGGGCTGAAAAGTTGTTGTTGGCAGGTGCACATCTCAGAACCAGTGCCAAAATGCATAAAATCAAGGAATTGCTGTTCCCATTGTACAACTTCCTCGTGATTCTGTCTGGTTTTGCTGAGTTACTATACAAAAGTAGATAATACAGACTTGTGGAATTGTGCTCTGGATAATCGTATTGTCATACTAAGCCCTAAAAATACTGACTTATTATTTGCATATCTTGGACAAAGAGAAGAGAAGCCCATCACAGAACCTGGACCAAGGCAGGCCCTGACCAGCACATGCCGGGTCTCTGCCGTATACCAGAGCTGTCACTGGTGTGCTGACATTGTGTATGTGATGGACACATGCAGCTTACAGAATGCCAGCCAGCTGGGGCTCAGTCACCCCTACAACTTCACAACAGAGCAAAGCGCACTCAAAAACATGAAAATATATTCAATCCTATGATTTAAGGAAAGTGAAGATCATGTTTACATTAAAAAGTTTTTTTCTATGCAAATTGCATTTTATAGTCCCCAAAGAGATTGAAGTTGTTGAATATGAGTAGGCTCATATAAAAAATACCTTCATTCATTCGTTCAAAATGTTTATTAGAAATGACAGAAATGTGAGTAGGGTGCCAGACATGAAGAAATGGTTTATTATGAACTGTTGAGAAAGACTAGTGTATTTTTCTTCTTGTTTTTTTTTTACATTTTTCCTTGGGAAACCTCTCCATGTATGACACAGAATATTCATAAGTCTGAACATGTCTTCAGAGGCAGGAGCCGTCAGGACTGGAGGAAGGCTGCACTCAGTTGTCTGGATACCTTGAGCTGTCTTTTTGCTTGGTACATGGGGTTCACTCAGAGATCAGGGATCGAGCCAGAAATCACTCAGACCGCTTTTACTGTATCATTATCAGCAAAAGCATCTGTTGTTGTTCTATTATTGATGTGTCCAAATAACCCCCAAACTTACTAACCTGAACAACTGCTCTTCATGCTCCCAGGTTCCTCTTCCATAAAGAATGATGGTGTTTCCATGCCCGGCTTCAGCGGCCCCTTTCTGCCATGGAAGGCTGGGGCGGGCACACCCAGTTGGCTATTCTTAAGTCTTACGAGCTCTGTTCCCTTTGTTTCAGTCTGCATCACCTCTGCTGGTCCATTTCTCTAGAATCATTGTGTGTCCATTAGCACAGTGTAGGGATGTGGTCCATTAAACGGAAAAGCCAGGTCCCCAGCGCTGATGGGCCTTCTGTGTCCTGGGCTCCCTGGGGCAGCTGAGGGGCACGGCCCATGTCTGGCAGAGACCTCGGAGACATGCCCCCACATCTGGAAGGCCTTGCTTCCTGGTGCGTGTCTCCGTGCTAATGACCCTCCTGAGGTCGGAGTGGACTTACAGGCAAGCACATGGCACTTGTCACCAGGGCAATGTGTTTCTCACAGCAGTGGGGGTTTGATCTCTGCTCCAAGACCCTGACTGCCTCTGAGGGAGAGACTGGGGATGAGATGTAGTTTGATTTTCAGACCCAGCAAGTTATGGCTCATATATTTCTAAAAAATTCTGCCAGGAATCTGAAAAAATTATTCAGTGGGAAGTCTGACAGCAGGATCTCAACACGCTGCCTAACTTTCCCTTAGCCTGTCTCTGTCACCCCTGGTGATAGCTGCCACCTTTTCAGCACTGTCACAGGGACTGCACTCCTCCAGTCCATGCCGTTTTCGACAGTTTCCCGAAACCCTCACTGTCCACCCCCTTGAGACTGTTTGAGTTTCCATAACACTCCTGTGTGGGTGTTGAGCTCTCACTAGTAGGTCCCAGCTCCTCCCTGCCACTGGTGCAAAGCCAGGGCCATCTTCTTTAGGTTTTGGGGGGCTGGAATCTATGGATTTTCTTCACCTACATGTCTGGCACCTGGGCTGGGATGATTTGAAGACCACAGCTGTCAACAGAGCATCCACACAGGGCTCCTCTGCATGGTCTGCATATAGCGTCATGGCCAGAAGGCATCCTGATTTCTTGGACTCTGAGTTAGGCCTTCTGGGAGTACTGTCCTGTGACCAAGGCAGAAACTCCATGGCCTCTGCACCCAGCCCAGATGTCACATGGCATTGCTTCTGTTGTTTTGATAGAGGGAAAATTCACAGGCCTCCCAGACTCAGGGACATGGGCCCACCTGCTCTTCGTTATAGAAGAAAATGAGGAGCAGAAGAAATACAGTCATCTTTGAAGCAAAGTGGCACAAGGCTATCACACCAGATTTACTGCTGTTATACCTCCTTTGCCTCAAACTGGCAGCTCACCTAAGTGGAAGCCAGTGGGTCCTCTGAGGAGTGTTTCTCAGAGGGGTTCCAGAACTGTCTTCAGTGTGGAAATGATTACTTCCCTATCATAGTCTCTCTGTCTCTATTGTTAGTAACACTTGCTGCGAGACCTCTTAATAAATTTGAGGGCACAGTGCAGTGTTTCTAATGCAGACATCGAGTTGCGTAGCATCACTGTAGTTTATTCATTTGCACAGCTGAAGCTTTATACCCATGAAGGGCATCTCCCTGTTTCTCCCAGCCCCCAGCACCTGGCAACAGTCATGCTGTTCTGCTCTTAGGAGTTTGACTATTTTAGATGCCTCATGTAAGTGGGGCCAGACAGTGCCCGACCTATGTGACTGACTCATCTCACTTAGCATAATGTCCTCCTGGTTCATCCACATTGTCACATGTGGTAGGATTTCCTCCTTTTTAAATTTTTTTTAGGGCTGAATAATAATTGTGTGTATGTAACACATTTTCTTTATCAATTCATGTGTCCATGGATTTAAGTCGTTTCCACATCTTGGATATCATGTGAATGATGATGCAGTGGGCTTGGTAGTGCAGAGATCTCTTTGAGATCCTGATTCGATTCTTTTGGATTTACTCACAGAAGTGAGATTGCTCGATCATGTGATAGTTTATTTTTAATATTTTGAAGAATCTCCACACCTTTTTCTCCAGCAGCTGTACCATTTTACATTCTGATCAGCAATGCGCAAGGATTCCAACTACTCCTTTGCTGCCTTTGGGTTTTGTCTGTATTTCGTTGGTGTGTTGGTGTTTCTCTGTGGGGGCAAAGCCTGGGGTGTCCTACTCTACCCACTTGCTGAAGTCAGTCCCCCTCCGTCTGGGTCTTCTGTGATAGCTTTGGAGCTTCCTTTCCTGGATGTAAGGGAAGTCAGTGTACTTGGAGACTTACTCCAGGCGTTTCCTTTAATCACCCGCCTGAGGTATGTTTTTCTACTAGGATTATGTTTTCCAAATTAATTGGATTATGTAAAAATATATTTATCTGCCAGACTAAATATTGTTATTTGTTCTTGAAACAAAAGCAAGAAAACCATATGGCTAAATGTTTCGTAACTTGTTTCTTTTTAAATTGGCCCATCTTGAATAACATATGTGAGTATGTGATCTTCATCAAGTGAGAACTGGGAGGTGGCACTTCTTACGGTGACTTCACATATGGGTGTTTTCCGAATAGGGACAATTTATGTTGTCATATGTATTTCTTTTGGTTTGGGAAGTATTTCTCCTTAGAAAACTCATGATTAGTGTTCTGCTTCATTTATTCTAGAAGCCCAATAAATGTGTTTTGAATGAACACGTAAGTGGTAGAAAATCAGTGACTATTATTCAAGTGTTTGGTACAAAAATTCACAAATACACATACATACAAACAGTAATATGGTTTAAGAAAATTCTTAGGCATGCATTTGATATCAAGATCTCTAATTAGGAGTATGATTTTATAAAATAAAAAATATGCAAATACCATTTCAAAAGTACAAATCAAAATTTCTTTCGCAGCATGCTTGTGCTGGAAGACTATAAATTCATCTTAACTAGCAGTAATTTAATTTCTTAATTAGTATTAATTTATTTTAAAATAACATTGGATTGTATAATAATAGCTGATTTGCACACATACTTTTACTGCCTGGCTGCAAAAATCCTTTGAAGTATCAAAAATCTTATTTTTAAAAGTATAAAATGAGAATTACACTAGTAACAAAGAAATTTGACATAAACAGGCTTTATAATCCATTTATGTTCAAAAACTGCACAATAATATGTTGTTTTATTTATATATATTAACATATATGTAAGTGTGAATGCATCACAAAGGCTAGATAAGGAAATATATCAAATAGCAGGGCTTATTTCTAGAGAATGGGGAGTGGGATCACGGGGTGAGGAAAAATTCACATTATCTCTTTTGTGTTTTGATGTGCTTGATTTTTCTCCAGTACGAATGTATGCACATTATTTAAAGTCTTGCCTTGGTGTAAACACACACACATCTTTGGGACTGTGCCCACCATATGTAAGCTGTGTGGTGGTGTGGCTTCAGGAGACAGAGCAAATAGTCATTTCATGTTCTTGTGGCCTTGGCCATATCAATCTTATTTACCCCACGACTCCTGGAACTCATTGTGTCCTCCTGCAAGGAGGGGTAGCTTAGTTTCTCCAGTGTTTCTAACTTTGTATAACATAATAGGATTATAAAATCGAGGTTATAAAGAGCCTAATTAATACAAATGGTGGGAATAGATTTGAGATGATTTAAAGTAGAGCAGTGCTGTAGGATGGCCTGTCACAGTGGCTTTGCAGCAGGCTGAGCAATGACCCCCCGCAGGTGGGGGTTGCTGTCCATTTGGGTCCTGCCAGTGTGAGAGCACTGAGCCACCGTTCTCGGCCCCCTCCACTCTCTCATGTGTCAGGTATTTGATTGAAAAATAGAGTCCTGATTATTTAACCTGTGGATGACATTATGTTTAAGGGCTAGTGAACATTCTAGGTAGCAGAATAAGTATTCAAAAAGATTTAGCCAATCTAGTACAATGAGCTGAATGCAATTTATACTTAATATTTTATAGAATAAATGTGATATAACATTAAATATTTAAAAATATTAAAGTGGAATGGCATAATGAACATGTTCAGAGAAGGTCTTTAAGTATCGTAGGAGACCCCAAAACATCCAATGAACCCCCACACATCACACCAACAAGTAAAGTGTGTGGAAAGAGAAAGTGGATTCTAGAACAACGTCTCCTACAGACTGTATTGTGAAATGTTGGTAGGTTGTAGTTTGCGTGTTCTATAGAGGTAGGGTGATCTATAGTTAACACATATAAACTTATATGAGGATAAGCTTTTCAAAATATATATATATCATGTTACAAAGGTTAAATGTGATGCCTTGGCCAACTTAGCAGAGATGAAAGCTCTTTACAATTAGGATTTCAACATTTAGTTAGTCATTCCTCTTGAGGTCCTTATCAGTCACAGGAGACTTCAAATGGATCAGTCAATAATAAAAATAATATAAATACATAGAGGGGGCATTATCACTTGGCTAATGGCTTCAAGGCTGGCAGCCATGCAGCACACATACCACTGATTCTAAGACTAGTTCACTGTTGAATCCTCCCCGTTAAGCACATGAAACCACTGGATACCATTGGACACGTATAAAAATGCCCTTTTTCCATTTGTAGGAGTTCATTCATAGATCTTTGGAAAGATAAATATCACCATTCACCAAGTTCATCTTCTGAGAGCTCACGGTTTAAGCCTAAAACAAGAGGTGAAGCTGCATGTTTCAATATTATTTTCTGCACCCTTAATTTTAAGTCATGTCTAAATGGGGAAAATAGGCTTCCGAGTCATACATGTAAATTGCATTTATCTCACATGGCAATGAAGCAAAAATCATCAAATCTCAGAGTATTTCTCTCCATTCCAAAGGCAAAAAGAATCTTAATTGAGTTCCATTGTGCATCTGATGTGAAACAAAGAATTAAAATTCTAAGGCTTTGGGATAAAACTACAAACAGTGTCAAAACACAACAAAACATTGTCAAAGCAAATCTATGGAGACAGTATTAAGATGTCAAAATTAAGTGATGTCATTGTAAATTACAGTAGCAGTTTTTGAAAACGAAGCATGCAGACCTCTATTTATATGAGTGTACGCTGCCACTCATTTCAAAGTAATTGTTCATGCCAGATGTGTAGGAGGTGTGATAAATGTTCCAACGCTGGGAGACTATACATTCCAGAAATAGTTAGGCATTGTTAAAAGTGAGCTACAAAATTTCTGTCAGTTTTGATAGTTACTTGAAATGCACTTTATTCTTCAATATAATGTGTCCCTATTTTCTCTTAGTCTAGGCACATATGCTACACATATATGTAACTAAGAATTATTAATACACTTGTCTTTACACTCTTAGATCCTTGCACACAGCCTGAAGCACAGTAGGAGATCAATAATGTATTGCTTATTAAACGAATAATTAAATAAATAAGGACAGGGAATTATTTTATGACTTCAGAGCTAATAAGAATGTCAGAATTAAATTAGTGTTAAAAGGAAATGGTCTGTTAATACACAATTTAAATTTTCTTTATTATTTTATACACATTTCAACTGTCTTCTAACTCATCCTCATTAAAAATTATCTGCTCAACGTTTAAATGTATCTTCCATAGAAAAATCACATTTCTCATATTCTTTCAGAAATTGTAAATTAGATGATGTTATGTCATGCCTTATAACAGAAATTTGTGAGCTGGAGAAGTGCAAACACTAATGACCCTACTAGTTAGGTGAATTTTTAATTCTGTTAATAATGCATTTTAAGATAGTAATTTTCTGGTATTGGGGCTTTCTGAGATAATTCATTGCTCTCAAAACTAAGTTATGGAAATATCTCACACTTTGATATGCCTGGTCATTGCCTCAGTTCTGATTTATCTATAATATATGCAGCAATGATAATACTTGTGATGGTTGTACTTTCTTCAGCACTGAATATACATGCACAATTGTTATTAGCATCCCTGTGTTGTAACACACATATTATATACATTAGCATCTTGCATTGGTTTGGCACATTTGTTACAGTTGAAGAACCAATATCAATCCATTATTAACTAAGTACATTGTTTACATCAGGGCTCATTCTGTGTGCCATACATTCCACAGGCTAAAACAAATGCATAATGTCATTTTGCACACCCAGTGTTGTACAGGCTAGTTCCATCATCCTGAACATGCCCTCTGCTCACTGTTCATCTCTAGCTGCTGATCTTTGAGACCCAGCAGTGAAATTACACAGTACCATTTTCACCAGATTAGATTCTAGGTGAGGGAAGAACACTTACTTTTTTGAAACAGGATGTCCTGGGTTTGAATTTTTTCCCCTATAATCATGCCTGGAAAGTGAGCACGTGTTCCTTTGGTTTATTTTTTCTCCTGTGCTCTGTCTGTCACAGGCAGCTAAAGAGGACAGGCTGGCTCTGTTAGCTTTCCTGGGAGATCCTCAACTGGTGCAGATCTGTAGGTTCTTTGCTGTCTTCCCCATGACCACAGTGAGTGTTGCCAGCAGGGGTGGCCCTGCTCCAGCCTCCATGAACTTTCTCTCACAGCTGTTCCTGAATCTGCCAGCAGTCTCTCTCTCCCCTTCAGGACTCTTCCAGGGCCTGCTCCCAAAGCCACATGCATGTGACATGGTTGGGATGTTTGTTACCAAGCTAACCATGCTGGTAGCCATTGATCAGAGATGCAGAGCTAGCACAGTGTTAGGAAGTAAAGAATTTATTATAACAATTAAAGTTACCCCTTTGTGGAGGGCTTGGGGAAATACAGTCTTGAAATGGCAATACTGGGTCAGAGAAGAGTCATTAACCAGTCTTCCTGAAGCATGCACATGGGTGGGTAGACAAATCAAAGCTACTGGAAAGCCTGGGAAGCCAGGCCAGGACTGGGTGGAGCAGGTAGAGAAGACCACGAAATCTGCAATTGTCAGTGGATACATCAGTCCAGAAAACTGCCCAGAGTGGGCAGGTCCAGGACAAACCAGAGCTCTGTCACTTACTAAATCTCACGATAATAACCACCAGGGCAGAATGCCTGCACAGCTGACTTCTAGATCTCACACAGAGCTCTGTTTGGCTATTCCTAAACCAGAATCAAAGAGGGAAAGGGATTCTAGAAAACAGTGTGTTACAAAATCACTACACAACTATACAACTTAGAATATATATTGAAATCTTAAAACTGCACATGCTCAATTACTCACTAGAGTCTAGATTAGAAATTCATCCTAAAGAAATAAGTACACAGAGACATGTTCATGGCCAGTCATCTTGTAATTTACTATAGAGTAAAACTGGAAGCAATCTTTTGTCTAAGAACTATAGATTGGTTAAATTTTGGTAGTTGCAAATTATAAGATGGGAGAATACAGATTGTTTTTGATAAAATATCAATTTTATATATTTAAAGAAATATAGAATAATATGCATCAAACTATTACCTGAGCAGAGGAATAATAAATTTATACTATTTTCTTCTATGTACCTCTTTTTCCTTTTTCCTTTATGACTATGTATTACATTCATACAAAATAAAATTTTGAAAGACTACTCAAAAATATAAATAAGAATGAATTCAAGATTAAAGCATTTAGTGATGTATGTAAAATTTTCTTATAATGCTCAGTATTACCTGAAATAAATATCTTATAATGTTAATTTAACAAAACTTGATATCTCACTTCTGTTCATATTTACTCAAACATATGTATGACTAAAAAATGGTACGACTATTCAATGTTCGCTGTTTACCACCATGTCTAGAGTCTATGAAGTACACCTCAGAGTAGAATATGAGCAGCCCATATATCTTATAGGGTTGGTGATTGTTAGAAACGTATATTAACTTTATTTGCAATCTTGCCATTTCTCAGGAACAAATACATGACCATATGTCAGT
Organism: Smutsia gigantea; assembly: GCA_032199065.1. Classification (NCBI taxonomy): domain Eukaryota; kingdom Metazoa; phylum Chordata; class Mammalia; order Pholidota; family Manidae; genus Smutsia; species Smutsia gigantea. Next base: position 297,218 of record JAVSCE010003137.1, on the reverse strand, counting down.
GTATCAGTCTGAAAACACATAAATGGCACACATGTTTAAGCTGGATAAAGCAGGTTTTAGATAGAGTTTTAGTAAATTTGCATGAGTGATTTTTCAAGAATCAAATACAGTATCAATCACAAAGGAGACTTTGCTGATAAGGTAAAGAGATGATTTATTTATTGAGTGTTTTAAAGGGGCACATCGAGAAATTTAGGCCATTATATACTGCTTTGTAGAAAGATATGAACATTAAAGCATACACTTAAAATTGCTAGTTGATAAACCTGATCAGAGATGAACACTGGCAGTGGTATTAAAAAATACAAGGCAAAAAGCTGTGGAAATGAGCATCTGCAGAGGTAATTCCATTTTATTCCATTTGCTTAATGAATTTTTGTTGTTATTAAACTAACAGATTGTAGATAGATTTAGGCTCAGTGTTATTACATAATATAGCATGGCATGCTGTGTGAATGATGGAAACCAGTCTCATAAGCTGGATCTGGTAAGACATAACCAATGTTAGAAAAATAAGAAAAAAAATCAAAGTTATATCCTTATCAAAAGGGCACTTTAGTTTCTGAAAAACACAGCTGTTATCAGAATATATTGCTTTCCTAATGATATATTCTAATTTTCAGTAAATTGAAGTGAGTGTTTGTTAATTGCATCAAAATAGCTAGATTTGCTGGTTTTCTACTTTAGCTTTGTTTTAAAGTAATAGACTTTATTTTCTAGAGAAATTGGAGATTTACAGAAAATTTGAGCAGAAAGTACAGGCAGTTCCCTATAGCCCTCCCCTACAGGCAATGTAGCCTCTCTACTGTCAAAATCTCACACTGGAGGGATGTTTAGTTACAGTTTATGGGCCTACACTGATGCATCATCATCCCTCATAGTCCATAGTTTTCCCTAGGCGTCATTCTTGGTGGTGTACATTCTATGGGTTTGGACAAGTGCACAAGGACATGTATCCACCATCACAGTGTCACACAGAGGTGTGTTTCACTGGCCTAAAATCCTCTGTGCCCCCCCTCTTCAGATGCTTCTTCCCCCATGACCCCTGACCACTGATCTGCTTACTGTCCCCATAGCTGTGCCTTTTCCAGAATGTCATAGAGTTGGAACCATGAAATATGTGCCTTTTCAGATTGGCTTCATTCATTCAGTGATATGTATTTGAGGCTCCTCCCTGTCTTTCCATGGCTTGCTAGCTCATTTCATTTTAGAGCTGAATAATACCTCATTGTCTAGATGGAGCACAGTTCACTTATCCCTCACCTACTGAAGGTCTTCTTGGTTGCTGCCAAGTTTTGTCAACTGTGAATAAATCTGCTCTAAACCTCTGTGTGCAGGTTTTTGTGTAGATACAACTTTTCAACTCTTTGGATAAAAGCCCAGGGTCACACTGCCGGATTGTATGGTAGAAGTGTTTCGTTTTATAAGAAATGACCAAACTTGAGTTCTAAAGTGGCTGAACCATTCTTGTTCCCACACAATCTGTCAGTGTTTGGGATTTTGGCCAATCTGTATAGTGGTATATTGTTGTTTTAATGTGCATTTTCCTCGTGATGTGTGATGTGGAGTATCTTTTCATATGCTTATTTTCCATCTGCATATCTTTGGCTAGGTGTCTGTTAAGGTCTTTGGCCCATTTTTTAAATCTGGTTGTTTATGTTCTTATTGTTAATTTTAAGACTACTTTGTACATTTTAGATAACAGCCCTTTACTGGGTATGTCTTTTGCAAATAATTTCTTGCAGTCTGTGGCTTGTCTTCCCATTTTCTTGACAGTGTCCTTCTCACAGCAAAAGCTTTTACTTTCAGTGAAGTCCAGCTCATCAATTTCTAAAATTCTTTTATGGATCATGTTTTTGGTGTTGTATTTAAAAAGTCTTTGCATACACATAAGGTCATTTAGATTTTCTCCTTGGTTATCTTCTAGAACTTTTATAGCTTAGCATTTAGGTCTGAAATCCATTTAATTTTTGTGAGGGGTGCAAGGTCTGTATCAAGATTCAGTTTTTTACATGTAGATGTCTAGTTGTTCCAGCACCATTTGTTGAAAAACTGTCTTCGTTCATTGAATTGTCTTCACTCTTTCATCAAAGATCAGTTGACTACATTTGTGTAGGTCTATTTCTTGGCTTTATGTTCTGATCCATTGATCAATGTGTCTTTCACCAATACCACACTGTCTTGATTGCTGCATCTTTATAGTAAGTCTTGAAGTTGGGTAATGTCAGTCCTCCAACTTAGTTCTCCTTCATTATTGCGTTGTCTTTTCTGGGTCTTTTGACTCTTCACATAAACTTTAGAATCAATTTGTCAGTGTTCACAAAGTAATTTCCTGTGGTTTTAATTGGGAATGTATTGACTCTGTAGAGCCAAGGTAGGAGAAACTAGTTCTTCCTACCCATAAATGAGGAATATCTATTTAGTTTCTGTTATTTTTTGTCATCAGAGTTTTTTAGTTTTCCTCAAAGGCACATATTTTGTTAGATTTATACCTAAATATTTCATTGTTTTGGTGCTAAGATAAATGTTATTGCATCTTTAATTTCAAATTCCAAATGTTCAATGGTGGTATATAGGAGAGCAATTGATGTCTATACATTAACCATATATTCTGAAACATTACTATGATTGCTTATTAGTTCCAGGATTATTTAATTAATTCTTTGTTATTTTCTACATATATAGTCATGTCATCTGTGGACAAAGTTTTAGCTCTTCCTTCTGAATCTGTGTTTTTTATTTCCTTTTTTCTCACTGCATTGTCTAAGATTTCCACTACAGTGTTGAACATTAGTTGAAAGAGGGGGACAGACTTGCCTTTGCTCCTGATCTCCGGGGAAAGCATCGAGTTTCTTACTATTAAGCATGAATTAGCTGTGGGCTTTTGTAGCTGTTCCTTATCAAGTTGAAGAAGTTCCCTTCTATTCCTAGCTTGCTAAGAGTTTTTATCACAAATGGACCAATTTGGTGAGCATAGATATTTCTGGTGCACATGAGTACTACAAGACTAATAAATAATAAGAGAGCAGGGGGAACTACAGACTTAGACAAATGCATCATGATTTGTTTCCTTTGGGCTGGGGGTCTACACAAAACCAGGAATAGCAAGGAAGAGTGTGAAGCTGACTCTACAGTTTGAGTTTCATTTGACACGAAAGTATCGGCAATGATGATGATAGTAATGATGGTGGAGGTGATGGTGATGGTGATGAAGCTGACGATGGTGATGGTGATGATGGTGATGGTGAAGGTGATGGTGATGAAGCTGGTGATGATGATGGTGATGAAGCTGACAATGGTGATGGTGATGAAGATGACAATGGAAGGCAAAGGTAGAGATCCTAAGGAAGAAGAAACGTGCACCATAACTACCCAGCAGGAGATACTGAAGGATAATTTTGACAATTTTCATTTTGCTTCATGTTATGATTTGGTATCTAGGAGGTTTGGTCACTGTATTAGATTTGCTGGGAAAATAACTCATTTTGGGATAAAATTATCTCCCATACTATACAATTGATAATAATAGTCCCTTGATTATTATTTTTAGGATGTTGTCCCATCCTGTTTACTCAGAAAACAACTCCAAGCAAAATCAAGTATTTTATAAAAGTCAAAATGGTATCATGACTCTTAACATTCCTAAAAAAAGTATTCGGGTCTTAAATTGAAGAGAGATTGAGGAGAGAGAAAACAGTGGAGGTGTGAGCTTTGTCATATTGTAAAAAAAATACATGGCTTCAGGTGCATTGGCTTATTTGGGTTGTGGCTTCCTTCTTCAAAGGCTAAAGCACCTTTATCATTAACATGCTGCATGTGCCTCATGCTTGACTTTTACATTATTGCTCCAGCTATTACCATGCATGCATTATTTATGTGGTTGGCTATCACAGAAAAAAGGCAAGCAATTTACTTGTCAAAACACATTAGAATGCATGACTTTAAATCAGAGTTGTGTGGGTTGGTAAAAAGCTATAATAAATGCACCTTGGCTAATATGTTAGTGCCATGCAGTTTGAGAAGGCCACTGTATTGACTGAGAAACCAATAACTGTCTCTAGGACTCTTGGAGTAGAATAGCACTTCAAGTCATTTACACTAAGCTTTTAATTGCATAATAGTGAACTCTATTATTACAATTTTCCTTTCCATAGATGAGTTTTAGCATTAGCACAGCGAGTGAGTACAAATTAAATTCTTAATGATAAAAGGTCTGGAACTAATTGTATTATTTATTCTCCAAACAGTATTTGAAATGCTTAACTAGTAGAACTATGTCATATAGCTATGGTTTGTTTCCCTTGCTTCTTCTAGTCAGTTAAGCATTTCTATTATTACTTAACATTCTCATTATGACACAGAGATCCCATTTTCTACCATAGCAAATGTGTAAGTAAATGCCAGCCTCCTTTCTGGTTCTCTGTTAAATGTTGGTAAGGCCAATCTCAGACTTCGATGACATCCATTTAAGGACCACTGTGTCTAAGACAGCTGAAGGAGGCCCCATCAGAGCAGTGGGTTCAAGAATTTTATCTTTCTTAACAATCATTCAATTACAAAGGGGTTGTAGGAGTGGAAAGTGACAGCAGAGGTCAGCATCATGGGGGATGCTGTCCTGTGGAAAATCAAGTCATTGCCCTGCATAGCCTTCTGTGGTCTGTTCCTTACTCATCATTGTTCATTACCTCTAGAAGTTAAGAGGAGTCCAGGGAATCTGACACCATACCTGGGAGTGGTTGAAGAGCACAGAGGTTGAACCCAAAGGGGACAACCTATCATTTCAGATTAGTGTCAAAGCAGAGCCACCCACATTTTTCCCAGGTGGGATAAATGGATGATTCATAGATACACAGGCTGAAGAGTAAAAAAAATCCAAAATGTAGAGCCAGAGAGCAGAAAAGTGGTTGCCAGAGGCTGTGTGGTGGAGAAAATGAGGTGCGGTTTGGAAAGGGGCAACCATTCAGCTGTAAGATGCATGAGGCCTGAGAATCTAACATATAACATGGTGACTACAGTTGGTAACGCCATATGATGTAACTGAAATTTTCTAACAGACTAGATCTTATTTGTTCCCACCAAAAAAAGGTAAATATGTGAACTGATGAATGTGTTAACTAACCTGTTGGGGGGTCCTGTCATAATGTGTACAATATCAAATCACTACGATATACATTTTAAATGTCTTACAAGTTTATTTGTCAAGTACACCTAAATAAAGCTGGAGAAAAGCACATATAACATTAATAATGCTGTTATATCCTAGAATATAGGAGATATACAAATGACCCATATAGCTGGCCTCTTGGTTCTCTGAGTAATATTTTTGCTGTATTTTTTTCTTTAAAAATTTTTTTCTTTTTTCTTTTTCTTTTGGTATCATTAATCTACAATTACATGTGCAACATTATGGTTACTAGACTCCCCATATCATCAAGACACCCCCCATATACCCCATTATAGTTACTGTCCATCAGGTAGTGAGATGTTACAGAATCACTACTTGTCTTCTCTGAATTGTACAGCCCTCCCTGTGCCCCTCCCACATTATGTCTGCTAATTGTAATGCCGCTTTTTCCCCCTTGTCCCTCCCTTCCCACCCATCCTCCCAAGCCCCTTTCCCTTTGGTATCTGTTAGTCCATTCTTGGGTTCTGTGAGTCTGCTGCTGTTTTCTTCCTTCAGTTTTTTTTTCTTTGTTCTTATACTCCACATATGAGTGAAATCATTTGACACTTGTCTTTTTCCACTTGGCTTATTTCACTGAGCATAATACCCTCTAGCTCCGTCCATGTTGTTGCAAATGCCTGGATTTGTTTTCTTCTTATGGCTGAATAATATTCCATTGTGTATATGTACCACCTCTTTTTTATCCATTCATCTACTGATGGACACTTAGGTTGCTTCCAATTCTTGGCTATTGTAAATAGCGCTGCGATAAACATAGGGGTGCATAAGTCTTTTTCAAACTGGGCTGCTGCATTCTTAGGGTAAATTCCTAGGAGTGGGATTCCTGGGTCAAATGGTATTTCTATTTTGAGATTTTTGAGGAACCTCCCTACTGCTTTCCACAATGGTTGAACTAATTTGCATTCCCACCAGCAGTGTAGAAGGGTTCCCCTTTCTCCACATCCTCACCAACATTTTTTGTTGTTAGTCTTTTGAATGGTGGCCATCCTAATTGGTGTGAGGTGGTATCTCATTGTGGTTTTAATTGGCATTTCTCTGATTAGCGATGTGGAGCATCTTATCACGTGTCTGTTGGCCATCTGAATTTCTTCTTTGGAGAAGTGTCTATTCAGATCCTTTGCCCTTTTTAAAATTGGATTATTTGCTTTTTGTTTGTTGAGGTGTGTGAGTTCTTTATATATTTTGGATGTCAACCCCATGTCGGATATGTCAGTTATGAATATATTCTCCCATAATGTAGGATGTCTTTGTTCTACTGATGCAGTCCTTTGCTGTGCAGAAGATTTTCAGCTTGATATAGTCCCACTTGTTCATTTTTGCTTTTGTTTCCCTTGCCCGGGGAGATATGTTCATGAAGAAGTTGCTCATGTTTAGGTCCAACAGATTTTTGCCTATGTTTTTTTCTAAGAGTTTTATGGTTTCATGACTTACATTCAGGACTTTGATCCATTTTGAGTTTATTTTTGTGTATGGTGTTAGACAGTAGTCCAGTTTCATTCTCTTATATGTAGCTGTCCAGTTTTGCCAACACCAGCTGGTGAGAGGTTGTCATTTCCCCATTGTATATCCATGGCTCCTTTGTTGTATATTGATTGACCATATATGTTTGGGTTAATGTCTGGACTCCCTATTCTGTTCCTCTGGTCTGTGGGTCTGTCCTTGTGCCAGTACAAAATTGTCTTGATTACTGTGGCTTTGTCATAGAGCTTAAAGTCTTGGAGCATAATTCCCCACTTTATTTTTCCTTCTCAGGATTGCTTTAGCTATTTGGGGTCTTCTGTAGTTCCATATGAATTTAGAATTATTTATTCCAGTTCATTGAAGAAAGCTGTTGGTATTTTGATAGGGATTGCATTGAATCTGTAGATAGCTTTAGGTAGTGTAGCCATTTTGATGATATTTATTCTTCCTAGCCAAGAGTATGGGATGCATTTCCATTTGTTAGTGTCCTCTTTAATTTCTCATAGGAGTGTCTTGTAGTTTTCAGGGTATAGGTCTTTCACTTCCTTTGTTAGGTTTATTCCTAGGTATTTTATTCTTTTTGATGCAATTGTGAATGGAATTGTTTTCCTGATTTCTTTTTCTGTTAGCTCATCGTTAGTGTGTAGGAAAGCAACAGATTTCTGTGTATTGATTTTGTATCCTGCAACTTTGCTGAATTCAGATATTAGTTCTAGTAGTTTTGGAGTGGAGTCTTTAGGGTTTTTTATATGTACAATATCATGTGATCTGCAAATAGTGACAGTTTGACTTCTTTACCAATCTGGATGCCTTGTATTTCTCTGTGTTGTCTGGTAGCTGTGGCTAGGACCTCCAGTACTATGTTGAATAACAGTGGGGAGAGTGGGCATCCCTGTCTTGTTCCCCATCTTAGATGAAAAGCTTTCAGCTTCTCGCTGTTAAGTATGATATTGGCTGTGGGTTTGTCAAATATGGCCTTTATTATGTTGAGATATTTGCCATCTATACCCATTTTATTGAGAGTTTTTATCATGAATGGATGTTGAATTTTGGTGAATGCTTTTCAGCATCTATGGAGATGATCATGTGGTTTTTGTTCTTCTTTTTGTTGATGTGGTAGATGATGTTGATGGATTTTCGAATGTTGCACCATCCTTGCATCCCTGAGATGAATCCCACTTGATCATGGTGTATGATCCTCTTGATGTATTTTGGAATTTGGTTTGCTAAAATTTGTTGAGTATTTTTCCATCTATGTTCATCAGGGATATTGGTCTGTAATTTTCTTTTCTAGTGACGTCTTTGCCTGGTTTTGGTATTAGAGTGATGCTTGCTTCATAGAATGAATTTGGAAGTATTCATTCCCTCCTCTTCTATTTTTTGGAAAACTTTAAGGAGAATGGGTATTATTTCTTCTCAATACGTCTGATAAAATTCAGTGGTGAATCCATCTGGTCTGGGAGTTTTGTTCTTGGGTAGTTTTCTGATTACTGATTCAATTTCCTTTCTGGTAATTGGTCTGTTTAGGTTTTCTGTTTCTTGCTTGGTCAGTCTTGGGAGGTTGTATTTTTCTAAGAAGTTGTCCATTTCTTCTATGTTTTCCAGCTTGTTAGCATACAGATTTTCATAGTATTCTCTTATAATTCTTTGTATTTCTGTGGGGTCCATCGTGACTTTTCCTTTCACATTTCTGATTCTTATTATATGTGTAGGTTCTCTTTTTCTTTTAATAAGTCTGGCTAGGGATTTTTCTATTTTGTTTATTTTTTCAAAGAACCAGCTCTTGGTTTCATTGATTTTTTTCTATCGTTTTATTCTACTCAATTTTATTTATTTCTTCTCTAATCTTTATTATGTCCGTCCTTCTGGTGACTTTGGGCCTCATTTCTTCTTCTTTTTCCAGTTTCAGAAATTGTGACTTTAGGCTATTCATTTGGGATTGTTCTTCCTTCTTTAAATAGGCCTGGATTGCAATGTACTTTCCTCTTAGAACTGCCTTTGCTGTGTCCATAGAAGTTGGGACTTTGTGCTGTTGTTGTCATTTGTCTCCATATATTGTTTGATCTCTGTTTTAATTTGGTCGTTGGCCCATTGATTATATAGGAGCATGTTATTAAGCCTCCATGTATTTGTGAGCCTTTTTGTTTTCCTGTACAATTTATTTCTAGGTTTATACCTTTGTGATCTGAGAAGTTGGTTTGTAGAATTTCAATATTTTTGAATTTACTGAGGTTCTTTTTGTGGCCTAGTATGTGGTCTATTCTGGAAAATGTTCCATGTGCACTTGAGAAGAATGTGTATCCTGCTGCTTTTGGGTGTAGAGTTCTGTAGATGTCTGTTAGGTCCATCTGTTCTAGTGTGTTGTTCAGTGCCTCTGTGTCTTTACTTATTTTCTGTCTGGTTGATCTGTCCTTTGGAGTGAGTGGTGTGTTGAAGTCTCCTAAAATGAATGCATTGCTTTCTATTTCCCCCTTTAATTCTGTTAGTATTTGTTTCACATATGTCAGCACTACTGTGTTGGGTGCATATATATTTATAATGGTTGTATCCTCTTGTTGGACTGAGCCTTTTATCATTATTTAATGTCCTTCTTTATCTCTTGCTACTTTCTTTGTTTTGAAGTCTATTTTGTCTGATACAAGTACTGCAACACCTGCTTTTTTCTCCCTTTTGTTTGCATGAAATATCTTTTTCCATCCCTTCACTTTTAGTCTGTGAATATCTTTGGGTTTGAGGAGAGTCTCTTGTAAGCAGCATATAGATGCGTCTTGCTTTTTTATCCATTTTTTTACTCTGTGTTTTTTGATTGGTGCATTCAGTCCATTTACATTTAGGGTGATTATAGATAGATGTGTACTTATTGCCATTGCCGGCTTTTAGATTCGTGGTTACCAAAGGTTCAAGGGTAGCTTCTTTAGCATCTAACAGTCTAACTTAACTCTCTTGTTAAGCTATTATATACACAGTCTGATGATTCTTTATTTCTCTCCCTTGTTATTCTTCCTCCTCCATTCTCTATATATTAGGTGTTTTATTCTGTACTCTTTTACATTCCTTTGACTGTTTTTGTGGATAGTTGATTTATTTTTTGCCTTTAGTTAGTATTTGGATGGTCTCCTTTCTTTGCTATGAATTTATTTTCTCTGGTGACATCTTTTTAGCCTTAGTAGTGCTTCCATCTAGAGCAGTCCATTTAAGATATCCTGTAGAGGTGGTTTGTGGGAGGCCAAATCCCTCAACTTTCATTTTTCTGGGAATTGTTTAATCCCTCCCACAAATTTAAATGATAATACTGCTGGATACAGTATTCTTGGTTCACGGTGCTTCTGTTTCATTGCATTAAATATATCATGCCATTCCCTTCTGGCCTGTAAGGTTTCTGTTGAGAAGTCTGATGTTAGCCTGATGGGTTTTCCTTTGTAGGTGATCTTTTTACTCTCTCTGGCTGTCTTTAATACTCTGTCCTTGTCTTTGATCTTTGCCATTTAATTAATTATATATCTTGGTGTTGTCCTCCTAGGGTCCCTTGTGTTGGGAGTTCTGTGGGTTTCTATGATCTGAGAAACTATTTCCTTTCCCAGCTTGGGGAAGTTCTCCTTTATTATGTCTTCAAAGACACTTTCTATCGCTTTTTCTCTCTCTTCTTCTTCTGGTAGTCCTATAATGTGAATATTGTTCCGTTTGGATTGGTCACACAGTTTTCTTAATATTCTTTTATTCCTAGAGATCCTTTTATCTCTCTCTGCCTCAGCTTCTCTGTACTCCTGTTCTCTGATTTCTAGTCCATTGACAGTCTCTTGCACCTCGTCCAGTCTGCTCTTCAGCCCGTCAGTTGATTGTTTCATTTCTGTAATATCTCTCCTGACTTCCTCCCTCAGGTCTTGCGTATTTCCCTGTAGGTCCATCAGCATGGTTATGACTTTTATTCTGAATTCTTTATCAGCAAGTTTGTTTAAATCTATCCCAGCAGGCCCTCTCTCTGGGGTTGTCTGGGTGAGTCTTGATTGGACCATATTTTTCTGTCTTTTCATGGCAATAGAAGTGGTTGCAGGCAGGTGCCACATGTGTCAGCTGGGAGAACAAAGTCCCTTCCTGCTTGTTGTTCACCATGCCCTTCTCCACAGGCTGTGCTTGTTACCCACACAGCAGGAGGCAGTTTCTGGGATAATCCCCTGAGCCGTTGTATGCAGTGCTGCCCTCAGGCTAGCCTAGACCACTCTGGGGATTTGCAACCACGTCGGGTGCGTTCTGCACCCCTGGTGCCTTTCAGCCCTTGCTCTGGCTTCTGAGGCTCTTCCTGGTTAGCTGTGCGCCCGCCGGGAGGAGATTCTGCGTGGTTGTTGTGGGCGGAGCCGCTCTCCCGCTGTTCCACAGCTGTGGCAGATCGCCGGCCGGCGAGAACAAATGGCAGGCTCTTTATCCCCGTGAGTGGCTTTGGGGCTGCTTTACCCGGCAGCCAATTAGGGGGCCCAAAGTTCCTCAAGATTCCCAGCCTGCTGGGTTGAGTGCACTGGGACGATTTTGTTCCACTGTTGGGCCCTTGTCTCTTTAAGACTTTTAAGAAAGGGCCCACTTTTCTTTTGTCCCAGGGTAGTCGGCTGTGGGGACCCACTTGCAGTCTCCATCTCGGATCCTGCCCTTCTGTTTCTCTAATCTCCAGTACACTATGCGATGTGTGTCTGTGCTCCTGGTGCAAATCACCAGGGCTGGTTATTTAGCAGTCCTGTGCTTCCACTCCCTTCCCCTCTGATTCTTTTCCTCCCACCGGTGTACTGGGGTGGGGGAGTGCTTGGGTCCCTCCGGGTCGCGGCTTTGTATCTTACCTGCTTCATGAGGCGCTGAGTTCTCGCAGATGTAGCTGTAGCCTGGCTGTTGTACTGTATCTTCTGGTCTCTCTTTTAGGAATAGCTGTATTTGTTGTATTTTCACAAATATATATGGTTTTGGGAGGAGATTTCTGCCACCCTGCTCACGCTGCCATCTTCCCGGAAACTCTCCTTTAAATTTTTTTAAAACCAAGCTTCTTAAATCACAGTAGTAAGTTTTGTATGTTGTAAGAAATTTAGAAAATACAAAAAAAAAATGGAAAAGAAAATATATCTGTATGTATATAAGGGCAAGTTGATTCTTATTAAAATACATGTTGATTTCTAGATTGTATAACACTGATTTGATATTGAAAAAAAATACTGAGGTGTGGAATGAGACTCTTCAATATAATAGAATATCCTTTATTTTTAATACTTTGTATTAGTAAACAGTACCTTTTGGCACATGTGCTAAGTTGTAATAATTATTACTGGCAAGGGTAGGATTCACTAATGCATAAATATTCCTGTAATAACTATTATTTCATATAAATTCTAATTTGAGTAAATCTTAAGGCACTTATTTCCATTGTACAGTTATGTTACTCTAAACAAAGAAAAAATATTGCCTTTGGTGAGTTTTACCTCTCATGTCTACGAGTTCTTATTTTATTTGCTGTGAATGATATTATGAATAGTCAAGTGAATAGTCAAAATAAAATAAAACATTGTAAGCCTTTTATTTAGAGGTTTAAGAGTCCACTACTGCATACAAAAGGAAAATTAGAGCTTGAAATTAATATATGGCATAAGGCTTGACTTGATTTACTTAAATATTCCCATTATGTGAATCTATTTCTTCAAAAAAACCACACAAATGTTTCCTGCTTATATATGGTTAGTGTATGCATATGCAAGTGTTCTACATTTCAGTGGTTTGTTTTTTAAGCAAATGCATATGTTAAACATTTGTGTGTATTTTCAGAATGTGTGCAAAACTTTTTAAGTCATTGCTGAGTGGAAAGAGGAGATTCACTGAGTGTCAACAATATATAAGTTCTTTGAAGTTGTATCAGTTTTTATTTTCTTGTTTAATGTTACTCAAACCCCATCAGCATTTTCCTTAACCATGCTGCCTGGCTCATTGTTATTAAATTCATGCCACTAACATTTTATAGCACTTTAGAGTGGGAATGGGGTGCTTTGGAACCTAAATGGAACACCAAAGTGCTTATTCAGCCAGAATTCAGGAATGGCTCAAGCCTTCACAAACTTCAGGGAGGCCGGGGCACATTAGCAAGAACATTGCCAGAGTCACAGCATGAGTGTTCCTCACCACAAACGCAAGAGCTTGCAAAGAAAAACCACACAGAAAATGCTGCAGCTGAGAAGAGGGTGGATGGAAGGGGGCAGGAAGGCTGTTTCCTTGGGAAGGAGTGAGATCAGAGTACTGATGAGGAGGCTTCACTGGCAGTTAGGAAAGAGGCACTAAGGATGTACCTGCTGAGGTGGAGGGAGGGCAACATGGGAGGAGAAGCCATAGAAGGTACACAGTGTCCACTCTGAGCACAAGGCCATGGAGCCTTCACTTGATGCTCTGTTGAATAGAGGAGAATCCTGGATTAGCATGAAACACAGTCTCCTGCTCAGAGGTAGGACAAACACAAGCCACCTGGAATAACTCAGGAGGACATAGGACAATGCAGTCCCTAATGAGATGGGGAGAGGCAGTCTGAGGTCGTGCAGCAGGTAGGCACAGTTTTATGGAGACAAGGCATGGAGAGGGGGCACCCCCTGAGGTCTTGGGTCAGCTTGAGGAGAGGCAAAGAGATGAAGGCTGACCCGCTGGGAGTTGGGCCACGTGGGCTGAGTGAAGGCCAGTGGGGCCTGGGTGGGCCTGGAAGTTGAGCTCCTGTGATTGCAGCACGGGGCCAGTTACCTGGGCTCTAAAGGTACACCAGGGTAAGAGAACCGCAGGGCTCTGGTGCATCTGAGGACAGGTGGTTACCCCAGAGGTGCCTGGAGAGAGGGAACAGGCTACCTGCCCATGATGAGATGTGGGGACGTTAGCTTAACTGTGGGGAGTGCTTCACTGTACACGTGTACCAAGTTATTAAACAGCACACCTTCAATGTATACAACTTTGAACAGTCAGTTACATCTCATTAAAAAGCCACATTAATCTCATTAATAAGCAGGATTGAACCTCTTGGTCTACGGTCTATGGTCTACTTCTGAAATTTAAAAAATTTCCAATGAGGCCTATGGCTGAAGTGAAATCTGGGATATCTCTTATAACATCCATTAAATAACTGGTTACCATGTGCTGAAAGTGACTTCCATTCCACATTTGCAAATTAAGGCAGATAAAATGTCTCATTAAAAATGAACAGATTCTGGGTGTCGTGAGTGTTGAGTGGGGCCTGTACCAGCCTGTCCAGTTCTCATTCCTGGTTGCCCTGTGACGGGGTTATCCCCTGGCATCACCCACCACAGTCAAGATCAAGGCGGAGAGTACAGCACCTTCCAGGGTTATCAGCTGTATATTACCCCTACCTCTTCGCCACCCCCCAGCAAAAATGATGCTTAAATGCTGTTGCTTTGATCTTTAGTTATTATAAACAGACATAAATAAAATAATCTTCCCAAATCTCCCTTGGTACAAAGTAACCTCAGCAATGCCAGTTAAAAAGCAGCTGCTATGTATCTGACCTGTGATCTTTCACTTTTGGAAACAATAGAGTATTTTGTATAAAGCTTCTCCACATTTTGGGCAGAAGGAACAACCTGCCTCAAGGTAGGTGTATTTTTGCTCAGATACTTTGTGGGGTGTAAAAGGACCACCCGAAATCCTATACTGAGGCAAATCGATTTTGAATCTGTTGCTTTCCAGGGTTGAGTTTATCAAAATTTCTTCACCAAAAGTTATACTAAATACCTTTTAAAGTCATTGAATTATACATTTTTAAAAGGCAGTCTTTGTTCATTTGCCACTGATGCTTATTGGAAGTTTTATTGTTCATTTCCTTGCTCAGTATTGGGAACTTTGGGGAGGGAGCCGTCTGTATATCCACACAGGAGGTTTTGGCCCCCTCCCAGCTCTCCCTTTCTGAGCAGCCCACAGTTACTGACAGTGTCCGTGACCAAATCCTGCTCTAAATCAGGTTTCATTGCTCTATGCTCAGCAGGCTCTCTCCACCCGGAAACCAGATAAATATTAATCAACACTTCCGTCTCTTTTTATGCTTCAATTTTCCCTTTATCTCTTTAACCCATCTGGAATTAGATTATGAGTAGTGTGAGTACATATTTTTCCATAAACCCAATATTCTAGCCACGTTTGTTAAATAATTCAAGACCCACACCATTTGTGCTGCCTCATTTTACATATAAAATTTAAAGTAGAATTTGTATGTAAAAATGAGGCATTATAAAACAATAATGAAGTGATTGGATACATTAAGCATCTTTCTACTCAACTTCTCTCCTGCTATGCTTATTGTATGCTTGATAATAAAATATTACCATATTTTAGGATTAAAAAATTTTTTTCTTACCTTTCATATATATTTTCTTACTTTTCCTATTTTCCAGGATAAGCTCATCTTTTTAAAATATATATGTAATTTGAAAGGAATTGTTCTCTTCAAAATATTCTTTCTGAATTGAAGCATTTCATGATATTTAATTTGATATTATTTTATGCCTTTCAGTTAAGCAGAATTTTCTACTGTTTTTACATAGCTCCTTGGCATAGCTCACTGAGGTTACTCCTAGCTCAGATATTTGTTTCCTTTCTTTTGTAAATGGGTTGCCTTCTGTGTTTTATTCTAGTTAATTATTTCCTGTATGTGAAAAGCTACTCAATTCTTTTATGTCTGTAAAATCTCGAGTGATATCTTAAAGCAACACTAAACATAAGGATGAGTCCATCAGTTATTGCTAATGAGAGCAAAAGATTGACTTTGATAGGGAAAGGGGAGAGACCAGCCCAACTGGCCATGCTTTGAGTCTGAGAGAGCAGAGAGGCCAGAGTAGTACTTACTCCACTGATGAGACACATCAGACCATTTGAAAGCAGGAGAACGAAAACGGTCTTTATGTGCTGGGCAGGTGATTTTGCATCTACAGAAACAAATTACAGACAGCCTTGCAGGATCAGTATGTGGGGAGTGCAGAGGCATCCACCCCAGCCATGCCCAGCGGGGCACTGCAGTTGCATTTCTGGGTCCCTCCTTTCTTGAGCCCCGGCCCCCTGGCGTGTCTTTGCTGGAACGACCACAGTTCACCAGTGGGACTTGCTTGGACCTTGGTGGGAGATAAGGAAGGTGACTCTGGGACTCTGATCAAAATGATTTAGAAATTTAAATTTTGGAAGGACTGAGATAAAGATGTTTTTCAACATCTCAGTCTCTACTTTAGATATATGTTCCTACCTGATAAATAAGGTTTCCCTTAATGAAACAATGAATTGGATTAATAATTCCATATTAATAATTTTTAGATTATTAATGTTTCAAGAATTAGAAAATGATAATATATACTAGGCACTCTAACCATGCTGAACATATTTGTGCAATGTAATTTATTTTCTCCTTATACTTAATCAGGACATTCTGAAATTCAAAACAAGTCATTACAGATTTGATTAGCTTTTTTATTTTGTTTACATTTTTCATTTTGGAGAATTCTGCAAAATTCAAGAGTGGTCACTGACCATATATGGTTATTTAAACCTAAATAAAATAAACTAAAATTAAATAAAATTAAAGATAGTGGCACCAGTCACACTTTGAGGGTTCAATGGCCAGATGAGGCCAGTACTTACCTCTGGACTTCACAGATACAGAACAATTCCATCATGCCAGAAACTGCTACTGGGCAGCTCTGGTAACAGACAGTTTGGAAGATTGTAATCTTAACAGATTTTTTTCTATAACATTTCAGCACTTCAAATATCATTAAATTTGATATACAAAATGATTTCTTCAGGGTAACAATTCATTCTTCAGTTAGTATTAGGTAGTGAAGTAACTAATCATTCTTCAGTTAGTATTAGGTAGTGAAGTATTTTGCAGTAAGTGGATAGGGAATAATTTTCAATTAAAATTAGGCTTTGAGAAAGACACAATATAAAAAAAGAAGCTCCAGTACACAATGACAGGAAAGAAAAACAAAACCAGCATGCCTAGCTTTTAAGGGGATTGTAGAGATTATAGAAGGGACATTTGAAAAACTACATGCAATCAAATTTCAATTTGAAAGGTATTTTAAAAATAAATGGCTTACTTGAACTAACACAAGAAAAATATTTAAATATTCCAAAGCTTAAAAAAAATGGAATCCACAGTTTAACATCATTTTGTAAGAGCTGTGTGGAACCTACAGAAAACCCACATCTCTAAGTCCAGCTGGTTTTACCAGTCAAGTGTACCAAATATTAAAGTAAGAAAAATTCCAGTATTACACACCTTATTTCCAGTGAATAAAAAAGGGAGAGGTTTTAAGACAATGATAATACTCTATGTGATACCATGTGGTAGATGTGTCCTTACACATTTGTCCAAACCTACAGAGTATATACCACCAAGAGTGACCCTTACATCAACTGTGGACTGTGGGTGGTGATGACGTGTCCCTGTAGGTTCATCAGTTATAACAGATGTGTCCTCTGGTTGGGAATGTTGACAATGATCATGATTACTTCATGGGACAGAGAGAGTAAGCTGATTGGAAGTGCATAAAAGGTGTGTCACATTCTCATTAACTAATGGAAAATTATTTTAGTAGATTCTGTAGGTTTCCTGGGTATCCAGTAACTATAACTGAAATGTCTGCTGAAATAGAAATGGAAGAATCTCTAAGGCTGTTTTCTGGGTTTCCTCCAACAGTGCTACAATAGCAAGCTCTAAAACAGAAAAGAGTAACACTTGTTTGCAGATTGATTCAGGGCTTTATATGCTGTAGAAAGCCAAAGGGGCAAGTGTAATTCATAGGTAAGCCATTCAGATGAACAAGGCAAGAGTCTGTGTTTTCTGTATGCAAGATCAATGTATGAGAAATTGAGTGGCATTCATTTAGACAATAACAGGTTAGGAAGTATACTAATAAAAAAATTTATTT
Organism: Smutsia gigantea; assembly: GCA_032199065.1. Lineage (NCBI taxonomy): Eukaryota > Metazoa > Chordata > Mammalia > Pholidota > Manidae > Smutsia > Smutsia gigantea. The sequence continues at coordinate 279,641 of JAVSCE010003137.1, read as the reverse complement.
AACATTTAATAGAGGATCAAAATAGAATTTCTAGGAAGAAGTTTCACAGACTTAGGTGGTTAGGGAGATTTTAGTGGAGCAAATAAGCAAATAAATAATTAAATGCTGGTCTTGGATTACACACACAAAAAACCTAATTAATTGAGAGATGTGCCTGCATTATCAAGGAAAAGAAATACTGACTAAATATTTCCATTTGGATCACATTAATATCTGTGGGTGGATTTGACAATAGTCTGATAATGGTCCTAGAATAGCCATAACAATTAGGAAAAAAGAATAGGAAGGACAATACATTAATGTTTAGGGGTAAAAATAAATCATAGGAACAACCTAGTAACTACAAACCTACACCCTCACATATGTTAGCCTAGGGTAAAAGCCAGTGGGAAAAACAATCGGATCCTGAATGTAATGGAGTGCCAACAACTGGCTTTCAGTTCTGAGAAATAATACATCATTTACTTCCAAGATGGAAAATGTGTGTATCTATACATTTTTCCAACTACATTAAAGACATAAATGAAATTATAAAAATTTAAGGATATTAAAAACAGAAATTCAAAAAATACATTTGTAGCATGAGGTAAAAAGATTTCTGTACAAAGATGCAAAAGGACAAATTATAAAAGAAAGAACTAATGACATATCTAGAGTCAAATATATAGATTTTAAAAGGCATATTTTCACTTTCAGCATTGTCCATTAATTAAAAAAATATATGATATTAAATTTTAGAAATTTATAAGAATATATATGACATAATTTTCAATTATTGCTGAGCTCACTAACTGAGCTCATAAGCATAAATCCTTGAGGGAGTTAGATGGTGATGAAACAGAGAGGGAGAGAGAGATGGAGAAAGAGAAGGAGGGGGAGATCTGTGCTTATAATTAACTGAACTTATGATGTGGGCCAGTAAAGTAAAAATAAAAATCACCTAAACAGTAGTAAAAGAAAAGAAATAAAATAAAATTGCTGACATTAGGACTGAGAGCTGTACAGAAAAGAAATTCCTAATAAGAAGAGCAGTACTGCATTTCAGGTTAGGAGAATTCAATAGTACTAGAGTAGCAATCTGTTCCAATTTTACGCTACAGTTTCTATTAGACTTCAATTTAATTTCAAGTTGGTTTATTTTATTGTAACTTGGCAAAATAATTTTAATTTCACCTGTATTTTTCTATGACAGTGTTCATCATGGAATTATTTAAAGTAGTGAATAATTACAAACAACTCAAATGCTCCCAGTAGGATTAAAGTAATTCACTAAATAAATTATGTTTGTATGATGGAATGTTAAATAGATTTAGGGAATATATTTACTGGTAATAAAAAACTTTTGACACACACACCTATATTCACACCTGAAAGTGTTAACAGATTTAGTCTCCAGATGTCTGCCCAGGTGACTTTAACTCTTTGCTTACCTGGCAAAATGGTTTTTTGTTTTTGTCTTTTCTGTTTTGCCATAAATGTGCATCTCTAGTGTAACGAAGTAAGATCATAGCAAATTAAGGAAGAGAATAAAATAATCAATAATGTAATATGTTTTCCAGAGCTCTTAGTTAAATTAAAATGGGTTTTTTAAGAGTGAAGAAGGGTAACAAATCATGCCACACATTTTTTTCAAAGATAGCATTGCAGATGTTATAACTGCAATAAGATAAAATTAACAGGTTTATGTCACTATACTTAAAAATGAAGATATAGAAGAAGAAATTTAATCTGTGCACACCACCATTATAACAATTAATGAAAGACAATCATTTATATCACCAGAAAGACAAAACTAGTGGGGTCTGCATAAATGAAAAGTAGATCCTATTCATTGATAAAAAGCTGAATGTCAAAAATATCTGAGGGATTCCTAAATCTTTTTGTAAAATTTAAAAATTCTGGTAAAATTTATTTTAAAAATTTCCTTAGAAATTTACTAAGGTTTATGAGAAAAAAATCTATTTGCAAGAATAAAGAGAAAATTATGAATAGAGAAGAAAGAGAAAATAATCTGAATAAGTTTTAAATGTGTGTAAAATAATCACAAGTTAAAAATAGGTCACATGTCCATGAATAAAGAGACAAATCAGTGGGGAAAATATTAATTCACAGAGATAGATCCAATTTCTACAGAAATATTTTATAGGATGAAGATGATGCATGATGAAGGTACCAACCTCTCCAAAAGCCCCGGAACATAGAGACCCCTGTACCTGAAGGGTTTAGGTTCTCATGCATCCTGAATCCAGTAGTACAGTGAGGTAGGCAGCTGTATCCTGTGACAGCATGAGGGCACCCCATTCCTTTCATCTGTGGCTCTGTCATCCTAGTGTTGAACTTGCCCACGTGCCCAGCTAAAACACAAGGGAGGAGAAAAGAATGGGTCTTTGGTGACAGTTTGTATGTGCTCTACAGTGTGTTGTATGGCCCCCAGTTTGCCCAGACAGAGGTCACTGGACTCTTCCCAAATGGGATAATCCAGATATGACCAGCTACTGCATCCACTCCAATTGTCCCATCTGATGTAAAGTGGTAGAGGAAGATGAAGATAGTTGCTCATAAAAGGTAGATACTAAAAGTGGAAATATGAGAAATCTGGGGCTGTGATGGGATTGTGTGGACAGGAGCTGCAGGGACACCTGCTTGGGAAATGAAACAGATTTGTAGGTTGGACCCTGGTTCAGTTGGCTAGGGGCCCCCTTCCTCAGGGCATGCCTTCACCCTAGGGGTTCTGGGGGTTGCATACTGTGAGGCCACGTGGCATTGCCCTGCTTGAGCAGCTTGTTTCCTGATGCTCCAGCTCTGGGGTCCATGGATTGCCTGCAGGAATCCATCTGTCACAGGCTGCTCCATGAAGGGTTGCTGCAGTTTCTTTTGCAATAAATTCCTTGAAACATTTGGTAGGTTTTCTGTTCTAGAAGTAAAAAGTAACTACAGGAAGTATATGGTCAGAGTCCCTGAGCCTATGACTCTCCTCTTTTATTTCCTAACCACAGGCTAAGAGGAGTTTCCTTAGCAAAACTGTATTTTTATTCCATTTGTGCTTTCAAACCAGCTAATTCTTGTCTTACTTAATCTTGGTGTTGTATCTTGTAGAATCTTGCTAAAGTGGTAATGAAGGGCAAAAACAAAAATATATCTTGATGTTTAAACTACCCTCCCCAGAACTACAAGCTCAATAGAGAATTCTGCCTTCCAATGTATTTCAGGCTATACTTGAATATATATATGTGCACACACACACACGTATTACATACATATATGTATACATATACATATATTTATGTTTATATGGCATAACCAGGGTGATCAGTTTTCTAGAGTAAAACATCTCTATTCTGTTCCTGCTATCAAAACCAAGTCAATATGTATTTTAGGTTTTTATAATGTCAGTGTAAAATTTCCAGTTACAAATTTCTGAATTGAGGTACAGGCTAATATATATAATACCCCTGCTGGCCCCAAATTATAAATTTGCCTTTATTTCCTTTCAGAGTATAGGTGGGCTGTTCATAGCACGGGTGGGGCTCCTCCCTCCATGGTGTAATCCAGTGCCCTGGGTCTTCTCTGGTTTTCCTCCTTGCCATCTCCTAGGGAGTTGCCTTTGTCCTCTGGACAAAGTGGGCTTTATCTCCAATATGGATAGTTTTAGAGGGCACTGGATAGTAAAAAAATGAAGACAAGCAGCTTTCTTATAGGGACGTGATCCAGAAATCACATGCATCACTTTTGCACACCTTCTGTTGGTCAGGACCAAAGTGTTAGGGAAGCTCAGACCTGTACCCTCTGGTTGGCCTTGTGAAAACCCACAAGTTCCAGTGATACGTAAAAGAAGGGGGAACCGGGTATCCAGATGCCAAGGAATAATGTTGGACCCTCACCTTATGCTACATGTAAAAATTAACTCAAATTGGATTAATGGATTAATTAGTTGGAGTAATTTAGGTCTAAAAAAGCCTAAAACTATAAGCCCCCTAGAAGGATATGGCTGGGGAGAATCCTTCACGACACTGGTTTTGGAAATGATTTCTTGGATATGACACCAAAAGTACAGGGGGCAAAAGCAAAATTAGGTAAGTTCAGTTACATAAAACTCAAGAACTTCTGCTCATTAAAGGCAACAATCGACAGAGTGAAAAGGCAACCTACAGAATGGGCGAAAATATTTCCAAGCCACATATCTGACAGTGTCAATAACCACAATATATAAGGAACACATATAACTCAACAATTAAAATGCAAATATATCAATTAAAAAATGAGCAAAGGCTTGAATACACATTTCTCCCAAGAAGAGATTCAAATGGTCAACACGTATATGAAAAGATGTTCAACATCACTATCATTAGGGAAATGAAAAACAAAACCCCAGTGAGTTATCACCTAACACCCGTTAGGATGGCTACTATCAAAAGAATGGGACATAATTGTTGGGGAGGATGCATAGAAATTGGAACCCTTGTGCACTGTTGGTGATAATGTAAAATTGTGCAGCCATGTATATGGATAACAGTATGGAGATTTCTCAAAAAATTGAAAATTAAATTATCATATAATCCAGAAATCTCACTTATAGGTATATATTCAAAATAATTCTAAGCAGGATCTCAAAGAAATATTTCCCACCCATGTCCTTAGCAGCACTATTCATTACACTCAGAAAGGTGGAAGCCCATGTACCCACCCATGGATGAATGGATAAAGAAATGTGGTCTAACCATGATGGAATATTATTGAGCCTTAAAAAGGAAGGCAGTCTTGTTACATGATACGACATGGGTGAACCTGGAGGACATTATACTCAGTGAAGTAAGCCAGTGGCAGAAGGACGAGCATTGTACGATCCCCTCATCATATGAAGTATCTTTTTTTAATATAATTTATTTTGGTATCATTAATCTATAATTACATGTGCAATATTATGGTTATTAAAATACCCATTCATCAGGTCCCCCCCACCAACCCCATTACAGTCACTGTCCATCAGCATAGTGAGATGCTATAGAATCACTATTTGTCTTCTCTGAGTTGTACAGCCCTCGCCGTGCCCCCCCCAACATTATGCCTGCTAATCATAATGCCCCTTTTTCCCTCTTATCCCTCCCTTCCTACCCATTTTCCCCAGTCCCTTTCCCTTTGGTAACTATTAGTCCGCTCTTGGGTTCTGTGAGTCTGCTACTGTTTTGTTCCTTCAGTTTTTTTCTTTGCTCCTATACTCCACATATGAGTGAAATCACTTGATACTTGTCTTTTTCGGCTTGGCTCATTTCACTGAGCATAATACCCTCTAGCTCCATCCATGTTGCTGCAAATGGTAGGATTTGCTTTCTTCTTATGGCTGAATAATATTCCATTGTGTATATGTACCACCTCTTCTTTATCCATTCATCTACTGATGGACACTTAGGTTGCTTCCATTTCTTTGCTATTGTAAATAGTGCTGCGATAAACATAGGGGTGCATGTGTCTTTTTCAAATTGGGCTGCTACATTCTTAGGGTAAATTCCTAGGAGTGGAATTCCTGGGTCAAATGGTATTTCTATTTTGAGTTTTTTGAGGAACCTCCATACTGCTTTCCACAATGGTTGAACTAATTTCCAATCCCACCAGCAGTGTAGGAGGGTTCCCTTTTCTCCACATCCTCGCCAACATTTGTTGTTGTTTGTGTTTTAGATGTTGGCCATCCTCACTGGTGGGAGGTGATATCTCATTGTGGTTTTAATCTGCATTTCTCTGACGATTAGCGATGTGGAGCATCTTTTCATGTGCCTGTTGGCCATCTGAATTTCTTCTTTAGAGAAGTGTCTATTCATGTCCTCTGCCCATTTCTTAATTGGATTATTTGCTTTCTGTTTGTTAAGGTGCATGAGTTCTTTATATATTTTGGATGTCAACCCTTTATCAGATACGTTTTTATGAATATATTCTCCCATACTGTAGGATGTCTTTTTGTTCTACTGATGGTGTCCTTTGCTGTACAGAAGCGTTTCAGCTTGATATAGTCCCACTTGTTCTTTTTGCTTTTGTATCCCTTGCCCGAGGAGGTATGTTCATGAAGAAGTTGCTCATGTTTATGTCCAAGAGATTTTTGCCTAGGTTTTTTTCTAAGAGTTCTATGGTTTCATGACTTACATTCAGGTCTTTGATCCACCTTGAGTTTACCTTTGTGTATGGGGCTAGACAGTAGTCCAGTTTCATTCTCTTACATGTAGCTGTCCAGTTTTTCCAACACCAGCTGCTGAAGAGTTTGTCATCTCCCCATTGTATATCCAAGGCTCCTTTATCAAATATTAATTGACTTTATATGTTTGGGTTAATGTTTGGATTTTCTATGCTGTTCCACTGGTCTGTGGGTCTCTTTTGTGCAAATACCAAATTGGCTTGATTACTGTGGCTTTGTAGTAGAGCTTGAAGTCAGGGAGCGTAATTCCCCCTGTTTTATTCCTCCTTCTCAGGATTGCTTTGGCTGTTTGGGATCTTTTGTGGTGCCATATAAATTTTAGAATTATTTGTTCGAGTTCATTGAAGAAAGCTGTTGGTAGTTTGATAGGGATTGCATTGAATCTGTAGATTGCTTTAGGTAGTATAGCCATTTTGACAATATTTATTTTTCCTAGCCAAGAGCATGGGATGCATTTCGATTTGTTAGTGTCCTCTTTAATTTCTCTTAGGGGTGTCTTGTAGTTTTCAGAGTACAGGTCTTTCACTTCCTTCGTTAGGTTTATTCCTAGGTATTTTATTCTTTTTGATGCATTTGTGAATGGAATTGTTTTTCTGATTTCTCTTTGTGTTAGTTCATCGTTAGTGTATAGGAAAGCAACAGATTTCTGTGTGTTAATTTTGTATCCTGCAACTTTGCTGAATTCAAATATTAGTTCTAGTAGTTTTGGAATGGAGTCTTTAAGGTTTTTATGTACAGTATCATGTCATCTGCAAATAGTGACAATTTGACTTCTACTTTACCAATCTGGATACCTTGTATGTCTTTGTTTTGTCTGATTGCCGTGGCTAGGACCTCCAGTACTATGTTGAATAACAGTGGAGAGAGTGGGCATCCCTGTCTTGTTCCTGATCTTAGATGAAAAGCTTTCAGCGTCTTGCTGTTAAGTATGATGTTAGCTGTGGGTTTGTCATATATAGCTTTTATGATGTTGAGGTACTTGCCGTCTATACCCATTTTGTTGAGAGTTTTAATCATGAATGGATGCTGAATTTTATCAAATGCTTTTTCAGCATCTATGGAATTGATCATGTGGTTTTTGTTCTTCTTTTTGTTGATGTGGTGGATGACGTCGATGGATTTTCGAATGTTGTACCATCCTTGCATCCTGGGATGAATCCCACTTGATCATGGTGTATGATCCTCTTGATGTATTTTTGAATTCCGTTTGCTAATATTTTGTTGAGTATTTTTGCATCTATGTTCATCAGGGATATTGGTCTGTAATTTTCTTTTTTGGTGAGGTCTTTGCCCGGTTTTGGTATTAGAGTGATGCTGGCTTCATAGAATGAGTTTGGAAGTATTTCCTCCTCTTCTATTTTTTGGAAAACTTTAAGGAGAATGGGTGTTATTTCTTCTCTATATGTCTGGTGGGATTCAGAGGTGAATCTGTCAGGTCTGGGGGTTTGTTCTAGGGTAGTTTTTTGATTACCGATTCAATTTCGTTGCTGGTGATTGGTCTGTTTAGTTTTTCTGTTTCTTGCTTGGTCAGTCTTGGAAGGTTGTATTTTTCTAAGAAGTTGTCCATTTCTTCTGTGTTTTCCAGCTTGTTAGCATATAGATTTTCATAATATTCTCTTATAATTCTTTATATTTCTGTGAGGTCTGTTGTGATTTTTCCTTTCTCATTTCTGATTCTGTTTATGTGTGTAGATTCTCTTTTTCTCTTAATGAGTCCAGGCTAGGGGTTATCTATTTTGTTTATTTTTTCAAAGAACCAGCTCTTGGTTTCATTTTTTTTCTATTGTTTTATTCTTCTCAATTTTATTTATTTCTTCTCTAATCTTTATTATGTCCCTCCTTCTGGTGACTTTGGGCCTCATTTGTTCTTCTTTTTCCAATTTCAGTAATTGTGTCTTTAGACTATTCATTTGGGAATGTTCTTCCTTCCTTATATAGGCCTGGATTGCAATATACTTTCCTTTTAAAACTGCCTTTGCTGCGTCCCACAGAAGTTGTGGCTTTGTGTTGTTGTTGTCATTAGTCTCCATATATTCTTTCATTTCTGTTTTGATTTTTTCATTAACCCATTGATTAATTAGGAGAATGTTGTTAAGTCTCCATGTATTTGTGAGCCTTTTTGATTTCTTTCTAAAATTTATTTCTAGTTTTATACCTTGGTGATCTGAGAAGTTGTTTGGTAGGATTTCAATATTTTTGAAATTACTGAGGTTTTTTTTGTGGCCTAGTATGTGGTCTATTCTGGAAAATGTTCCATGTGCACTTGAGAAGAATGTTTATCCTGTTGCTTTTGGGTGTAGAGTTCTGTAGATGTCTGTTAGGTCCATGTGTTCTAGTGTGTTGTTCAGTGCCTCTGCGTCTTTACTTATTTTCTGTCTGGTTGATCTGTCCTTTGGAGTGAGTGGTGTGTTGATGTCTCCTAAAATGAATGCATTGCTGTCTATTTCCTCCTTTAATTCTGTTAGTATTTGTGTTACATATGCTGGCGCTCCTGTGTTGGGTGCATATATATTTATAATGGTTATATCTTCTTGTTGGACTGACCCCTTTATCATTATGTAATGTCCTTCTTTATGTCTTGGTACTTTCTTCGTTTTGAGGTCTATTTTGTCTGATGCAAGTACTGTAACACCTGCTTTTTTCTCCTTGTTGTTTGCATGAAATATCTTTTTCCATCCCTTCACTTTTAGTCTGTGTATATCTTTGGGTCTGAGGTGAGTCTCTTGTAAGCAGCATATAGATGGGTATTGCTTTTTTATCCATTCTGTTACTCTGTGTCTTTTGATTGGTGCATTCAGTCCATTTACATTTAGGGTGATTATTGATAGATATGTACTTATTGCCATTGCTGGCTTTAGATTCGTGATTACCAAAGGTTCAAGGGTTGCTTCTTTACTATCTAACAATCTAACTTAACTTTCTTCTTGAGTAATTGTAAACACTGTCTGATGTTTCTTTATTTCTCTCCCTTCTTATTCCTCCTCCTCCATTCTTTCTATAATAGGTGTTTTATTCTTTGCCTTTAGTTAGTATTTGGATGGTCTGCTTTCTTTGCAATGATTTTTTTTTCTCTGGTGACATCTTTTTAGCCTCAGGTGTGCTTCCATCTAGAGCAGTCCATTTAAGATGTCCTGTAGTGGTGGTTTATGAAAAGCAAACTCTCTCAACTTTCGTTTATCTGGAAATTGTTTAATCCCGCCATCATATTTAAATGATAATCATGCTGAATACAATATTCTTGGTTGGAGGCCCTTCTGTTTCATAACGTTAAATATATCATGTCATTCTCTTCTGGCCTGTAAGGTTTCTGTTGAGAAGTCTCATGATAGTCTGATGGGTTTTCCTTTGTAGTTGATCTTTTTTCTCTCTCTAGCTGCCTTTAATACCCTGTCTTTATCTTTGATCTTTGCCATCTTAATAATTATGTGTCTTGGTGTTGTCTTCCTTGGGTCCCTTGTGTTGGGAGATCTATGAGCTTCGGTGGACTGCGAGACTACTTCCTTCCCCAGCGAGGGAAAGTTTTCAGCAATTATTTCTTCAAAGACACTTTCTATCCCTTTTCCTCTCTCGTTCTTCCTCTGGTACTCCTATAATGCGAATATTGTTCTGTTTGAATTGGTCACATAGTTCTCTTAATATTCTTTCATTCCTAGAAATCCTTTTATCTCTCTCTGCCTCAGCTGCTCTGTACTCCTGTTCTCTGTTTTCTATTCCATTAACAGTCTCTTGCATCTCATCCATTCTGCTGTTAAGCCTGTCGATCGCTTGTCTGATTTCTGTATTGTCTTTCCTCAGTTCCCTCACTTCTCCCTCAGCTCTTGCACATTTCTCTGTAGGTCCATCAGCATGGTTATGACTTTTATTCTGAATTCTTTTTCAGGGAGGCTGTGCATTTCCATCCCTTCAGACTCCCTCTCTGGGGTTGTCTGGTTGACTTTGGTCTGAACCATATTCCTCTGTCTTTTCATGGCTGTGGAAGTGGTTGCTGGTAGTTGCCACGTATGTCAGCTGGCCTCTTTAAGACTTTAAAAAGTGAAAAAAAAGAAAAAAAAAGAAAGAAAGAAAAAAAAGAAAGAAAAGAAAAAACAAAAAAGAAAACAGAAGGAAATGAACAAACAAAAAACAAAACAAAACAAAACAAATGCCCACCAGGAGTAGATTATGTGGGGATGCTGTAGGTGGCGCTGTTGCCCCTGTATTCGCACAGCCGTGGCTGCTGCTGGCCCCTTTATTGCTCTGGCCGGGGTGGGAACGAATGGGAGGCTGTTGATCTCAGTGAGAAGTGTAAGTATGGCTACGCTTCCTCAGTCGCCAGCTAAGGCGTCTGAAACTCCCCAGGACTCCCAGCCTGCTGGGCTGAGTGTGCTGGGATGATCCGGCTCCTCCACTGGGCTCCTGTCTCTTTAAGACCGCTGAAGAAAGCGTGTGCTTTTTTTTTTTTTCCTTCCCGGGAGCCGGCTGCAAGCACCCTGGCGCGTTCCCACCCAGATGCTGCCTCTCTGTCTCTCCAATCTCCGCTGCACTGCGCGATGTGGGTCAGCGCTCCCCTCACAGAATACCGGGGCTGGCTACTTTGCAGGGTGTACTTCCACTTCCTCCCGGCTCTGAATCCTCTCCTCCCTCCAGTGCGCTGGCGTGGGGGAGTGCTCGGGTCCCGCCGGGTCGTGGCTCCATATCTTACCCGCCTCTTGGGGTGCCGAGTCCTCTCGGGTGTAGCTGCACGCTGTGCACTTTCCTGTGTATTCTGGTCTCTCTTTAGGAATAGTTGTATTTGCTGTATTTTCGTAGATAAATGTAGTGTTGGGAGGAGATTTCTGCCGCCCTACTCACTCCGCCATCTTCCCGGAAGTCTCCATATGAAGTATCTTAAAGCAGGGAAATCATAGGAACACCAGGCTGTAAGGTGATTGTCATGGGTGGGGGAGGGGGTTGCGTTTAATTTCAGTTTTGGTGTAGTATCTTTCAGTTTTGCAAAACTGAAGTGATATTTCAGTTCTGCAAAATGAGGAAGTTCCATAGATCTGCTGCACAACAATCTGATTGCTTCAGTCTACACATAAAGATGGTCACATGGCAAAAGAAAAGAAATGTGTCCAGTTCTTCACTAGATTTTGGTAATGCAGTGATGACAAGACACATGCATTCCCTTTGTTTATGGCACCCTTAGAAAGGTGGGTGTAAGAAATAAATTGAACAATTGAAAAGAAAAGGATTGAAATCCAGTGAGAAGGTTGAAGACACAGAGGGCTGTAAAAATTAATAATAGGGTCTGCCAGTTGGGGCGCCTGTGACGTAGGGTCTTCTCTCACCCTTCCTTATCTCATCAAGGCTCACTTGGATGAAGTATTTACAGCGCTGAGTGTGTCTCCCTCCTGGGACTCCTCAGTCACGTGTCACATCACTGCCTTCGCAGCTGGTGTTTTGCAGTGTCATCATGGGATTTGGCGTCGCAGCACGTGTAAGTGACCAGCGCCTGGGCACTCAATCAACAGGAGCTGGGACAAGTACAGTTGATAGTAGCAGTGTATAAAAGTTAAATTTTCCCGGATGTCAGACCTCAACTAACACCAATCAGTTTTTCATTATCACAGATAAGTTTATGACGCATTTCTGTGCGGGGCTGGGACGGCGGCTGGCACCCAGTAGGCACTGTGCAAGGCACTGTTGCTACAGCTATACTTTTGACTATTACTATTATTGTTGTTGATGTTGTTATTTCTATCGTTTGACGCGTTCATTATGCAAAGAAAAGTGTTGCTTAACATTTCCAGTTAGCCGGTAGCTGCCATGCCTCTTTTTAAACTATTTATTTCAAGAAAGTCCCACACTTGTTCCTGACTTGCCCTCAACATATTCACATCTGTCCTTCCGTGTTTTTTTGTTTGGATTCTCACCACACACTTAACTGCCTTTTCAACTCTGATAAGTTCTTGTGTGAGTTGCCATGTAATAAAAAGTAATAGTTCTGTGTACTAATGTTTCTTTCTCCCCCTAAGTACTTCATCAAGTCATTCCTATTCACCAATGTGTTATTTGAAATTTTGTTCCTTAATGTATTGAAAGTCTCTATTTTCTATAGATTGGCTTAAAGTCTTTGATATTGTATTTGCTTCTGTCACTGTCACTAGCATTTAGATTCTTTATGCCATTTTTTCACACACACAAAGAGGTATTGTGTCTCTGGGAGACATATGTGTGCATGTAGATGGCTAGCTGGAAGGGTTCCATTGTAATGCAGAAGCTGGACCCACAGAGGGGTCAGTTAATCACAAAAGATCGTATTCATTCAGACTTAGAAGAAACTGGCATTCCCTGTGGGACACTTGAGAACAGTCAGAATTGGAGATAGTAATTTTTGAATTTCAAGCATTTATTTACTTACCTTTAAAGTACAATAGTATTATTTTAAATATTCAGTATTTCTGATTTCCTTGAATGCACATTTTTAGTTTCTGAGTTAAATCTTAGAATACCCAACCTGTTGACTATTTCAGCCTAACACAGAAAGTGCCACAAAGAAAAATAAAGCAAATAATGGGAAGTTATAGTAATAACTGGACATCGTTGCACATAGATGTAACAATGTACTTCTCAAATTGGAAGAGGACACTACAGTGAAGTCTTCCAAATTTTTATTTCAGGTGGGAAATACCAATTTATGCTTCCTATGTCACTGTATTTAATTAAGTAAAAATAGAAAATATTTAAAATAAAATGTTATTTATGCATTTGATAATTTTTTTTCTCTTTTCCTCAAAACCAGAGCCTATGACCCTTGAGGGACTTCCGCTCCTAGAAAAGAGTCTGGCGTAGAAGGGATGATGTATATGTTCAATAGACAAGTGGACAAATAAATGGCTAATTAAAATTCATGGTTCTCTATCCATCTTGATAAGAAAGCTGGGCTCTAAAAACACAGGTAGGATTGGTAAATGGGTCAGTGGAGCTATTCCAGATGGCAGAATGAATATATTGTTTGGCGGGGGCGGTAAAGAATGTGTGTTTGTGGGACAGAGAAGAAATACCAAGGGGGCCTGAATTCTGAGAAGGAGGTGTTTGGCAGAATAGTTTCTTCAAAAGCATTTTATTGCTTTTTTTTCTCTCTATATACAGCATTTTATGACATTTTAAGGTGGTATGAGTTTATGACTTAAGTCCTATAAGCAGGAGTAAAAATAAAATCCAATAAGAGTTGTAAATTTGTCAGTGTAGGAGGCAGAATAATTCCACTAGAAATTAAATATGTACGAAAATAAAATATGCCAATCTTCGTAGGCAGCACTGTTCCTGCCCATCCATCAACTTGTGTCATTACACAATTGTGAATTTATACACAATTAATAAGGTGTTTTGCAAAGTACCTAATGTGTAATTCTGTTTTAATTTGAGAGGCTATCATTGCTTTTACCTGTGGCACCATGAATAAGTAACATAGATGTTTGCTTAATTTCAACTTTGTGAAAGACTGGGTTTGAATGAAACCATCACATTTGTGACCTAAAATGGTCTCTTGGGCAGCATGCGTAATGGTAAAGAGTTCTGTGCCAGGTTGCAGGTTTAAAACAAATTGACTACTCAGTGATAAATTCCTGGAAGTGGAGAAGGGGTCAGTGCTCATAAAAACACTGGCATACCCTTAACTATAGAGGTATGAATGGTTTTCTACAGCTACAATCACTTCATAATGTGCAGAAGGGTTTATCAGGCTAAACAGACCATATGGTGAAATGGATCCTTAAACTGAAAACAGAAAGGCATTTTTAAAGTATCATAGATAAAGTCATCACACATTTCTATAGAGAAGGTGCAGGAATGAAAAATCTGAAAAGCAATAATATGACATGGTAAAAAATAAAATAAAAAATACAGGACTCTGCTGATGATAAAACTAAAAATTACAAAAAACATTACTTAACATTTGACTTCCATGGATTTATTATATAAGAAAATTATTTCAGCCAAATAGTTTTTTGTTATAGAAAAATACGATTTCTTTGGTAATTTGAAAAATAATTCTGTCCAATTATGCTCAGTGTTTTGCTCATGTTGTGATTTCTTCAAAGAGGAAATTTAAAAACAGCTTGTTTTGTTGACAGGAAGCACAAGTAGTCTAGAAAGTTTGGTTATTACTATTAAAAAGTGTTAGTTGCCAAAGCATGTGCCATTCTGGAATGATTTTAGAATAAAAAAGACCATGCAAAAATTGTATGAGTATGTTGGTGAAGCCCAGTCTAAAAGGTGATAAACACTCCAGATTCCTTGATTTTCACTTTACCTTATCAGAAACAAACTTAGAATATGAAGAGCTGAATGAACTTTTTCTTGGTGTTCTACTTGCTCTTCATACAAACACTTCACCTGACATTGGAAGGGACAGGTGTTTGCCAGTCTTTTGTTTATTGGGAAATAAAAGACCAGAGAGCCCCAACTGCATGAAAAATAAGCGACTGAGTTGAATATGGCATCTGCTCTTCACTAATGTAATTTCTTCAGCTTAATTGCTTTCCGACCGAAATCCCTGGATTTTTCAGAAGCCTTCTGTCCAGTATTTAGCTACAGAAGATTCTCCCAGACTTCTTTATTGGTGCCAAAACCAGAACAGTTAAATTATGTAGCCTATATATCACATTTTTATTTAAGCATTTAAGATTATATGGACATAAATATGTGTGTGTGTCTATCCTTTACATGTAAATCATCTTAGGCCAATGATGGAACCCATAAATACCTTTGAACATGCATCAAAATTAATTCTATGATTTTATCTGAGATCTTTATTCAGTATACGCACCCACACCCACACCCACACCCACGCACACACACACACACACACTCAACAACCCTGCTTATTCCATTTGACTTTTGAAGTTTGAAGTTTTACTGCACTGCAAGGACTATTTCCCATTAGAGAATTGAACAACATGGTGAAATCACAATGACAATTATGGTCATTTAGAGTCAAAACAGGTTCTTACGTAATTAATTTTGATGAAGAAATATATTGGGGTTTCATATCTGATTTGTCCTGTAAAGAGAGTAAAAAAATATTAGATTATGGGACAACATTGCTATGGGCACAGAATTTAGATTAAAATCACATCTGACCTTTAGAAGTATCTGGGGTCTTCTCAGGGTTTAAGTCTATACAATCAAATCACCATAGGGTTTTCTCTTACTTCCCTTTTTCTACCCTAGATTTATTTCTGCATAAACTAAGCCATATGCTGGATCATGCTCATCAATTTCAGAATGTCAGAACACAAAAGATCCATGTTTTGGATTTTCTATGACTTCAGGACCACTTGTATTCTATTGGTTAGGGGACATTCTGTTGTCCCATTTTGATTTTAGGAGCAAAGATCACTTCTGTAGTGTAGCATGACTGATGTGGCAATTTAGTTAGTAATCTCAAATCTGATATGGGTAAAATACCCATCCAGTAAGGATGCTATCGAGAGTGATGGACAGTTGCACGCTTTTAAAAAAATTGGAAAAATCTGAATAGTGGGATTTGTGGCTTTGTATTTGTTAGTTTCTTCAGCAATTGATGACTTATGTACATTTATGTATTTTGTTAACCTACCTGGGTTTTCTGTTCCCATCACCTTCTGTTTAAATCTCTACCTCCAAACAGATAGTCTGTTGGTTGAAGCTTATGATCAGATATGCTTATGAAATTGTTATACTGGTGTTTTAATTTTACAGTTGCTATTTGATTTATGACTCTCTGTAGTTTAAGCATGAAGGTTAGGAACAAGAACTATGGTAGTAAATACACCTGGGTTCAAGTTCCCACTCTCTTATTCATTAGATGTGGGTTTTTAGACAATCTTCTTTTCCTCTCTAATTTTCACACTCTTTATCTTAAAGTGGAATAAAGTGCATGGGCACAGAGCCTAGCACAGGGCAAGAATCTATTGCTTGTCACTCAGCAGTGGGGTCACGGCGGTGCTGAGGATCGACGTACATAGGAATGGATAGCTTCACCTACTTTTTTCACTCAGTTGTATCTGGACATTAATTTCCTTTTCTGTATCACAGTGACAAGAGAAAATGCTCTTGTTCAAAGAATATTTGAGCCTTTATTTCATAGTGCTGTAGTCAAGAAGACTTAGCCAAGTTTAAGTTTACTAATCCATATGACCATCTCTGTTTTCTTATCTAGAGAAGCCAGTACTAGTCACTCTCCCACTGAGACTCTTGGTAGCTCAGAGCTGAGGGGACTGTATTGAAAACAACATAAAACTAGTGTAAGTGAAAATACTTTGTAAACTGTAAAATTCCAAAGATTTTCATTTATTTTGTCTCAAATGTTTAGATTCAGGAGTTTCTCTCTAAATATAATACATAATCATGACATGAGGGCTTGTTAGCATGTAGATATTTCATTCCCTGTGAGTTTTAGGGGGGATGGTACGGTCAGTACATCTGTACTTTTTAAAAACACCCAAAATAACTTAATGTGGGTGAACAGTGCCACATTTGAAGATCCATAAATTGTAAAAAAGAACCTGTAACCATGGCAGAAAGGTAGCTAGGTGTGGGGATGAAGGCAGGTCCAATATTGGGAAGAGATTGTGAGATTAAATTATGATTAATGATTAATCTGAAGATGGCAATTATCTTTACACAGCTGGTTTCCCTATTGCAGTGAAAATGGCTTATGAATATGATTGCTGTGTTTAACCTAAAATAAATCCAAATGAAAATATTCATTCCAGGCAAAAAACATTAGCAAAAGAGGAAACAGAGAGACATGAGGGTCTTAACTATAAACTGAGGAACTGACATTGAATCTCAGAAAGAATCCTCTCAACATTTAAGATTATATCCTGTAAATAAAAATCTGAAATCCAGGTAGTTTAATGGTGTGTATCATTCATTTTACTTTTTCCCCTATGGGATGAGAGCTTAATGGTCCTAGTAAATTAAGAGTAATTGGTGAGGATGAGTTGTCACCATTTGTTACCACTGATGACAAAATATTAGTCAATTATATTTAATATCACATTATTTAAAAAAATTTTTATTAAGTGATATAATTAATATTTCAACCTGATTGTTTATGTTCAACACCAGGTTCAAGAATGGAAACATTTTAGCTACACAACGTGAATGTATTTAATGCCACAGAACTGTTCACTTTAAAATGGCTAAAATGATAGGTTTTATGTTATGTGCATTTTATCACAATAAACATATGAAAAAAAGGATATATTTTACTATAAAGTTTGGCCATTTGTACAGTTAATGGCAGTCTTTAAATTCCCAATTGAAGATTCCTAAACAAAGGGAAAAACAATCTTGTAAGCATGCTTGTGATAATTTAGATAAAAATATCTAACTCATAGAATATTATTTATAAAACATTATTTATGAAAACCAATTATAAATATATATATATCATAGTATTAGGGTTCCTGCTCCTTCCATTTTATAGTCATTCATCCTTAATGTTGTAGTCAGAACATCTAGAGAAGAGCCACTGATTGGGAAAGATGTAAAAGTCAGGAATGTTACCAGGCTCTATTTCATTGCTGTAAATCAGTGGTAGCACAGAGTCTGAGCATTTGTGAGACAACATGATAGCCAGAACACAGGAAGAGTGGCAAGGCTTAGCTGGGAGGACTGGGAGAGCTCATCAGCAAGGAGGAAGGCTGAAAACCAGGCTACGCCACGAGCCAGAGAACAAAGGCGGAGTCTAAAGTCACGCAGAGTGGTAGAAACAGCAAAGAAAGCCAGCTCTTTCCTGAGTTCCTCCCCTTGTATTAGAAACATTTGTAGCTCTTAGGCTGCCCACTTCTGCCCTGCTTTTACAAATTTACAATGGTTAACTCTAGCATGAGACCTGGACGGATGAAGGAAAAATCTCAGGAAAAGTGAATTGGAAATCTGACATATTGGAGAAGCCATCCATGCAAATAATAAAGGAATCATGATTTGAAAGATGGAAAACTGGATGCATATTTGCCTAAACCCTAGGGAAAGTAAATATATCATGGGAGAGGAGGGACCAATAAAGAAAGAATAAGCAATATGTTACAGAAACATTCACACTAGGTTGTCACTAAATATTTACTCCAGTAACATCTCTAGGGACTAGAGATGTAGGGAATGCATTTGGGAAATGCTGTGCTATCTGCATACCATGAAAATCAGGGAAGAACAACAAAGGCTTTCTATAGCACGGATTTTACTTTTGTTTTAGAAACACTGCCAATGCAAATAGAAGATTAAATAAATACTGAGAGCCTGAAGTGCAATTATCATTTTATGTGGACAAATTGACTTTCTCACTTATAAACGCATGAGATTTTGTAAAATTTTCCCTTTATTTCTTTCTTGTATTGATGTTATATATTTTAAAACACGTGAAGATTAATGACAATGTCATTTACATCAAAATATATTAGTAATAAAAGCCAATTTTAACGTTTTAGAAATGTGCTATATATTAGGCTGCTAAGAAAATATAATGAAATTAGAAAATGAACTCACTACTTTGATAATTAAATTATATATTAAGAACAAAATGTAACAACAAATCTGAAAACATTTTCAATTTATTTTAGTAATGAAGTTATTAAAGTTTATTAAATTTATTTTAATAACAAGGTTACCAAGGCTTTCTGTTAAAAAATCTTGAAATTCTAGAACTGAAAACCCAGAGATACTCAAAATGATAAGAAAAGTATTTAACATAACAACTTAAAACATTAATAGCAACAAAATGCAAGGAATGAATTTAGAGAAAAAGTGGAAATTTGGGAATAAGATCATAAATATTAAGAGTTTTTTCTCTGGCAATCTATTATGAAATGAAGGAAGGTAGAAATAAGCTTTAATAGTAGCATATTGTGAGATGTACCTACAAACTTAAACCATTTCAATTAAAAGAGACTATGTGGACAGCTTTACATTAGTGTACTGGGAAATTAAAATAAATGACAGTTTAAAAAATAAATAACCAAATTACTTCTGGTATAATTATAAATAATGAATAAATCAATAACCATCGAAAAGTCTGAAAGGTAAAACTGTATAACCCAAGGAGATTTTTTACTGAGATTGTTTTATGTTTAAAGTTTACTAAATTTCAAGGAAACAACTCTTACATTATTAAAGCATACACAGGATATACAGAGAGTGAAAGTTTGCAGGTGTATTTTTAGTGGTTTATATAACCCTGCTCTCAGTACTGAACAGGTATATTACACACACACAAACACTATATATATATATATTTGCATTATGTACAGGCCAATTTTACTTTTTAATAAAATGTGGAACATCCAAAACTAATAGTTAACTGAATAGCAGTCTAGACAAAGAATTGTGCAAGGAAGTGAAAAAATGTTCAACACTAGGAAATCTAATGAAATGAATTCTATTATTTAGTAAGCTCAGAGAAGGGAAGAAGCTATCTTAACTTGATCAGGCCTACTGCAAGCCTTGAGAATATAATTAATTATAACTGAGCTAGTAGTCCATTAAAGTCAGAAGACAGAGATATGCATTCTTTTTTTTTCTATATTGTCCTAGTCAAAAAGTTCATAATAATAATTATATATAGTTGTCTGAGAAGAAAAATGATTATTTTATTATTCTATGACACAGATTTTTCTGCTTATAATAACCAAATAAATGATAATGTATTCGTTTTAATATTATTATTTTATATGAATATTTTGCGAAGTAAATATTCAGAAAATCAAAATTTTGTACATTCCATGCAATATCCAATTCAAAATTATCAGGGAAAAGTAGCTTTCTTAGAAGCGGAAAGAATAATACAAAGAAAACCATATGTAGGTACATTTCATTTCCAGAAATACAACATAAATGTCAGGGTGGAATTATTTTAACTGAGAAAATGTACTAACATGATAGGCAATAGGATAAGTGGCCGCTGGGGAACTGAAGGCAAACCGGACCCTGATGGAGCAGAGAGAGGGGCTTGAGGTCGTGGCCTGGGGCTGGGGAAAGAGGAAAGGCTGGATTGCAGGAGGGCCCCCACATCTGGGTCACTGCCCAGCTGCGTGGGCTTCGAGGGCATGTCAGAGAGCTTGCTCGCTGAGGGGCGCAGACTCAAGGGCAGAGGACCAAACAGGCGGCTTTCTGAGGGGTGCTTCAAGGTTGGTCTAGAAACACCAAGAACCAAAACCGCAGCCCTAGTTAGCTGCGCTGCTGACGGAGGCGGAGACCCTGACCTACTGGGAGGAGCATGTCCCTGGTCCTGCTTTGTTTACTCTTCTCTGATGCTCACCTGTTTCCAAACAGCAGGGGCCCACCTGGAAACCGGCGGTGCAGCGTGCACAGCTAAGCCCTTGCATACTGAGCAGAGGAGAGAAGGGAGTTTGGGGACAGAAAGACAAGAACTTCAAACCCAGCCCCTAAAGACAGATAAAAACCATAACTGTAGCCAGAAAGAAAGATAAGTTCCCTCGAAGGAGCAAGGGAAAATGCTGACAATTGACTTGGAATCCCCGAAGTGCTGAGAAAAAAATAACTGCCAACCGCAGATCTATATCCGATGAAACGACCTTCAGAAGTGTAGGCAAAATACGCCTTTCTGAGAAAAAACAAAAAAAGAAGACAGACTGCCACCAGAAAACGTGAATGAAAAGAAGTGTCATCATCAGTGCTTCCAGCTGATGGAAAATTACCCCAGTGGGTAGCAAGGGGACGCAGGGCCCTGTACAAAGCAACAGAAAGGATTATGCGTGGGGAGCTGAAACAACTATTGACTATATAAAACAGAGTATGGTGAATAAATGGTTCAGGGCATATGATAGCAATATATTAATTATATTACTTATGTTGTGATAGTATATTATGCATAATACTAATAATAGATAATCACTACTTTTCCAAAAAACCTATATGAAATAATAATAGTATTTATGACATAATATAATGTAATGATATCAATAGTAAAAATGTTCATGGCTGGAATTTACCAACTGTATCAAAGACACCAAGTCACAGAAATATCTTCACTTTCAAATAGCATAAATATGGTGATAATCATACTTAATGTGATAATCATACATAGTAAAACTGTTGAAAAGGAAAACCTTAAAGCAACCAGTAAAGATATGTGTTACATGCAAAGGTACAACAATAAGACTGACAAAGATTTAACAAAAAAGTGGATGCCAGACCACAATAAAATTGATACCAAAGCTAAAGGAGTAGAAATATTTGGATAAAGGCTAAGTTACCACATCTTCAAACAAGTAAAACTGGAGAGAAATTGTCACAGAAAAATTACTTGAAAGGAGGTACAAAACTGTATCATTAAGAGACAAATTCATAACCAGTAAAGGATATATGAATATGAGGGAAGATTTTAAAAATTTGAGAAAAGGGAAATACATGGGCGACTCTAACTGGATATTGGCCTATTATGTGCTTAATATTTTGTGGTACATCCATATATAGTAAGGTATACTACCCTGATACTTCATATTTCAGGAGGTGGGGTAAATGGAGCTGGAGTGTTGTGTGGTTCTCAGATTGTTCTGTAGTGGTCAGAATTCTATTAGGCTCTCTTAGGCAAGAATTACTTTTATTTTGAATTAATTATGAATTCACAGGAAGTATCAAAAATAGTACAGAGAGGCCCTGTGAACCTTTCACATAGATTCCTCCAATGATAACATCTCACACTGCTATATATAAAACCAGGGTATTGACAGTGGCGCTAAGCCATTAACCAGAATGCATGCATTACTTAGATTTCAGCAGGATTTACACATACTTGACATGTGTATGTCTGTGTGTGCATACTTCCAGGCTTCCATGCATTACTGTCCATGTACGTATTTGTCCAAACCACCACAATCAAGATTAAGAACTGTTTACAACCAAGGGAAATCCCATACATTACTCCTTTATAGCACCCTCTTTCCCTGACTCCTGGGAACCACTAATCTGTTCTCCATTGCTGTATTACTGTTATTTCAAGATGATGTAAAGGGAAATCATGCCGTATGCAATCTTGGGAGACAGGCTTTTTTTTTCATTCAGCATAATGCCCTTGAGGTTTACCATGTTGTCCCTGATACTGGTAGCTTATTCCTTTCATTGCTGAGTAGTGCTCTGTCATGTGGGCACAGTGTATATTTAGCCATTCACCTACTGTCAGCTTTTATAAATACCAGAAATATTTGGTGATAATTTGTAAACTGATTTCATATTTTCTATTTTACAATCACCATGCTTTTTTTTTTCTGTCAGACATGTTCTCTGTCTTTGTATTTTTTTTTTCTCCAGTAATTTTCAATGGGCAATTTGTGGGCATTCAAATCCTATTGTAAGTATGCCTTAAAGTTTGTAACTCTGAGTTTCCATATAGGAAGTGAAATTGAATTCCTATAAAATAAGGAGACACGTCTGCACTAACACTATGTCTTTCCTACCTCCTGCTGATACAGAATGTGATTTTCCTTAATTATCTTAATTGTGAAGTTGTTCATAATGGCATTATGTCCTTAATTAAAAATGTTTTTTAAATATTCACATTGTTATATAGAGCTGGTGTGAAGATCAAAAGGGTTCATCTTCTTCA
Organism: Smutsia gigantea; assembly: GCA_032199065.1. Lineage (NCBI taxonomy): Eukaryota > Metazoa > Chordata > Mammalia > Pholidota > Manidae > Smutsia > Smutsia gigantea. The sequence goes on along the minus strand of JAVSCE010003137.1, from coordinate 256,887 downwards.
ATGCTTTTAACAAGACCTTACCCAGAGCAGAGACTCAGCAGATGTTGACAACTCTGATTATTAAACTTACCTGGACTTGGTTCTCCGTGCTGGCTATCAGCAGTTTAATGTCATAAAACCAGGGAAGTCCACCAACCATCTAACAAAGCAACAGCAAAACTTCTGATGTATCCTTCAGTGAACTGAAGTGTAAATTCGTAAGTTGAAAAATGAGACTGAGTCTAGACATGGCACACTTAAGCCTGGTACATTTGATATTATTTCACATAGGTTAAACAGTTTTTTACATCATTTTAAACAAATGATTTATGCTATATTTTTTAGTGTAAAATATATTATCAACAAATCATATAGTTTTTATGTAGTTTATGCTTTATTTTATGTAATTTATATTCTTTCAACTGATGTAATGAACTACTGAATTTCTTATATAATTCGCATGTCACAATTTGTCCTAATTATACAGATCTTATTTCACGATACTCTGTCATCTAGCAATCTGGACAAATTGTGAGGCCCCATATATATATTTTTTAATTCTAGAGTACCAATAACTGTCTCAATGCCTAAAAGTAGCGACAAAAAAGTTTTCTCTCTTGGTGTAGTAATGCAGGCTTTAATTCAGAGAGTATGATTTCAGAGCATGGACTGAATATATTTGCCTGTCGATTCATTAGGGACTGAGATTTGTATAATGTGAACTGTGATTAGTCAAAATGCAGTTGAAATCAGTAATTAATACTCCCATCTGGAACCGGCCCCAATTAACAAGAAACAAAGGCGGCTGTACACAGAACACAGCTGCTATGTTTGAATGGATTTGTACTTTCTCCTAACAAAGGGAGCACAAATTTGAAAAAAAATATAAAACATACTGCACTGGCAACCTGGTAGCGGGAAGAAACAGAGAAGGCGCTGAACATGGGCAGGACCTGGGTGCACCAAGGCAGGTTTGTTCAGAATCGTGGAGTTGCTAGCGAGGAATTGTTTTTAATTGAAATTCCTGCCATGCAAGACAAATTTGCAAGTCTAAAATTCCCTAGGATTAACCCCAACTTTTTCACTAAAGCAGCCTTTTTTATACAACAGTTTTTTGTTAAGACACCCTTACAAACACATAACCTACTCTATCTAAAAACATTTATGTCTGTGTGTGTGCATGTGCTCACGTCCTGGTTTATTCCATTTTGGAAAGGAGGTGCTTTTCCTGTAAATTCAGGCTCCAGGGTTCCAGGTCTGTGTTTCCAGGGTTCCGGGTCTGTGTTTAGTTCTTTGACTTTATAAGTCGAGGTTGTCTTCAACCCCAGAAAGTTCTCTTTCTTGTGTTCTTCCATTTAAAAATTTTTTCTTGGCTTCATCTTGTCTAGAAAGGTGATGCTTCCATCTCTGACGGGTCTCTGCAGCAAGGGTGGCTCTCTTTTCAGCTTTAATGCAGTTTCGGGTTTGCTGTGTCTTTTCCTCTGCTCTTTCAAGGCCGGCGTCACCTTCATCCCTGCTGGCCTGCAGACCTAACCGGGCCTGTCCTCCACTTCAGAGAGGTGCTGTCTACATTTTTTAAACATAAATATTAACAGCAGGGTGATGTGTTTATCTCATCATGCTTGCCATAGTAGATTTTCCCTTAATACCCTGGCCTTTTTGGTGCTATCCTTGTTGTATTTCTCTTTTTTGAAATGAGAAAAGTTTAACAAATATTAACATTTCCTTTGAAATGGTGCCCATGGATCCTTACTTCCCATAATTCCCTAAGGCTACTAATGTTTTCTTCTTAGATTTTAAGCTGTATCCTGGTTTACATAAGGGTGTGAGCTTGGGCTGCCGTAATAAAATCCCACAGACTGAATAACAGACATTTATTTCTCAGGGCTCAAGAACCTGTGAGCCTGAGATTGGGGTGTCAGCTAGTCGGGTGCCTGTGGGGCCCCTTCAGGGTGGCAGAGGCTGCTGTGCTCTCTGGGAGGAACGGAGAGAGAGCAAGGCCTCTGCAGTGGCCTTTTCTCAGAAGGGCGCTGACCCCACTATTGGGGCCCCTCGCCACCCCCAACCCAAATCACCTCCCACCTCCTCTTCTCCTTATGCTTTCACAGCATGTGGTAGGCCTTCAACATATGACTTTGGGGGACAAAAACATGTAGTACTGTGGGAATAAGTTTGCTCATTCAGCACAGAATGTAGTCTGAAAGGGAATGGTAATTCATTTTATTTCAGGATAATTTTCCTCTGCCTGTTCTAAACGTTGTTCCCTGTAGGGAGCTTTGGGTTTCTCTGGGCTGATTGTCAGCCTCTCCCTGCACAGAACCTCTGAGACATCTATCTGAGCTGGGGTGGGGACAGTGCCCCCCTTAGGACATTTCCAAAGATGCTGTATCATTAAAAATAACTTTTATTAGGAATACTGGTTCACTGGGGAGTGGGTTCTTGGTCCCCAAACCACCACTACAAAAGCAGTTGGCAGGGCTTCTGTGCTAGCGCCTTTCAGAGACATCCCCAGAGACCATGGTAAGCACCCCTCCTTCCTCCCCATCACACCCCAGAGCCTCCCAGAGATAAAGGAGTTAGAGGATGCAGGGAACCCGTGCATCTGATGGTAAGGACCAGGGGGCACCGTGGGTTTGTTTTCTTACTGTGATAGTTACTTCTTGGAATCGTACAATATAAACAAACATGGGTATAAAACTTCATCTGTAAAATAAAATTGGAATCTAAATGAAAAAGTCCATAAGCCACATCTCTCCCTTTCTCACCTCTATTTACCTCCCACCCCTGTTCTTACACTGGCTTACTCTCTCCTGAGGTATACACATTTCAGCTGTGGTGGTTTTAATACATCTGGTTATATAAATACATCCCTTCTTCTCTGCTCTATATATTCCCGTCTTAAAACATTTTTTAATTTTGTAAATTTTAGTTTTAGTTTTATCTCAGTTACCTCTTTACCTGTAGAACACTTTGATAATCAACCTTTAACTCCACATTGTATACATTTTGTTAGACTCAATTATACACTGCTTTTGTAGATTAAAAAAAGGCCAAATATAGGCAATTTCCAATTACTCAGCATACATATATGTGATTTGAAAACTAGCAATCCAATGTTACAGTTACCCAAATATCATTTGTCACATAGGTGATAAAATTTTGTGTCACTAAGTTTGAAGGAAAAATGCTTGTCAATGTTAAAAGTATTTGTATTCATTACACTGTTATTTGATGAAATTATCCATATTAAACTTTTTCTCTTTTGTATCATGTCTTTATTTTATAGATTTATTATTTTTAACCTGGATTCATAGCTACCTTTTTTGCTAGGATATCTACCAGAAGAATGGGTCAGTCCACTAACTCTTGAATCTCATGTATTCTTCCTTATTAAATAAGATGTTCATTTTCCTAATGAACAGTATGAATTTTTTCCTTAAAGATTTTTGTAAACTTCATTTAATTTTTTTAAAATTTATGTTTATCTTTTAAAAAATTTTTACTGTTTTGTGACAAGAACACTTATCAGGAGATATACCCCCTCAACAAATTTTTAAAAGAACGATATAATATTGTTGGTTGTAGTACAATGTTTATAGCAGATCTCTAGAACTTGTTCATCTTGCTTAATGGAAGCTTTATGCCATTTGATTAGAACTCCCCTTTTCGATGCCCCCACCCCAGCCACCATTCCACTCTATGCTTTCATGAATTTGACTATTTTAGATGCCTCATGAAGGTGGAATCTCGTCGTATTTGTCATTCTATAACTGGCTTATTTCACTTAGCAGAATGTCCTCAAGCTTCATCCATGCTGTTGTGCATTGCAGAAACTCCTCCTTTTAAAGGTTGTATAATAGTCCACTGTATATGTTTGATCTTCTCTCCTTTTATCTTAGTCTAAGTAAGGCATTGAAAATGTTTATCTTTTCAAAAAACAGCTCTCAGTTTCATAGATTTTTTTTCTCTCTTTTTTTTTCTATTCTTTTATTTCTACTCTAATCTTTGTTCCTTACTTCCTTCTGCTGACTTTGGGCTTAGTTTAGTCTTCTTTTCCCCGACCCTGAAGTATAAAGGCAGGATGTTTATCTGATATATTTCCTTTATTTTTAACGTAGACTTTTATTACAATAAACTTTCCTCTTAGTACTGCTTTTGCTGCATCCTATCAGTTTTGGGGTGTTGTGTTTTCTTTTTCAATTACTTGAGGTTATTTTCTAATTTCCTTTTTGTTTCTTTTTTGACTTTATGGCTCTTCAAGAGTTCATTGTTTAATTTCCACATTTTGTAAATGTTCTAGTTTGCCTTCTGCTGTTAATTTCTATTTTTATTCCATTGTGGTTAGGAAATATGTATAGTATGATTGCAATCTTTGTAAATTTGTTAGTACTTGTTTTGACTTAGCATATTATCTATAGTGGAAAAACTCTGTGTGCACTTGAGAGAAACGTATATTCTGCTCCTGTTGAGTGGAATGTTTTGTATACGTCTGTTGGGCCTATTTGGTCTTTAGTGCTGTCCTCTGTGTCTTTACTGATTGTATCTTTGATGTTCCATCCATTAAAGAAACAAAGAAGGATATTACATAATGAAAAAAGATCAATCTGCTAGAAAGATACAACAATTATAACTATATCTGCATCCAATATCAGAGCACCTAAATATATCAAGAAAACATTGACAGACTGAAAGGGGAAATAGAAAGCAATATAATAATAGTAGGAAACTTCAATACCCCATTTTCAATAATGAATACATTTTCTAAAGGCTTTTATGTCTGAAATTGTGCTTCTTATGAGTGATAATTTGGTTTGATATGAAATTCTATCTTGGAAATTACCCTCCCGCTGAAATTGAGATAATGTTTCTTTGCCTTAAAGAATGAATATTACCAATGTTGTCAGTCTATTTTTTGCTCTTTTGAAGCTGTTTTTTTTTCTTCCTGAGAAGCTTTTAGGACTTCACTTTGTCATTGGCATTCTAAGTATAGCTCATTAATCCATATTGCTTGTTGCTGTGTATGCCCTTCAGCACATGAAGACTGCCATTTCTCCAGTACTTAAAAATCTAATTTTTATTTAAAATAATAGTCTAGCTGTTATAGTTTATCCTCCCTTATATTTTCTCCATTCTCTCCATAACTCCTAAAAAGTATATATTGCCATTCTTGAATTAATTTTTTTGCTTCCTAAGATTTTCTCCCTTTTCTACATTTGTTCTAATTTGATGAGTGTTCTTAAATTTATAATAGAGACATATTATTGATTTAAAATGTTAATAATTATAAATTATTAAAATCTCTGCATAGTTCTCTATGTTAGAGCAATGTATTTTTTATCATATGTTCACCTTCCTAAAGTTTTCTATGAGATATTAAATTAAAATTTTAAGAATTCTGTTGGTTCGTTAGTGACAGCTTTTCTGATTTCAGCATGTTTTATTTATTTTTTACTGTTTTTATTCATATTTCTGTTTTTGTGATGCCTATTACTCTCAAATTTCTGGTAATGTGTGCTCATACCTTAACATGAATAATATTTTGATTAATATTCAAAGCTGATATTTTTATTTCCTTTTCTACAAACAGTCTGGTAAATCAGATGTTTATAATAAACAGGGAGACTATGAGGAAGCCCTTTGTAGATGGATTGGCATATGAATTGGAATTGCTAAGCTCAGCTCAAGTTGGCTGCACTGGGAGCTGGCAAATTGGCTGAGACCCCCTCTTAAGTGCCAAACTAAGGAGTGATCTGTCTGAAGTGCCAACCTTTCCACTGGGAACTGAGCCCTGCACAGCAGATTAACAGATTTGAGTACTGTTTGTTCTTTGCTTGTGCAAGAGGTGCTTGATTTGAGGAATGAAAGCATGAGTGTTGGGGAGGACCTGTCTCTCTCCTGCAGATTACCCACTTAATAAGTAACCGTCTCAATTACAGCTCAACCCTCTCTACACCAAACAGTATAATGGGAAGTTCTCCAACAATATCTCCTTTCACTTTGAATTTGTATATATTTGGGTGTATTTGAGACTGATCCTCTCTTTTCTGGTTAATATATTAGTATGGCCCTAAATATTTCCCATCTTACACAAGTTTTCCAAACTCTCTAGTCTATCCATGCCCAGACCCCTATTCTTAGAGCTCTAATGGATTAATTCCCTCTGTACATTTTAGTTTTGTTCCAGTTAGATTCAGGAAATAACAGGTGTGGACAGATGTGGTAAATCATTATTCTGAACCATTCTTTGATTACTGCCTTATGCTAGTGGGAATTGGGTAAAAAATATTATGGTTCATCATGGCAACAGTGGTCAGATTCTGTATGTTTTCTATCAGCTTGCTGTCAATATTTATTGCATATTTCTACCAGAATTACCAGCATCTTTTCCTAACCTTCATTTTATGGGAGACAATTTATTAAATCTTCAATGCTATGCCAATTCCTAGCACTTGGCATCAAGTCCTACATGTAGGCTACACAAATTCACCAAGGTTTCATGATATCACTTCAGTTCATGAACCTCCTTGGGTAGATGCTATGATTGTTACTTGATTGCACCTACCAAAACATCATGACATATACAAAAAAGATAATAAAGCATACTAGGGAACATCAAAAACTAGAGTTGATTCATGAGACAAGTTTATTGCTCAAATTATAGACACAGATATTGAGCACCTCTCTAGGAATTGATATACATACATTCACTTATTTTTCAAAAAACTGTAATGATATAAAAGTAACAGAAACTTTTTTTGGCTTTAAAGGTCTGTACTCTCTGAGAGAAAATGAAAAGCCAAAATTCATCAAGGAAATGTCGGAAACTGTAACACTGATAATATTAGGATTGTACTTTAAAATCACATCTCAAACTTAAGTTTGTTAATAGGAATGACTTAAATGACCTGAGATTTAGTCCCTAAATGTAAATGAGAAATGGGACCATGAATATTTGTTACATAATATATCACTAACAGGAATAATGTTCATCAATTTAATGTAATTTCAGTAAAAATACCACAAGAATACTTTTTAGAGCTTGAAAAAAACATTCTACAATGTATATGCACTAGTAAAGGTAAAAAGAATGTTGAAAGTAATTTTTAAAACATGCAAAAATACTCCCCATCAGATTTCAAAAAAAAAATCTGAACTATATTAGTTAAAACAGTGAGATTTAGAAAGAGAAAGATCCTATGCAAATGTAATGGAGGTGAAAATCTAAACACACATTATGCAATATGACAAAGTGGTGAAATGTAGCAATGAAATTAAAATTTAATTATGGAAATATTAGAATTGAATATCATTTTGAAATCCAGTATCAATTATATTTTAATTCCTGCTTTTGCATATGTAGATAGAAAATCCAGGTAAAGTTAGAAACATGCAAAACATCACCATTACAAGAAAACATAAACATCATTATCACCTAGGTTAGAATTTATTAACATGGATAAACAATATAAACCATACATAAAAACAAAGAATATTTGACTAATTTGTTAAAACACAGGTACAGACTGGGAGGACATGTGTGGAACATAAAAACCATGCAAAGGAAGATACCTACAATATCTACAACATACAGAGAAAACACAAAATCAAATTTAATTTAAATAGATAACCTAATAGAAAAATGAGACAAAGCATGTGAACAAGAAATTTTCAGAAGAGGGTTTTGAAACCAGTAAAAATAATGGATTTTGCTTAAACTCATGAATAATCATGAAAAGGAAAATTAAAATAGCAGTATTTTCCCCTTCAGAAAACATTATTTCAAAGTTCATCAGTATAAATCTCTAATATAAGGAAATAAAATCTCTTTTATATTGTTGTTATGAGCATAGATTGTATAGCCATAGTGGAATGCAATTCACAAGTATGTAGTAAAGTAAAAGAACATAATACTTGACCCAGTCTTCCTATCTGTATGCATACATAATTTACCCTCATATAGATAAGCACACACATTCATGTGCATTTATTTACTAGAGAAATTCTTAGACATGTACCTGAGAAGATGTAAACAAACATGTTCACTGAACATTTCCTACAATAGGAAAGCAATTGGAATAATCTGAATATTGGTCAATAGGGAAATAAAGACTTACTGTAATTTAACCCTGTAATGTTTTAAAATGGTATAGACCTGGCAACAAGTGGGACTATTTCAAACAAAAAAAGTATATTTTCTTATAACAGTTAACAATTTCTAATAATTAACTAGCACTATATTTTCTTGTAATAGTTCATAATCTTAAATTTAAGTCCTCAATTCATTTCACGTTAATTTTTGTGAGTGGCATAAGTTGGGTTCCAATTTCATTACTGTGCACGTGGTGTCCATTTATTGAAGATACTATCCTTTCCCCACTGAGTTTTCTTAGCTTCCTTGTCAAATAGTAATTGACCTTACATGCAAGTGTTTACTTCTGGGCTCTCTATTCTGTGCCATGGATCTGTATGTCTACTCTGATGCCAGTACCATAGTGTTCTGATTACTATAGGTTTGTAATAATAGTTTTAAAATCAGAAATTGTAATGTCTTCTGCTTAGTTCTTCTTTCTCTGAGTGGCTTTGGCTATTTGGTGTCCTTTGTGGTTTCAAATGAATTTCAGGATTGTTTTTTCCTATTTCTGTAAAAAATGTTACTGGTTTTTTTTTTTGCTTTATTTCTTTCTTTTGATATTTTTTTATTGAAGTACAGTCGATATTTTGATAGGTATTGTATTGAGTCTGTAGATCGCTTTGGGTAGTATGGAAATTTTTAACAATATTAATTCTTCCTGTTCATGAACATGGCTATCTATTTATCTGTGTTGTCAACTTCTTTCATCAATGTCTTACAGTTTTCAGAGTTCAGCACTTTATGCTCTTTGCTTATATTTCTTGTTTTTTAAACTAGGCAAAAATATTAACTGTTGCTAATTCGGAGTCATGGAAACATAAGTATTTAAATATTGTTTAAATTTGTTTTTATATTTTTCAAATTTAACTTAAAAAAATCCTCCATACAAAGATTGAGAGGTGAAAATGAATCTTAATTTATGTTTTTTATGTTCATGTTGTTTTTGATGACATTTTGACACTAAACTGGTGGTGGGTTACATGTCAGTTACCTAATGCATTTTTCTCTTGGTTGTATCAATAAAGTAGAACTTAGGAAGACCTTCTGTATTTAAGCAAGTTTCCATTAACAGACAATGAATTACTACAGAGAAAGAAAAATCTATCAGTTAAGGTGTATGTAGCTGGGCTTAAATGGTAATAGATTTATTATTGAAGAAGGGCTTTATAATTAATGCCTAACACATAAATCTTGTTCAAAAGCATGTAGTCATGAAGACCTCTTTTCTTGCTTGGGAGTGTATTTTATAGCCAGGAGAAGGTAGAGTTGATCCATATGTGGACAAAGATCTTAATTCATTCTTTTTTTGCCCAGATACCCATCAAACTCATTCAAATATATAGACTAAGAATTCAGTGACATTGGGTTCAGGGAGCTGCATTATTGAAGACACACCATGGAGATTTAAGACTTCCCAGTTTCTGACCTTCCATCTGTAAGGGTTTACTGGAAATAGCCTGAGGCAAATTGGGTTCTCTCCACTTGTATAAAAGTGTGTACCGTCAGCCATGTGAGTTCAATTCCTGTACGTGGGTGTCATTACCTACCCAGCTCTGACCTGTGCACCCCGAAAGATCCTTACCTGAGAAGGATATGGCAAACCAGAAGCTCCGTGGCAAGGTAGTATGTTGGCAGTTTTATTTAAATTCACAAGATATAAATATCATATCACATTTTAAAAAGAGCTTTTTGGGGGCCGATTCTTCTGTCTCATTTCATAAATTCCCAAAGACAGTGAAAGACAATGCAGATGAGCTTAATTATTATCTTCTGCTGGAGCATGCTGCGAGAAAAGATTAGGGGAGGGGAGGAGGATGAGATGAAATACCCATGACAGAAATTAGTATTTAGCATTCATTTTGAGATCCTCCAGCTCTGCCAACTTCAGTACTTCTTGCTTTCAACATAGTACAGACTCAAACTCTTCATCTTTAGCTTGATTATGTGACTGTCTACATTTAAAGCAATTTTCTCTAAGGTTTCTGATATCTCCAGATGTCCTTCACTGTGTAATTCTGCACAGAAAGAATTAAACTTGATTAGATTAAAACATGTAGAATCCTGCTGAAGGGCTAAAACCCACCCTTGGTATTATACTCGCTATTGTGACTTCAGCTTGGGAAATTCTAGGTTTTGAGCTTTGCAGTTAAATGGGAACTATGATATCATCAGACTGCCAAATTAAATAAAAAATATGTTCATACAGTATGCCAAGTGAGTTGCCACATTTAGAAATCTATTTTGATTCTCATAGGAATAACTTGATGAAGCACTTTGTTTAGTGCTAAAATCTAAGAATGACTCAAAGTAATGCAAGCCAAAATTATACATATTTATGTCAACCAACAGCACACATATTTGAAATCAATGCACTCTTCCATTACTAAGTGTCTTCCAGGCAGTAGCTGAAGTTCAAATAAGGCACATAAAAGAGCAGAGGCAGAAACCCACCCCTCTTTCCCAGAGTCCTCCTTGTATGCCTGATTTCTGCTGCTGAACCTTTTCCATGAAACCACTTTAGGGGTCCCAAGTGCAGGGAACTTTCTTTCCCATGGCCTGCCAAAATTTTGCCCAGGTAGTGCACATCTCACTAGTGTGTCAAAGTCCCAAGCCTCTAAGACTAAAAATTAAACCGGACCCCAGGCCTTGATAGTAACCCAAGGAGCTCAAATTTAAAATTTGGAAATTCAGTGTAGCTAAGGGTCATTTCAGATGTTGGTTAAGTTTCTGTGACTCAGCCTAAAGAAGTAAATATCACTGAAAATATATTGTGAGAACTTAACAACCTTTGCTTACTTCCTTTTTGTAGATACTCAAGTTGAGAAGGGTAATCATGCAGGAAACTGTGAAGTAGGTGGAATTAATTTTGCTACTTCTATACCTTCTTTATCTCTTTCATCCTACACCAAATACCTTTAAAAAGCCTTCACACAGTGGTTTTTATACTGGAGCAGGCCACTGAGAAAACGGCTCTTGTGTCTAGTGCCGGACATTCTGAGAAAGTGATGCACACATGTGGTTATCCCTGCATCAAACTGTGCCCTTGAGGCACCGGCTGTAACAAGGTAGCTCTACCAGACTTCCCATACATGCAGGAAGCTACAGTTCTCCATGGAGATGGAACTGTTAGGAGCTCTGTGAAGCATAATGCAGTTCAGCTGTGTATTATTCAGGACTAAACAGCAATCTTGGACTTGCCCAGTGCTTGGTGTGTTCTGCAGCCTGGGGCATCATTCTCTCAGCCACAGCCATTGACAAGTGACCAGAAAGAACAGCCAAGGAGACTCTCCCCCAACAAAATCTCCTAAAGAGGCTGGAGTTAGCCATTCGTTGCCTCTGGGAGAAGATGGTAAACCTGGTGCCCTTCATTCCAGCAAAAACAGACTTACAAGCCCATTTATTACTGGTCCAACTCAAAAGATACTCATTTATTTTGTCTATTATCTACAGGCTAATTTCTTCAAGTGTCGCACTGTCTGCTAACATGATGCAGACACATCCATTCTGTACCCTTAGTTAATACCAAGCACATGAAATGAATGTGGAGATTCATAAAGAAAAATCAGTGGAGATGTAGGTGAATAAACATCTAGGATGAGTGAGATGGACCTATTCCACCCCCTTCCACTGCCATAAAATCCATAAAGGAAACCCTGTAAAACACATTTTCCATTCAATAAAAAGGATCTTACAATTAAAATCATAGGAAGCTAATATGAGAAAAAAGAACTTTAAACATGAGTAATTGTAAGTGAAAATAATTATAACTTTAGAAATTTATCCAAGATAGTGATTAATATTAGGATGCTGATAAGGTTTTTAAGTACCTAGGAGACCACATAGGGAAATTATTCTATGACCGGGAACAAAATTATTAAGAAAAATTAATATTATGACAGAAATCCTGAGGCCAGGAATGGATAAAACCAGGTCACAATCTCCACAAGAAGTCTGATGAGACTGGAGTAAAGAGAAGTAGGGGTCAAAGACAGAGCATTCCCCTGAAGAGAAAGCTTTCCAAATGGAAGGGGCTCATTGAGTATAGGGGAGATGTGAAAAGAAAATAAGATACAAGTATCAAGTATAATTCATAATTTTAAGGATAAAGAGAGAATCAACACACTTCCAAACAGAGAAAATAAATTATATACAAAGGGAAGGAGATCAAATCAGCAGCAGGCATGTTAAGTCTGGTAGCAAGAACACTTACCTGATGGCATGTCACAGAGGTGGGGTTTGCATAAATATCTCAGTTCAGTGACCAGCAATAACAAAAACCTACATGTTTTATATTTGTTATTATTATTAGCAAACAGCAGTTGCTGTGGTAGAGTAAGATACTTTTTTGTACAACCAGGAGATTACAGAACTGTGATCTAAGCATATTAGAACAGGTTAAAATGTTCTTTTATCTTAAGGGGAAGAAAGACATTTTCAGACAAACACGGAGCAGACACACTTTCAGAGCAGCAGACACTTGTGAAATAATCATCTGAAATGTGTCAAATTAGAATTGAATCAGGAAAAAATCCAAAGGCAAGGCTGACATGACAGAATAACACTGATGAGCAACAGAGGGAGTGCATTCTGAAGTTAAATTTAGAAAAATTGATAACAGTACTTGTAAGTGTATTGAAAGTATTAATAACATGCTATTACATTTTCATAATAAATATATTACTAAAATGAGCAATCACCTGGCACTAAAATTCCAGATAATTTTAATAAAATAGAGCTATGGGCCTGGGACAATCATAGCATAACATTTTGCTAAAATTCTTCTGATGGGCTAGGATGTTGGTCTGAGCTATTATGTATTTCCTGATTTTGATAATTATATTCATGTTTAATTTTAACATTTCTCTCATAAATCAAAACAGCCCATAGTGAAATAAAAATATCAAAAACCATTTATGGAGATATTTAAAAACTCAGCCAAAGCAAAGAAAAGAATAATGGAAACACAAAAGAAAGGATAGAAAGAAAACATAAGACAAGCCACGGAAAAGGCCTAATGCCAAAAGAGTTACAAATGGAGATTTTTAAAAATAAAGGAATAGGGAGATTTATAATGTAATAGAATATACCATACAAAGATGTAATTATCTTATAATTTAAGTATCAGAGACAAAAGTGGAAAACATTATAACTATTAGGTTTTATTTCACTAGTTTTGGATGCAAAAATGAAGTCCTTTTTAATAATTTTTTTAGTCTTTTTATTTTTATTTAATTTTATTGAGTCATGATTAAACTACACTTAGCTACACATATTTAAGCTGTACAATTTGTTCAATTTTGTATACACCTGTAAAACCAACCAACACCAAAATCAAGATAACACAGTCTATTTTAGTTTAATGTGAAGCTGTAAATTTTCCCTGACAGACTGTGTGTGCAGTCTATCATTCTTGATTATGTTAAGTATACTGCTTTTCTAAGGCTGCCATAATAAAGTGCCACTGATGGGGTGCCTTAAATGACAGAGATTATGTCCCAGTCCTGGAGGCTGGAAGTTCTGGGATCCAGGTGTGGACAGGGCTGGTCTCCTGAGCCTCCTTCCTGGGGTATAGACACCATCTCCTCCTGTGTCCTTATGTGATTGTCCCTCTGTGCATGTCTGTGTCCTGATGTCCTCCTCTCATGAGGACCCCGGTGAATGGGATCACGGCCCACCCCATGACCTTGTGGTACCCTAATTACCACTGCAAAAACCCCACCTCCAATCACAGCCCCATTCTGAGTCCCTGGGAGTTAGGGCTTCACATATGACAATCAGCCCACAACAATGGGAGTTCCTAGAATCCAAATTCATCTGGTGGTCACTTTTTCCCACCAGCCTTCAGTCTTGGTCCACCTAATTCAAGTAACTAATGATAATTGCTAATCACTCATTCATTTCCAGTCGGCACTTAGTGCACTGAGAACATTCTGTTTAACCAAAGGTTACTGTATGTTTGTGGGATAATGGAAGCTGAGTAGAGAGGGATTTACATCTGTAATCTTGCCGATTCTGACCATAGTCAGCCCTTCTTTCTGCAATGGTGGTTGTGGAAGGAGGTGAGGCATATGGCACCATCGAACACAGAGAAATTTCTTGGTAATCTAATACCCAAAGTCAGATGCAAGAATCTCAAGCTCTTTGAGATTACAGGTTAAAACTGACCCTTAATATTAGTTGTGCCTAGCCCAGCACAGCAGAATCCTGCAGCCAACTTCTAGATTTTCGAGAAAACAGGAATGTTCATTGTTGTATACCCCTGCAGGGTTTATAGTCGTTTGTTATATCATCATGGCCTTATAGCAGATACAGAAATTGGGTGTAAGGAGTAGGGTGCTGATGTAACAGAAACCTTTCATGTACAGTCTTGGCATTTTGACTAGAGATGGGGACATGGGAAAAACAGTAGGTGAAGTGTTGTTAGAAATTGTGGAGGAAAAATATGAGGAAATTGTCATGGGAGACTACAAAATGGTGAACCACATTGTGTGGTTGAGCCATAATTATAATTCTGTCATCTGCAGTAACTTGAAAGTTGGAAAGTATACCCAATGAACTTTTAGAATTGGCTAGCAAGATCTCCAGCCAAAATATTGAATGAGCTTGATCTCAGATGTATATTAGAAGGTTTGACAAGTAAAAGGTGATTGAGCTGAAGAACGGCCAGTTTGTCATTAAAATTTAGCAGGGAGGTATAGAGGCCTACTCTTGCAGGATTGGAAAATAAAGCTGTTTCTCATCTTTCATCTCTCTCCAGCCAGCAAAGAACTCTCAAAATAATGTATAGCTTGAGGGCACAGATCAAATCAATGGTGTGACAGTAAAAACCTTTGTTAGGGTCTCTGAAAGACTAAAAGCAGTGCCTAAGAGACACCTTCGGCTAAACAAAGGACTTCAAAGGGTCATTCCGTACCTGCCTGACAGGTCCACAAGAGCACAGATCAACACTAGAGAGAGAAGTTTGTTTGGAAAAGAATTGTGAATTTGTCTTCTGTCAAATGGATTGAAACAGAATCAAATACAAAGAAGTCTGCTGGATTTTCACGGAGCTGTACAGGCTCAAGGTCCACAGGCATGGACTGAGGCACTGAAATTGTCCAGACACAAAAATAACACTGGGCTCCCAGCTCTCCTTGGGTGGGAGCAGGCTGAGAAACCCACTCAGCCGCCCGCATGGATCATCTCTTCGGCAGCAGCCATTTAAGGTGATGGGAAAGAAAGGACCTCTGAAAGACCAAACCCGGGAAGCATGGCAGGATTTGGGAATTCCTAAGAACCAGAGACTGCTTTGTGCTTCTGTTCCTCCCTGGTTCAAGAAATATTATCAGCTGGGCATGTTTCTCGTGACTTCTGTCTCCCCATCGTATGCTGGGCATGAAGGGAAGTAGTTGTCTTCTCAGTTCCCAGGTCTCAAGGCCATGGAACGTCTCCAGACAGCAAGGTACATATTTCTTCAACTTTGCTTTCAGGGACATCATATTAGGCCTTGAAACTGGCGGTGGCAGGAGTTTTTACACCAGAGATCAGTCAATGCTACAAAGCAGGCTTGTTTTCCACCAGAGTTATATTTAACAAAATATTTATGAGCACACTACTATGTCTGGATGAAGAGCCACATCTGGCCCTGATGGAGATTGTAAGATCTTTGACTTTAAGCCTGATGCAGTGATGGAATGACACCTTGAAGGTTTTGGGAGTGTGTTCTTACATGAGATAAAGTGAGTAAATGAAGCCAGAGGTGGGTGATGGCAGGTTGATCATACTGATGGCCACAGTTAATGGCCTACTCATTTCTGTGCCCTTTTCATTATGAACATTCCTCCTCTCCCAAGGCTGACTCCACTTTCTCACCCCTGGGACAGGTGTGGAAGACAGAATGGTGCCAAAGTGCCCCTGTGTCACTTCTGTGAGTCTGGCGCTTGGGGTCTCACCCCCTTCTGGTCATTGTCTTGCGGGCTCTCTGCCTGGATTCTGATAATCTTCCAGGTCGGTGTGTTGCAGGACAAAGTCCACATGGAGCATGGCAAGGTCATCTCAGTTGGGGTCATCCTAGAATATCCTTTCCTGATGCCAGCCAGCTGGGCAAAGAAGGATGACCGAGCCCAGACAGGATCAGTCAAACCTGGCCCAGAAGAACAGCTGGCCCATAGAATCCAATATTTGATTCTTTGACTCTTGGGTTAGTCTATCCACAACTGGAAAATTTCAGTATAGTATAATT
This sequence comes from Smutsia gigantea, assembly GCA_032199065.1. NCBI lineage: Eukaryota > Metazoa > Chordata > Mammalia > Pholidota > Manidae > Smutsia > Smutsia gigantea. The sequence goes on along the minus strand of JAVSCE010003137.1, from coordinate 240,556 downwards.
TTTCTATCTTGAAACAGAAGACTTTTTTTTGTAGAGACTTACAAGTGGTTTTATAAGCTATCACATATATACATATTTCTTTCTATGAGGAGACTAACTTATTGATTACTGTATAATATGTTAACCATTATTCTGCATATTTTAAAAGTAGTAATGAGGATGTTTCACCTTAGAGGATTTTTAGATTTAACTGAGTGATGAAACTGCAGGATTGAGCAACCTTGTCTGAGAGCTGAGATCACTGTGTCAGTCTGCAATCATAGGTCCAACCATTCACCTGTCTTTATATATTTTATTCTAACTGAATAATGATATTATTTCCATGCAAATCACATAGATACCATTAGCTTATATTTAGATAAACTATTATGTAGAATGTTAATTTAGGGTGATGTCTTTTGAAAAATTAACACTAAAAAAAAGCTACAACCACCCCCAAGACAATTATCCCAAACATCAATTCTGTGATCTGCATGTATTGTGTGTAATTAACTGTGCATTTCTCAGAATCATGCCCAGTTAGTGTATTTTTAGTGTCTATTAACTAATTTCACTCATCTTGTGTAAAATTGTGATCTTTTTTATGAATTCATAGTCATATACATATGACTTTCAGGAAAAAGGAGAATATTATGAACCCCATTTAAATGTTTTGGAGTTTTCATAATGACTAGATTTAAATGCTATGAGAAAGAAAACAAAATGATTTAAAAAGATTAGTTTTTATGTGATTTTTGCATTTTCTTTATCAATGACTTAATTAAAACTTTCAAACTTATCTCTCTATTCTTTCTGTAGCAAACAATAGCAAAGAAAAGTAAGACATAAATATTGATGGGAGTAAGGGTGACAGTATGGAACATGAATGTTTTCATCCTTGCTATTGGAGAAATTAATGATTTCAAACTACCTTTAGAGAAATTTAAGAATATGTAAGTAAAATTTAACTTCATTATGCAATTATTTATCTCATATTAATCTGTTTCTTATCCCAATGTATTTATATCCTAAGATATATATTCAGCTGACTTCATTATGACTATAATAAATATTATTTTTATTTGTAAACTTGTCTCATGTAGCAAAAGACTTTTCATACAAAAAAGTTAAGTTCTGCCACAAGGAATCATTTTTTTAAGTAAATGGGATATTAGTATTACTATTATAAACAATATCATCATTGCCATTAGTATATTGTTAACACTGCATATCATCACCCGAGAGAGCAGAGGACATTATCATACCCACTAGAAATTCTTTTGGTGTACAATATAAAACCTCATGCAGTTAAAAATTTTTTTCCAAAGACAACGTTCTTAGTGTAGTGGTTAAAGATTACAAGTTTTACAACAAAATAGAACCCAGGCTTTTTTTCTTTCAGTTAGCTCATTATTGTCCTTGAGTAAATTATATAAAAACCATAACCCTTATTTTTATTTGATAAAATAAAAATAATGATAATCATAATAACAACATTAATAATAGCTATATAGAAGGAATATTGTGAGGAATAAATTATATATATAAACAGGATAGAGACTAGTTATTCATTTCCCAGAAAGGATTTGAAATAAAAACACAAAACAGGCATTTTCTCCAAAACAAAAAGCTAATAAAATTAAGAATAGGGAAAACAAAGAAAATAATAAAAGCATATAATATGTTGTATTTAAAAATTCATGGCCTAGAAATAGGTACACATTTCTGGAGAAGCATTCCTAATTACATTCTCAGTTACCAAAAGTATTAAAAAGGTTAAATTTTTTTAATCTGAAAATTTATATAAATGCACCTAAATCTAAAGAGAATACCTAACTAGCCTCCATTCTCTTCTCCTACTGATGAAATTGCAGTAAAAACAGTAAACACATAGAAATGAATTAAGAGAGGAATTGTAGAACTAATTCTCTGTGGTCAAACTGAAGGGTCCATGACTGCATGTTGAATTGGAAAAATCATTCAGAGCCATCCCCCCTTGGGGATTTTATTCAACATCTGCTAGGTAGGATGCATCCTGCAGCAAAAAAGTGACCCATGCTCTATGTCTCAGATGGTAAAATGAACTGCAGGCAGAGAATCAATCAAAAGTCATCAATTTACAATAAAACAAGAGGATGGTCTTAACAGGGCTTCCCAAGCTTGGGAATATGAATTATGGTTTGACAATTATGTAAACATTGAATCAAATGTAACAAAAGGAAAAAAATACAGTGAAACCATGCAAAGTAAAATTCATACATTAGAAAAGAATTTGAATGAAATTCCTCAAGACTAATTCATGATAGATAAAAATGTAATAGCACTATGAATTTAAATAAAAGAGATATTTAAAAGATGAGATGACAGAGCAACATGATGACTCAACCTCAGGACCAAACATCACTACAGACTTAATATATAAAATAGCAAGATGTCAGGGTTGAACACAAAAATCTCTAAGCACACAGGTGGGAGAAAACAACATCTATGAGGAGAGAGTATATATTACATGAAAATATAAACGCATTGGCACCTTGATATGGTTCTTCTGGCCTCCAGAAACATGAGAAAATAAATGTCTGTTGTTTGAATCACCCAATTTGTGGTATTTGTTAAACAACCCAAGCTAACTGATACACTGTCCAGACTTAAACTGTGCTGCATGGTGCTGGCATGGGAGGGCAGCCAGTTTTGGGTCTGGTATTTCAGACACATTTCCTGCCAAAAGACAAAGGATCTGAGCATCTATCTGGTTTTGAAGGATAAATGTGTGACTCTGCTAGGTTTTCATTCAGATACAGCATCTCAACAAAGTGGACAGCTGCTCCCAGCCATAGGTACAAGGAACTGGAAGCATCAAGTCAGAAACAAATTCTAACCACTTAAGAAAGAAAATGAAACACTCAGAAATGGAATGGAGAATATGTGAGAAAAAGGCTAAGATTGAACATGAAAATATAAAGCTGTCCTAAATAAGAACATTTTGGTCAGAGACATAACAGATATAATTGTTGACAAATCCAACAAAACAATAAAACCAAAAAAAAAATCAGGAATTACCAAGAGAAGGACAAAGAATTAGGGATTGAATTCCCTTTGTTTCAGAGCAACAAAAATATGAGTAAAACAATGATTAAATATCACATATATAATCCTTTCTATGTTTTTCTTTATATTTTTTTCTATCCTTAGAATGGTCACTTAGGTAACATCCTGTTATGAAGAAACATTCCCTGAAGTTCAATTACACTTTCAGTTTTACCTAATTTTTATCCTAATGTGGAATTCAAGTAAAATTAAATTAAGACATTAAATACTCTGCAGACTCCAATTTCACATATTAGTGAAGGATATTTCTCTCTTTTTCTTTCTCACTATCTAATTCTTCTTCAGTTTCTATTTGCACCAACTCAACCACACACACAGATTTTTTCATTAATGATTACTTAATGAAAATGACAAAACTGGTACTAGAATTTGGGATGACTTAATGTTTCTTCATTATATTTTATGTCTCACTTGAATCTCTATAAAGAGTTTATGTCCTTTCTTCAAAAGTAACACAGTTACTATTCTATTAAAAATTAAGTAGCAGTTATTATTAAGTAGACAAGCATAGAGTTAGTTATTTCAGAACAAATTCATTTTTTCTCTTTGTACTTAATGTGTCACCAACTCTTCCTTTTTAGTCTTTCCTCTTATTTTGTTCTCTTACTACGCCTGTTACATCTGAGTAGGAGAACCATGTTGATATCAGATGTGAGAAGCACTGTTGGTGAGATGAAGATGCATGTTTGGTGACCTCCACACTTTTCTGCCTAATCATTCTATAGTTTTCAAGATGAGTTATCAACACTTTCTTTTCTTAAGTTCTGTTTCTATGGCGACACTCCCTCCTAGCTTGCCATCTATATGTCATTTATTATTCTATTACCTACAATTTACTTACTACCTGTTGTTTTTTTAACACCAGTCCATGACTTATTTCTATGTCCTCTATCACCCACCTGCTGGTCTCAGGGTTTGAAGATCTTGGCTCCCGTGTGTACCCCAGTAGCCCCGGGTTCAGTACTTACCAGGACACATGCTTCACCTTGTGTAGATTCTTCTTCACTTTCTTCTCTACCTTCTTCATTAATGAAAAATCTGTAACTTTTTGATTTGCTTCAATTAAATCTAACTTTTTTTATTTCAGTTTAGTCTTAGTTGTTTTTGAAGAAGAGCCCCAGTGTTGACACATAAGGCCAGTACCACGTTTCTAGTCACCATTACTAAGAAACACAGCTCGATTTCATGTGCTTCAATTCTTGACTCTTAGAGGAATTATTTTTTGCTGAGCACTCTTCTCTGTTCCAGGAGCAGGATTAAACTTTTTTTTTTCTCTGACAATTTTAACAGCAACAAAAGGCCCAGCTCTTCATCTCTGACACGTTTCTAGCTTTTCTAGTGAAGGCCTGTGATGCTGTCAGTTTATTTCTAATTAACCTTCCACAGTCTCTGAGTAAATGGTTAGCATGACTCATGATCTTGAACTTTTATGAGGGTTTGGTTGTTTTGAACCATAGCCCCATATGCTAAATATAGTTAAAACATTTAGCACATCTACTGTAGATTCAAACATAAACACATTTTTATGCTGTTCTCAGATAGTTCATGGATGCCTTGAAGAAGAATGGGAACCTGGTTGGAGGAGACTTGGGGAGGGCACCAAGTGGTGCTTCTTAAGATGCTTGCAGTCTGGAAGGACCACTTTGGGATCCTGCAAAGCAGAGGGAAGTGGGCACTCCAGTGGGCAACACATGGCCGCTGCTCACTGAGAGAATAACAGCACCAAGACAGTCATGGCCACGAGAATTTCCTGCAATTCTCACTAAGCTGGGGGCGAGGACAAAACCAACCAATCAGCAAATGAGGTACAGAGTCCGGTAAACAGTGCCAGCTACGTGTAGGCATGATCAGATCGATTTGAAGATCTTTGATGGCTAAGTACTTATGTATTGTTCTCTTTTTAAATTCAGGTCATACAGTGATAACTTGCTAAGCAGTAAATATATTGCTGCTGTCCTCCCCCCACCACCGCTCCGCCATTTTCAAAATGCTCAGAATATCAGGGGGAATTGTGTCACAGGACAAATCATGTATTTTGTTACAAACAATTCAAGTTCTTCTCTTTATTCTTCTGCCTTCCGCTGTTAAACTGTTATCTTTGTAAGTGATGAAAAGGGAAAAGCCCTTCTGCCAACTGCTGGGAAGATACTGGCCTTCATTGTGTGATTCTTACACAGGCCATTGATGAAATTACAATGGCACCTGCAGCTTTGAAGCTGGGTGCAGTCTCATGACTTGGTTGGGCAGATTGAAGGTGAACAAACAGAAAAGATGGATTCAGCACATACACACTTTGTTGTGTGAATCCTGAGATTTGAGAATTTTTGCTGCTGCTAACTGCATATCATGACTGGCATATCATGTTAGTTCCCTGAAGAACAGATGTTGCCTCTCATTTGTGATTGTGTCCCAAGCCTAACATTTTTCTCTTTTTTCTGCTGAATGGATGCTCCACCCTATGTATGATAAAAGGAGACTAGAAATCTAACTCATCAGATGGGTCCCTTTCTGTTTCATGAAGTCTCACCTTTCACAGGACTTTACAGACTTTCTCAATCTTTGAAAAAAATATTAACTCTGCCTAAAAAACACTTTTTCCCATTGTGAAAATGGTGAAATATACCAATATGTTAGACCTCATGAATGCTTCTATTCCAGTCTTAACTTTTGATAACTGTCTTCCTTTTTAAATTTTTAATTGTTTATGTTGAAGTGCATACAATAAAATGCACAAATCTTAGTACAGCTCAATATATTTTGACATGTATAAACACTCATGTAACTATGGCCCAGATCAAGATACCAAACGTTCTCACTAATTTTTTTTTGCTTCATCTATTTTACTCATCCCTCCACCAGTCTGTTGGCAACCACCAGTCTGTTCTCTGTGTCTGTGACTCTATGTTTTGTTTGCTCATTTGTTTTGTTTCTTAGATTCGACACGTAAGTGAAATCATACAGTATTTGTCTTTGACTTATTTCACTCAACACAATACTAAGTGAATCAAGGTCCATCTACGTTGTCACAAATAGCAAGATTTTATTCCTTTTATGACTGAGCAATATTTCATTGTGTATATGTGCTGCATCTTCTTTATCCATTCATCTATTGATGAACACTTAGGTTGTTTCCTATTTTGGAGGTTGTAAATAATGTTGCAATAAACATAGGGGTGCATATGTATTCCTAGATTGGTGATTTTGTTTTCTTAGGGTAAATTCCCAGAAGTGGAATTGCTGGGTCATTTGGTATTGTTATTTTTAGTTTCCCACAGTGGCTGCACCAATTTACATGCCCACCAGCAGCATACAAGGATTGTCTTTTCTCTGAATCCTCCCAAGTTCCTGATATTTCTTATCTTGCTGAAGTGCTCCAGTGAGGTGCTGAAGCCATAAACTTCAGAATGCTTTTATTTTGTGTTCCCAGAACAGATTTAGGTCTGAGCATAGGATTTCTTATTCCAAGACGGAATATGTTTTCATCATCTCACTTCCTCACCATATTGGGCCATATACCCTTTGTCCAATCATTTACAGTTTTTTCATGGTGTTCTTATGCATACAGTAATCTTAAAACATTATTAATAATGGTTTGAGGGAATGAGGGAAGAGGAGACACAAGATATATTGGCAATAATTTGAGTGAAATTACTCCATTATTAAAAATTCAATTAGTGTTAGTGTTCTTGTGTAATTTATGGCAAATTCATCAAATCTGGTCTTTTACTACCTATCTGAGCAAACTACAAAGTTAGAGAATGACTGCTTTTCCAGATACATTATCTATCCCATTTCATTTGTCTGGATCCATGTGGCCTATGGTTCAATTTTAGGAGTTGTCATTTATAAAACATACAATTTCCCGCTATTTTGGAAAACTTTACCAGGGGTCTTTAATGTAGTTCTCACTGTAACAATGCTTCACATCTGGTTCAACTTCGATATTCTGTGTGTATTAACAGTAATGAAGAAGAGGCATTACAGCAGTGCTATATTAGTGAAGATAAAATGCCCCATTGGACTTTTAAAAGGAGCCCAATACAGATGTGACATTTACTTAACTATAGAGGCATGAATGGTAATGCTACAATTATGTTAAGAGCTGGAGAAGTATTATTAAACTCTTTTAAAACAACCAGTCTCTCCACCTTTTGACACTGTGCTTTGCCCTTTTAGAAGTTGTTCCCAGTATAGTCATGAGCTTGGCTGCAGCAAGTCAGAGCCAGGTGCTGTGGGGAAAATAAGAAATTTGGTGACTGCTGTCTGCAAGCTGAGGCACTGTATTCACTGACCATACATCTCCTTGTCCATATTTCTAGTGGCAATGTTCTGTATTGCTTACCCGGTAAACATCTACTGTTAGTGTGTATGTGCTTTTTTTTGTTGTTCTGTCTGTTTTTACTCTGAGAATTTACTTTGCTGTTTTATTTGCCACACTTATCATTTTTGGATGCATCTAATAAACAAGGTCCATCTTTATTTTGAATATAGTAACTGGATATCCACTGGGTATTTTCTCTTGAAGAGTCACCAAAGTGAGTAAAAAATACAACCAGGTCCCCTTTCTTTCTGTCTATGCCTAGAAATTACAACCTGTTTTTGAGAACTTTTCAATGAGTGACTATTGGAGGCAGAATAAATATTTTAGTATTAAGCCTGCATGTATATCTACTATGTGACTGCTTTAAATTAAAATTAATAGTCATTGATCGAATTAAAACTTTTGGATTAGCATGGAGGATTTATTTTTATTTTGGGTTTTTACTGTAGATTAGTTCCATTCTGAAATAAGGTTCTGCCCACATAGTTGCCTTATTTGGTACTTTTAGGCAATAATAACATGTGTTTACATTAGTGAGATTCTAGGATAATTTATTTTAATAACACTGAGAAGCAGGTCAGGATTGCCTTATGTTTGGTTGATTTTTTACATTGGTAGGAAACGTTACTGCATTAAATCAAAATAATTAGGTTTAGACTAAAAGAGTGAACAATGGGAGATATTTAATATATATGCATATATATATTTATTTTTCATTTAAATTGCAATTTTCCCAGGAAGTTTTTATTCTGGGTTCATATTTTATTAACTTTGAAGTTTTCCTAAAGTAAATGAGGATTTCCAAGCTTCATTACAAACCTTAATAATGAACATAAAACATCCCAGAATATCAATATTTGAAAGCTGCCCTAAGGTATTTTTAGACATTATTAATTTTGATGTATCTCAAATTAATACCATCAATAAATGGACTCATTACATTGTAATAATAAAAATAATACATATGAATTTAACTTTTTTTGGAGAGCTTTTTCTTTTTTCCCCACCCATATATTATATGTGGTATTTGAAACCTATGAGGATAATGAAGCTTTGACTTCAAAACAAGCAAGAAGTTATGAAGGCGAAAGATGGCGGCGGGAGAGGCGAGACAGAGGCTTCCTCCTAAAACCTCATATAATATGAAAATAAAGCTACATCAACTACTTTTGAAAGAGCAACGGGAAAGAGGACGGCAACAAACTGCATACACCTGGAGACAAGAGCAGCCCTCACAGAAAAGGGTAACGTACTAAAGCTGTGGTCCTGCAGGACCCAAGCCCTTCCCCCACACCAGCTCACCAGTGGGAGGAACAGGAACAGAGCAGGGAGGGAGTGGAGATGTGGGACTGCTGAATACCTAACTCTGGAGATCTGCTCTGGGAGCACAAACCTACATTTCATGGTGCTTGCATGATACTCTTGTAATTAGGGGGTTGGAAAGCTAAGACAGGCAGAATTCCTGGAGAGACTAAGAATCCAGCTGCTTGTGAAAGCAGGGATCCATACCCAGCTGCTTGGGGACAAAAGAAGGGCGGGCAGTCTGAGAGACTTCGTACCAAAGAAGCCCTTAGTAAGAGAGCTGCTAAAGGGGCAAGGATTGCACGGAGCTTACTGCTCAGGAGAAAGGACAGGCAGACAAAATTGTCCGGGTGCACTCTGCCCAGCAGGTTGGGAGCTTTCATGATCTTCAGGTGCTCCAGCTCCCTGGGTGCCTACACAGCTCCAAGAACCCCTTCTGTGACAGGCAGACTTGTGCGCCTTTCTTCAGGCCAGCCCCACGGGGCTTGCAAACCAGGAAATCCTTCCTTGGTGTTAGGCCAGCCAGAGGGAAGATCTGTCTATAACAACTAAAAACGCAAAGCACAGAGGCTTTTACCTGTGTGCTCAGCCCACTGGTTCAGACAGTGGAGACAGGAATAGCAGCCAGGAACCAGCAAACAGCCCTTTCCTCCCCGGAGGCACCAATACCACTCCCCTACAATCCCTGCATTGTTTCAGGGGCTGAGCAGCTCCAGAGAGTAGAGCTTCGGGGCACTAGAGGGCGCCATACACAAATATAAAACGCCAAAGGAACCTGGTCCAGAGTAAAATTATGAACACAACTCCTGAGAAAGATTTAAATGATATGGACCTCATGACTCTCCCTGAAATGGAGTTCAAAATAAAAATCATTAACATGCTCAATGGAGGTACGGAAAGATATTCAAGAACTCAGGAATGAATTCCAGTCAGAGATCCAATCATTGAAGAACACAACGGACGGTATTAAAAGCAGATTGGATATGGTGGAGGAGACAATAAATGAAATAGGAACTAGAGAAGAGGAATATAAAGAAGCTGAGGCACAGAGAGAAAAAAGGATCTCTAAGAATGAAAGAATATTGAGAGAACTGTGTGACCAATCCAAACGGAACAATATTCGCATTATAGGGGTACCAGAGGAAGAAGAGAGAGAAAAAGGGATAGAAAGCGTCTTTGAGGAGGTGATTGCTGAAAACTTCCCCAATCTGGGGAAGGAGATAGTCTCTCAGGCCATGGAGGTGCACAGATCTCCCAACACAAGGGACCCAAGAAAGACAACAGCAAGACATATAGTAATTAAAATGGCAAAGATCAAGGTTAAGGACAGACTATTAAAAGCAGCCAGAGAGAGAAATAGGATCACATACAAAGGAAAACCCATCAGGCTATCATCAGACTTCTCAGCAGAAACCTTACAGGCCAGAAGGGAGTGGCATGATGCATTTAATGCAATGAAGCAGAAGGGCCTTGAACCAAGATTACTTTATCCGGCAAGATTATCATTTAAATTTGAAGGAGGGATTAAACAATTCCCAGATAAGCAAAAGCTGAGAGAATTTTCCTCCCACAAACCATCTCTACTTTGTATTTTGGAGGGACTGCTATAGATGGAAGTGTTCCTACAGATTAATAGCTGTCACCAGAGGTAATAAAACCACAGTAAAGAAAATAGAACAGTTAATTACTAAGAAAATGCAAAATTAAATTAACTATTCCCAAAGTCAATCAAGGGATAGACAAACAGTACAGAATATGACACCTAATATATAAAGAATGGAATAGAAAGAAAAAGGAGGAAACAAACAAACAAAGAACCTTTAGATTGTGTTTGTAATAGCATATTATGTTAGTTGTTAGACTTTTAGATAGTAGGGAAGTTAACCTGGAACCGTTGGTAAACACGAATCTGAAGCCTGCAATGCCAATAAGTACATACCTATCCATAATCACCCTAAATGTAAATGGACTGAATGCACCAGTCAAAAGACATAGAGTCACTGAATGGATAAAAAAACAAGACCCATCTATACGTTGCCTTCAAGAGACTCACTTTAAACCCAAAGACGTACACTGACTAAAAGTGAAGGGATGGGAAAAGGTATTTCATGCAAACAACAAGAAGAAAAAAGCAGGTGTTGCAGTACTTGTATCAGACAAAATAGACATCAAAACGAAGAAAGTAGCAAGAGATAAAGAAGGACATTACATAATGATAAAGGGGTCACTCCAAAAAGAAGATATAACCATTATAAATATATATGCACCCAACACAGGAGCATCAGCATATGTGAAACAAATACTAACAGAATTAAAGGAGAAAATAGACAGCAATGTATTCATTTTAGGAGACTTCAACACACCACTCACTCCAAAGGACAGATCAACCAGACAGAAAATAAGTAAAGACACAGAGGCACTGAACAACACACTAGAACACATGGACCTAACAGATATCTACAGAACTCTGCACCCAAAAGCAGCAGGATACACATTTTTCTCAGGTGCACATGGAACATTTTCCAGAATAGACCACATACTAGGCCACAAAAAGAACCTCAGTAAAGTCAAAAATTTTGAAATTCTACCAACCAACTTCTCAGATCACAAAGGTATAAAACTAGAAATAAATTTTAGAAAGAAATCAAAAAGGCTCACAAATACATGGAGACTTAACAACATTCTCCTAACTAACCAATGGGTTAATGACCAAATCAAAACAGAAATGAAAGAATATATGGAGACTAATGATAACAACACAAAGCCACAACTTCTGTAGGATGCACCAAAGGCAGTTCTAAGAGGAAAGTATATTGCAATCCAGGCCTATTTAAAGAAGGAAGAACATTCCCAAATGAATAGTTTAAAGACACAATTACTGAAATTGGAAAAAGAAGAACAAATGAGGCCCAAAGTCACCAGAAGGAGGGACATAATAAAGATTAGAGAAGAAATAAATAAAATTGACAAGAATAAAACAATAGAAAAAAATCAATGAAACCAAGAGCTGGTTCTTTGAAATAATAAACAAAATAGATAAACCCCTAGCCAGACTCATTAAGGGAAAAAGAGAATCTACACACATAAACACAATCAAAAATGAGAAAGGAAAAATCATGAAGGACCCCAGAGAAATACAAAGAATCATAAGAGAATATTATGATAATCTATATGCTAACAAGCTGGAAAACACAGAAGAAATGGACAACTTCTTAGAAAAATACAACCTTCCAAGACTGACCAAGCAAGAAACAGAAAAACTAAACAGACCAATCACCAGCAACGAAATTGAACTGGTAATCAAAAAACTACACAAGAACAAAACCCGCGGGCCTGATGGATTCACCTCTGAATTCTACCAGACATATAGAGAAGAAATAACACCCATTCTCCTTAAAGTTTTCCAAAAAATAGAAGAGGAGGGAATACTTCCAAACTCATTCTATGAAGCCAGCATCACTCTAATACCAAAACCGGGCAAAGACCTCACCAAAAAAGAAAATTACAGACCAATATCCCTGATGAACGTAGATGCAAAAATACTCAACAAAATATTACCAAACCGAATTCAAAAATACATCAAGAGGATCATACACCATGATCAAGTGGGATTCATCCCAGGGATGCAAGGATGGTACAACATTCAAAAATCCATCAACATCATCCACCACATCAACAAAAAGAAGAACAAAAACCACTTGAGCATCTCCATAGATGCTGAAAAAGCATTTGATGAAATTCAGCATCCATTCCTGATTAAAACTCTCAACAAAATGGGTATAGACGGCAAGTACCTCAACATCATAAAGGCCATATGTGACAAACCCACAGCTAACATCATACTTAACGGTGAGACACTGAAAGCTTTTCATCTAAGATCAGGAACAAGACAGGGATGCCCAGTCTCTCCACTGTTATTCAACATAGTTCTGGAGGTCCTATCCACAGCAATCAGACAAAACAAAGACATGCAAGGCATCCAGATTGGAAAAGAAGAAGTCAAATTGTCACTATATGCGGATGACATGATATTGTACATAAAAAACCCTAAAGACTCCACTCCAAAACAACTAGAACTAATATCCGAATTCAGCAAAGTTGCAGGATACAAAATTAACACAGAGAAATCTGTTGCTTTCCTATACACTAACAATGAACTAACAGAAAGAGAAATCAGAAAAACAATTCCGTTCACAATTGCATCAAAAAGAATTAAATACCTAGGAATAAACCTAACGAAGGAAGTGAAAGACCTGTACTCTGAAAACTACAAGACACTCCTAAGAGAAATTAAAGAGGACACTAACAAATGGAAATGCATCCCATGCTCGTGGCTAGGAAGAATAAATATTGTCTAAATGGCTATACTACCTAAAGCAATCTACAGATTCAATGCAATCCCTATCAAACTACCAACAGCTTTCTTCAATGAACTGGAACAAATAATTCTAAAATTCATATGGAACCACAAAAGACACTGAATAGCCAAAGCAATCCTGAGAAGGAGGAATAAAACAGGGGGAATTACACTCCCTGACTTCAAGCTCTACTACAAAGCGACAGTAATCAAGACAATTTGGTATTGGCACAAAAACAGACCCACAGACCAGTGGAAAAGAATAGAAAATCCAAACATTAACCCAGATTTATACAGTCAATTAATATTTGATAAAGGAGCCTTGGATATACAATGGGGAGATGACAGCCTCTTCAGCAGCTGGTGTTGGAAAAACAGGACAGCTACATGTAAGAGAATGAAACTGGGCTACAGTCTAACCCCATGCACAAAGGTAAACTCAAGGTGGATCAAAGACCTGAATGTAAGTCATGAAACCTTAAAACTCTTAGAAAAAAACATAGGCAAAAATCTCTTGGACATAAACATGAGCGTCTTCTTCATGAACATATCTCCCCGGGCAAGGGAAACCAAAGCAAAAATGAACAAGTGGGTCTATATCAAGCTGCAAAGCTTCTGTGCAGCAAAGGACACCATCAGTAGAACAGAAAGACACCCTACAGTATGGGAGGATATATTCAGAAATGCCGTATCCGATAAGGGGTTAAGAACCAAAATATATAAAGAACTCACGCACCTTAACAAACAAAAAGCAAATAACGCAGTTAAGAAATGAGCAGAGGACATGGATAGACACTTATCTAAAGAAGAAATTCAGATGGCCAACAGGCACATGAAAAGATGTTCCACATCGCTAATCATCAGAGAAATGCAAATTAAAACCACAATGAGATATCACCTTACACCAGTAAGGATGGCCAACATCGAAAAGACAAACATCAACAAATGTTGGTGAGGATGTGGAGAAAGGGGAACCCTCCTACACGGCTGGTGGGAATGCAGATTAGTTCAACCATTGTGGAAAACAGTATGGAGGTTCCTCAAAAAACTCAAAATAGAAATACCATTTGACCCAGGAATTCCACTCCTAGGAATTTACCCTAAGAATGCAGCAGCCCAGTTTGAAAAAGACAGATGCACCCCTATGTTTATTGCAGCACTATTTACAATAGCCAAGAAATGGAAGCAACCTAAGTGTCCATCAGTAGATGAATGGATAAAGAAGATGTGGTACATATACACAATGGAATATTATTCAGCCATAAGAAGAAAACAAATCCTACCATTTGCAACAACATGGATGGAGCTAGAGGGTATTATTCTCAGTGAAATAAGCCAAGCCGAAAAAGACAAGTATCAAATGATTTCACTCATATGTGGAGTATAAGAACAAAGAAAAAAACTGAAGGAACAAAACAGCAGCAGCCTCACAGAACCCAAGAACGGACTAATAGTTACCGAAGGGAAAGGGACTGGGGAAGATGGGTGGGAAGGGAGGGATAAGAGGGAAAAAGGGCATTATGATTAGCAGATGTAATGTTGGGGGGGCCATGGGGATGGCTGTACAACTCAGAGAAGACAAGTAGTGACTCTATAGCATCTCACTACGCTGATGGACAGTGACTGTAATGGGGTTGGTGGGGGGGACTTGATGAAGGGGGTAGTTTAATAATCATAATATTGCACATGTAATTGTAGATTAATGATCCAAAATAAATTTAAAAAAAAAGAATCCTTAGTAGAAGCTAATAAGGGAATAAGTGATAAAAAAAAGAACATATGGGATGTGAACAATTTCCAGGAATGTGTTGTTTTAATTTGTCTGATTTTTCGCATACTATTCAAGATCAAATAGACAACATTCACCAAGTTATTGATAAGTTTTCACAAATGCCTGGATTGTTAAATTGGTTTTCTTTGTTTCATTGGATATGGCCTATAATTGTAGGTCTAATACTGTTACACATTTGTATTCCTGTCCTCCTAGTGTGTGTGCACAAGGCAGTTGTTGGTCTTTTAAAGCCAATATAAGCATATGGTACTTTTCAAGAATTAACTTCAAGAAATAAGTGATTCCTTTTGATCAACTTTGTGAAATCATATACTGATTCCCCACCTGCATTTGCTGCAAGAAAATAATCATGTATATTGTGATTTTATCCAGAATTATAGCTGCTGGCTGTCCTCTCTTTCATATTTTATCTCCCTGTTTGGTCCCAGGAGATGGCTGGTTAGCCAGAGACGGGTAAGATTCCTCATGGGAGGAACAACCTAAGACAGGCACAGTCGCAAGGGACCTCAGGTGAGCAATGTGGGGGCCAACTGAGGTGAAGCATAGAACCTCACCCCTCCAGACGAGAGAGACATTGCCTGTGACAAACTATGTCACAGGCTGAGCCCAGCTAATCATTATTCTGGTACCTTCCACAAATATATGCATATGCATTTGCATCAATTAAAACAAAAAAGGGGGAAATGTGGGATTCACTTATAATTTAAGTATAAAAATCATATGAATAATCATAGTTGACTTGATTGATTATAGTAACTGAATTAGTTTCTCTGATATGACTGCCTTTGCATTGTTCACCTTGTGAGAACTTGTTCACTAGGTTCCTTGCATTGTTCACCTTGTGGGAGCTTGGTCACTGTGTTGGAACTTGTTCGTTACATGGTGAGCAATAATGTCTTGTGTATTGAAAAGTTGTTAAGAGAAAAAACCTCAAAAGTTCACATCGCAAGAAAAATAATTTGTAACTATATATGTTGAAGGATGTTAACTAAACTTACTGTGGTAATCATTTCACAATAAAAATTTTTTAAAAAGGAAAAAAAAAGAAGTTATGAAGGCATCTGACTTTCCTTATCATTTATAGATGTTAACAACTGCAGTCGCTTCAGTGTCTTAAAGTATGAGGGACTGAGATGATACAGATTATAATAATGTGTTTGTTTTCTTTTTCTTCTAAGATACAGATAACATTGAGTAAGACAGGAATTCAGCAAAGCAACTAATTCACTGTGCCTTACTTACCTCCTTGCCTTCCAAGCTGACCCTTCATTCACATGTGGTTCTTTCTTTCTGACGTCTGATCAGCTCTCTCACAGTGACGAGAGCTGTGAGTGGGTGGTTATCATCCGGGGGAAGCAGCCCAGTGCGATTAGGCCCATGTTTTTGATGGTTCATGGGGAACAAGCACTTAGACATGGCAAGAAAAAGAGAGAAATGAAGTAAATCTTTGTCCTTGAGGGGCAATATGTAGTTCCATGAAACAGAATGTGGGTGTCCTTTAGGGCTCGTCTGCATGACAGACAGTGAGAGATCACAGTGGAGTGAACCCAATACAGGTTAATTCTTCCGTGGTCCTTCCCTCAACCTTTTCCACTCAATTAAAATGTCAGAATCTGGCACCCAGATAACTAGATGACTTACCAGTCAAGTGTGCTGTTGTTACATCAACCTAACTACCGCTGTGTCCATCTACACCTACACCTACACCTACAGCTACACCTCCATCTACACCTATACCTACTCCTACATCCATCTGCACCTACATCTATATCTACATCCTGCATCTACACCACACCTCCCTCTACATCATCTATCATCTATTTATTTATAAAATTATATGTATTTTTGTATCTATCTTTCTGTATCTATCTATATCATGGCAATGCATATATACATACACAAACACATAAACACACACACTCTGTATGTATGGAACCATTAAAGTGTTTAATGAGCCCAAAAGCATGTACCTTTTCACTAGGTCTGTTCTCAAGAGGACCTTTCTATAGTTTCTCTGTGAGTCTTGTGTTGCCTTCCTAATTCTGAATAATATGTTTGTACATAATGGTCATACATCCTAGCTTCTGCCTGTTTTCCTCACATCTTTTCTAATTAAGAATTTGCTCCATTTTATTCTATTTTTTAAGTTAAAAATGTGCTGTTTTAAATTCCATTAACATAAGGTAGGAGAGGTATAGTAGATTTCTACTTTGTAGTTTCAGTTCCTACCGTAAAGAAAGATCTTACTCTTAATTCTTGATTAAATCTGAAAAATCATTAGTGGTAGCCCTTTCTCCTCTTGCCCCAGATTCTACGACAACTCTCTGGGTTGTAGCTGTTCCTGCTGGTCACCCCAACTGCTTGATCAATGTGAAATGCATCCAGGGCAGCATAGCAAACCAGGAGATTGTGTATCAGCTGCTCTTAAAATAGAGAGTGAGTAGAAGCTCTTGCCATTAAGTGTATGTAAAATAATCTGATATTCTTGATACAACAGCACTGTCATTTATTGTATGATATAAATCCACAGTGATTTATTTAATAAGCTAGCTCTTTGAGCCGCAATGAGCTAAAAAAGAAAACACGTTTAGTGAAAAAATAAGCACTAAACATCTTTAAAAAAACAAGACATAAATAAACACTCTGCAAAAAAAATGTTTGTTGGCAACTGCCATCCACCACTGTGCAAAATGACCACATGGAACCCCAAGGACGTAAATCTGTTGAAGGTGTACCAGGCTTGACTTCAGACGTCATCTGCTCTTTTAAGAACGCTGCACTCAGACATGAATCTCCCACATATGCAGCTGCAAGAAGATGCAGAGGTAACATCGAGTAATGTCTCTCTGCAGATTTGGAGGGCAATCTTTGAGTTCAGTCAGTTATAAATTGGAAGCTTATCTGTATGCTTTTTAATTGAAACTTATTGGATACAATATACATGTAATGAAGTGCAAATATCTTAATTGTATAGCTGAGTGGATTGGTCTTACATGTAAACCGAAGTAACTGCCACCCAGATCATGACACGGATCATTTCTAAAACCCCGGCAGTCCCGTTCATGCCCCCTCACGTAGGCTGCATACCCCAGAGGTAACCACTCCCCTGACTTCCCACAGAACAAGGGAGAGGAAGAGTACTTTTCTGTAACTCCTGGCTGTCATTTGCTAGGGCTCCATCTTGAGGCTATAACTTTCTGGAACTCTTGGCAGGCTGAGGATTTTGTGCAGCCAGAGGAATCCCTTAGGTGGGGCTGCAGGTGCTGGTGGGAAGACTGGAGCCAAGAGCTTGATGGGATCTGAAGGCTTATGGGCAGAGCATCAGTGGAGAAGGCTGGGGTCTGCCACAATGCATTGCAAAGAGTCAAGCTCGTCCCACCTTGCATTCACTCCCTTTCATTACTGATTCTTCAAGGTGAAAGTCACAATTATTTTTAAAAAGACAATAGAAAGACCAGTGTGACAACATATGACAGGAACTCACTCGGCTGGTGGCCAAGGTCAGCATTTAGAGTGATGAGACGTGTTGGTAGGATGGACCCTCGATAAAATGGGATAAAAATGGTACTTGACCTCTGTGCTCTTTCTCCCTCAGATAAAACAAAACAATCGACCCCAGTGTAATCATGAGAAAAAAAATCAAGCAAACTGGGACAGAGGGACATTCCACAAAATGCCTGACTAGCATTCACTCTCCAAAACTGTCAAGGTCATCAAAAACAAGGAAGGTCTGAGAGATTGTCATAGTCAAGAGGGGCCTAAGCAGACCAAACACCTAAATGTCCTGTGTATCCTGGATGGGGTCCTGGAGCAGGAAGAGGATGAGAGGGAAACACCAAGGAAACCTGGGTGAAGCATGGACCTTGGTGAGTAACAGCGTGTCCCTATCGACTCATTAATTGTGGCAAATGCACCAGCTAACATAAGATGTTCACCACTTGGGAAATTGGATCCAGGGCACATGGGAACTCTGTTTTTAAAAAAACTACGATTTTTGTGTACATTGAAAACTATTCTGAAAGTCAAATCTTACTTAAAAATAAAAATGAACAAAGTCTACTTTGTTTTTGAAAATAATTTTATCCTCCTCAATTAGGCATTTTAATTCTTCATCCTCTGATACCAGAATCTAGGAAACCAAGACTATAATAATTACACTCTTTGAACAGTATGTTTTCTTTAAATTAGGGAACTCATTTATATAGAAGTCGTTTATTTAAGGTGCATTTAAACATTTAGCAAAATATAGCTCAAAATTTTATATTGCATTAAATAATTAAATTCTGTCTTTCTAAGATGATATGTTTATCATGGTCCAGGTACTAGTCACCTTGCTTTCAGTTACATAAAAGGGACTTCATTTCAAAGCCAGGTTAAATATCAGATCCTGTATTCTGCCACTACACCTGTCTGTTTATTATGCCTCTTATTCTAAACAATGGCTAAATGGGTCAAGTTAGAATTCTACAAAATGGAGCTGTTAACATTGCATTTTCATTGTATTTTTCTGAGGAAATTTTTTTCCTACAAAAAGTGACTTGCTTTTTCTTTCACATAATGAAAACCTTGACTTTTCCTCAAGAAGCATGTTGTCAGAACCCTTCAATAGTAAAACTGTGTTTATTTTTTGCCTTTGGCAGGTCATGAAGGATGTCAGCTTGAGTGACTTAAAAAGTTGTGCTCCTAAGAATTCAAAGAAAGTGCCTAGAGGAACAAGCAGAACAATATGTCAAGGGGAAGAGGCACACTCCTTGAAGAATAAATTAATTCTAGGCTCTCTGTCGACAAATAGCTACAGGCTGACACTGTGTAGCATTACAAGATAAAAACCTCTGGACCATGTTAAATGTGGGCCAATGCACATTTATATTTTCTGTTTTGGAAATGCATGGCTTTGCTTTAAATTTTAGGTGGGTGTGAAGAGACAAACCTGTAATCAAATTGGGAGAAAAACATTGATTAGGATTCAGGTAGTGCTCCATTAGACTTAGTGCTGCTACTAATGAGATTTATCCCTTTGATCAAATTTACCCATATCCCTGAGGCAAAGTTTTCTTATCTGCAAAATAGGATAATAGTATGTGTTGCTATAGACTGAATGTATGTGTCTCCCCAGACTTCATATGTTGAAGCTTGACCCCCAGTGTGATGGTATCAGGAGGTGCCCACTCTGGGAGGTGATGAAGTCGTAAGGGTGGAGCCCCTGTGATGGGATTGGTGCCTTTATAAAGGAGAACTCCTTGCCCCCTTGCCCCCTTGCCCCTGTGCAGACAGTGAGAAGTGTGCGGCACAGAGGCCCTCAGGGACACTGCCTCTGTGGGGCCTGCGTCTCATACATCCAGCCTCCAGGACGGTGAGAAATGAATATCTGTGGTTTGTAAGCCACCCATGTGTGTGTTTTTGTTACAGCAGCTGGAATGCACTAAGACATGTATCAGGCAAAATTTTGGTGAGAATTATAGATAATAAGTGTATTCAACACACTTCAAAATTAACACATAATTAGTAGCTATTTTGAGTCAGTATTTGCTGTTTTCTGAAATATCCACTCTTCTTTTTGGAAGAGAGTTTATGTGCATATGTGACTGTAATTTCTGGCACAATCCTCTAACTGGAAGGACCAGGACATAGATGTTCAAGCTTCCCTCCCCAGTATGGACAGATGCATGGCCAGACCCACCGTCAGATACAGGGAAAACAATTTCAAGCATGAGCTGGTGACACAGAGCCAGAGGGCCTGTCAGCACAGGGTGAAAGGCCCCCCTGCTCCTCTATGCTCTGAATTTCTTCCCTTTCCATTCCTGTCCTGAAGATCTCCACCAGAACCAGCCTCCACATCCTTTACAGTATTTCTCCCGGGGCAAGTTAAGGGGGGTTTGAGGCATTGTGTGAGCTTGAGTAATCCGTTCTGCAATTTAGGCTCTTTATTGATAGAACTGGGGTGGTATTTTGTATGAGAGGGCTAAGGTGGTGATATCTAAGGTGAGAGGGGTGGGGGGTGATACCTCAGGTGAGAGGGCTGGGGGATTATACCTCAGGTGAGAGGGCTGAGGGGTGATACCTCAGGTGAGAGGGCTGGGGGGTGATATCTCAGGTGATAGGATTTGTGGTTATTAAATCAATTTATTAAAGAGTCCATAAAAATAAAGACTATAACTACTGTCTGCATTATTATTTAGTTAACTAAAAATATTGTGATACTTGAAAAGCTCTGATTTTAATAAGTACTTTATACCACCAATGCAAGAAAACATGACTTTATTTTAGAAAAACAAATTTTTAGAACTGGTGTTATGCCTGAAATAATGTTTTCATGAACAGTTGTTTCAACCACTACTCTGTGGTCTTCTGTGAATTTGATTGATGACCTTTCTTCATTATCAAATACCCAAAATTCTTAGAATGTAGAATTGCATCCAAATGTCTACAAGGACCAGGCATTCTGGTCCCTGAACATTTTTTCCTCAGTGTTTTCAGGACACCCATTCACCCTACCCTCTGGGTATAACCCAGAACTCTCTTGTTTTTATCAGCAGTGAAGTGATCGTAGTCCAGCACATCCAAAATAAATAGCTTGCTACTTTGGTCAAAGATTAATCTAGTTTTGTCCCACCTATTTATGGCAGCGATGGATTTCAGGGAATCAAATAGTACAAAGTCCTCCTTTATTATAAATAGGCTGTGCGAGAGAGTGACAGAGAAGCTGATTTTTCATAACTATGATGTTCTAGATAAGGATCACAGAATTTTCATATTTTACCCCATTTTATTTACAAATCAGCTTGCAAGTAAGAGCTACAAAACATCATGAAACAACACATATAAGATCAATGAATATAAAACTGGTCCAAGTTGTCAATGAAATAATGTCATAGTCAAATAACTTCTAAGAACTTTGTAATACTTTTTTTACAGCAAAAACAGAACTGTGGAGAGCAATTGAATTATTAAATAGAGATCACACTTCAGATATTTTGGTAAATTCTGGAGAGATGTGTAGCATAACTGGTCATTGTAATATATGCCTCTGGTATGCCCCTTCATGATGCAAATCAGATGCAATTAGATCCCTTTAGTTTGGAAACTCTAAAATCCTGTCTGAATTCAGATTGCTGTCCAGGAAATAGTTCATCCTCAGTCTTTGGCTGCTTGACATGATATACTTTTGTTCCAAATTCACTGTCCATCCAGTACAATCCAGACATAGATACACAGCAGGATGAGTGATAAAGCTGGTGTTGGGCTTTGCTGGGTCCGCCTGGGTCCATGCTGGGTCCTGGGAAGAACTCAGAATGCAGGGAATGCTCGGGTGTGATTTGGAAGCAGGTATAGTAAGAAAGGCAGCACCAGGTGTCCTCTCTAAGGCAATATGAAAGTGATCCAGCTGCCCCTTTCCCCCACTTTGCTGTCTTCTCAGCCTCTGCCCAACTCCTGGCCTGACATGAGTCTCAGTTTCTCTAGAAAAACCATCCTCCTTCCATTCCTGTGCTTCTCTGAGTGTGTGTTGAGATGGCTCCAGGACATGAAACCCAATGTGCAAGTGGCCTCACAAACATCAACACTAATATTTTTTGAGGAGAGAGAAGAACATTGCCAGATGGAATTTGTTAAAACTTTGTTATTGACTTTGTAAAGACACAGCCAATTTGCTCTGAAGACACATTTTGAGTCAACGCCTATCATCCCAGTCCAAATGAAATGCTGCAGTGTCCGTGCAGCTCACCAGATATGTTTGAAGTAAGAGATTGTGTATAACAGTGACAGTTTAAAGTAACCAGCGTAGATGCTGAGAGCTTCTTCTTTGGCTAACTTTTGTACATTATACAGGAGGCATGGGAGTGTTAACACTGTAAAAGGGTTGCCACCTGCGAGAAAAAGGCTGAACTACAGAACAAGTGTGAAGGGCCTGTAATTACAAACCATGAGTAGTTTGCAGCGATATTGTATCAGGGAAATTGCATCGTGGAGGGAAGGTCTAGCAGTGTCCCTAAGTTTGTTTAAAGTGGGCCCTAGTCACCACAAGCTGGACAAATTAAGGGCTCTAAAAGTAGATCTAGTACTTCAAAAGAATGCTGAAGAATTCCTTCAGATTATGCCTGTGTGTGGTACCATATTCGTGGTGCCCCTGTTTTCATTTATATTTAGCTACATGGCCTGCTCATTGCTGCCCCAGGCAAAGTTCAGGTTCTAAGGGTGCCGTGAACCGCACCATCTGGCTTTTTTTCCTCTGTGATGATAAAGATGCTCTTTTGTCTTTGTATTTGTCCAGTATCTCCTGCCTGTACAAAGTTCTTTCCATTGTTTTATTTTTTTAACCCTCCAAAAATACTCATTTTGGAATATCTTAGGGGATGTTTGTAGGACTTCCCACTATTAATTTATTAGTTAAACTAATATTATAAGGTTTCCTAGAAAGCACATCTTTGCATTTGTGGAATAAACCTGACACATTTTTGGTGGGATATTCCATTTACGTTTCTGATATTTTATAATCTTAAATGGTAGAGTATTTCACTTAGTTTTCTTACAGGCTCTGAAACCAGAACTATCTGTTTTATAGGGCAGTTTTAAACTGTGCTCATTTTGTCAGTGGGTGAAGAATACATTTTGTCCTTGCAACTTAGCAATTATTCATCCTTTAAGTCCTTGAAACTTAGATACTTGTGTCTTTGATGATACTTTCAGTTTCTCTCTTCCAAATTGGCTTATTAAGTAAAAATATTCTTCTGGTCACAATTGTCAACCATTGTATCAGTATTAATTGATTAAGGTCTCCTGACTATGCAGAATTAAATAGACAAAGAAAAGAAAAGAGCCTTTATCCATCATGAAGAGCATGTGGGAAGACCCAGAGAGGAAGGAAGTATGAGGAGGGTCTTAGGATATGTGAGTAAGAAGGAGAGAGGCCAGGACTGTGGGCACAGGCCATGTGGAATACTGGAAGCTGATGGACTGAGGAAGGCAAATGGATAGACTCTACAGCCATGGGTTGATCTCAGAATACAGCCTTCACAATATCCTTACAGTTCCTTTAGGGTGTGGTCTTTCCCCCTGAAATTGACAGACAGGAAAGGCAGTCTTCATTGTATAATTGTTTCAGGTATTTGGGCTACATTGTCTGTCTTTTGAAAACGTTCTTCCTTATTCAAGAAACCTTGCAAAATCTTTTGCCAGTTGTGAGAGTTGTCTTACAGGTGGAGTGAAATTACTTTTCATATTTTCTATGTGTTTGTTTCATCTTGCCTTCCATCTCACCATTTTAACTTTCCCATTGGCTTGCCACTGGGCATCAGGGAAGACATTCTGGAGTGTCTGCTCCAAGTGCAGAGAAGAACAGGGGTTCATGGCCTCGGGGGAAGGCTCTGACTTGGTGGAAATGTCAACACTCTGGGAGAACTTGGATGGGCAGGTCAATCTCTCATGCTTCAGATTCCTCATCTGTTAAATGGGGACATTTAATTCACAGTGTCCTTGAGATGAGTAACTGAGACAATAAATATAAAACACTTACAGTAGTATCTGGCCCAGAGTCAGCAATAAATAAGCATTAGCTCTTACTATCTTCAAAGGCACTTATTTGAAATGTGATGAAATTTGAAAACCAGTAAAAGATACAGGATTCAGTTGCCAAAGCAATGATCTGAGAAGACTTCAAGACCATATTTTTTTTCTAGAATATAAAGTTGTTCATGCAGAAGAACTGGAAACGTTAAAAAGTTTCAGCAGTAGAGATAAATTAAGGACAAATATATTGATATCAAAACTCAAGAAAAATCCTGACAAAACAAGTCATTGGGCTTTTTCGATTACATTCCCTGAGTTAGAACTTCTGCTTCATGATTAACAATAAATGCATTTCCTTATAAATACTTTTCTTAACACCAGGAATGATTCAGGTTCCAATTAATCTAATAAGCAAATTTTATAATGTAACTTCCAAATGAAAGCAAATTTCCTGTAAAGTGTCCAGTTGCACCTAGGAGAGGAAATGGAGGACACTGTTCAAGTGGGTACTACATAAGAGAGTATCATGTTTGTCCAGATGCTTTAAAATGTTTTACTGGCTTTTGAGTTAATGTTATATAGTAGTGATATTTACAATAAAGCAACTCCTGTACCCAGATTAGATTTTAGGTGATTTGGAACTTGGAGCTGAATGCTTCTCAAAGTGTAAAGGTACAACTTGGAGATAATCTCTGCCATCATGGTTCTCCCAGCTTTAGGCAGCAGAGCCGTGTGGCTTGCAAAGTACTCGCTCCAACCGAGGGGAAGCTGGGTGGGAGGAGCAGGCTCTCCTTCCTGACTTGCTGCAACTTGTCACTCAGAGCTTGGTTGCTCCTCTGCGTCACTGTTCCCTCTGCACCCACCATCACACGGCTTCAGGCTTTTGACCTCTGATCTTCAATTTGTCTTGACATCCTAGTTTAGGTTTCACTAGTCCTGAAGAGCTTCCTTTGATGTTCTTGCTATTTCCAAATCCCCACCTTGGGAATCCCAAGTCCACTGACCCTTATCTTCTAATTTCTGTTTCTTGACAAGTAGTTTAGTAGGCAATGCCATAAGTATAACTAGCATAGAAATTGTATAGAGACTTTGAATAATGTTTAAATTCTCCTGATCACATGCATAATATATATGATGTTTGTAGTCATAGAAATACAAATGTATCTGTAGTACTTCACTGTTTTGGATCTAGATGTTCTGTCTTCTATATTTTACTTTAGATATGTTTGGCTTTTATTTATGTGGAAAAGTGTTAAGTCTGAAATTATAAAGGGTCTGACATTTTGCCCTGGTTGCAATCTAACAAGTTTGCCAGCCACAAGTTCCTATATGCTTACTGCAGAGAACACAAGACCCCAGGGTCAGAGAAACAGTGTGTATCACTCATAGCAAAAATGCAGCGGCCAGAGGAATTCCTGCATTGGCTTCTCATGTCCCCATTCCCACAGGAAGAAGGGGTAAGGGCTAGACATTTTCCTGAGTGCAGGGGATTGGCCCAAGAAGGGAAGCTCCTAATTGGGAGACTGAGTTCCTTTGCTTGTCTGTTTGGATGGGTGGGGGTTGACAGCTATCACATCTACCTAGACTTTCCCCTGCAGAGAAAGATTACTCATTATCCTGGAAAGTAGGCCAATCTCCTCCATGGGAAAGGATTCCTAGGGTTATTATGCTAGAAGGTCACCACCAGCAAAGGAGATGGATCTGAAATTTCTCAGAGGGATTTATGAACTCTAGCTTCTAAGGCATGTTTGCTATTCAAACAAGCCTTTGCTCAGAGGGTCTGACTGGGCCAGAATGCACAATCCATGAGAATGGCCCCTGACAGTGGGCCCAACATTGCTTCTCTATCCTGCCACCAGGTGACAGTTATCCAAAAGGCACAAACTGTCCCTCAGAGGCATCACTGGGTCTCGATTTGGCGTTTCATAGCTAGGGCAGCAGTATCTCAACACATTTCCACCCAGTTGAAATCTGGAAAGTAAAGCTTTTCCTTTTTATGATTATTTATAATGTTTTTTAAGTTTCTTGTTTTTTTTAGGTTTATTTTGATATCATTAATCTCCAATTAAATGAGCAATATTATGGTGATTACACTACCCACTTCATCAGGGCCCCCCCACCAACCCCATTACAGTCACTGTCCATCAGCATAGTGAGATGCTATAGAGTCACTACTTGTCTTCTCTGGGTTGTACAGCCCTCCCCGTGCCCCCCAACATTACATCTGCTAATCGTAATGCCCCTTTTTCCCCCATGTCCCTCCCTTCTCACCCATCCTCCCCAGTCCCTTTCCCTTTGGTAACTATTAGTCCGTTCTTGGGTTCTGTGAGTCTGCTGCTGTTTTGTTCCTTCAGTTTTTTTCTTTGTTCTTATACTCCACATATGAGTGAAATCATTTGATACTTGTCTTTTTCGGCTTGGCTTATTTCACTGAGCATAATACCCTCTAGCTCCATCCATGTTGTTGCAAATGGTAGGATTTGTTTTCTTCTTATGGCTGAATAATATTCCATTGTGTATATGTACCACCTCTTCTTTATCCATTCATCTACTGATGGACACTTAGGTTGCTTCCATTTCTTGGCTATTGTAAATAGTGCTGCAATAAACATAGGGGTGCATCTGTCCTTTTCAAATTGGGCTGCTGCATTCTTAGGGTAAATTCCTAGGAGTGGAATTCCTGGGTCAAATGGTATTTCTATTTTGAGTTTTTTGAGGAACCTCCATACTGCTTTCCACAATGGTTGAACTAATTTGCATTCCCACCAGCAGTGTAGGAGGGTTCCCTTTTCTCCACATCCTCACCAACATTTGTTGTTGTTTGTGTTTTGGATGTTGGCCATCCTCACAGGTGTGAGGTGATATCTCATTCTGGTTTTAATATGCATTTCTCTGATGACTAGCGATGTGGAGCATCTTTTCATATGCCTGTTGGCCATCTGACTTTCTTCTTTGGAGAAGTGTCTATTCATGTCCTCTGCCCATTTCTTAATTGGACTATTTGCTTTTTGTTTGTTGGGGTGTGTGAGTTCTTTATATATTTTAGATGTCAACCCCTTATCAGATACGTCATTGATGAATATATTCTCCCATACTGTAGGATCTCTTTTTGCTCTACTTATGGTATCCTTTGCTGCACAGAAGCTTTTCAGCTTGATATAGTCCCACTTGTTCATTTTTGCTTTTGTTTCCCTTGCCCGGGGAGATATGTTCATGAAGAAGTTGCTCATGTTTATGTCCAAGAGATTTTTGCCTATCTTTTTTTCTAAGAGTTTTATGGTTTCATGACTTACATTCAGGTCTTTAATCCACCTTGAGTTTACCTTTGTGTATGGGGTTAGACAGTAGTCCAGTTTCATTCTCTTACATGTAGCTGTCCAGTTTTTACAACACCAGCTGCTGAAGAGGCCATCATCTCCCCAATGTATATCCCAGGCTCCCTTATCAAATATTAATTGACTGTATGTGTTTGGGTTGATGTTTGGATTTTCTATTCTTTTCCACTGATCTGTGGGTATGTTTTTGTGCCAATACCAAATTGTCTTGATTACTGTGGCTTTGTAGTAGAGCTTGAAGTCAGGGAGCGTAATTCCCCCTGTTTTGTTCCTCCTTCTCAGGATTGCTTTGGCTGTTTGGGGCAAGTTTCTTGTTTTTTAATTAGCAATATGTTCATGTGTTAACTTGTTTGTGGGAATCCTTTCATGATATATATATTTATATTAGATCATCACATTGGGCGCTTTAAATATATTACAATTTTGTCAATTATACTTCAAAAAAACTGGAAAAAATATGTCCAAAGTTTCATAAAGGAAAGTTCATTTATTTCTTATTTAAATATTTACCATATGTCTCATAAAAATATGACCTTCATATGTAAAGCACATTCGAAGGCAATATACAGTATCTATTTAGAAAAATTATTTTATTCTGTACTACTTTGTTCATAATGGGTAGTTTTTTAATTTTTTCCCATCATATTAAAATATATTTTAATTGAGGTATATTTGATGTACAATACTATAGTGGGTTCAGGAGCTGTTTAGTTTGATGCAGTCCTACTTGTTTATTTTTGCTTTTGTTTCCCTTGTCTGGGGAGACATAGCCAGAAAAAAATTGCTAAGGCTGATGTCCAAGAGTTTACCACCTGTTTTCTTCTAGGAGTTTTATAGTTCCAGGTCTTTTATTTAGGTCTGATCCATTTGGAGTTTATTTTTGTGTGTGGTACAAGGCAGTGCTCCGGTTTCATTCTCTTGCATGTAGTTGTCCAGTTTCCCCAACAACATCTATTGAAGAGACTATCTTCTCCCTTTTGTATATTCTTGCCTCCTTTGTCATATATCTATTGACCGTATAAGTGTGAGTTTACTTCTGGGCCCTCTATTCTGTTCCATTGGTCTGTGTGTCTGGTTTTCTGTGAATACCATTCTGTTTTAATTGCTATAGTTTTTAGTATAGCTTCAAATGAGGTAGTGTGATCACTTCAGCTTTATTTTTCATTCTCAAGATTGCTTTGGCTCTTTAGGGTATTTGTGGTGCCACACTGATTTTAGGATTATTTGTTCTAATTTGGTGGAAAATACCAGCTTCTTTCTGCTATAGCTGATTATACATCCTGATATTAATGTTGAGTAAGTAGAAAGGGTAATAGATTTTGCAATGCACCACATTAAAATTAAGTGTTTACTGGAACATGTAGGAACTTTGCTTCATATTCGTATGAGTCCAGAGTTGCATTGTGATAAAGGGAAACTAAATGGCTAAAGGGAAGAATGGCTTTTAGACAATATATGCTGCATCATAGTTATCCTCACCTGTAAAGAGTTGATTTGAGTATTCAAAATTAGTCTACTAAGATTAGAAATTCAAGAGATGTCCCTTGAGGAAAACAGATTGGGGATTTAAGGATGGAGTTGCAGCATGATCACATCATATGTATTGACACTATACCACTGCCTACCTCTCAGATGATTTTTAAATGTGCCAGAATCAAAGAGGTTATTTTTTAAAGTTGTATGTTAGTAGCGACTACTGATTACTTTATTAGGGCAAGTCGTATGTTTTAAAAGAAGGGTGTTTAAAGTTTTGTCAGTTTTTCAGTTATCTCTTGTCAAATATGGAATGACATTGCTCCTTACAGAAGAAAAAGAAAACAGTGAAAACTAAAAAAAAAAAAACAAAAAACAAAAACCCAGACTACTCTTGAGAAGAAGAATAAAACATACTTTGGGGAAAAAGCAGACAATTTTTAAATAAAATGTCCGCATCTACATTGATTGTCCAAAAATGGAGAATATGAAATTATATTAGATACTTTTTATATAGTCAGATGGAAGCAAAAAGTAGAAAAGTGCCTGAGGAATATGAAGACTTTAAGTGGATAATCTAAGAAGACACTGGCTTGGATGTTAGTTATTATTTCAAATATAAAAATGTGTATATTGTGTAAATTGTGGGGCTTTAAGAGGTCATAAAACCAGTCACATTTGACCAAGTATCTATACCTTGATCACACTTTTTTAAGAGAAAGAAGGGTAAGTGGTAGGAGTGTTGAATTGTAAAGTAAAAATTTAATACACAAGCCAACACTGGGGCCCAGGAAGGCTCTTAGAGGGTAAAAAAAAAAAATGCGAACATTATTATTAAATGCTCTACCTTGATTCAAAGAGATCAAGATACTAGGCTGTCAAGCTGTTTAGAAAAGGCTATTCCTTTCACTAGAAGCATCTGTTAAGATCTTGTAGGGCAATTGGGGGTATTTCAGAATGCATAAGGTAACTTGCCACCACAGACGTTGGACAAAACTCAGAACCCCCACCCCATTCCTCAAATGTACAAACTGCATTAACTCACCAAGATCAGAAATCCAGAATAGAATTCAACCTCTTCTCACAATTTCTCTCTCCCCTTGCCCACATCCCTTGGCATCTCCCCAGCAACAGTGGGTTTGTGGGCATCTGAGAGCCTCCTTGCTCCAGTAGCATTAAGTGTCACTGTTTTCCTGTTGGAATACCCATGATGCCGCCTTCCCTGGGCATATGCCGTATCAGCTCATCAGCTCCACAGGCTGATCCTTGGCCCCTACAGCTTAAGAGGGCAGGAAAGCTCCCTTTCACTATGTCCAGGAACTCAACATGGAGCCTGGCCAATTAAGTGTTTGCTGATTGAATGCTTGTGATAAAGTGGGCTGCTTTCAAGTTTCCACAAGACTGTTCTCTCCTTCACCTCAGTCAATGAAAAACTGAAAACCAACAGTGACGCCAAGGACACTAGCAGAAACAGAGGCACATCATATATGTTGTGCAGTGCCGCTTGAGAAAGTGAAATATGCCTGTCTCTCCTTCTGCATCCAGGCCACTAGAAGTATGGAATTAATTGGCCTAAAGCCACCTGCACATGGAGACTAACAGAAGCAATAGGATCACTGGTGTTGCCTCAATTAGCACAACTGGTCCCAGAGTCATTTTCAGATTATGTAGTATTTTGATTTGCTTTGAAAAAATCCATATCGCAACCTATACCATTGGTCACATGCTCAAGTAAAAATTGATTTCCTTCCACACTTCGCAGACCTGGAGAAGCCGGGATTGTCAATGGTGGTTGCCTCCTTTGTAGACCTATTTTCTGCTTATATTCTTATTTGAACTCCAAGTTCCGTAAGTCTGCATTATTGGGAACTAACTTTTTGGATGTTCCAGTATGGTGATTGATTTTGAGCTCCAAGTTCTGAACTTGGAGCATGTCCGTAAGAGCATTTGCAAATAGGCAGGGCATTTTAAGATTTTTTTTAAAAATTGCATTGTTAGTGTGGTAGTTTAATGACTTAGACAGCTTGATGTCATCTCTGCCCTTCCACAGATGCATGGGTTGCATTTCCTTTATTTCTTAGAACACAAGATACCCATGGTCAAGATTGATAGTTTCATTTGTACAACACTTAGGAGAGATGGGACACTCCTCACTTCAAATTCCCACTCAATTTCCTTTTCATTCCTACTTCCATCATTCCTTCTGCCACATATGTAAGAAACATCATCAAGCCACTGAAATTATTTTAAACAGCAATAATGTAATCTTAGATGAAAATGTTTTAATAAATCAAGAAATTTATTATTATTCACCATTTTGAGAAAGATAATAAAATACAGGGAGAAATGGTGTTGCTTAAGATCAGTCATTACTAGTTATTAATGCATTTGGAATTAGAATATTTTTCTTTCTGTTAGCACTTTTTATGGCTGTCTATTCAGAAAATGAACTTTTAAAGGCATATTCTGCTGTTTCAGACTCTCTTTCCTCCTTTTATGTACTTTTAATTTAATAAAAGGAGGAGACAGTTTGTGGACAGTTGTCCTTCATCCTGGGATAGACCCTTTCTCAGGATGCTGTCAGTTCAGGAAGCATGGGCCATTCATTCTGAGCTTTGGAAAACATGTCCTAACATCCTGGAACAGCCTGTATCAGAGCATCTTGGGGGAGTCACTGGCACTTTTAGGTAGAAATGTGGTTAGTGGGGACCTTTTCCAAGGAATGTGAGAGAGAAATAACTTCTCTGACAATCCACAGGGGTAAGTAGTGGCCACACCTGTTTTTAGCAGAGGTACATGAAGGTGTGGAGAACACAGCCTGCTGGCTTCACTGGGAGCAGAGTGGGGGGTGGGGGGCCACAGGTGTGCTGGGTCATGTGCATTACCTTTCCTACACACATCTTCCAAGTGCTCACTCATACAGAAGGTCAATTCGAGGAGCTTTAAGTGCCTCTTCTTGGATAGAATGGCTGGTATTCTAATGATCTCTTGCCATATGGACGTTTTCTTTGTCTGACAAGCCAGCAAAACACTACTTATAATTTCAAAGAATTCCTCTAACTCTGGTGAGGCTATTTGTGCTGATGATGTAAAACAAGGTGAGTTGAAGTCATACTGAACTTTAAGAATCTCTGCTGCACATGTCACTTTGGGTATAAAGCCAGTACAACTCAAACCAGAATGGAAAAAGAAAATATGACATTTTGCTTGGAAGTTAAATAGCACAGAAATCTAGAGTTTTCAGTTCTTTGCATTTGAGAAATTAGTCTGTAGTAGACACACTGGAATGTGAGTATGGCTGAGGAACATGACAGCCTTGACCACAGGCATCCAGGATCTCGCCCTTCTCCCTTAGCCAGTGTGTGTGGGTGTGTGAATGTCCTGATGGTCAGACATCTAATGGACTGCCTTTAATTTTGTGGCCTGTAGTTGTGATCAGATGATAGCATCATGTTCTGTTTAGGAGACTCCAAAGATACGTTTCCCATGGGGCTTTTGTCATCAGCCCATATGAGTTCATCACGGAGTATGCTTTCTGATCCTGGTTATTCTTCACACAGATACGCCCCAGAGGAACTTTCCTGCATTATTTCAGTGCTGGTAGACACTCTGTTGTCAGCATTTTTGTCATTGGTGATATGGCTTCAAAATATATTTGTAAAAATGCAGAAAGAGGTAGACGTGATTTGGTGTTTGTGTCTTTGGTTCAGGAAGTTTGCCACAAAGACACTACATTCAATTGTGGTATTGGCCCTGGTTTCTTACCTTCCCTAACTCCACCCCCTTTTTGGTGGGGCATTCCATCTCTTCTGATGCAAGGGGTAGAGTACATGTCTGCATCATATGACTTCTCAGCCCTGTGGCTTGATTAGGTAGAATGAGGGGACACACCAGCCCACCAATTCCAAACAGTGCCACACTGACACTTCTGCCATGAGTGAGGACAGCTCCAAGCCAACCACAATGTTAGAGAGATGGGAGGCCCCTGGAGCTGACCTGCCTCTGCAAATCTCCCTGCCACCCAGCTGGGCCACCCAGCAAGTCAGCCAGGGTGAGCCCATCTGCAGGTGTTGGAGAAAGTGAATGCTTATCTTTGTACAACACTGAGATTCTGCATTGTTCTTTATACACTGGACACACATCAATGCAAATAGCAAGGTGCACTTTCAAGTTAGGTAATTCCATTTTGTACCTCTCAGTGCTTGATATTCCTTCACCAGTGAAACACATCCTGTCCAGCATGTGCCTTCTACATGGGAGCACTCATGAGGAGGTGACCCATGTGGATATCGTCTCCTCAGAACAAAGGTCACGGCCAGTGATTGCATACCGAATGCCGGTGGATTTCTTCCAGGACTACGGAACGCTCACTGAAGGAATGAGAGATGGGTTCCCATGATCTGCAACAACTGCACCCAGGTAAAGACAACATGTTGAGGGAAGGGTCTTTGCATATCTTAGGGAAACAGTCCTTTACGTACTCAGAAATTCACAGAGATGAAAACTACTCGTTCTGCCGATAGACTTCGCATGGAATGCCACATCTGTAATGAAGTGATTCAGATGGAGGTGTGTTTCATTCTACAGAGAAACTCTTGGTATGTTTAGTAGTAATCATGTTCTTACTCCTGCCCTTTCCATGATCTCATCTTACTCGTATGTGTACAGTTTCAACACTCTATAAATG
This sequence comes from Smutsia gigantea, assembly GCA_032199065.1. Taxonomy (NCBI): domain Eukaryota; kingdom Metazoa; phylum Chordata; class Mammalia; order Pholidota; family Manidae; genus Smutsia; species Smutsia gigantea. Next base: position 206,698 of record JAVSCE010003137.1, on the reverse strand, counting down.
ATGATAGAGATCAGTGCCTTTCTTTGGAGTGTGGCATAAAGGGTCTAGAATATTGTAGAATACTATTGGAGTGACTTCTAAGAGCTGATTAGAGAAATAAGTGGTGGCAGGCTGTTGCTCTCCATTTAACAACTTCGCTTTCATAATATTCCCCTTTATTTGGAAATACTGCTTGTCTCTGTGAATGGAATGCTACTGGGTTGCACAGTCCTCTACAGGCAGGTTCAAATCCCCAGGACTCCAGGTGACTGAACAGAGTAACTTAAGTCCACAAAGCCTCTTGTCAGCTTCTGTGTTTTAGAAAAGTGGACAAACTAAAGACTCTCATGTCCTCTGTGAAAATCCTCTAACTCCTCTGGGCTGGACCCATCTATAAAGTTTATGAATTATCAACAATTCATCACAGTTCCCAGAAATTACCATGTTCTTAGTATTGTGTCCGTAAGTTCATCATTTCCTCTGAGTTTGTTTGTAGGCATTGTATGGGGAGAATTTTACACTTCTGACTTTCCCATTTTTGTCCGACACTGGAATAAATATTTCTTAATTATCCGCAGGCATATGCCTTAGTTCCCTGTTTCAACTTTGCTTAGCCACGACTGTAAATTCAGTGTTCTTTCAAAATATTTCATGCTCGAGAATAAGTTTGCAGCAGTTACTAAGTAAATTCTTTCGTGAAGCAAAACAAGGAAATGACTTGCTGAAAGCAAATTAATAGTCCATTTTTGTGGACAATACCATTTTTAAGAGAAAATTAGAAATATGGAAATGTCTTGCCAAGTCAGGAAGATTCAATGGCTATGCCACAGTTTAGAAACAAAACTACTGATTTTGACAGAATTCTACGTAAAGAGGGTCTTTTCTTGAATCTGGGGAAAGTAGTGCAATCACCATGACAGTTGTCTCTTTTCTCTTCATGGTCCAGCCAGACATGCTTCTAGACCATCCTGCGGGCTACTGTTTCTTGCCTGGGAAGGCTGTATGCTCACTTAATTTTTTTGAAGGGCAGACAAATTATTCCCCAAATCAGCTAATGGTGGCAGAACATATTGGACAAGTAGCCACCTGATGGGATCAGAGGCTCCAAGCATGTTTTCAAGTTAAACTTTAAAAACCTCTCTCTGCTGGAACACTCCCTCCTTCTCAGAGCAGCCTGGCCAACACCACCAGCTTCCGGCAGCCCTCTTGACTCAAGTGAATTGAACTTCTTAATTACTGAGGTAGCCCCGCTTTCCAGCTTAATGACCAAGACAAAGCATTTGCTTTAGAAGCCCCAATGGTGATCGGTGAGCTTCCAGGGAAAGACAAGCTCCTCACGAAAGTAATTCACCAAAGCAGTTAACTGCCTTCTGCCACATAAAACATTATGCTTTCCTCTCATAGTTGGATGGCTGAGATGAAGAATTTGAAAAAAAAAAAGTCTGTCCCGTTACCATACCGTCCGTCACTCAGGGCAGCAGATGAAGCAGATTCCTCTTTATGTTCAATTCCATTCAATTTACTACTAGAGTGTGGGGTTTCTATTCAATTTTAATTTTTCCTCCCCATATACAGAAAGGAAATGAAAAAGCAAGATTCTCTTCATTGAACCAGTGACAATTACAAACTGATTCACCCATTGGTGAAATGCTGTAAATAATTTTTCTTTCACAGAAAGGTGAAGAAATATTTCTACTAATGAAAATTCAGTTTCTTTCAATGCAAATCGGTAGGTAGTTTTTCAGCATAAACCATGTGATGCTCATTTTGATAAGTTCCAAGTAAGGAATTACAAGGGAAATAAGAGACAATTCTAAGTGTCAACAACCAATGACTAAGGACCTACCAGACAGATATGGTAACTTAAATCAACACAAGTGTTCAAAGGGTATACACTCTAGTATGAAAAAAACTGAACCTTGAGAAAGGTTATAGGAAAGTTGATGTGACCTCTGGACCACATTGGGACCTCCCACAGCTGCCAGGAGCCCGTCCCTGTGGACTTCTAGATCTGTGCCTTTGCCAGCCTACTGCTGCACTGCTCTTCTTGAGCGGCCTTAGGATTGTACTGCTGTTGGCCACAGCAAGTGTATGCCCTACTAAGCTCAATGAAAAGGGATTGGTGGTAACAATGAGTATAGTAATTGTTCATTACAGTTCTGCCCAATTTTTATTGGATCTAGTGCCCAAGCGTTTTAAGTCCAAATATTTTGAAGATTCTGGGTGTGTAATCTTAAATTTGCTTAAAACTTATATATCAATCTCTTTTAATATTTTAGTTTAGTATTATTAAACTATGAATACAGTTTATGTCTCTTTTAAATACCTTACCTCATTTTTAGCCCATCCATCCATCTTGAAGGTTAAGAGAAAAAAATATATTTAAAAATAATTAGTTAGTTAAATGATTCAGAAAATGAACACATTTATCTGTTTCACATGGCTGGTGGTTGAACTCCAGGGATGAAGCACTCAATTCCAACATATCCTAGGGACCCCCCAACATGGACTACACCCCGGCCAGGGGCGGCCACTACAGTATGCCTCCTGTAGACAGTCTGCTGTGTTTGGAGTAGGATTGACAAGGATTTGATATCTCATGTGTCATGTAACTGTGACTAGCATTTGCAATCACATTGATCTCATCACAGCCTCTAGCTCCCAAATTCATGTCTGCTTTGCTCTAACGTTTAAGCAATCTGTTCTGACAGGACATGTCCACATGTAACTTGAATGTATGACATGTAACAGGAAGTAAGCGGAGTGACCGAGGCGTCTGAGAGTTGGAGAATTTTAAAGTCACCCGATCATACCTGTCTTCCAAAAGTAATACATAAGAATACATTAAGTTCCAAACACTTGTAGGAGTTCATTCATTATCATGTTTTTTTTAATATATGTATATGAAATGGAGTTCGATTCTCAAATGAAATCTTATGCCAAACCCAACATTTGAAAAAGGTAAAGACAGCTGTCCTCGTGGAAGCAGGAGTGGGGGATGGTCTGTAGCTCCCACCTGTAGCTCTCAGATTGTGGGATTTTGCTCTTTCCAAAGTGGTTTGCTTGGGCATCTGGACTGCATGCGGCTGAATCAGAATCAGAATCACAGAGAATCCCCTTCTGTGAGCTGGGCCTAGGCTGTGCCTACCGCATATGATACCCAGCACCTCTGTTCTGAGTAGTTTTGAGAAAGGGAGGGGGAAAAAAAAAACAGACTGAAAACACTAAGACAGAAACGATCCATTTCATTAATAAAGCTTTGATTCCATAATCCGATCATGTGTCCATGATTACAGTGCTGGTTAGAGGTGGGTGATGAGAAGGGCTGCACAGCTGGGGTGCCCAGCCCACTCCACCCCTACAAGCCTCTCCTTATCAGGTAACAAGCAGTCACTGTGACCAGACAGGATGCAGTGAGTCATAGAGACAAATGTGGGATGCTGCTGAGCTCTGCTGCATCCGTCTCCCTCATCACTGTGAGGCACACCCTCACAAAGGGTGGATGGATTCTTACACATGTTCCCTTTGATAGAAAATTTTTACAATTGCCACTTATGTCCCAAGAAACTGAGCAGAGATTTCAGTGACAGCCGACATTCAGTGACCTCAGTATTCAGTAGCATGTGAGAAGAAGGAGGCATATGCTTTAGTTGAATATTTCCAACAGTGGTAAAATTATAGGATCTCTTTATCACCTGCAAAATACTTTACTCATTTTTAAGTAATTCAAGAAAATTTGCACAACTTTGTGTACAAATACAAGTGACAGAATTGGTGATCCAACCCTGGATGTCAGCTTTCAGGTGACAAAGCAATGAATCACGATTTTAACACGTCCATCTGAATAACTGCTAAAATGAGCAGAAAGAAAGAAATTAATAGATTGTAGATGTAAGCAACTCGATTAATGCGATATACCTACTTGGCACGTGTGGACGCTGAGTTCAAACTGTAGGATGAATGTTCTTTCTGTGAGCATTAAACATTCACCAGAACAGACCTTATGCTGGACCGTAAAATATATCTGAGCATATTTCAAAAGTATGAAATCCCATGGAATATGTTTGCTGACCACAGCATGACTAATCTAGAAACCACTAATGGTCGGATACACAAAATATGCCTAAATGCTTGGATATTAAGCAGAACACTTTAAAATTTTCCATTGATTAGATAAGTACTACAATGATAATTTGAAAGTATTTTTAACTAAATGATAATGGAAAACAATATTGGAATCAGAAATATCTGGAGGGAGAGGCTGGGCAGCGGTAGAGAAACAGCAAAGGCCTTGAGCAAACCCGTGGGAAGCTGGGGCTCTGGGACTGCCTCCCAGAGTGGGGACAGGCTGGGCCTTAGGCTGTTCATTTATCAGACGCTCTCTGAGAAGAGGGGTGACTGGGTCTCTGGCTTTGGGAATCAGGGTTTCTAAATCTTCCGATCCCAGAGTTGTGATGTGCAGGAAACACAAATTCCCAAAATGGATCCCGAAGGCTTATGGTATGCAGGCTCCCTGATACCTTCACTTCCCTTTTCTTGCATGTATGACACAGTAGCACCCACTGGGCCATTGCTCTGGGGAGCTGTGCACTCTGCCCCATAGTTCATACCAGCTCTGACGTGGCTTCTTGTTTGTGTCATCATGGACATACCAAAACTATCTCAGGAAGGAGCCCTGGACATGCAGTGTCTGGCAGGCCCAATGGACCCATTGATTTCTGGCCTTGATAAACTGTACAATAATAAATTTGTGTGGTTAAGCCGCCAAGGTATTTGTAGTTTGTTACTGCAGCCATAGGAAGCTCATGCCACAGCATCACCTGTGTACCCACCCCAGCACGCCCACCCCCAAGCCTATGCTTCCCTATATTGATGGTTCTGGCATCTCTACTCCTACTGGGGGCTGTCATGGTGTCTATTGCTATTAATACCTGTGCTAGTCATGTGTGAGAACCCTCCCTGGCTCCCTGCCTGCATGCTAGACTCCCTTGCCCCACATCATGCTGCTCCTGTGGGACCCACTCACTCAGAGCAGTCCATGCTTCTCCCCACAGCTGCAGGTGATGCTGGCTGGATTCAGCCGATCACTTGGGCACCACTTGTGAGCAGCCCGTGTCCCGGCCCAGGTTGGCTCTGACCTAACCATGTCACAGGCTTGGGGGTGTAGGTGAATTGGAGCCCAATCTTGGGGGACGTGGGCATTGTCTTGTTGGTGAAAGGCCTCTGTCTTCTCTTCAAGCAGAGAGAGAATTTTGAGGCCTGAGGGGATTAAGGATTCCCAAACTGAAGCCTCTTGAGACTCTATATGACCTGGAGGAGTGGCAGGGCCATGACCTGTCACTGGGGACGCTGGAGTGTGTGAGGACAGAGCAAACCCTTATCCTATTACACTTGAGATCGTTCTGCTGTCATTTTGTTTTGTTTTGTTTGTCATATACACTAATAAAATTCTAGCAGGAGGTAGACACTCAGTTGAAGTTTGCTCAATGTATATATAAATACATGAATATGAGAACTGCTATTTATATTTAAAAAAACCCTTAATTGCATATTTGGCCTTCCTTAGAAAATAATCTGCAAGATTTACATTCACCCTTAGCTCACCTGCGTTTATCACTACATAGTCTAAAAATTATAATTCTTTTCAGCACTTATAAAGGAGCATTTCCAAAAGGAGCAGAAGGCACGTCCAGCTCCGCTGCATGCTTTCAGGCCGTGTTTGCTCAGCACCCAGCTTAAAAACAGTATGTAATTACACAGTGTTTTTATTATCTCACTAAAAACATTGCTCATCGTAAAGAGTCCTGCCTTTCCCAATTTCTGAAATTAAAGAACCTGGAGGCTGGTTTCAATGTGATAAGAAAAACCCATGTTCTTAAACATTCATCTTTGTATATAATTACCTACGAGGCTTGAACATGATCGCTTTATCACATTTCTTTTCATTGTTCTGCTTGATCTGTAGCATATGTGTGTGCACGCACATGTGTGTATGTATATATATAAATATATATACTTCACTTTGATGTTTTGGAATATAAGATCATATAAAAACATCATTATTTGAGAGTCTTGTGATGAGAAGACATCCATACTGCCAGTTGATCCTAATTCTATGCTGTAGCTTCTTCCCCACAAGAATTTCAGCTGATTTCTCATTGTTGCATTAAAAGTTAATGAATTTGTCAGAGTAGAGTGTTACTCTGAACTTTAGTGATTTTATGCCATAATGTACTTGAAACCACACTGATTTAGGTCTTTAGCTATTTCCATGGCAATATTAAAGCTGTGTTTTAATTTAAAACTTAAACAGTTTTATGTCTGATTGAAAAGTTTAGTTATTTCTCCTTTCTCAGAAAAACATACTATTCATTAGTCAGATAAGCGTTTGGTTCTTTTTCAGGTGATGAAATTTCAAGGCACAGTTTGACCAGAAAGATAGGAAAATATACAAGAACTAAAAAGATTGCCCATGGTGAAATCTGTAAATGTAACATTCTCATCAAGAACAGGGAGCTCGTAATCATAGTATGTGCTTCCAACAATGTGATACGTTTTCCTCTTGCAGTATTAAATCCATGAAGTCTTGTGAATTAAAAAACAAATTTCTAAAATAGCCTGAAGACATGTTTTTGAAAATGAGTGCCACTTGTTATCACTTTATGAGGACTGATGCTTATTGCTGACTCTCAGACTACTTTTCTTTGTTGATATATTAATATCAGGCTACACGAGTGAGAGAAGAGCCTCATGCTTTGGTAAGGCTGTACATCTTTCCCTCTTCCCCTCGCACAGCAACACTGGGCTCTCAGGGAGAATCTGTTTCTCTCATTCACTCCGGCTACACAGCACACGCAACCTCTTCTCACCTGCTGCCTTTTTATAGTCCTCCCCAAGCAGAGGTTATCTTTTGGATTACATACCTCTAAGAAGTTCAATGTTAAAAGAATGATGAAATGAATACAGTGATTTATTACATAAAATTAGATTTGAACAGTATGACAAAAAAGAACTTTCTTTTTTTGGTTTTAGAACATTAAAAACAATGATGTGACAGATCAAAATCCTCATATTTGCCATATTTCTGAAGCATGTCCACACTCTCGGGTGCATGGGGCACAAAGCTCTAGAACTGCTGCAGGGCCCCTGGCATCTCTGTATGTCTTTGTTCTTTGCCAAATGGGCTGAAACCATTATTCAGGGAACAGACTTTGTGTGTGTGGCAGGAAATGACTGGATTTTCACATAGATGGTGACACCGACCTCACTCCTAAACCAGGTACAGGTTGGCAGTGTCATCCTGAAGACCCCAGAACAGGCCACGCTCTATGTCCTTGACTCGTCTGCTGCTGTTCTCTTACACAGAACTTCTGCCCCAAAGAGACTAACTTATGTTGCCAAATCAACCCCAAACAACCCCTCCCCAGGGGATGACCTATCGCCGTCCTTCTGCCCAAGGTGTTCCGCACTGTTCTTCTGTCCTGCCCAGATGGAGACCTCACAGTCCCTGACGCTTCTCTGATCAAACTTTCCCCAGGCCCCTGGGTCCTGTACGGCCCACATCCCCTCAAACCCCTTCAGTTCTTTGACAGACATCCTCGTCTTCTAAATGTCAGGATGAGGGAGCACTTGCTCTGTCCTCTTTAATATGCTGGACTCCTCGTCAGTGTCAGGTGTCTCTCACGTGACCTGCCCCTGAAGAAGCTCATGCCTGGTCTGTGTCGCTGGTACTTGGCGAACATCTGCTTTACCAACAATACTTGTAGACACATGCCTCCCAAACCAAAATCTCCATTAGTTCCCAAAGGTTAGCCTTGTCCTTATTCATTGTAATAAGAACACACTATCACTCACTAAGACCCATACAATTGCTAAGATCCAGGCAACACGATCTTAACAGAGACAGAAAAGTATGAATACCAGAAAGGCGATAACAAATCACCATCATTTGCGCACACAGAAAGTGTTCTAACTGTAACATCCACAACAAATGACTGGAAAACCTTTATAAACCACATAAAAGAACATAAGAGAGAAGGAAAATAGGCCACCCACTCAAGTATTCCTATAAACCCCCATAGGTAGTTAAACAATATAATAAAGGATTCCATTTGTGAGAGCAATAGAAGCATTAAGATTCCTAGCAGTAAAACTTTCATAAAATGGTATATCTGTATAGATCTACATGGAAGATCAAAAGTGGAAAAGCAAGCAGACAAAGCAGTTTGTCTCTGCATAGGAAGGTGCAATATTCAGGTATATCACATCTTCACAAATTAACTAAATTTATTTAGTCTCATTAAGATTAACTAATGTCTCATAGTCTCATTCATGAGTCTCATTAGTCTCATTGGAACTTAACATGGTACGATGATTTTCTCAGGACAGGAACACATTAAGAATACCGTGGGTGACCCTTTCCACGAGGTGTACTCTGCTGTTCCATTCAGCAGTTGGAGTGCGGTCCCCATCATCAACAGACATGTAGATATAGAAGAAGGTAAAGAGCCCAAAGGTAAACACTGTGGGAGCCCCTCAAAACTCAGGGCTGACAGAAAGGTTATTTCAAGCTGAAAACATTTGAGATTCAACACATGCAGAAAAAAAAGCCTCCTTGGAGTTTCCCGTATTTGACTAAAAGGAGCAACGTCTGGGAAGTGAGGCTGCCATAAATCCCTTCTCTGGGGGAGGTGTATGGCCCTAAAGAAGAAGGAAAGACCACCTGTAGACACAAACATCACAAACTTCGTTATCTCTTGTCTGTTCTTAAAACTCATTTAAATAAACCCATTGTTTTTCTGCATAGAAGCCATTTCTCTCACTCCCTCTTCCCTGCTAAGTTGGGTGTATAAACCTTTAACTTTAACCATTTAACAAACCAGCTACTTCTTTTGTTGGCTCCTATAAGCATATGAAATATGTTAATCCATATTTTGTCAGTTTGATTTGCAGGACTGAAGTACAGAATCTAAGAGGGAAGAGGTAACATTTTTCCTCCCCTACATCATTACACATAAGTGGCATGTTGAATAACAAACAACTCAGCTCAAACAGGTGGCAAAAAAAAAGTCAAAATTTTCAATAAATAGAGTTTCAATAACTGGCTAGTAATTTGGAAAAAAATTAAGTATTTTTCTTAACAAAATTGCTTAAGAAATTACAGATGAATAAAGACCTCAATTTTGAAGAACAGTGCTTAAAGTTACTACAAAAAGATACAGATGAAGACTCCATAATTTTCAAAAAAGGATGGCCTTTCTAAATATTTTGCACAATACAGAAGAAAAATAAATTTGACTGGAAAAAGAAAAACACAAAATAGGAACAAACACAACTGGCAACCAAATAACCCAGTGATCACGATAAAAATAAGTTTAAATAATAGAAAAACAAGTGTCAGTTTGGAAGAATGTCTACAACATATCACTGAGTGAGTAACAAAGGTTTTGGAAAACACATTAAGCATTACTCCATTTATGTAAGATTATATGCATTTATGCATTTATAGAAGTATATGGGAAGGAAAGTTCATTAATTATAGTGTTGGTACTAATATCTCCAGATTGTGGAATTTTAATGTAATCTTTACTCTTTCTTGTACATTACTATTTTATCCTTTACATTTTTCCCCATCACACATATAAACACAATCATTTTTACAAGAGATTTTCAAGAGAAACAAATGTTGTGTCATCACTACCATCCTTAGAACAGACACAGGATTGCTCATGACACTCAATATGTTAAGGGAGTCCAGAATGTTATTTTATACTGATCACCTAACTTGAGATTATCCTCCTAAACGCTGTCTTGAAATTACATTCCACTCACATAATTGAAGTAGAACCAAAAAAGAGCTTCTCAAGCTGATTTTTGATACTGTGTTTCAGACTGAAGAAAAGAAAACATTGATTTTACAGTGTTTGCCAGAAAAGACGTCATAGTTTTTTAATCAATTTAATCCTGGCAATAGCCTGCCCCTCATTGAAACAAAGAAAAGCCGTTAGAATGATTTATCAAATTGAACAAGGAAATTACATTTCAAGCTAGGAGGGAAAGGCACCAATATAACAATACAAAACATTAAATTAAGTTTCTTCAGTTTGCAGTTGTGGGGATTTCTCCACTTTACTTGATAACTTTTCCTGAAATTAGAAAATAGCATCATTATTGAACAATTATGTGACTGTGTCAGCTTTTTATAAAAATCAGTTCTTCAGCAGAGGTTTTGAACTTTTAAAAACTATATTAATATTATCATTTGTCATCTGCATAAGTATGAGAAAAATGGTGCTTTAGAAATCTTTGTCAATTCTTCCCTGAAATAAGAATTTAAAAGTTCGTAGCAATATTTGGAGGGAGTCATGAGTGTGTATCGTGCATGACAAATAAACCTGCACACCTCCTTCCAAGATGCCTGATGTTTGCCTTTCTCTCTTGTTATTATTTTTTTTAAAAAGTGCCCTTAGCAAAGACCAAGCTCTTGCCTGGGTACTGGATTCATCCCTTCTGCCAAGTCTTACTGCAAGACCCCACTTTCCTGCTTTGTCATTCTCCACTGGCATGCTACCAGGCTTTCTCCAGCCTTGAAGAAAAGAAATAACTGCCATTATTAACTGAGTAGTCCATGATCCCAAGGACATCCTAGTGTTTTCATTAGGCCCAGGAGAGCACCGTGGTCATGAAGGACTTGTCTGAATTTTTAGGTATACCTTCTCAAGTATTTGTGGGTCGTTGTGGCAGGAGGGAAGTAGCAGAGCATGCTCTGTCTCAGAGGGCAGACGTAGGGAGATATGGAAAAAGGCAGAAATATGGGGAACAGAGGCAGCAGACTGTCTTCTCCATAAATTCAGTGAGCTCTGAATTCAGCCGCTACCAGGAGCTCTTTGAATAAAATGAGACCATTCTTGACATGTGGCTTTGTGACCATCTTTTTTCTTCTAATTATGTATCAGAAAATGTTTCCATGTTAATACCTAAACCCTCAAGCAATACACTAAAAGGAGTGTGGCTGCATCTTAGTTTATGTATCCCCTTCCCTCTTCTCAAACAGGTATGTTTTATCACAGGTAACCCTAAACACATACACACACAAATAAAATTAAAATATGTCTGGGACAGTATTTTCAGCCTTTCTCTCTACCTCATCTCTAATTCAGAATATTAGTTGGCTCCCTCTATACACTTGTGGGCATTTTGTTCTTTTGGACAAAATTAACAATAGATTTTACTTAGAAATACAGATGAGAAATAAGACATCCTATCCACGTAGGAATTATTCCAAGCATTTAAGCATGTTTAACATAATAAACTTAACAATCATAGTTACTATATTAAGAAGTGAATGGAAAAAAACCTAGATTCTTCATTTGTTTATCCATGAATGTATATGGCGTTTGTTTTACAAAAAGAAAAAAATAATCCATTAACTGACAACTGATAATATCACATTAGCAAAGAAATTCACTGTTGTTCAAGATTTCTTTCCTTTAAATTGGTTGCAGAATTTAACAAAACTCTTCAGTGAAGTGATGAATTCTTAATAAGAGCTGGTGTTGGGTGTTACAATTCTTGGTAAGGCCCCAACCACATCAATGCAAAATGCTGTACACTTAGGTAGTCAAACTTTGGGGCAGGGCCAAAGAAATCTGCTCCTGCTTTATACTCAGGCTGGAAAGTCATCGTTGCTTTTAAGGAAGACTTGATTATTTGTCTCGAAAGTTCTGTAGCAAAACACAGGTTTGAGGACCAGGTCCTCATCTGAATGGAACTGCAAGTGGGCAAGGGATCCCTCTGTCCTGTCCACTGCTGCCTCCCAACAATTAGGATCACTTCTGGAACATGGGATCCAGTTATGACATGTGTTGTATACATGAATAACAGTGTGTGCAAATTGCCAAACATCTATGAAGTTTATGCTTGAGCATTATTTTCTGTGATTATGATCTCAGGAGAATTGCCAGGAATTCATATTTAAAGTTAACAGTGGTTTAGGACAGATTTCCTACTAAGGGAAGAGAGGGCCATTTTTTTGAGATAGAAGTATACCAGAGTTTATCTACAGATAGGCTTTAACCACAAACGTACACTACAGCACAAGTCTTTTGTGTAAAACTTGTTTCTCAGACAAAACAATAGACATACGATTGCTCAGATATGGCTCTCTCCCTCTTCTTTTAAGAGTAATTTTGTATGTGCCAGGCTTTCAGAGATATTAGGGACATTACAGGAAACATTACTGACCATAATGGCTATGGAATTAGGTGTGACAAAAATCTCCACATTTTCTTTATATAAATATTATTCAATATACATACATCCTCTGAAATTCCCATTGTTTTCCTCATTTGTGTGTGGTTGTTATTGAATGCAGAACTGTTCATCTGTCTTGGTTTTTTAACAGAAGGCAACTTGACTACAGGTGTAAACTATTCTTTTCAGGGGAAAAATAAAATCATTGACCACTATACTAAACCATTCTATGAACTATCACTTTAAATAAGGAACCACACTCATTTGAGAATATTCTTACAAATTCCCTAATTTAACCATTCACTTTCTAACAGACAGCTATACCCAATAACATTTGAATTTTTAAAAATTAAGATACAATTTGCATACCATAAAATTTTCCCTTCTTAATACACGATCCTGTGAGTTTTGTGAGTGCATTTATTGCCAAATGGTATTCCATTGTATGGATGTACTAGGAGCATACAAGCGTGGCAGATGTGGGTCTTCAGATTCCAAAGCAGTATCTTGAAACCATATTGAATGAAAGGAGATTTTTCAGAAAACATCTGTTCATCACAAGCCAGAATAACAAATTACTACTGCCTGGCCCTTGAACATTCTCCCTCTGACATCTAAAAATGGTGTCAGAATTCCTAAAGCGCTAAAATGTTGGGAGAGCATATTGTGCCTGCAAGCCATTGGGCATGTTGGCCCTGTTTGTACTTGGCCAACTGACTTGAAGAATGACACTTGGATAATGTTCAGATTTGCATTTAAGGTCTGTGGGTGTGCTCTTCTTTTGCAAGGCAGGAACAGAAGGATTTTAACTACAGTTGCAGGAACTCAGATGGACAGATGATTTAGATTTATGTATTTTAAAGCATTTAAGGAAAAAGAAATATCACCGTGGGTCAAGAAGAGCAGGATGTGATAATATTCCACCTCCCAGATAATGAAGCTTTCAAGCTTATTTTGAGTCTTGAATTTTCCCTTAATGAATCGTTGTAGATAAAACGGTAACATTTACCTTCCTGCCAGCTGTAAGGGATCCTCCTCGTAAGGTCTTTTTCTACTCTGGGTTGGAATGGCCCAGTTTGGGGCAGACTCAAGAAAGATGTACCCTTATTTTAGAGGCTGACCTAATCATGGAACTAACGTGTCTGTGTCTAAGGGGATGTGTGCCCAGGGCTAGTGGAGGGAACATGCAGAGTGGGAGGTGAACTTTATAACAAATTCTTCTCTTCTGTATAAACCCTGCAGAAAAACGGAGGCAGTTTATGATTTGTCCCAACTGTATAATAAATGATCTGTGTCACAATGGCACTATTCTAATTTCACGATTAATCAAATATGTAAGACAAATTTTCAAATTTGATTGGAGAAGTAAGCGTATGAATGTGTCTCTTGCTGTCGCTCTTTCTTTGTGTAATATGCAGAATTTCAAACCCCTAGCACTTGAGCATGCTGTTTATAAGGGTGATTAATAATCGTGTATTGTCTGAGGCTGAAAATGCCAAGTCAAAATTACAATGACATTATCATGAAGCCACATTTTTCTCCTGTGATAAGCTTTTGTTTCTCTTGTGGTTAGCTACTTATCTGCACCTAGAAGGACCTATGTATGGAATGTTCTGGGTTTAAAATAAATTGTCCTTTAAGTATCTGCATATTTGCAATTATGATGTTTCTCATCATTTTGGGTTTTCATGTAAGAAATAAGTCTAGAATAGAAATATAAAGAATAATATAATTTATTATATTATCCAAATATGGACACTAAAATATCACATAAGTGACATTTACTTAAGTATTTTTATAAGGATAATAAGAAGATAATGAAAACATTGTTTACCTTCATTCTCATCAGAAGTTTTGTGCCCCAAATGAAGACTCTCAAATTATTTTTCATAACAAAGGCAAAATCCTTTTTCAAGTTATTTTGCAATATCCTCTTAATAAATAGTGAGAAAGTTATTTCTCAATATTTTTACTTACCCTCATAAAGAGCAGCCATTATCTAAACCCAAGAGGAGACAAGTAACATTTAGCCCCTAAGGCCAGAATTCTGAGATACCTAGAATCTGTCACAGGTTCTAGAAACAGTAAGAAAGTAAACTAAAAAGTGGATGATTTTGGAAGCACTGCCTAGTATGATTTTTGTTTTTGGGGGGTTATTTTGTCAAGCAACGCCATTCTCTGACAATAAATGCTGTCAGAACAATGTTAATTTTCTCTCTGCACATGTTCCAGAGTGGAAATAATGGAATATTTCGGTAGATTAGTGGTTCCCAAACCCTAGTGTCTAATCTCACTGGGGGACTTGTTACAACACAGGTTGTGGGCGCCACCCTGGGAGTCCAAAGATGTAGGTCTGGGACTTGGTCTGGTACTGGCATTTCTAACTAGTTGCCAGGCTACAGTCAGTCCTCCACACTGAACTCAGGCTTTTGAGTACCTATCTCACTGAATTGAAAGAATATGTCCCCAGGCCCCTCCATGGACTGACGCCCAAGGCCAGGCAACCTGTCCTAGCACCCAGCTGTAAGTGAGCCCTTGGCTTGCAGTTTTTAAGCATTTATCTGATGGTTTCAAAAGACACCAAAAGAATTTTGGAAGAATAGTATCTAGTGAACAATGGTTCTTGGGAATATTGCCTTAATAGTTATAAAGAATGTATCAATAACTAAAGCAGAAGCACATTTGTTTAGGAAATTGAACTATGTTCTGATGAAAAACAGAGTCACTTACAAAGTTTTTAAAAATTCAAGCAAGATGATGAGAGGTTCTATTAGACACAACACCTGTTTGTGAACAGCAGTAAAGAAAGCAGCAATGTCTGTTAAGTTTGTTCAGTGTAGAAAGCTAGTTTTGTCGACTAGAGGATCTAAATCCTTTTTTCTTTTTCTCTGGACCAAAACTATCTGCTTCTTGTACTTTCAGGGCTCAATAAGATAATGCATTAATATGAAATTCTAATTTACATTAACATACTGTGGAAACCAAGCACATGCACACTTCCCTTAAGTAAACTATAAAGCAGTTCCTACCTCTGATACATTTATTTTAATAGAAACAAGTTATTGACAGAAGATAGCTCGAGTAGAAAATATCATTCAGAACCTGGAAGATGACTGGGTTGATAGCACTGGGATTTGGAGAGGTAGGAAAATTGATAAAAGTTTATACCCAGATAGGATTAAATAATGTAGAGCATGAAATTTAGAAAAATAGTGAGTTGTCTTCTGTGGAGCTCTGGGTCAACACGGTTGAAAGAGAATAAAAACTCTCCTCTGGTGGTGCCCTGCCCTCCCCTGCATCGTGGAGGCCCCTGGGAGGGGCAGGACCCACGGTGCAGTGGGGAGACGTTCGTGATGCTCCTGTGAGCTCTTGTGCTACTTTGCCTAAAGAGCTCCAAAGTCACAGAAAGAACACAGAAATAAGAATCAAGCCACTCTGTTAATTTACTCTATAAAATCGCTTAATCTCCTCCTGGGTGTTTTCATCTTTATTGAGGTGTAACTGACAATACAAATTGTACATATGGAAACCGCCTTTACATTAACCTGATTTCCAGTAAGCTCACGAGTCAACCCAAGCAGGAGTCCAAATCCAACAGAAGGTACTGGCTCTGTCTGTTGGGATGACGCACACACGGAACACGCAACCACAGACAGACAGTCAGCAATGGCACTGACCACATGTGCTCACACCCTCTGTCCCTTCTCTCCCTTTATTTCTGCTCGTCATTCTTTTGCTGACCTGGACTACATTGCAAAATAGTGCAACAAATATTGTTACTTTTACTGTCTCACATTCTTGCTTCATCCTGTATCAGAATTAATTTTCCAAAACAATGCTCTGTTTTCCTTAAAAAGCTGCTGTTACCCTCATGCCAGAAAGAGCAGTCCATTGTGTTTGGTGTGTCTCACAAGGCCACTCACGGACGGATCCCAGACCACCCAGCCAGGTGCGTGGTCTTCCCTTCCCTATTTGCGTGCTTGCCACCTGAAGTGACTCCTTCTTCTTCCAAACCCCCAACACATCTTTGGGAGTTAAAGCCTTCCATTTGCCTACATCTCAAATATGAAAAATAATTCCGTATCCAAAGAGTTTTTACAAAACCACAGATAACCCATATTTACTCTGCACTTTTCAAATATGACCTTGGCCTGCTTTTGTTCAAAATAGTACTTAAATGCTGTGATATTTTTTTACATCAAATTAATCATTGTTACTGCTTATTTATCATGAACATTGTCACTGAGTCAGCTTTTCTGTCTTGGGGTTCAGAAGCCAGCTATTATTAAACAGCTAAGAGCAATTAATGACTTAAATGAAGGGGTGACCCAACCTTAAAATGCTGTGGAATTTTACTTGTAAGTCTTTCCCGGTGGGGAGTGAGAGCTCAGGCTGGTTATAGGGAAGTTAATTCTGTTATGGGACTCACCAAATCTGGTGGTATGAAGAGATTTATTTTCACCCTTCACTTTGGGAAAGTAAATTCTACAGCACGCTGAGAAAACTTGGGCTTATTATCTCCAAATACCATTTGAAAATAAGTGATCGGCACTGTGGGGTCATTAAATATACACAACTGGAATATTGAGCTTATAATCTATGAGAACGACTTAGAATATATCACCTCATTATTTTATTTTATAGCCAAAGACATAACTTGCATTATGTTTCAGTGAACAATGAGCATCAAACCCTGACAAAATTACCTCATTTCTTTTTTATGCTTTCTCGGTATAGGCAAATGCATTACACAGTCTAATTTATTCTGACCCAGGAATTGCTCTGTGGCACATTTCTCCAGGCCCTTGTGTTCACGAAACAGGAAGCCATTCAGTGTAGGGTTCTTTTTTCTTATTTTTTTTCAAATTATTGTTTATATTCCCACAAGTTCAAATAAAGTCAGTTTAGCTCTCCTAGTCAGTTTCAATGTCGTGTTTCCTGGAAGGTGACAGTTACCTTGGATAAAGGCCATACTACTGTATCTAAGAACAGGAACCACTAATGTCCGTGTTAACATCAAATAAACAACCACAAGAGCACGTGTGCCTTGGTCACATGATTTGACCGAGTATCTGAATTTGTTCGGAGGGGTGCAGTCTGTGACATTAAAGGTAATAACGGGGAGCAGCTTTGCTGGCCCCGAGACTGTGGGGCCAGTGAGGGTGCAGACATGAAAGCCATGGGGGTGCTGTTTGCTCCTCCCTGTCAGTGTCTGCCCATTGGCTTTTGTTCACTAAACTCAGTGTCCAGAGAAGGATTTCAGTCAAGTCTCTTAGTTAAGACTCTTGGTGCTTTTGGTTAAGCACTCCTTAAGGTGGAAAAGCCCAGATTTTCCATTCCTAAATGAACACACCTAAAGGCTTTTGTGTCGAACGAAGGCAGCTGGCCCGAAATGGGGCAGGCTGTGTGGCTCCACTTGCATGGAGTTCGGAGAAGATAGGACACATTCACTGGGATGGAAACCAGGATGGTGGTTACCGACAGGGCTGGGAGGGGTCTGCAGATGGGAGGAGTCCCAGGGCCACTGCAGGGGAGCCAGGAGCTTCTTGTGCCTGGATCGGCAGTGGCCAAAATTCATGGAGGTGTACACTTAAGATCTGTGCCCGCTGGGGTAGGTTTGTTACACATAGGAAAAACTTTGATGCTTGTAAAAAGAGCAGAAGACCGGTTAGAGAGGAAGCAGCATATAAACGCCCTGCAGCTCCCAGCAAGCAAAGGAATGGGCGCTCCCAGCAAGGGGTGGCAGCCCACCAAGCCAGCTGTCCACCTTTTCCGCTTCTCCTGAATCACTCCCATCCTCCCCGAATCTTCTCTGTGGCTCAGACAGAGCAGCATCTGCTTTCCCACTGCGGTTCCCAGATTACACTCTTACGGAACATGGATTTCCAAGAGGGGCCGAGTGTGTTCTGCTGCTGAAATTGAATAATAGTAGGCTTTTTCCCCATTTCTCAGGAAATTTAATGGGTGATATTTTCTTCATTTGATATTGTTCTTTTTGTAAACTGTCCTTAAGTCTGTTATCTCCTATCTCTTTCCTTCAGTGAGCTTCTTACAAAAAACAAAATAGAAAAGCAGATAGCAAAGGTGTATCAGAGAGAACCTAAACACCACTGGCCATGTGGAGTGTGACACTTTTTTCGGTGTGTGTGTCAGCCATACCTTAACGGTTGCTGAGACATGATGAAATATGTCCACAGTTTGCAGTACTTGTTAATGTGTAACGTCCTTGCTTCACCGTGGGCTCCAGTTTCCTGGCATCTGAACAATCTGAGGGCTTCTGCTCTAAAGATTTGAAATGGCTTCATTCCAGAAAGTTGGAAGAAAAACCAAGTCCATTGTGTGTCCTAGACCCAAGCAAAACAGATGGATTGCATTCCTCCCACCTAAGATTTGTTATAACTAAACCCCCCTCCGGGGGGCGAGGGGGCGGGGTCCCACCCTGGAGCTTTCTTCTGTGGCTCAGAGCTGAGGGGAGAACAGCGCTGGAAGCGACTGGGTAGCTGAGTTGTCTAGTACTTTTATGTTGGAAATTTTCAAAACGCCTTAGCCTTTCACTGTTTTAGAGCAGTTACCTGCTAGCTCTATCGTACAGATCAGGAAAAGAGTATGGAGAATAAACAAGCTACCAAGTGTACTCATTTATTTAGTTTGGGGCTGATGCAAGGCCTTGAAACTAAAACCTCTAGCCACAGGCCTAATGTTTTTTTTTTATTAAGACTTTATTTTTCAGAGCAGTTTTAGGTTCACAGAAAAACTGAGAGGAAGGTACAGGGATTCTGCAGGTGCTCCCCCACCCCCACTATATGCACAGCCTCCCTCACTGTCAACTCCCCACCTGTGGCATATTTGTTATAGTCATCGAGCCTGCATGGACATGTCACCATCACTGGAGTCCACAGTTGATACCAGGCTCACTCCTAGCTGTGCACATGCTGTGGGTTTGGACAAATGTGTAAGGACACGGATCTACCAGTACAGTGTCGTACAGAGCAGCTCACAGCCCCACAGTTCTCTGCACTCCCCTGCTCATCCCTCCCTCCCCCTAACCCCTGGAAGCCCCTGATCTGTTGACTGTCTTCGTAGTTCTGCCTGTTCCAGATTGTTTGAGTTGAAATCATACAGTATGTGGCCTTTCGCCCCCTAAGATTTTCAATCTATTCTTTAAATTAAAGAGAAACAAAGAAAAAGTTTAGTGAACAATTTTTCAATGCCTAGTACCTAGCACTGAGTGTATTGTTTTGAATCAGGCTAACAAATACCTCTGCCCTGAATTCTGGCACATTAAGCAGTTTAGAATATAAACATTTAATGTTTTTATCAAAAGAATTTCACCCCGGGAGGTTCAGAGGCAAGGGTGCTTTTGTCTTTCTTGTCTGACTCTTAGAGACATGAATTCCTTTACCTGCTACAGTCAGAGAAACACATGTGTGCAGCAGGGCTCCCCAGACCTGCGATGGTTACCTGGAGAGAAAAAGATGGGGGAACACGGGATAAGGTCATCGGGGCCCAGAGCCATGGCAGCGGTGCCGGAGGGACAGAAATTTCATCCTGGTGACACTCACGTGTTTATAGATAACAACCCCAAAGAAGGCATTTAATTAAAAATCCATAGCATGCTGTTCACAAAGGGAGTCTGGAGATTCTGAAAACGATTTTTAATTTTGGTTTAGGTGAGTGAAAACTCAGATGAAAGTTCCATGTTAAGGTGACTTCAAAGTAGCTGTTTTCCCTTTTGAGGAGGAAAATGGTTTTCAAATCCCTTGTTGATAATATCAGCACTGCCTGCGCCTGGCTCTCGGTGTTATCAGATAACACGGCTGCTTTCTCTCCAGTCCTGGGGCTGGCACTCCCGCATTCCCCACTTTCCTGCTTGCTCCTCAGGATCTGCTTTGCTATCTGAGAATATGAAAGGAGCATTTATGAAGTGACACTGAGCAGTGTTGAGGGGACAGCCGGTTGAGACTTCTTGTCACCCAGATGCAGGCTTGGCCATCAAGATAGCATGTGCCACCCACAGCCACAGTGACTCAGCTTCCATGCTGAGCCAGTTCAGGCTTTATTTTCTAGAACTGAAAGTTTGCATCACATTTGGTAAATGTCACTTAGACATTTAAGTCAGATACCTAAGCTCTTTGGTGTTTTTTTTTCTCACTGTGAAGACTCATTCATTAAGCAGACTTTTTGAAGTTTCCACTCTTTAGTGATTTCAAAATCCCAGGTAGCTACCTCTGTGTCCTAAGGAGTGTGTATGCACCAGGAGGGCCGGTTCTGAGAGGGAGCTGGTACACTGAGGTCCATGTGCCAGCCTGGGGTTTTCTGGAACAAACACAGATAATGCGAGGAGCTGCAGGCACCCCTTCCTCAGTGGACAGATGCTCATGTGTGCCTTTCTTGGGATCTGGTGACCCCATCCTGTGTCACCACTTAAAGCTATCCATGGTCTGGTGTAGAATGGTTAAGCATGTGTAACATCAGGCCTCCTCAATTGAATCTTGGCTCTACCACCTGCCATCCATGGCTTGGTAGCAGACCTAACTCTCCGTGGGTATTTTCTCAATGGAAGGAATAAACCTAAGGATAGGATCTCCCCCTTAGGCATTACTTTTAGGCTTAAATGAGAGTGTCCCATTTAATCTATCCTAGCACCATAGCCCACGTTAAACTCTCAGGAATGACAGATACCTTACTTCATCCTCTAAATATATCTGTGACTTAATGGTTCTCTCTCTTTCATGGAGGGGATTGAATTCATCCAGTTCATTCACACAACACTATACAGTTTTAGGACCAGAAGGCTGAGCAAAAGGCAACAGAGCCCCACTCCACAGGCTGCTGTTTATGGCTATCATATGCGACTGGGATTTAGAAAATTAGAGCCCAGATTCTTAATTTCACAAGTCACAAAATCAAGTTAAATGAAACCTATGGGACTATAAATTTATTAAGTATTACTTTTGTTCATTTAGGATATATTCAATGAGTTTATAGAACATAAGTAGTAGAAGGTGTATTTGCATACAAAGTAAGTTTTCTAATATACACTATGCTTTCCACATATGTAGAACATAGTTCAGAATAAGTTCACACCTACCATGGATGAGTCAAAGGGGGCTTCTATTATTAGAGAAGCAAATTCCTAATTATAATAGCTTCCTAGATTAAGATTTCCAAGGAATGATAACCAAGAATGCCATTATTTTGGAACACCAATATAATTCATTCTTCTGCAAATAATGAATATGTGGTTTCTCCAAGATAATAAGTATAATAACAATGAGATACTAATTAAAACATGATAACATCATGAACACAAGTTTCTAAAAATTACATTATTTAAGTTATTAATGGGATCTAAGCTTTCATTACAAGAAACACACTCAATAAAGTAACAACCTGATCTTGTGACTATAGTAATTTAACAGAAAGAAAAGAGAATATATATTTCAGCATATACAGTATCTAGAGAGTGTAATCTTTGAGTGTTGCAGTGACAGTTACATTTTCCATAACTCAGATGTGCAACTAATTTAGGATAAAAGCCTAGAGACCAAATCCAGCTTATTTAAAACAAACAACTTAATTAGGGGCTAGTAATATTTTACTGTAATTGGCATGTAAACATTCCCCTGATAAATGTTGACTTTTATCAGTTTGATCACAAGATAAAATTAACTTGTGATTAATTAGGTTAGTTACTTCTTAGTATAATTGAAGGAAAGGGATCTGATTTGCTTACTTTCAAGGAGAAAATTGATTTTCTTTAATATCTCAAGATAGGCATTTAGGTGAATCAACAAATTGTTTCCTTATTTGTATTTCAGCTATTCTGGTCCAATCTAAGAGAATAAAATTTGCCAGGGGTGAAATATGATGAGAAGCCATGGAATGCAACTTAAAAATATTGTAGTGTTCTAACATATTACAACAAAGTTCTAGAACTCTGAAGTTGTAGAACTTCAAATTACCTGATTTTGAGAATTACTATGAAGCTACCATACTCAGGGCAGCCTGCTGATGTTGAAAGAATAGACATATAGTCAATGGTACAGAATAGAAAGCCCAGAAATAGACCCATATGATAGTCAATAGTCAGTCAATCTCCGGCCTTTGCAAAAGGAACAAAGGCCATTCAGTAGAGAAAAGACAGTGTTTTAAGCAAATTGTGCTGAATAACTGCTTATCTATGTGCAAAAAATGAATCTCTACATATACCTCATTCTTTTCATAACAATTGACTCAAAGTGACCAAAGACCAAAATAAAAAATGAAATATTATAAACTTTCTAGAAGAAAATCTAGGTGAATTTGGGTTTCATGATAAATTTTTAGGTGTATCACCAAAAGCTCAATCTAGGAAAGAAAAAAATTAATGATTTGTACTGTATTAAAATTAAGCATTTCTGCATTGTGGAAGTCACTGTTAAAAGAATGATAAGACAGCACATTGACTTGGAAAAAATATTTGCAAAAAGAAAAATCTCATAAAGGATGTATATCCAAATTAAACACATTGCTTTTAAACATCAACTACAATATAACAAACAATTCAGTTAAAAAAAGTCAAAAGAACTGAAAGACATATTAGTAAAGATGATGTACAAGTGAAAAGCATATGAAAAGATGCTTAATGTTGTTTGTCATTAGGGAATACCAAATTAAAACAACAGTCTAGTTGAAATGTCATTAGGTATTTCTGTGGACACACTATTAGAAAAGCTAAAATCCAAAAAACTGACAATACAAACTGTTGGCCAGAATGTAGGACAAGAGCTTCATTCCTAACTGGTGGCAATGCAAATTGGCACAGTGATGCTGTAGGAGACTTGGCAGTTTCTTACAAAACAAAACACAACCGTATGTCATCTGTTACTCATGCTCTTAGGGATTTACCCTAATGATTTGAAAACTCAACATCTGCACAAAAACCTGCACATTAATGTTTCTTGAAGGCTTATTCATAATAACCCCAAACAGGAAGCAAACAAAACTTACTGGGTGAGGTGATTTCAAGCTGTGTTATATCCATACAAAAGATTATTTTTCAGTGATAAAAAGAAATGAGCTAGCAAGCCATGAAAAGAAAATAATGAATCTTTAATGCCTATTTCTAAGTGAAAAAGCCAGTCTTTAAAAAGGCACACATTGATGTTTCAAATTAGTTGATGTTTCAAATTATTTGACATTCAAAGGTAAAACAATAGTGATGGTAAAAAATATCACTGCTTGCCAGGGTTTTCAGAAGGGGGTGGGGGGTTGACTAGGTGCTCAAATTATACTTTTGGGTGGTGAAACTATTTTGCATGATGCTCTTACAATGAATTCAAGATATAAAGAATTTGCCAAAATTCATAGAACTTCAAAGCTGAAAGAGTGAATCTTAATGAAGGCAAATAAAAAGTCATTGAGAATGTTGTGAGTAGCAGGATTGAATGCAGAATATGACAGACAAATTTAAATGTGTTACAATGTGAAAACAAGCATATGAAACAAGGTCAGTTCAGGGGGTTGGAAATGGGTGCTGACCTGTCAATTTGGAAAAGAGGGGTTGGTAAGAATAATGGGAAAAAGAGTATAAATACACACTGTACTCTGATACAGCTCTTTCCTATGAAGATCAGGATTAGCAATTCTGAAAATGCTGTGTGTGTACACTGGAATTGAGCAGGAGGTAAATAGATAGTGGCATGTGGGAGCCATCTTCTACAGAGAAGATGGGAAGAGGCTAGGATCACCAGTGGGGTGAGGGATGGAATTTGAGGCATCACATGAACAATCGTTTTGGTCAGTGTAGATACAGATGTTTACTTATCAGAATGTTTAAATCTATGTGTGTACGCAGGATTGTATAGACACATATCTCCCCACTCTGTCAGTTGAGAAATCCTAGAAACAACCCCACTCAGCAGCACTGAGCACACTTAGCTGCAGATCTTGGTTTCTAACATCATTCTTCAAGGAAAGGAACTAGGGGTGTGAGAAACTGGTAAAGGAGATACATGAGATGCTGGCATTGCCCTTGGCCCCTGCAGTCACCTCCCCAGTACACTGTCCTACTCTGACCTTGAGAAGAGCATCAGACAGTCGCAGTGGAGGGTGTGTAGGCCCTGGACTTCCTCCACACACTGGGCAGCACCATCCTGCTGCACACTGTAAGTGTCGGCACACACTGGGCAGCACTATCCTGCTGCACACTGTAAGTGTCGGCACACACTGGGCAGCACCGTTCTCCTGCACACTGTAAGTGTCGACACACACTGGGCAGCACCGTTCTCCTGCACACTGTAAGTGTCGACACACACTGGGCAGCACCGTTCTCCTGCACACTGTAAGTGTCGACACACACTGGGCAGCACCGTTCTCCTGCACACTCTAAGTGTCGGCACACACTGGGCAGCACCATTCTGCACACTGTAAGTGTTGGCACTCACTGGGCAGCACCGTTCTCCTGCACACTGTAAGTGTCGGCACACACTGGGCAGCACCATTCTGCACACTGTAAGTGTCGGCACACACTGGGCAGCACCGTTCTCCTGCACAACTGTAAGTGTCGGCACACACTGGGCAGCATCATTCTGCACACTGTAAGGGTCGGCACACACTGGGCAGCACCGTTCTCCTGCACAACTGTAAGTGTCGGCACACACTGGGCAGCACCGTTCTGCACAACTGTAAGTGTTGGCACTCACTGGGCAGCACCGTTCTCCTGCACACTGTAAGTGTTGGCATCATGGTCAACTGCTCAAGTTAGTCTTTAACTCACTAGTCAGGTTTGATTCAATTTTGTAGTCACAATCTTTAAGAAAAACAAAAATGATTTAAAAAAAAGTCTCCCCCAAGCATCCATTGCTCTTTTTTCCTCCAAAATGAAATTCTGTATGTATTTTTCCCAAAATTAATAATTTATTTCTTTTCAAATAGCTGCACCCATAAAGATTGACTTGATGCTCATGGCTCTTCCAATTTACGTTTAAACCCTCCAGAAATGTATCCCAACAAACACGTTTTTGGCATGTGTCTCTGCATGTATGCCTGAGGCCTCTGTGCTTCTCTTCTCCCCAGTCTAGGTGATGGCACACATTTATTTCTTCTGTCACATTTCTCCATCTTTCCTGAGGGCCAGGGATGGAGAGCTCTGATTCTACTGTATTCCTCCCACAGCGTTCATGTGGTAGCTACCACCCTTTTCTCTGGACGTTGCCCTGTTGAAAAGATGGGTGGTTTGGAGGAGGTAAAGGGAACTCACTGTGCACCCTAGTTTCTGCTTCTGAATGCTTTTCTCACGTGGCTGCTTTGCAAACACAGTTCGTGACTCCCTCAGCTCCCTCCCCTTCTGATCTGCCTCCCCTTACTCCTCAAAATTGGGTGAGGACTCCTCTTCTCCACCCCTAGCACCAGGCATGTGGCTTTATCATCAGACATGTGACCCCTGCTTAGTTCTGTCATCAAATATATCTCATTCTTAATCGTGATAAACCATTTATTTTCTTGGTCCCCCATAGATTGTAATTATCTTGATTTTAGAGGCTACATCTGACCTAATTTTTAAAGCTGAACTTGAAAGTCTAACGCTGCAAGTGGCAAGTTGTAGGCATTCAATAAATACCAAGTGGTTGTATGAGAAGCCACCCTTTGAATTTATGACTATTTGTCCCCAGTGTTCCATCGATGGAAAGTAGAAATATCATTTAAATATTATCCAAATAGATGCACCATGTTCTCTGCCTTTCCAGCAGCTGTAGTTATTGGAAAGGGTGATATAAACAAGAATTGTTTGGGAAAGAAAGAAGTAGAAGGCCGCCGCTTTCCCAGAGGGAACTGACCGCCTTTCCTGCCTCCCAGCCTCGACCCCCCACAGTCAGTTCAGGGCCGTTTCAAGTTCCTGTGCGGCAGAGCATTTGCTCTAGGAGACACTATAAAGACACACTCCGCCACTGAGGAGTGTGACTAAAATCCGGATCGTCTGTTTACTCACTTAGATGGGCATCTTGTAAACTCCCTACTGTGTTTCTCTGAATGCTGCAAACAATTTCACTTTCTGTATATAAAAATAGCCTTACTCACAGTTACACTTACCAGGAAGGTAATTTACCTAATTCATGGCACTTAGAGAGTGGGGAAAGGTGTAGCTTCTTTAATCTTCAAGTTAAAATAATGAAAATAATCACATAAAACCATGTTTTCATCTGACACCTAGGACCACAAAACCCTGAAATGTCAGGCAGACTCTCCTTAAGCATAGATCTTAACCAGCACTGAGCTTTACTGATGAAAATCTAAGGATACAAGTAAAAATTAGGCACAAATGAAGCCTCTGTGCTGGGAAGGGCTCCAGACCTCCCCATGCTGTCCCTGGAGGTGTTCCGCTGCCCTGGCACGTTTTGGTTTGGGAGAATCAGGTGTTGTGAGTTTGGTAGAGGGAAGGTGCCTGGCATGGGGCTTTACAGTTTGTATACTTGGTTAGTCACACAGAGAGTCTCTAAGAATGAACTCCATCCTCTTTTCAGCCAAATCCCGTAACTCTGTAAATTCGGTATTTCTTTGCAATGACTAATCTGGATGAATCCACATACATCTTGCTAAAACATCCTTTGATGAGAAATGCTTCTATTATCTTCCATTTCATCACTAATGCACACTAGAAGGGAAGACAATTTACAGATTGTATGAAGTCAGGTCATCTCAAGAAGCTGGACGAAGTCAGTCCATATCGGGGTTCTCCAGAGAAAGGGAATCGATACGAAGTAGATATGACTACACCTATGTCTACCTCTGCACCTATGTCATTTGTATTCATTTATACTCATATAGAAATTTATTATAAGGGATTGGCTCCCGTGATCATGGAGGCTGAGAGGCCCTCCATCTACCATGAGTGGGCTGGAGGCCCAGGGGGTCTGTGGTGTAGTGCATCCCCTCCATCCTCACTTTTGGCTAATGATCTCCACAACTTTCACTGAGAAAATAGAAATGGTGGGAGAGGATTTCACAGACTTCAGCACCCTCCTTCCACACCCACTCCCTGTGCTGGCTACTGGGACTGGGCAAGCTCTGCTCTTGTCTGAGCCCCACCCCTGTCCACACCCTCTGACATCTCAGGTATTGCTGATCCAGTCCCCCCTGTGTACCTGCAGTCTCTTTTTCTCTCTCTACTGGGTAACTCCTGTTGTCCACAACCCACCCAACTTAAGCACACACACAGAGGGTCTCAGCGAAGTTGCACCAATTGCCACACATGTTCAGCATGAATCCAGTGGTGACTAATAATGCGCATGCTCTTATATTCTGATTCACTTGATGGTCACATGATGCATTATCTCCCTGTTGAGTCTTATTTCCTGTGTGCCCTGCTGTTTATATGTTATGTACTCTAGGGTATAGATTTGGCTCTTGAGATGTTTGTGAGTTACTTACATCAAGTGACAGCATGCAGACATGGCTTCTGATCTGAGCCCTGAGTTCTCTTTGGCAGTGAGCACGTTGGGTGAAACTTTCTAATGAACTGATTTGTAAAGCAAACATCTGATTAGATTTTAAGCAGGTGATGAGTGTGTTGGTGGATGATTGAGTAGTATGGATGAGAAAATTTTAAAAATTGCTTGCCTGCGGACATCTTGATTTGAGTAAACAGATAAGTGGGAATAGGATCTTCTTAACAACAACTCAAGACCAGAGGGCTTCATGCATGGAAACATGTGGGGGTTTGACAGCACCCTACTGAAGGGAGTTCCTGCTGCTCCTGCGGTGTTTCCCTCATCGTGTTTTGCATAGGAAGCCACGTGTGACTGGCTGTGCCTTTGAGCTGTTTGGACAACAATTTCCAGGCTGCTCATCCCTGGTCACCGCTTGAGCTAACAGCAAACATGGGCTTTTTGGATAAGCAGCAGCTTAAGCCTCTTTGCTTGGGAAGCATGCATCCCTGGGGGTCCTCCGGGAGATTTCTAACACAGCTCTTGCCTCTAGCTGTACATTCATTCTCTTTTCCATTCCTTCCAAGTTTCTGTGTAGACCAGTGGTGTTTCCACAGCAAAAACTTCACAGGCCCTCTCCAGAGGCTCTTGGAGAGCCCACAGATCCATGGTCCTCAGCCAGGGGCTCATCATTTGTGTTTGACTCTGGCTGCAGGCTCTGCAAACCTGCATCTATTTATGTGAGCACAACTAAATTCCTCGTTAGCGATGCTTGTTCCTCTCTTACAGAAATGATTCGGAAAATGGTATAACATGCCAGGGTCAGATGGAATCAACCCACACAGTGCTAAAAACAAATAAAAAAATCTATTTTCCAAATGAACAGAGATCTATGTATCCAACTCACTTTCTTTAATTAGGAGATTAGCAGAAGCACATGCATAAATGCATGTGCATGTAAGTATGTGAATACATGTAGCCACACACATCCACTTTGTTAGGTATCCACCATGAAGAGTATCTGAGCAGTAAAGTGGAGAGCTATAAGAAAACTTCCAGATTCAGAAAAATATGACTTCACTATTGCTATGGACTGAATATTTGTGCACAGATTCTTAACATTGAAATCAAACACTAAAGGTGATAGAGTGTACAGGTGGGCCTCTGGGGGTTGATGTGGTCTTAAGGGTGGGGCCTCCATGACGGGGTCAGTGTCCTTATAAAGAGACTGCAGTGAGGAGACACTACCAGGGTGGGGAAATACCTTCTCCAAGGATCTCAGCACTGACTGGCATGGATGGAGTACAGCCAGCTCTGCTGTCTCCCGCTTTCTAAGTGCGAGCTCCACGGGCCCTGCCCCTGCTGCATCGTCGCATATCAGGCACAGACTGCCATTCAGAAAAACAGATTCTCCTCCATCACCCTTTCCCCTCTGTAATGGGATGGTGAAGGGCGGAAAGGCGAATGCTGACCCTCCAGCCTCACTTGCAGCAGCTGGATGACTAACCATGTGGCCCAGCCGAGAGCCACGAGGTGAGTGACGTGTGGTGGCTGTTCTGGGGAAGCTCGCAACTAGACGCTATGGCACAGATGTCAGGGGTACCATGTCTCTCCACCCCTTTCCTCTTGCTTAAAGCATGGATACAATGCTTGGAGCTTCAGAGGCTACTTGGAAAACGGCAGAAAAAGAATTAGTGATTCAAATGTGTTGAACCCATGACAGAAGTCATTAATTCAAAGTTGTTATATGAAAACAGTAAATTCATTTTTTAACCAATGTTTGTCAGATTTTCTTTTATATTCAGCCAGAAACATTGTTGTGTGATACATAGTTCAGACAGATGATGAATAGATAGATAGATAGATAGATAGATAGATAGATAGATAGATAGATAGATAGGTAGATGATAGACAGATAGATAGATAGATGATAGATAGATAGATATAGGTAGGTAGATAGATGATAGACAGATGTGTATCTTCCCATGACGTATTTCACTTCTTGTTTCTTAAGACATAACCACACAGTTCTCATTTCTTTAGACAACAAATTTAAAGCCAAATTACACCAACTGAAAAGTAACATAAACTCCTATAGAATGACTATCTCAATTTATTAACCAATGTATTATTGTATGGCAATAAAGAAAACAGATATAGAGAAAACATTTTAGTTATTTTTTATTAAAGAATATAGGTGTTTGATCTACAATAACATAGATACAAAATCAAATGAAAAGGAAATACAATTCTTTTGCCATTTTGTGTGGGTTTTCTTTTTTTTCTTTTGTTATCATTAATGTACAATCACTTGAACAACATTATGGTTACTAGACCCCCGATTATCAAGTCCCCCCCACCAGCCCCATTACAGTCACTGTCGCATGAGCGTAGTAAGATGCTATAGAATCATTACTTGTCTTCTCTGTAAATACTGCCTTTCTCGTGTCCCCCGCCGCTGCATTAGGTGTGCTAATCGTAATGCCCCTTTTCCCCCCTTATCCCTCCCTTCCCACCCATCCTCCCCAGTCCTTTTCCCTTTGGTAGTTGTTAGTCCATTCTAGAGTTCTGTGAGTCTGCAGCTGTTTTGTTCCTTCAGTTTTTCCTTTGTTCTTATACTCCACAGATGAGTGAAATCATTTGATACTTGTCTTTCTCCACCTGGTTTATTTCACTGAGCATAATACCCTCTAGCACCATCCATGTTGTTGCCAATGCTTGGATTTGTTTTCTTCTTATGGCTGAATAATATTCCATTGTGTATATGTACCACCGCTTCTTTATCCATTCATCTACTGATGGACACTTAGGTTGCTTTCATTTCTTGGCTATTGTAAATTGTGCTGCAATAAACATAGGGGTGCATATGTCTTTTTCAAACTGTGCTGCTGCATTCTTAGGGTAAATTCCGAGGAGTGAAATTCCTGGGTCAAATGGTATTTTTATTTTGAGTTTTTGAGGAATCTTCATACTGCTTTCCACAATGGTTGAACCAGTTTACATTCCCACCAGCAGTGTACGAGGGTTCCCCTTTCTCCACATCCTCGCCAACATTTGTTGTTGTTTGTCTTTTGGATGTTGGCCATCCTCACTGGTGTGAGGTGATATCTCACTGTGATTTTAATTTGCTTTTCTCTGATGATTAGTGATGTGGAGCATCTTTTCATATGCCTGTTGGCCATCTGAATTTCTTCTTTGGAGAAGTGTCTATTCATGTCCTCTGCCCATTTCTTAATTGGATTATTTGCTTTTTGTTTGTTGAGGTGCATGAGCTCTTTATATATTTTGGATGTCAACTCCTTACCAGATATGTCATTTATGAATATATTCCCCCATACTGTAGGATGTCTTTTTGTTCTACTTATGGTGTCCTTTGCTGTACAGAAGCTTTTTAGTTTGATATAGTCCCACTTGTTCATTTTTGCTTTTGTTTCCCTTGCCCAGGGAGATATGTTCATGAAGTTGCTCATGTTTATGTCCAAGATATTTTTGCCTATATTTTTTTCTAAGACTTTTATGGTTTCATGACTTACATTCAGGTCTTTGATCCATTTTGAGTTTACTTTTGTGTATGGTGTTAGACAGTAATCCAGTTTCATTCTCTTCCATGTAGCCGTTCAGTTTTGCCAACACCAGCTGTTGAAGAGGCTGTCATTTCCCCATTGTATATCCATGGCTCCTTTATCATATATTAATTGACCATATATGCTTAGGTTTATATCTGGGCTCTCTATTCTGTTCCACTGGTCTATGGGTCTGTTCTTGTGCCACTACCAAATTGTCTTGATTACTGTGGCTTTGCAGTAGAACTTGAAGTCAGGGAGCATAATTCCCCCTGCTTTATTCATCCTGCTCAGGATCGCTTTGGGTATTTGGGGTCTTTTGTGGTTCCATATGAGTTTTAAAATGATTTTCTCTAGTTCATTGAAGAATGCTGTTGTTATTTGATAGGAATTGCATTAAATCTGTAGGTTGCCTTAGGCAATATGGCCATTTTTACAATATTAATTCTTCCTAGCCAAGAGCATGGGATGAATTTCCATTTATTAGTGTCCTCTTTAATTTCTCTTAAGAGTGTCTTGTAGTTTTCAGGGTATAGGTCTTTCACTTCCTTGGTTAGGTTTATTCCTAGGTATTTTATTCTTTTTGATGCAATTGTAAATGGAATTGTTTTCCTGATTTCTCTTTCTGCTAGTTCACCGTTAGTGTATAGGAATGCAACAGATTCCTGTGTATTAATTTTGTATCCCGCAACTTTGCTGAATTCAGATATTAGATCTCATAGTTTTGGAGTGGATTTTTTAGGGGTTTTTATGTACAATATCATGTCATCTGCAAACAGGGAAAGTTTGACTTCTTCCTTGCCAATCTGGATGCCTTTTATTTCTTTGTGTTTTCTGACTGCCGTGGCTAGGACCTCCAGAACTATGTTGAATAAAAGTGGGGAGAGTGGGCATCTTTGTCTTGTTCCTGATCTTAATGGAAAAGCTTTCAGCCTCTCGCTGTTAAGTATAATGTTGGCTGTGGGTTTGTCATATATAGCTTTTATTATGTTGAGGTACTTGCCCTCTATACCCATTTTGTTGAGAGTTTTTTTCATGAATGGATGTTGAATTTTGTTGAATGCTTTTTCAGTATCTATGGTGATGATCATGTGGTTTTTGTTCTTCTTTTTGTAGATGTGGTGGATGATGTTGTTGGATTTTCGAATGTTGTACCATCCTTGCATCCCTGGAATGAATCTCACTTGATCATGATGGTTGATCTCTTTGATGTATTTTTGAATTTGGTTTGCTAATATTTTGTTGAGTACTTTTGTATCTATGTTCATCAGGGATATTGGTCTGTAATTTTCTTTTTTTGTGGTGTCTTTGCCTGGTTTTGGTATTAAAGTGATGTTGGTCTTGTAGAATGAGTTTGGGAGTATTCCCTCCTTGTCTACTTTTTGGAAAACTTTAAAGAGGATGGGGATTAGGTCTTCACTAAATGTTTGATAAAATTCAGCAGTGAAACCATCTTGTCCAGGACTTTTGTTTTTAGGTAGTTTTTTTTTTTTTTGCAAATTCAATTTCTTTGCTGGTAATTGATCTATTCAGATTTTCTGTTTCTTTCTGGGTCAGCCTTGGAAGGTTGTATTTTTCTAGAAAGATGCCCATTTCTTCCAGGTTATCCAGTTAGTTACCATTTAATTTTTCATAGTATTCTCTCATAATTCTTTGTATTTCTGTGGTGTCCATAGTGATTTTTCCTTTTTCATTTCTGATTCTGCTTATGTGTGTAGACTCTTTTCTTCTTGATAAGTCTGGCTAAGGGTTTACCTATTTTGTTTATTTTCTCAAAGAAACAGCTCCTGCTTTCATTGATTCTATCTATTGTCTTATTCTTCTCAATTTTATTTATTTCTGCTTTAATATTTATTGTGTCCCTCCATCTACTGACTTTGGGCCTCATTTGTTCTTCCTTTTCTAGTTTCATTAATTGTGAGTTTAGACTGTTCATTTGAGATTGTTCTTCTTTCCTGAGGTAGGTGTGTATTGCAATATATTTCCCTTTTAGCGCAGCCTTCACTGCACCCCCAGATTTTGTGGTGTTGAATTATTGTTGTAATTTGTCTCCATATATTGCTTGATCTCTGTTTTTATATGGTCATTGATCCATTGACTATTTGTGGGGCATGTTATTAAGCCTCCATGTGTTTGTGGGCTTTTTGGTTTCGTTGTGTAATTTATTTCTAGTTTCATACCTTTGTGATCTGAGAAGCTGGTTGGTACAATTTCAATCTTTTTGAATTTACTGAGGTTCTTATTGTGGCTTACTATATTATCTATTCTTAAAAATGTTCCATGTACACTTGAGAAGAATGTGTATCCTTTTGATTTTGGATGGAGTGTTCTGTAGATGTCTGTTAAGTCCATCTGTTCTAATATGTTGTTCAGTGCCTCTGTCTCTTTATTTGTTTTCTGTCTGGTTGATCTGTCCTTTGGAGTGAGTGGTGTGTTGAAGTCTCCTAAAATGAATGGATTGCATTCTATTTCCCCCTTTAATTCTGTTAGTATTTGTTTCACATATGTAAGTGATCCTGTGTTGGGTGCATAGATATTTATAATAGTTATTTCCTCTTGTTGGACTGACCCTTTTACCATTATGTAATGTCCTTCTTTGTCTCTTGTGACTTTCTTTGTTTGGAAGTCTATTTTGTCTGATACAAGTACTGCAACTCCTGCTTTTTTTTTCACTATTAGTTGCATGAAATATCTTTTTCCATTCCTTTACTTTCAGTCTGTGTATGTCTTTGGTTTTGAAGTGAGTCTCTTGTAGGCAGCATATAGATGGGTCTTGTTTTTTAATCCATTCAGTGACTCTACATCTTTTGATTGGTGCATTCAGGCCATTTACATTTAGGGTGACTATCAATAGGTAGTACTTATTGCCATTGCAGGCTTTAGATTCATGGTTACCAAAGGTTTAAGGGTAATTCCCTTAGTATCTAATAGTCTAATTTAATCACTTAGTATGCTATTACAAACACAATGTCTATGAATGAAATACTGGTTTTAAATGTATGCCCATTTTCAACAGTATAAATCACAAGTTAAAAAAATAAGATGAGTCTTTCAAATTTTAGGATTAACTTCTGCATCCTCACCTACCATTTTTGAAGAGCAGTGCCCAAAAGGGGCCTAAACAGTGGTGCCCGTCTTGAACGAAGAAAACAAGGGACATCTCCATGTTCTCTGTGTTCCTTTGAGAAATGCCAGCTCCATGTGGAGCGCATCCTGTTGTTGGGGGTTCTCTCCTGACCTCCGTGTTCTCTCCTCCCCGGTGATGACTTCGAGATGAAGGAGGCACATGAAGGTATTCATCACAGCAAACAGAATGATTGCTTTATTTAAAAAATTTAAAAATAAATACAATAAATCAGATTTTTTTCCTTTGCAAGTATTAAATGTGTGGATGTACTGTATGCATATGAAATTTTTGATTAAAATGTCTTTCACCAGGCTGTCTCTTTAATTAAATAAAGCCTGTTTGGTATTAATCAAGGCACAAAGAATTTATACCTCAAATCCAGATTAATTAAAAGCCAGAGCTTGGAAAACAGACTGTGTATAAAGACAAAATAAATCAATCCAAACATGATATTTATGAATATGGACTGTTTGTGAGCAAAATATAAATAATTTAGACAGAGTAATATATGTCAGATATATGATAGGGTTATTTTATATTATAGAATGTATTTACATGTAAATTTGAACTCACATTTTGAATTAAGGTTTCTATTTTTAACATTTATTGTTCATTACCCAGTGATGATAGCTCTTCCTGGCTAATCCCCTCACAAATCCCGAAGCTTTTCACTACCTGCTCAAATGCATCAGGAAAGTGAGTCTAACCGGGAATCACCTTTCTTTGTGCCGAGTTCTGTTTAATCGTATTCCATGAATCTTATCTCCCCAAATGGAGCCCAGCCTAGCACTCTGCCAAGACTGCCTGGGGCCCAGCTCATGCACAGAATTTATACTTGTTCTGTCAAACTCATGAGTTTTTCACCAAATTAAGAAATATAATAGTCTTTAGTTACTTTTTAAGTGGGAATGCAATCAAAATAGTTGATCACCTTTAAAACTAAAACATGTGTGAATACTAATCCATTATGGACAATTCCCGTTCCTGCACACACACATTTATATGAGGCATCTTCTCTGGTGCTCACTCTGCATTTGGAGAAGGCCACACTTGAATTCAGGAATTCCAACTATAAATCTAAGATTTATTCTATTACAGAATAGAATAGAATACTATTCTATTAATTTTCTATGAGAGAAGAATAGAGTTTAATTCAATTTCTGGTCTCAATTATAATGGAATAAGGAAGTCTGTTTCCCTCAGAAAAATCCCTGGCTGAGAATAAATTCTCAACAAATGCAGGTCCTCCTTCTCTTCTGAATGTCCTATACCCCCTTTGTCTCTTCTTCCTCCTTTTCTTTCCACTGCCCCAATTTTATTCTTATTTTTATGTTTCTGCCCTATTTCAGGAAGAGAATAATGATAGAGTGGGAACAAATGGTACATTTTATCGTTATGCAAAATAATCATAAAACAGAAATGAGTGCTGGACCAGGCAGTCCTTCAAATTAGTGGGAACTACTGGCTTCTTCAGGGGAGGCTGTGAGTGCACACTAGGCAAGACCAGGAGAGCCTCGTCAAGCACAATTTTCAAAACTAAATTCCAAGAACATTAATGAACACCATAATTGTAGAGGAAAATAAAAAAGAACGTTCTATAATGTTGGGTCTTGGAAGCTCTTATTGAGCCAATACTTGAAAGTCAATGACTTAGATTTAGCCATAGCAAATAATCACAAATCACTTGTAAACACACGTCGACATGCACACACACATACATACAGACACATGGGCACACATGAGCACATTCACAGACATGCACGCAAAACATGGGCATGCACGTGGACACACCCACATACACACAGGTGTATGGTAACCTTATAAAGAATGTAATGTTCAAAGAGGTCCTGACACATGTTAAGTGACAGCTTATATTGCTGTCATCATCGTTTTTACTATTATTAAAAAAGTAAGTGAATAAATTCTTTCAGGCATTTAAATATAACATTCAAGTCAATATTTGTACCACTTTTCAGTATTAGATATTGATGTCTTAATGATCTCAATTTTTTAAAAGTTTTAGATTGTTATTTAAGTCAAATGTCATAGTAAAATGTAGGAATAGAACAAATTCTAACTATAGTAAAATTCAGCAAATTTATGAGTTTTTTTGTAAAATTCCATATAATTTTTGTTAGGGCACCCTAATTACCAATTACTAATACTGTAAAAAAATAATGAATTTGACAGTGTGCATGATCTTTTGTTTGAAATGGTGTAAATAATAATTGCAGGTACAGACTTAAGTAAAAAGCAATGGCTGATAATGCGGAAGGGTGTCAAAAGTTGAGAAATAACAGAAGTAAAACCACCGAATCATGGAAGTAGTAATTATTAAAGTTTATTATTCATACACCAAGAAGACCATTAGAAAACCAGAGCACTCAAACCAGACACGGCATGAAGCTCGGGTTTAGTGTTATAAAGCAGCTTCCATTGTGAGAAGGCAGGGACCGTTTACTCTTCAGAAGGATTGGTTATTCTACTAGAATTTTCAGAAATGATAGGAAACTGGTCAGTGGTTTCCTCATATCCACCTTGGGGAACAGTTCAAGTTCTGCTTGTGATTTCCAGAGGCATAAACAAGAAATGACCAAGGTCACGTTAGCCTTTCAAAATGAGCTAAATTAAACTTTTGCTCATATGACTGAACTGAGGTGCTCAGGGAATTTCCAGAGCTGGTCTCCCCTTGTTTTGAATTAACAAGGGCTTGCAAATGCATATTGCAGAGACATCACCAGAATGAGGGAATGGCTTTTCTCTTGAAAGTACTGGGACACCTTGAAGAAGCCATACTTTCTATGTAAGCCTCGATCACTGGCAATTACTAAAATAGTTGGCAACTTGAAGCATTTTTAAATGAAAGGTGTATTTTTAGTGAAACAGGAAGTTTTTATTCTTTCTTTTGTTTCTTTGGTAGAGATGAATCTACAGACGAGGTTTTGGCCTTGCACCTGCTATCCTCTCCTTCTCTCCTTGAATTGCTCTGTTCCAGCCTCTTCCATAGACTCTGGAGAGAGTTATAAACAGAATACACTTCCCACTATCCTGCAGTTTATCTTCTTCTCCAGAGAGACTCCCCAGCAACACAGTGCTAAGGGGGCAAGAAGGAATTAAGCAGACAATGGAAGCAGTGATGGTGATGAGTGAGAAGTTGGTGCTTTCAAATGAGGTAACCAGGGAAGGCTTCACAGAAGAGAAGCCCTTCAGAACTGAGCCCTGAAGTCAGTGCAGCAACAGTCTCAGTTTCTCTTAGTCCAACCACGTTTAACTTTCCTGATTTTTCCCATGAACTCTTTCTTCACTTTTTGTTTCCTAAATTCTGTTTCCTCTTCAGTTTTCCTGTAAATATAGACCTAAGAAAAACAATTATTGTAGGTTGTCAATCAGTCACTGTAATCTAGTGTAACACTTGGTGGATTTAAAGACTTTGGGGGCAGCAGTGTGTTTCTTGATTTTCATTGAATAAAAATGATGCAGTTACGGTGCCATATGCCCATCAAAAGCACACACTGTTTCTGTCATCAATCCTTCATTTCTGGAAAAGATAAACTATGAGCTAAGGTACTTTCCCCACCTAAAAGAGCTGTAGAATCTAACAGAATCATTCTTGAAAGACTTCTCTTTCATATAATTAAATTTATAAAGAATCGTGAGTTTGTAATTAATCATTTTGGTCTTATTAGACCCTTGGCTTTCTCTTTCCCTGGTTTCATACCTAGTACTGGTCTTTTAATAACAGAACCGGTGATACCATTTAGCCCAAGACTGGTTGAGCAAATCACCTGATTTCATGGAATGTACAAGTGCTGTGCTCCAGCCAGTAAGCTGATTTGGGAGCTGGAAAGACGCCAGTCGATACCAGGCCTCCCTTTCCCCTTCTGACGGCCTTTCTTAACTGAGACATATTTAAATGTGAAAAACAGGTATGTTACTGAGTGTTTTTAATGCGACCTGACCGCTGCCACATGTCATTGTTTCCTCTAGCAATGAGTGCCAATCTTCACAGCTGGGAAGACAATGGGGCCATTCCTTGCTGCTCTTCCATACCAAGTGGGCCTGTGCCTAAACACGAATCAAAGATGAGACCCTAAAACTCGTTCATCTCCAGAACCTGGGTCAGGGATACAGACAGTGTCCTGAAATATAAAAAGCTGCTATTGTGATCATTCCACTTGCTTGGTAAATTTGCCTTCTGTCACTTCAGAAACCAAGGTAGAGTGTTACATTTGAAAAATAAAATCATTTTGGTCCCAACATAATTCAGGGAAAGTCCTAGCTTCCACCACACACATTTGCAGGTTCTATGGTACTCAAGTTCACACCTCAGTGACATTTGATTTGACATCTGCATGTACCAGCTGGTAATGGTTAGCTGGTTCTCTATCACTTGTGGTTTTGAATTGAGCTGGTTAACAAGGATGGACGGAAAGCAGGTGTGGTGGTTTCTGAGCACTTACTAATAGTAACTGCTTCAGGCTATTGTTTGAAGCAATTTCCACTGATACATTGTTCCAGTTGCAGCTGCCACGAGCAGCTAAGCTAGTAAGGCGCAACTAACACATTTAGGCTCCACTTACACATCTAAATTAATCATGAAAAGCATCCAGATCTGGCAATTAAAAAAATGTTAATGAAAGCAGAGTTCATAATAGCTGAACTGGTGAAAAGAAAACAAAAACCCAACTTTTCAGGAATTTCAAGAATGTAACTTTACATGCACAGACCAACTGCTTACTGGTAAATACAAAACTGAAACTTACACTACATTTGCAGTAAATCAAGGCTGAAATGCAATCAAGATTAAAAATTCACTGTAGAATACCCCTCTTAAATATTTTTTGAGACTTTTATATAATACAGCTTAGCAACTGAAACAATGGTGTAATGAGTCCTTAATGATCACAGATATAATATATCATTGATGCTGGGGTTCTTGTTTGTGGATTCGAAGAATGAACTTTGCAAACACTCAAGGTAGGAGAGTGAGGCAGAGGCTTTTATTTAGAGATAAAGTGAGAGGACAGAGCTCCTGGCTCACTCCAGGAGGGGACAAAAGAGTCCCAAGGTGATGTTTTGTCTAGGGGTTTTATAGGCAGTTGAGAGACAAAGGGCTAGGGATGCACACCTGCTAGGTGGTCCCAAAATGTTTATCTTTGAAGATACATTAAGTTTCTTATTAGTCTTCCCGGTTCTTTATAAGAAATTTACTGCTTTGATTTCCTCCCAAGATAGCAGCTTCCTGGTCTGGGAGCATATCACTCAAGACTCCCTGCTTTGCTCCCAGGGTGCGTTGAGTTATTGTCTGTTTGTTAAAGAGTATGATAAGAAACTTACTTTTTAACTAATTGGGTTTTAAAATGCAATTTTATTTTCAAGATGGACTCCTTCCTGTTTTTACTAGGTCGTTTTGGACTTGCTTGTTAAATTGTGCAGGTTGCAAATCACTTGATTATGGCTAGAGGAAGAAAAGCAGCACCTGTGTAAAGTCAGAAACAAACTGGGCCCCTCAGCAGCCAGAGCAAATCTCACAATGGATTATCTTGCTTTGTTTTTTTCTGGAGGCCCTCACCCTACTCCCTCTAAGTCCATGGTCCCTGTCTCATCATTTTGTCTAAGTACACTCAAATTAGTGAATTATGTGGAATGTTGCCAAGTGAAATTCCCATCATAACCTATGTCTGCTGCACATTATTTGGGAAAAAGAGGTGGGGTAATTGGCTTGGGGCTTCTGGACATTTTGATTATCCAGATATTTTTATCCCATGCCTGAAAAATCACAAGATAACAATTGCTTTTGGGGGGGCGATGGGGAATTTCCTGTGTTGTTGCCTTGTCTTTTCAAGGAAAATATTTTAAAATGGAGTTATGAGAGGTGTCTTGCCAATGGGTTTCAGCCCTGGGCAAGTTCGCTATGGATTCAATGTGACCAAAGAAATTGACAGCAAAGGGTTCTTGGGGTGAAAGGGTTATACCCAACTTTATTTCCAGGTGGCAGGTCAGTCACTAAAATCCCATTCACTCAGAGCGAGTCTGTATGCAGCAAGCCGGCCTCTGCCTCTGGGCCCCTCTGTCTGCACAGCCGTCCTCTGGGCCTCTCTGCACAGCCGTCCCACACAGCCGTCCTCTGGGCCTCTCTACACAGCCGTCCCACACAGCTGTCCTCTGGGCTTCTCTACACAACTTTCCTGCACAGCCGTCCTCTGGGCCTCTGTCCTCGGCATTGCCGCCACTCCAGCCTCTGCTCTGCTCTCCTGCAGCCTTGCAGCCGTGCCACCATGTCATGCCCAGAGCACTGGGCGGAGCTCTTTATATAGAGTTAACAGCCATGTATTGCCCACAGGTATGCAGTGAGCTAATCAACCAGGGCCAGGTGAGAATCCTGGCCACAGGAACTCTCATTTTATCCACAGAGGACACATTTTAAAAAGCATTCCATCACCTCATTGTACCTAAAAGTGAGAGTTCGGGTGGTCTATTCCAGAGAATGCCAGTGTTTTGCCAATGGGTTTCAGACCCAGGCAAGTTCACTATGGATTCAATGAGACCAAAGAAATAATGATGGAACGTTCTTGGGGTGAAAGGGTTTATTACCTGGCTTGTTGTCCCAGTGATAGGTGGAGCACTGGAATTACATCTGCATCCAACATTCTGCAGGTCTGTAATCCTCCTTCATCTCTGCCTCTGCCACTGGGCAGACCTCTTTATATAGTGACTCAATCAGTAATAGCTTATTGCCTACAGGTGTGGAAGCAGTAGCCTAGCAGCAGGCCAGTTACATCATCAAGAAGTTTAGGTTTAGGTGAGGATCCTGGCTATAGAAATCTTCCCTTTATCCATAGCCAGCTTTAGAATCTGAATTTCAGCCATCCTCCCATGTGACCTTGATAACTCACTTTACTCCTCTGAGTCACTACTTCCGTATCCATAAAAGTGAAACACACATGGATTTTGTGATGTTTTATGAAATGATTTTTGTAAAGTTAACGTACCGGACACCTTCCTTGACTTAGGCAAGCATTGCAGATTTCTAAGCACTACAAATGTCTCTCATTTAATCATCAGGAAATCCACCATTCAGGACCTGTGCTGCTTTTCCACTTTGAGGTAAAGACGTGGAAACCGAGGCTAAGAGGCTCAGCATTTGCCCTGTCACCTCGTCACACAGCTGTACCAGGACACTTGCACCAAGCAAAGCTGCCATGGTAGGTATGTGCCACCTAACGCGGTGTTCCCTCAAATGCCTGTTTTATGAGACCATAAAGCAGTACTTGCTCAAAATGGCTATTTCTTATCTGTATTTCTGCAGATTGTGGATGTCCAGTTTTCTCACCTGAAGGTTTCCGCCTCTGGCAAGTTCACTCTGGATTCGGTGAGACTGATAAATTACAACAGAATGTTTTTGGAGTAAAAGGTCTTACACCAAGCTTTATTCTTGTGATGGCAGGTCACGTACTAGAATCCCATCGACCTCCAGGCTAGTCTGCCTACAGCAAGCTGATCTCTGCCTCTGGGCCTCTCCGCCACCTCACAGCCCCAGAGCACTAGGCAGAGCTCTTCATATAGAGTCAATAACAGTTCACTGCCAACACATGGGCAGCTCTGTGCCTGTGAGCATCGCACTTGCACAGTGTGCAAGCACCAGGTCAGGTGAGGATCTTGGCCATAGCAACTTCCATTTTCCCTACATCTAGGATTAATGGGCAGATTAAGGTGCTTACCACTGCATTATCTTCAAGGCAGTTTATTAAAAGATAGAGTAATGAATAAAAAGTTTTGTATACTTTTCACATTTGTCACCCATGTTTTACCCCTCTGGTACCTTCTAGAAAATGCTAGTGAAAGGGACTAGATGAAGGAATAAATAACTCACTAATCTAGGATTAATGGACAGAATGAGGAATAGGTAAATATATTTAAGCAAATCATATGAGCCTGTGGTTTTAATTTGACATCCTATGAGCATTATTTACTCATATTCTCCCATAATTAAAATTTCCTATGTTCATGAGAAGTAAATGTGCCAATATTTCCCCATGTTAGGGAAAATGTCATGAGTTCCAGAGAATTCCGGAGTCAGCTTGCTGGGGGTTGTTGAGTCCCAGGATCTATATGCCTCTGGTGAAGATGATGAGTCCAACCTGCCTCTGCTCAGAACACACTAGCAATTTTCCTGAGCGATTTTTAAAATTTCGATTTATTCTATTCTCTTGAAAATGGGCATAAAAAAGTGGAATTTACTTAGGGTCTTGAATGATATCATTTTATTTTGTCAAGACTGTTTTTGAAACTTGGCAAGGCGTGTCTTGGAATTAGATGGGGTGCTATGTCTCCAAACCAGTCTGAAACCCTGAAGCCCAGGTAAGGGGCTGGCAGCTCTGACCTGCAGAGGTGAATAGGTCCTGAGGGTGGAGCGCCTGTGAATGGAGCAGGGCCCCACAAAAGGGAAGCCAGTGTGCAGCAGCCTCTATAAGCACAGAGGATGTAGCCAGGCCACGGGCTTTGCTGGGAGCCAGGTGTATTACCAATGGGTTTCAGCATCCGGCGAGTTCATTATGGATTCAATGAGATCGAGGAGTGACAGTGGGACATTCCTGGGGTAAAAGGGTTTGGACCCAACTTTATTCCCATGGTGGCAGGTCAATCATTAGAATCCCTTCCACTCAGAGCAAATCCACATGCAGCAAGCTGGTCTCTGCCTCTGGGCCTCTGCCCCACAGCTGTCTCAGTCTCTCTCCTTGGTGCTGACACCCCTCCAGTCTCTGCTCTTGCAGACACACAGGCTGGACTCGTGGCTCTGTCTCTGGCCTCTGCCTCTTTGTTCTTAATGGCTGGAACTGCTGCTCTGGTTTCAGTTGTCGCCACAGTTCTAGTAAGATTCTATTTGACTTTGCATCTAATTTTCTTCTGTCTGCTCCTTCCCATATTAAATCAACCCACATCTGGGTCCTTGTAACCTTCATGGGGCCCTTTAAAATGTTTCCTCTGAGTAGCAGACCTTATTTCTTTCTGTGTTCTCATTGCTTCAACCTCTTCTAAGTATGCTACTGTACAGGTAACCATGCAAGAATGGCTATTAGAGGCCCAAAGGGAGATGTGGGAGCTGTTTGAAGCATAACATTTCTCATTCTTGCAGTAAAAGGCTCCTTATCTGGGCCATAATTTTCTGGACAATAGAAGGCATTTTTCATACCTAGA
Organism: Smutsia gigantea; assembly: GCA_032199065.1. Lineage (NCBI taxonomy): Eukaryota > Metazoa > Chordata > Mammalia > Pholidota > Manidae > Smutsia > Smutsia gigantea. The sequence goes on along the minus strand of JAVSCE010003137.1, from coordinate 163,172 downwards.
TCCCATAACACCTATTGGAGCTCAGCATGCATCTGCCACTAGCAAGGGAGGATGGTAAATCACCCTGACTGGGCCACACAGCACGAAGTGCAGCCATAATCCAATTGAGGAGGGTGTGACTCCCTGGGGTCTGATGTGCATTTTGTAATTGCCACCTCAAGGCAGGATGAACTGTCAGGGAGGCCAACTTTCCCATCTCTGATCCAGACAGAACAATTCCATCCACCCATAAATCCCACAGATGCAGAGGCCAAGCTGATATTGACTCTGAGGGCTTTTGATGAAACCAGGAGTCCAAATCCACCAGCTCAGCCTGCGTACAGGGTGCCCCACGACCTGGGGAGAAAGATGCACCTCTCCTGGAGGAATCCTCATGTGCTGTGTCTTTACTTTCTTTACAACCACTGTGCATGCCTTCAGTAGAGGAGGGGTTGGTGCCTCTGGCACCACCCCTTCATCCTTCCCCAGCTCCTACATTTCTGGGGCTGATGGCAGCTTTCTCTCCACTTCCCTGAGTGCCTCCTCTGCTACACACTTTACCCTTTTTACAGTGCCTTGCAGCAATGCTAGCTCAGTCTCCAACAGTCCTCTTACCTTCACCTCAATACCTAGCAACTGGTGTTCTCGTACTACCTCTTCCTGTGTGTCCCTCAGGAGTATGTCCTTTTTCTCAATGGCCTTTACCTCCTTCAGAGAACCTGGCAGCACTGCTGTCTCATTCTGTAAGGAATCTTTTACCTCCTCCACTGGACCTCACAGCTCACATTCTCACACTGCCTCTTTTTGTGCTTTTTCAGGGATCCATCCTTTTCCTTCACGGCCTTTACCTCTTCCACAGTACCTCGTAGTGATCACCATTTCAGTCACCAACAAATTTTTTACCTCCTCAACAGCACCTCGCAGCTGGTGTTCTTGTGCTGCCATTTGTTGTGTCTCTTTCAGGAGCATATTCTTATTATCTATAGACTTTTTAAATACTGTGAAGAGCATCCAACCTACAGTTCCCCCTGCCTTACGGGCACTCTGTTTCTCAAAGGACCTACTTCGTATACCAAGGACCATCCCTACTGCCTCAGGTGTCATCTTCCTCCAGTCCTGGGGCGGGCCCAGCCCTCTAGGAGGCAAGCCACTTCAGACCACACACTGATTGGGGGACAGTCGACTCTCTCCATTCATAGGGGGAATGGGCAACTGAAGCACCCCTCCCATAAGGGCAGCCTGTTCTTTTCCTTGGTCAACAATGAATCCTGCAGACTACGCCAATTGTCTTGCCAATGGGTTTCAGCCCCGGGCAAGTTCACTACAGATTCAGTGAGATGGAGGAATGGCAATGGAATGTTCTTGGGATGAAAGGGTTTATTACCTGGGTTGTTCTCCCGGCGATAGGTCAAGAACTAGAATTATATCTGCATCCAACAGTCTGCAGGTCTATAATCTTCCTTTGTCTCTGCCTCTGCCACTGGGCAGACCTCTTTATATAGTGACTCAGTCAGTAATAGCTTATTGCCTATGGGTGTGGAAGCAGTAGCCTAGCAGCAGGCCAGTTACATCATCAAGTAGTTTTAGGTTCAGGTGAGGATCCTGGTCATAGGAACCTCAACTTTCCCCACACCAGGCCCACTGCTACCCAGGCCTCCCTAGTGCCTCGCTCTTGGAGCTGCAGTCTCAGAAAGGTGAGTGCCTGTGGCCTGGAACCCCAGTTCTGGAGTCTGGTGCAGCAGCCTGGGCTGACCACCTCAGGCCTGACTGTGACATCAGGAGCTGGCACCTCAGGTGACACACTGACTTCCACAGTGGCTGCTGGGAGCTGCCTGGTGGTTCCTCCTGGCCTGGCTAGTGAGGGGAAGGTTGAAGGGGCTGCCTGCAGATGGACATGGCAGGGTTGGCTAGTGTCCAGGCTGTCTGGAGGCTCCAGTGCTCTACTGACAGAGGTGACTACTGTCCAGTCCCCGTGCCCCTGTTCCCCTCAATCCCACCAGTCTCTGAGTAGTCACACTGGTGACTCATCTTCTGCCTGTGATGCATTAGCATGTCACAAGGCCCACAAAGATGCCCCCCCAGGGCTTGTTTCCCCAGCTTCTCTGGGTGAGAGTGGCTCAGCAGAGGTCAGTGTGTTTTGGTTCTGGGGGTCACATGCAAGCTGAGCTTTCTAGATTAGCAGCTGCCCCCTTCTCACCAGACTTCCAACTGGGTAGTTTCACATGAAATCTGTCCAGACTAGACTATAGATGCTACCTGCCAGCCTTCCCCACCTTGTCCTTCCCATCCCAGGAGATGGCAAAACATGCTCATAGTTGCTCAGGGAATCAGGTTGAAGGCCTCTCATGCCAACCACTGTGGCCGATGAGCCCCTCTGGAATCCTACCACCACTCCCCAGCTCAGCTCTAACTCCTCCTACCCACCAGTGTTGGAGGGCTGCCCAGTCTCCTAATGTGCCCCTCACCTCCCCTGTTTGTCGCAAGTATTTCTAAAAGCAAATTCAGCTGTGTCATCCCCCAGCTCAAAACCACCAGAAGGTCTCCATCCCACTTAGGACAAAACTGAGATCCTTACCCAGGTCCACCAGACCCTCCTGACTAGCCTACCTGCAGAGTAGAATAAGTCTGGGGGCCTTCAGAAACACAGAGGTGCCAATGACTGAGCACAGGTGACTAAATCAGAAACCTCTGTGGAGGCACCTGGATGTGGGAACATCTGGGCACCCCCAGGGCTTCCAACACAGAGAAAATGCTGAAAATCAGGCACGTGATCCTGTGACCTTGCCCGCATACATCATCAGCGTTTTATAAGCAGACTGTCCTCCATTGCACAAAGCACTGCATTTATTACACTTTCTCTCCTGCTATGGTATTTCTCTTCCTGGAAATTGCTACTATCAGAAACTCTATAAATTTTTCTCTATTTGATTGATTTCTGTCACCCTCCACTGGAATGTGAGTGCCAATATAAGCAGGAACACTGCCAGTTTTGTTCACTGTTCCATGCCCAGAGCTGAGAAGGAGGCCTGCATGTCACAGGAGTGCTGGATCATTTATTTAACGAGTGGGTCAACTCGAGCCTCAGAGCAGAATGCTCAGCTTCCCAGCCTCTGAGAGCCTGGGTGCAAGTTCGCAAAAGGGACATTTGGGGTAGACAAAGGCACAGAGCTGTACATGTTGGCTTTTCTGTTTCCTTTTCCTTCCTATTTCTTATTCGTGACTTTTGCTGTGGTTTCAAACTTAGGGTAAGAGTAATGAAAGGAACAAGAGCATATATTTTACCCAAATTCATAGATTTTTGTGTTTTCTCTCACCTGCTTCTCCATCTCTGCTGTATTTCTCTTTCCCTCTGTTTCTTTTTCTCTAAAACAGCCAGTGACCAAGGACAAGCAAATGAAATCAATCCGTAGTAAGCCTGGAAATTGGCATTTTTAAAAGCACCCCACCACCACCACCCTCCAGGGGCTGATGTTTGTCTGAGCTATGAGATTATCAGACATGATTTTTGTCTGAGCTATGAGATTACCAATCGCAATATCGTCTATGTTGATAAAGATTTTGGCTAACAGTTCCTTAATACTATGTCCTTCCATTCATATCTGGTTTTGTCTGATTGTCTCCATGTAATAGTCCGAGAGGCGGCCCTCCTGGCTCAGAACCCCATCTTGGGAAGGCGTCGCTCCCAGCAGGCCTCACCTTCTGCTCATGCTGGGTGTGCTGGAGGACGACTGTTCTCTGTAAGATCCCTCTGTGTGCTTTTGCCGAGTGGTGCTTCATGGTCACCTTTGGCTCCTAATTTTGGCAGAAATACTCCTATCTTGGTGGGACAGTGCATCAGGAGGGGATTGATGTTGGGGCAGCCCCATCATGGTGACATTGACTTTGGGTAAGCAGCTGTCAGCCGGCAGCCATGCTGAACTTCCTGCTTTTGTGTCTTGCCATCAGGGCATTGTGGTGGGGGATGCTTTGGGACTGAGGGGACCGAAAGTTTGGGCCATCTGCTGGGCTCCCTTGAACAGACTGGGCACCCTCTTGATCTGCATGTGCCTTGTTCTGTGTTGGAAGGAGTGTTGGACATAATTTGTCTAATGGGAGAAACCATGCAGCTGGGCAGAGAGCCTGAGGGTTTTAGGTTGGACACTCACATAGGAACTGGAGTCAAGCTAACCTCTTAGCGTCTGGACTTCCAAAGAGCTGCTGGCCAATAGCGTATGCCATCAGTGTGAAAATAAAATCAATTAGGCCAAAACAACATAGCAGTGAAAACACTCAAAAGTGCTCCTACCAGGAAAGCCTGGGCATGTTGGGCAAATAGTAATAGAAGTCTCCCAAATACAAAGCTAAACTTGGAATAAACAGGCAAATCCCTAAGGACAAAAATTTAACAGAGTGAAAAATAAAACATGATCTTTTTTCCCTTGAAGCTTCAGCTACCTTGGGAATTTGCTGCCCTTGGTGACTTCCAGGTCCGGCCACCCTGCCCCACGAGTGCAGCTGAACAAATGGAGGCTCTAAGTGGGGAAGAAGGGACACAAAACACGGAAGAGGTTGGGGGCACAAAGTGACCTCAAGGGAGAGGCCAGACCTGTTCTCACCACTCAGAAAAATGACTTCTCTGGGTTCCACATGTAAAATGTCCTGACAGTTGGTAAACTGTCATGGGTCTGGATTCAAATTTTTACTGATATTTTTGGCTCAGAAAATCTCAGGCTGATATGTGTACAGGTAGTATCTGGCCAGTGATGTTTCTGGAAGCTCACGGAAGTCCATTCCTATTCTTTCCGGCGTGATGACACTTTACCGTAGCCCATTGGAACTTCACTCCAGGAAACAAACCACCACAATACCAAAAAATCAAACAAATACAGCAGAAAATTCAGGTATCTGAATAGTCAGACACCTAAACGTAAGGTGAACTATTATTGGAAGGGAGCAATATTAAAATTAGGCTAATGAAAATAGAACCAAATGACTGAGATATAAGAATAAGATGACTTTGATAGCAAGCAGGTGGGCTTCTGTTTCTGCAAATATGTCTGGATGGCAGACTATAAAAGGCTGAATACTTCTGGCTATGGGATATCAAAAATTTTTTTTAAGTATAGTTGATATAGAATATTGGTTTAAAGTATACAACATAGTGATACAACATTATTAAATGCTGACCCCGATTGGTGCAGTTACTATCTATCAATATAGAAAGATCTTACAGAACTTTGACTATGTTCTCTATGCTGCACTTTCATCCCAGTGACTATTTTATATTCTGACTCTTTATCCCATCTGTCCCCTTCACATATTTCACCCACTCCCCCCAAACCCTCCCCCCATGGTAACCACCAGTCACTTCTCAGTGTCTAAGTCTGTTTCTGTTGTTTTGTTGTAGATTCCACAGACAAGTGAATTCATATAACATTTGTCTTTCTCCGCCTGGCTTATTTCACTTACTATAATACCTTCTAGGTCCACCCATGTTGTTGCAAATGGCAGGATTTCTTTTTTATGGCTGGATAATAATCACATAAATGCACCATATTTTATTCACCTATTGACAGACATTTGGGTTGCTTCCATATCTGGACTATTGTAAATAATGCAGCAGTAAACAGGAGTGCATCTTTTTGAATCAGCAATTTTGTTTTCTTCAGGTCAATTCCCAGAAGTGGAATTACTGGATCATATGGTAGTTCTATTTTTGGTTTCTTTAAGAACTTCCATAGAAGCTGCACCAATTTACATTCTGGCCAACAATGTAGGTGGGTTCCCTTTTCTCCACATCCTTGCCAACACTTACTTCTTGTCTTTTGGATAGTGGCCATTCTGACTGGTGTGGTTTTGTGGTTTTCATCTACATTTTGCTAATGATTAGTGATGTGGAGCATCTTTTCATGTGCCTGTTGGCCATCTGTATTTTGTGTTTGGAAAAATGTCTATTCAGATCCTCTGCGTTTTTTTAATTGACTTGTTTTTTGGTATTAAGTTATATGAGTTCTTCATATATTTTGGTTAACCCTTATTAAATAGAGTTTGTTAATATCTTCTCCCATTCAGTAGTTGCCTTTTTATTTTATAGACGTGTCCTTGTACAGAGGATTTTTAGTTTGATGTGGTCCTACTTGTTTTTTGCTTTTGTTGCTTTTTGGTTTTGGTGTCAGAAAATCATCACAAAATTCAAATCATTCAAAAAATTATCACAAAGAGTGATGTCAAGGAGCTTACTGTCTATATATTCTTCTAGTTTTATGTTTTCAGATTTTAGGTTTGTTTTTAATCCATTTTGAGTTAATTTTGTGTACATATAAGACAGTAGTTCAATTTTATTCTTATGTATGTAGCTGTCCAGTTTTTCCATCTATAAAAGAAACTGTCTTTTCCCCATTGCCTATTTTTGGCTCCATTGTCATAAATCAGTTGACTAAGTATGTGAGCGTTTATTTCTGGGCTCTTTATTCAATTCCATTGATCTGTTTTATCCCAACACCATACTGTTTTGATTACTACAGCTTTGTAGTATAGCTTGAGATCAGTGGTATGCTTCCATCTTAGTTCCTCTTAAGGTTTCTTTAGCTATTCAGAGTCTTCCATGGTTCAGTACCAATCTTAGGGTTGTTCTATTTCTTCGAAAACTGCCATTGAAATTTTGCTAGGGACTGCATGAATCTGATCCATTTGGGTGGTATAGAGATTTTCACTACATTCTTATCCATGAGCATGAAATAGCCTTCCATTTGTCTTCAGTTTCTTTCACTGCTGTCTTGTAGTCTTCAGAGTATAGGCCCTTCACCTCCCTGGTTAAATTTATTCCCAGATATTCTCTTTGATGCATATATCTGGTTTCTTGTTGACAAGATAGTTGAGTCTTGACCACCCCAACAACCTCTTCCATTTGACTTGTGTGAATAGATCATATTAAAAATAAAACAGAATAGGAAAGAAGGGTGTCATAGCTTCTTGTATATAAGGCATATGTAGGTCTCTGTGTACTATGACGATCTCTGCACTTACAGGTGATCCCCATCCAGAACGTAGGGGTCCACTTAGAGCCTGTTAAAGGTGACATAGGTGACCAGACCACTGCCATCGGACCCTCTCAGGCCTTTCCCAGGACTAGTGAATTCCCAGGATTCATTACATTTGTCTGATTTTTCTTCACAAATTTCAGACTAAAGCAAAGGCATTTTGTCAGTCTTCCTGGTCACAGTGAAGGTTAGAGGCTTTCAGAATTGGTGATGTCTTTCTTTATGCCAAAGGGTGTTCTCCAAACAAATTCAGTCTCTTAATTAATATGGCACAGAAAACAGACTTTTAAAATTGTGGGCTATGAAACTATTCACTCTGTTACTGTCATACTGACTGCTGACACCGCATTGCCAAAGCCTGAGAAAATAGACAAAACAAGAACTACTTCAAGAGTGAAAATGTAGAGCAGTTTGGAGGAGCCTAGGTTGCAACAAGCAGGGCAAAGTCATCCATGAATGGGTGTTACAGTGGTGTGAAACCCCTCGCTGGTGGGGGTGTCCTGACTTAACTTGGGAAATTAGTGGGGTCTGCAAGGTAAGAATGTACTCACTGACTTTGTTCCCACATGGTGCAGGCTGACAATTTGAACCACTACGAGTGTGCCCTGGAAATGAACAATAAGTAGATGGATGGCAGGTGGATGGAGCCCAATTTTTGTTAGAGTGGAAGGCTATGGACAAAGGAATATTATATTAGATGTTTTCACATACAGGAATTAGAATACATAGGTGTCCTTGCTCTGCTGATAAGACCTGAAGCAACAATGTCCCAGTAGCAACGAGCACCCCCCGTGCCCAGGTCTTAGTTCTAATACCGCACTCTAATCAAAGGATCCAAGGATCCTTAGAGGAACGGCTGCCCCAGGCCCGGACAATGGAGCATGCACGATGAGGCTGGAGCCTCCTGTAATACTGGAGAAAAGGGAGTGCTCAGAAACAGGAGCCAGGGTACAGCAAAGGGACACAGCCAAGGGGGATATCTCAGTGGTCAAATCTGCAACAATTTGAGCAACAAAATAAAGTAATATCAGACGTTATTGCAGCACTATTTACAATAGCCAAGAAATGGAAGCAACCTAAGTGTCCATCAGTAGATGAATGGATAAAGAAGATGTGGTACATATACACAATGGAATATTATTCAGCCATAAGAAGAAAACAAATCCTACCATTTGCAACAACATGGATGGAGCTAGAGGGTATTATGCTCAGTGAAATAAGCCAAGCCGAAAAAGACAAGTATCAAATGATTTCACTCATATGTGGAGTATAAGAACAAAGAAAAAATACTGAAGGAACAAAACAGCAGCAGACTCACAGAACCCAAGAACGGACTAATAGTTACCAAAGGGAAAGGGACTGGGGAAAATGGGTGGGAAGGGAGGGATAAGAGGGAAAAAGGGGCATTACGATTAGCAGATGTAATGTTGGGGGGGCACGGGGAGGGCTGTACAACTCAGAGAAGACAAGTAGTGATTCTATAGCATCTCACTACGCTGATGGACAGTGACTGTAATGGGGTTGGTGGGGGGGACCTGATGAAGGGGTAGTTTAATAACCATAATATTGCACATGTAATTGTAGATTAATGATAATAAAATAAATTATATTTAAAAAATCTAAAAAAAAATAGACCATCTTAGCAGAATTCTAGGTGATTGATGCAAAGATGCCACCCTCAAGGAGGTGGAATGTATCCCTACCCAACTGTGGGCTGCTCTCACTTTGTTGTAGAGTAGCCTATGAAAAGGGAGAAAGTTATTTTAAGTGAAGAAAGCTGACAAACACCACCTCAGCCAGGTGGTGAGGAAACAACAGTGACAAGTCATGTTGACAGTTGGTATCCTGGGATGACTGTGGCACTTTACCTCTGTGGTCTTTGTCCCACAAGTGTTTAACTCCATCTAATGAGAACGATATCAGAAGCATCATTGGGATGAGTGTCTACCAAGTATCCTGTCATAACTATCCAGGTCACCTAAACCCAGGAAAGTCTGAAAGTCACACTCAAGAGCTGTATCGATATTCACGCCCTACATGTGACAAATGTGCCACCAGATACATGTTTTCAGTAATAAACTTGAGTGCATGAGAACTCCACAATATCTGTGGATTTTTCTGTAAATCTGAAGTTATTCTATTATAAAATTTAAAAACATGGCTCCTGTATGACCCTTTGTATGAACCTTAGACCTGCCCTATGAATTAACCTATGTCAGCAAAAGCTTTACTAGACACACTGGAGTCATTAAATTGCACCTCAGCAGAGGGGGAAAAGTGCCTTTGTCTTATGCAGATTCTCAGATATAGAAAACCATAAAAAGGTCAAGTTGGAAGCAACATATTTGGTTTCCCTGACCGAGCCGGGGTGTGAACAGTAAGCTGTAGGCGGCAGTAACGGACCCTCTGAGATATTTCATGTGTCGCTCTTTGAGTCTCAGAAATGTGAAATGCCTGCCAGGGATGGAAAGCTAACACATGGGCACACAGCAGAAGATGAAGGATATTGGCGCTAACCTCGGAGCAGGATGGTCTTCAGAACGACCCCCTCCCGATGCCGGTAAAGTGTAGTCATTTACTTTTATAATTGCTCCCCGACTAATGCCGATGTCCTAATGGGATCAAAACCATTATACTTTTCCTTCATCTGTTCTTACATCCTATGAAGTCGGGTAAGAGGTATTTGTTTGCTCTAGGAAACTCTCTCCAAATTAAAAGGATCATAATGAGAGAAGATTCCCCTAAATTTAGGCTGCTGTGGTTTCCTTTACCAATGTACAGTTGATCAGAAGGGAGGAATGTCTGGTTTTTCAAATCTTCAAGGCATTGAGAAATCTTCCTGCCATTTCAGATTACTGCTTTTTTGGCAGAATGATGAAAATAAAGGGTCACCTCTTTCAAAGTCAAAGCTGTATGGCATTTCTCCTCTATTGAAGAGCAGGATAACATGCCACATTTTGTAGTCACAAGGCTTTGTTCCAATGACAAATATGTGCATTTAGTGAGCTCCACGTCTTGACTTTGCTGATTCCATGTGCAGTGGGGTTAATTATGTAAAGTGATAGGCCATTTGGGGAGGTAGTTAAAATCTGGCTAGCTGTATATTTTAAAGTGTTTGTTTTAATCCTGTTGCATTCAGGGAAACAATTTTGTGCTCTAAGTCAGAATCTCAGTTAAAATGTATTATTCCCATTTACAAACATCTTCAAAATCATATAAGAGTATCTAAGATAATATTTCAGAGTTAATTTTGACTGCATCCACATTTGATTTCGAATGCTTCTTGCAAACTGGAATGCAGAAAGGAGTAAGGAAAACTGGCTGTCACTTCAGATTCCTTTCTGCAAAAAATGCCAATTAAAGCAGTGGGTCAGATCTTGCGATGTCAAAGAGATGTGCTGTTTCTTTCCTTGGGAATAATGATGTACTTCTACATAAGTGCAAATCTGACAGCTGTCAGGAAGGGGCAGAGAAACATGTGCTGACAAGATTTCCACTTGCTGGGCATTATGATGGAGAGTCGAAGAGCATCAGCCTATTATTGATGAGTTGATCTACTGCAGGGGAATCAAATGCAGTTCACACAATGTGGCACAATGCATGGCACAGCCAATATCTTAAATATCCCTGTGGATCTTATTTACTAACTGGGGCCAGTGGGGAGGAGGAGTGTGTATTCTGGAAGAAGGAATATAATTTTCATTTTACTTATTCTTCTGGAGTGAAACATAAAAATTTCCCACCAATCTTTGATTTTTTTTTCCATTTTCAATCTTGTTTTTCCACCATGTAGATTTTAATGGTATGATTATATATTAATGGCACTTTTATGAATAAAGACATTTTACTACAGTGTTTTTTTTCTTTTGAATTGTTTTCTGATCTCAAGATGGAGATTTTCATTGGTTTTTATTTGCTTTCGTATTTTCAGAGTTATAAGCAATAGAATCATCGCACAAGCTTAACATTTATGGAAAGTCTGTCTTATATTCTTAGATCCCTATAAATTTTTATAATATGGTATTCTTGTTCAAACTGAATTTAGAAAATTGAGGTTTTAGTACCTTGTAACTAGTTTGCAAATATTCATTTATTACACATTAACTTTACACTTTGAAGACAACATGATTTTTCTGAGTTAGTGCTAACAACTGGGCTGAAAAATCCATTTTATGAGAATAATACACCTACTGCTGGTGCATTTTGCTGGGAGAGTTTGTTTTGTGATAGAATGAGCTAAATCTGTAAAAATAACACAGAACAAACCATAACATGCTGACTAGGGTCACCAGTGGGCCTGCGAGCACCACTTTGGTTTGGTGATGATGGGGTCTGCGTTCTCCCAGGTCACTGAGGGGCATGGCTTCCCATCACCTGGCTCATTTCCTCATTTGGCTGTTTCTTTACTCATGTTCCTCACATCTAGGAGACATCATTTTGTTTCTCTTTAAAGTAGGAACATTGATTCTACTCTTCATGCATGCATGATGCTGCTGCATGTTGAAATGCTAAACTTAGGGAATCTGCTTTTGGAACAATGTATAAATTGACATGATACAGGAGGAATGTGATATGACCATTCTCAATAAACTATAGATTTTTACTTTGGTCATAGCTTGTGCATATGCCCTTCTGAACCTTTCAAAGGAGGCAAAAATTACAAGACAGTTTGTAAGTACCTGATTCCATTGTATTTGTGCATATTTGTAATGTAATAATTTCAAACTAAGCTATCTTCCCTACCATATTGTCCCTGTTTTTTTTTGAGGTGGTATTGGCATACAACATACTTCAGGTGTACAACACAATGACTTGATATTTGTGTATATTGTGAAATGATCACCACAATAAGCCTAGTTACTACCCATCCCCGTACATGTTACAAATATTTTTCTTGTGATGAGGATTTTTAAGATCTGTCTCAGCAACTTTCATGTATACAATACAGTAGTACTAAACACAATCACCATGCCGGACACCACATCTCTAGGACTTACTTGTTTTATAATGGTTTGTACCTTTCGAGCCCCTTCACCCAATTTTCCTACCTCCACTTCTGGTAACCATCAATCTGCTCTCTGTATCTATAAGCTTTTTTTAAAATTCCACATGAGCATTTTTTTTTTTACATTCCACATGTGAGATCATACAGTATTCTTGGCTTATTTCACTTATCATAGCGCCTTTACGGTCCATCCTTTTTTTTTCACAAATGGCAAGATTTTCTTTGTTTTTATGACTGAATAGTATTCCATTGTGTGTATGTTATATACACATGCATCTTTATCCATTCACCCATTGAGGGACACTTGTTTCTGTATCTTGGCTATTGTAAATCTGCAGTGAACATGGTAGTGCAGATATCTCTGAGTTAGTATTATTGTTTCCTTTGGATAAATATCCAGAAGTGGAATTGCTGGATGATATGGTGGTTCTATTTTTAATTTTTTGAGGATCCTCCACACTTTTTCAGAGTGGCTGTACCATTTTTCAATCCCCCCAACAGGGCACAAGGGTTCCCTTTCCCCACATCCTTACCAGCACTTATTTCTTGTCATTTGGATAATAGTCCTTCTAACAGACATGACAGGGGAATCTCATTGTGCTGTTGATTTGCATTCCCTATTGATCAGTGATGTTGAGCCCTTTCATGTGCCTGTTATCCATCTGGATGTTGACTTTGGAAAAATTTCTATCAGCTCATTTGCCAATTTTTAATCAGATGTTTTTCAGTATTAAGATGTATGACTTCTTTATATATTTTGGATATTAACCCCCACCTGATATATAATTTGCAAATATTTCCTGCCATTCATTAGATTGTCTTTTCATTTCGTTTTCTTTGCCATGGAGAAGCCTTTTAGTTTGATGTAGTTGCCTTTGCTTTTGGTGTCAGACTAAAAAATCATTTCCAAACCAATGTCAAAGATTTTACTGTCTGTGTTTTCTTCTAGGAGTGTTATGGTTTCAGGTCTTGTGTTTAAGTACTTAATCCATTTTGAGTTAATTTTTGTGTTTAATGTAAGACAGTGGTTTACTTTCTTTTATTTACATATGGCTGCCCAGTTTTACCAGCACCATTTATTGAAGAGATTATCTTTTCCCCATAATATATTCTTGGTTCCTTTGTTGTGAGTTAATTTACCATGTATGTGGGGGTTTATTTCTGAGCTCTGTTCCATTGATCTAGGAGTCTGTTTTGATAACAATAACCTGTAATATAGTTTGAAATCAGGGAGTGTGATACCCCCAGCTTTATTCTTAAGATTGTTTTGGCTATTTGGGGATTTCTGTGGTTCTCCAAATTTTAGGATTGGTCTACTTCTGTGAAAAATTCCTTTGGTATTTTGATAGGGGTTTGCATTGAATTTGTAGGTTGCTTTGGATAGTTTGGACATCTTACTGTTCTTATCCATGAGCATAGAATATTTCTCCATTTACTTGTATCTCTAATTTCTTTGATAAATGTCTTTTGACTTTCAGTGTACATGTCTTTCACCTCCTTGGTCCAACTTACTGGTAGGTATCTTATTCTTTTTGATGCAGTTGTAAATGGGGTTGTCTGAATTTCTCTTTCTGAAAGTTTATCAGTGAAGAGAAATGCAACAAATTTTGTATATTGATTTTGTACCATGCAACTTTACTGAATTTGCTTATTATAGCAGTTTTTGTGGAGAGTTTTTAAAGTTTTCTGTATATAATATCATCTGTAAACAGTGGAAGTTTTACTTCTTCCTTTTCAAATTGAATACTTTTTTCTTGCCTAATTGCTGTGGCTAGGATTTCCAATAATAGGTTTAATAAAAGTGGCAAGAGTGCATCCTTGTCTTATCTGGTCCCTAATCTTAGAGGAAACCCTTCCAGCTTTTCACCCTTGAGTCTGATGATAGCTGGGACTTGACATACATGGCCTTCATTATGTCGAGTATGTTCCCCCTATATTTGTTTTGAGAATTTTGTCATAAACGAATGTTGAATTTTGTCAAATGCTTTTTCTGCAACTGTTGAGATGGCCTATAATTTTCTTGTGGTGTCATTGTCTGTTTTTGGTGCAGGTGGGGTGTTAAGTCCCCTGCTATCATTGTACTGCTGTCTATTTCTTTCTTTATCAATATTTGCTTTATATATTTAGGTGCACTTGGGTTGGGTGCATAAATATTTACAAATGTATATCATCTTGTTGGGTTGACCCCTTTATCATTATGCAATGCCCTTCTTTGTATCTTGTAATAGTCTTTGTTCTAAAATCTATTTTGTCTATAAGTTCAGCTACCCCAGAGCTTTTTGTTTGTTTCTATTTGCATGAAACATCTTTTCCCAGCTCTTCAGTTTCAGTCTCTGCCCTCCTTAAAGGAGAGATCTAAATTTTATTTATACTTATGCCCAGAAACCTTGCAAAATAGCTGATAATAAATGCATTAGATTGATACATTAGAGATTATCTTAGAAAAGCAATCTGGTTGGGATTGTGTGCATTTCTTATTTTACGTAAATGCATTTACTCTACTTAATGCAGTTTTCTTTTTAGGTTTTTTAAAAAATGGATTTAGCATTATTTCAACACTGAGGGTATCAACTCAGTCTCTAACATTTCAAGACTTTTCATAATTAAGAATATTTATAATTTACACTTTTTTCATAGTCCCTGGGCCAAGGCTAGTTATTTCTTAAATAGCACTGTCAGAGGGAGAGAAGGATCTTGAGGGACCCAAGAATACATTTAGTGCACATTGTCACTGCCACACTGACTTTTTTCAAAGACTTTGACAATTGTCTTAATTTTTGTGACATGCTCATACACAGAAATATGCGCACATGTGACAATCCATGCAGTTAATCATCCAACTCTAGGTAAGGAAAATACTACAATGAGAAAACAATGTAGATTTAATAGTAAATTAATCAATAGGGCATCAGTAATATCCAGGAAAACCTTATGTAAAATAAACTACATTTGAAAATACTAAAAAACTGATGCATGATTATAAACAATGTAATTTAAGAGATTGTAGTTAGAGACTAAGAGTGACCCTTTTATTTAGGTACAGACCACTCATACAGTCACCCAAGCCCTCAGCACCATCTTTGCAACACTAATGTCCAGTTTTATTTTCATTGCTTCCTTACATATTTCCTATACTTCAGTCACCCTGGATTAATATGCTTCTGGTTGTCCATCTCCATGTATCTACTCAACTTTTTTCTCTGCCTGAAGGTGTTAATCCTGACCAGTTTCTTCCTTTAATTCAGACTTTTCAGAACCTCTATTTCATCCCCCTTAGACCATCTTAAATAACTCTCTGAATACTTCTGCATACAATCTATTCTTCAAAAAAAAACCCCAAAAGAGCTGCTGTTCTCATTTGACTTCCATTGAAGGAGGGAAAAAACATGTCCCAGTTCAAAGAGAGTCAGAATGCATTCTCTCTTCCTCAGGAGGGTCCATCTTTTTGTTCTGTTCAGGCCTTCAGGTGATGGAGGAGAGCCACCTACGTTATGGGGTGCAGTTGGCTTGACTCAGCCTACTGACTCAGGTGTTTCCTTCACCGAGAAATACCCACAGGCACACCAGTCATGTTTGACCAAATGTCTGGGCCCCCTGTGACCTCTCAAGTCAACACAAAATTAACCATAGTCTACTTCCTTGATTTCGTCCCTTTACTCATCCCTGTCTGCAGTGGTACTGGTGCTGAGTCTGTGAACACTGAGGAATCTGTGTTTGAACCATCTTGGTATCTGCCTCGCTGCCTATGGGCTTGTAGCCGCTTTGTTAGGTCTGCCAAATGAGCTTGTGTCGGTCCATCTTCTTTCCAGATTTAATGTTGGCTTTTCAGCATTCTACTCACCTGTCATTTCCATCTTTGTGGGTTTATATTTTTATTTTAAAATGTCTGGTATTAAGGATTTGGGGACAAGATCTCTTACAGTAAATCTTTTTTCCACTGTCTTAACCCAGAAATGCCCTTTACTTACATACAGTAAGCTGCTTATTCAAAGACTATGTATTTAAGTTGTAATAGTGGCTATGCTGAGGGTGCTCCATAGATATTTGATTAATGAAGTTTTGTATGTACACACATTCATTAACACACATATATGTGAATTAGGTGTACCCACATCCATGTGTGGCTATTAATGTGTTTAAATATATGCATGTGTGTATAAAATGGGATAATACCCCGGTTAGTTGATAGCTCTTTTGCCATAATTCCTTTAGAAGGCTGGAGGCTAAAATACTATAAAAGAGCAATATGTGTGAGTAGTTTTACAATTTAACCTTTCTTAATATGATTTAAAATTTATATGTTTTCATTTAGAACTGGAAAATGTCAGTGTACTAAGACCCTTCCATTCTTAAATGAATTATTGCAGTTTTTTCAAATGTCTAAGAATCTAATTTTACCTAACAAATTTATAAGTTTCCTTGATATGCAAAAAGGAAGAGGTTGTGGTCTGACTATAATAGCAGTAGCATAGCTTCTGAAATTGGGGTTTTGAAGTGTGTCTGAAGTATGACTGAGGGTGGCAGTGATGGCCTTGGTAAGCATCTGGCTTTTCTTTTCTATTCAGAGCACTGTGACTGACAAAACCTTGTGCCATCTTCCTGTGGTTAAGCTTCTACAGTGCATTGCAAGATTATGGGATTAAAAATTCTACATAAGCACATGTGGAATCTCCTGCACTTGTAGGGGTTATCTTCACTTTAACTTCGGATGGTTCCCTTCCCAAAGAACAAATTTAGATAACTCTCCATGAGCTGTCTCTCATCTGCCTGACTTTCACCGCCCACTTTGCCTGTGTCTCGTGCAAAAGTATTTCTGGTTGACTCTTTTTTGGCGGAATAGTTGATTAAATTAGAGACTCTTATTCTGAATCCCTTGAATACTGTCAAAACATATTTGTGTCAAGGTTTTGATCCTTGTCATAATTTGAGACGCCTTGATTAGTAAGACTTTCTTTTTATAGCGCATTAGCATCTTGACCTTTGAGATCATTTTATCAAGACTAATTTATTTTTAATGAATATACCATTGGGGTTACTTTCCATCACCTATTTATACTCTAAAACGTGCTGCTTTTGGTAACTTATTTCTCATTAGTTTTTATATTCAGATGGTAAAAAATGCAGTTACATTATTGACACATCAGGATTTATTTTGTAAATATATTATATGTAATCATTAATCATTAAGAATACAAACTATATGTAATTTATGAAGCATAATGATAGAATAATTAATACTCATGAACTCGACATACGTGTTAACAACATAGGAGCAAACCATTAAGCTACCTGTGTGCTCTTCTAAAACCCGTTATTCCTGACATGGAGGGGACCACTATCCTGGATTCTGTTTTAGTCCTTTGCTCCCTTTTAGCTTTTACCAAAGTGTATATCCCTAGACATTATATTGTTTAGTTTTTATACCTTTGATCTTATATAAATGGTGTACTCTATGTAGTCTTCTGAATTTTCCACTTCACACCATCCTTCTAAGATTCATCTTTCTATATATAGCTATACTTATTTCTATTGCTATATAATTTATTATGTGAACACACTACATTTTGCTTATCCATTTTCTGCTGAAGATGTTTCCCTGGTGTACAGTCTGTGGCTATTATCAGCAGTGTTGCCATGAGTAGTTGTGATCATGTTCTACTATGCTCCTGTGATTCTTTCCTGGGTGGGGCATCACAGTACTTGAGAATTTCAATTAGCTTTTTTCTTACCTATAATTGATACGTTTATACTTTTATTATTTTTTGCCATATTAGTCATTATAGAAGATATATTACTGTCATGTTGAATTTTCTGTTATAAGGAGCCAAACATGCTTTCACACAGTTCTTTCTCCTTTCTGTTGAAAGGGTCTGGTATTCTGCCTTTTATTTTTGGCCTTGTTCTATACTGATACATGTACATTCTTTATCTCTTCTAGAACTGTGATTCGTTTAAAAATGTGAACATATATCTTCCCACTTTTTAGCTGTGTTTTCCCTTTGCCTCTTGGGGTGAGCAAGACCTTTGAAATACTAAAATACACTCAAATCTTTTGTATTGTGGTTGGTACATTTGAACTGTCTAGAAGTTTTTCTATTCTCAAGGGTCATAACAGAAAATATTCTTACACAATATTTAAAATGTACCTTTCATATATGCCTTTAGTCTACCTGAGAGCAATTTTAGAAATGGTTTGAAATTGTTATCCAATTTCATTTTGTTACATTGATGACCATCTGTCCTAATACCAATTAGTCCACCCTTTACAGAACTCCAAAGCACCCCTGTTTTACATTCATCCTCTTGTACAAGGGCTAGTCGACCTAGTCTGTTCCATTTTGCAGTGTTTCTATCCCAGTGTACTAACTTCATGACTATAGATTTAAAGTAAGTTTTCATTTATTAGAAAATGTTATCTCCAACATCTACATGCTCCTGAATGGCAAAGACAGTTGTGAAGAAGAGTTTATCCCTTTATTTAAATTTAATACGAGCTACTACAGTTCTTTGAAAGATTACTTTTGAGATTTTTATGGAAACACTGAATCTATAAATTAAGAGGAAAAAGTGACAGCCTGTATTCCTATTATGATAGCTTTCCTTTCTGTAAGTGTACTTCCATAATTCATACAATTTTGGTATAGCATACTTGACAGTTTTCCACTTTTAAGGGTATTTCAGAAGTATATTTTCTTTTGTAAATGCTGTTGCTTAGAAAAATTTTTTAAACAATGTTGTTTTTAGAAATACTTGGTTTTCTTCATTGATTTGTTTGTCACTAAACCCGATTTTAATTCAAAACAATTTTAGATTCTTTTTGTGCTCATCAAAAATCATCTCTTCTAATTTTTATTTCTTTATAATGTAGTCAAATTTTCTCAGGTGTTTAGGAAAATACCCTGAAATACTCAATTAGAAATGAGCTTAAATGTTTTAAGTTTGTATTTAAATGCTTACTTCATTTTTTCATTAAGTTGAGGCCAGAATTATAATTGTTTATCGAGGTCTGACATATGGCATTTAGTTCCAGGTGTACAACATAATGACTCAATATTTGTATATATTGCAATATGATCATTGCAATCTAGTTAATATCCATCACCATAGCTACAAATTATTTTTCTTGTGATGAGGACTTTGAAAATCCACTCTTAGCAACTTTCAAATATACAATGCAGTATTAACTAGTCTGTACATCACATCCCCATGACTTATTTTATAACTGCAAGTTTGTATCTTCTGATCCCTTTTGCCCATTTTCCCTAGCCACCCCATCCCCTGCCCCTGGCAACTACCAATCTCTTTGTATCTATGAGTTTAGGGTTTTTCTGTTTTTGCTACTTTAGATTCCACATATAAGTGAGATCATACAGTATTTGTCTTTATCTGACTTTTTTCATTTAGCATAATACTTGTAGGTCATCCATATTGTTGGAAAAGGCAAGATTTCATTATGCTGGAGTAAAATTCCATTGTACACATACCACATCTTTATCCATTCATCTATCAATGGACACAGATTTCTATATCTTGGCTATTGTAAATAATGCTTCAGTGAACATGGGGGTGAGATATCTCTTCAAATCAGTGTTTTGTTTGGTTAAATACCCTGAAGTAGAACTGCTGGATCATATGGTATTTCTATTTTTAGTTATTTGATGAACTTTCATACTGTTCTCCATACTGGCTGCACCATTTTCCTTTCCTACCAGCTGCATAAGGGTTCTCTTTTTTCCACATCCTCACCTACACTTATTTGTCTTTGATATCAGTGACTCTGACAGGTGTGAGGTGATCTCTCATTGTGGTTTTGATCTACATTTCCCTGCTTAATGATACTGAGCACCTTTTCATGTGTCCGTTGGCCCTCTGTATGTCTTCTTCGGAAAAATGTCTGCTTGCGGTCCTCTGGCCTGTTTTAATCTGTTGATTTTTTTGGTGTTGAATTGTAAGAGTTCTTCATACACTTGGAGTATTAACCCCCCTATTGGATATATCATTTGCAAATATCTTCTCCCATTCAGTTGGCAAAAGCCTTTTAGTTTGATGTAGTCCCACTTGTTATTTTTGCTTTGCCCTTGCCTGAGGAGAGAAATTTAAACAAAGACTGCTTAGATTGATATCCAAGAGTTTACTGCCTATCTTTTATTTTTTAGGAATTCTGTGGCTTTAGGTCTTGCATTTAGGTCTGCAATCCATTTTATTTTTGTGTATGGTGTAAGAAATTGGTCCAGTTTCCCTTTTTGCATGGAGCTGTCCAGTTTTCCCAACACCATTTATTGATGAGATTGTCCTTTCCCCATTATATAATCTTGGCTTCTCTATTATAAATTAATTGACCATATATGTGTGCTTTGTTTTTGGGAGTTCTGTTCCTTTGATCTATGTGCCTGTTCTTATTGCCAGTAGCATTACTGTTTTGAATGCTCTAGCCTCCCCTTCTCCATGAGCCTTGATTTCTGGCCAGGGTGGTATGGTAATAGCTAGTGCTCTCACTCAGGTGACAGTAGGCTTAAGAGTTGCTACCTCCTGCTGCTATGGACTTGAGCCCATGCAAAAAACAGAGGGACAAAGTGAGACCTCTGGGTCTGTACCCAGGCTAGACTCTACCTGTTGAGTTCCTGGATTCTCCAGGGGCTTCTTGAAGAGACCAAGTGATGTGATCTGAAATTGTAGAGAAGTTACCTCCTATGAGGTGAGCTTTGACCTATAGTAGTAGGGAAACATGTGGGAACCAGAGATCTGTTTTTCTCTCTGCTTTCCATGGATGACGTGTTCCAAGACTCATTTGTGTCTCTGTGAAGTTTGTGTCTCTGTGGAGTCTTTGTGAGGAAGTCCTTTGACCTTGACCTTTCAGCTATGCTTGTCAGGAAGTTGAGGTCAGTTTGGTAACATATACTCCCATTATCTGGTTTCCTCACCTTGCCTGTTTCCCTGGAAATGAACTTCCCAATAAAAAGTTCATTTGGGCTCATGTTCTTTTATGTAGAAAACTTGGCCAAAACAGATGTGCTATCAGGCACTGTTGAGACCCTCTGTAAATGGTTATTCTACTTCAGACATTCCTGGCATTTCTACCTAGGGCATTTTCCCACCACTAGATCATGCTTGGGCAAATTTCTAGGCAAACCAGAAGTTTAATGGAGTTAGCAGCAAAGAAGCATAGCTTAATAAATAAAAGATGAGAGTTGGTTGAAAAATAACCCAACCTTCCCACTGCTTAATTCACAAATTGTGTATAATAGAGATATTAAAGGGGGAAAATAATGGAAAGGTTAACATTCATCTTCAAGGAAGAACAGAGGAAAGACACCACAAATGGAACCAAAAAAGGTAGGTTTAAACACATCAATAATTATGTTAAATATAAAGGGACTGACAGACTAGATTAACAAATATGAAAACATATTCTTAAAGACTTTAAGTGTAGATCACATATACAAATAACTAGAAAAATGCAACTTTGGCAAAACTAAGAAATAAGAACTCTGAAAAGCCTATGACTAATAAGGCAATTTAATTAAAGATATTCCAACAAGGAAATTTTCAAGGCCGTATTTCAGCACACTTTATGAAATATCCCAAACTTGAAAAACTTTTGAGATATTAAAAAGAACACCATCATCTTATTTTCATGAGACCAGTTTTGCCTTAATACCTAAACCAGACAAGGAAATGAGAGTGCAACAAAATCGCCCCCTAAGATATGGAACCCTTGAAGCTCTAATGAAAATCTCAACAGGTTACTTTAGGAAGTTTTATAACAAGATTCTAAAATTTCCATGAAGATGTAAAAGGTCAGGAACAGCCAAGAAATTCTGAAGAAGCAAATTATTGGAGAACTTTTACCTTGCTGAATATCCTAACTTTTTAAAAGTTTGTATGTAAGATACATAGAGTATCTTAATTGCAATGGAAAAATACTACAGTGGAATAGACCAGAGGACCAGAACATACCACATATATCAGAACATTAGATTTAAAACAAAGTTGGCACTGCAGACAATGGGAAAAGTAAGTTCTCTTTGATAACCAGGAATTCGTTAACTGTATAGATATATTAAAAAAATTACTTCCTACTTTATATCATACCAATTGCAAGAAGTATTGTAGATGAAACTAGGTAGGAATCTTCTAGATTCTAGAATATTTTCATCAATTTTTGATAGAAAGGATATATTGACTAGGTCAAAAATCATTAGCTATATTTAAAAATATTAATAAATTGGACATTATGATTTAGTTTATCAAAGGATACTATTGAGAGTAAAAAGGCACTCCACAGGGGGTAAAACAGATTTACATAGATAACCAGCAGTGACCTTGTATCTAGAAAATATGAAGTGTGAACCATTTATAAGTACTTCTGAAAACAATTTGGTATAGTCTACTGAAGTTGTATATATTAATACTCTGTGACTCAAATATCATTTCCAAACATATTTCCCTACAGAAACATGTGCACATATGTACCAAGATATGTGTATAAAAATGCTTAAGGCAGTGTTATTTATAAAAGCCACAAACTGGAAAAAAATGACATCAAAATTGCAATGGATAAATGTATTGTGGTACATTCCTTCAGTGAAGTATAGCGATCACAATGAATAAAACATCACTTCATGCGACAAAATAAATGATTCCCACAAAAGTAAAAGAGAAAGCTAAAATAAATGCAAAGAATTACACTTCCATAGAAGAACAATGAGCAAAAATAGACTGATGTTGAACACATGTGACAGGGTAAAGCTATAAGGAAAAGAGTCATTTCCATAAAAGTCAGGGTAGGTCACACGGAGGGCGGGGAGAGAAGGCACCCATCAGGAGTATTAGTATGGTTGGGAACCTGGAACTTCTGGCTTGCTGACCTGTGTGGTGGTCACCTGGTGTTTTGTGACAGGGCATTGTTATATTTTCCATTTTTGATATATAAATGACATCACTGGGTTTCAGGTGCACAGCATAAAGGTTTCTTACATATATTGTAAAATGACTACCACAGTAAGTTAACATCCATCATCTCATATAAATACAAAGAAATGGGAAAGAATTTTCTCCTTGAGGGACAGTTAAGATTTAGTCAGCAATGTTCATATATGTCACACGGTAGTGGTAACTGTAGTCATGTTATGCGTTACCCTTAGAGCTTAATTATCTTACAGCTGCAAGTTTGTATCTTTTGACCACTTATCTCCATTCCCTAACCCTGTCTCTGGTCACCACAAATCTGATCTTCTCTATGAGTTTGGCTTATTTTGGATTCCATATATAAGGGAGATCATACAGTATTTCTTCCTTTGACTTATTTCACTTAGCATAATGGCCTCAATGTCCAACCATGTTTCAAATGGCAGCATTTCCTCATTTTTATGGCTGAACACTATTCCACTGTATGAATGTGTGTGGTGTGTGTATATGTACAGCAACCCCTTCATCCATGCATCTGTTGATGAACACTTAGGTTGTTTCCATGTCTTGGATATTGTAAATACTGCTCTAAACATGGGGGTGCAGATATCTTTTTGAGTTAGTCTTTTCATTTCCTTTGGATATATTCCCAGAAATGGGATTGCTGGATCATATGCTAGTTCTATATTTAATATATCAAGGATAGACAAGTTTACATTCCCCCCAACAGTGCACAAGGTTCATTTTTCTCTGCATCCCCACCAGCATATTCAAGTCATTTTCCCATTTTTAATTAAAGTTTAGATTATTGGGGTTTTTTGCTATTGGCATGTATGAGTTCTTTATGTATTTGGATATTAACCCCTAATCAGATACCCACTTTGCAAATACTTTTTTCCCATTCCATAGGTGTCCTTTCATTTTGTTTTCCTGTGCAGAAGCATTTTAATTTGTAATCCAACTTGTTTATTTTTGTTTTAGGTGTCATATAAAAAAATCCCAAGACTCACATCAAGGAACTTTTTTCCTTATGTTTTCTTGAAGTTGGATGGTTTCAGGTCTTACATTTAAGTTTCTAATCCATTTTGAGTTCATTTTTTTTAGTGGTATTAGTAGGGACTAGGTTATTCTTTTACATGTAAATATCCAATTTTCCAGCACCAGTTATCAGAAACTGTTTTCTCCATTGAGTACCCTTGGCTCTTCTGTCAAATATTAGTTGATCACATATGCTTGGGCTTATTTCTGGGTTCTTTGTTCAGTTCTTAGGCCAGCACCATACTGTTTTGACAACAGTAGCTTCATAGTAGAGCTTGAAATCAAGAAATGTGATGCCCTGTTCTTTAATTGATTGCTTTGGCTATTCGGGGTCTTTTGTGGTTCCTTATAAATATTTTGGATTGTTTTTCTACTTATGCAAAAAAGTATATATCTTCCAATACATGAATACAGGATACCTTTCCATTTATTTATATCATCTTTGATTTCTTTCATCAGTGTTTTGTAGTATTCAGAGTAGATATCTTTTACCTCCTTGGTTAAGTTTATTCATAAGTATTTCATTTTCTTTGATGCTATTTTAAATGGGATAATCTTATTTTTTTCAGGTAAATCATTGTAGTGTATAGAAATATCACTTATTTTTGTTATGTTAATTTTGTTTCTTGCAACTTTAATGAATTTGTTGATTAGATCCAATAGTTTTTTATGCAGTGTTTAAGATTTTATATAACATCATGTGCAAATAGAGACAATTTTACTTCTTTCTTTCCAATTCTGATGCCTTTTATTTCTTAATTTCTCTGGTAAGGACTTCCAGTACTATGTTGGATAGGAGCGGTGAGAGTGGACACTCTCATCCCTGATTTTACAGGAAAATCTTTCTTTAACCTTTCACCATTGAGTGTGATGTTAGTTGTGAAATTATCATGTATGGCCTTCACTGTGTTGAGGTATGTACCTTCTGTACCTTGTCTTTACAATGAAGGGATGTTGAATTTTGCAAAATGCTTTTTCTGCACCCTTTAAGATGATCCTATGATTTTCCTTCTATTAATGTGCTGTGTCACAGTGATTTGCACACGTCGAACCATCCTTGCATCCCAAGGGTAAATTCCATTTGATCACAGTGAATGATCGTTTTAATGTGCTGCTGAAATCAAGTTGCTAATATTTTCCTGAGAATTTTTGCTTCTGTATTCGTCAGGGATATTGGTCTGTAGTTTTCTTTTCTGGTAGTGTCCCTTTCTGCCTTTGGTGTCAGGTCAATACTGGACTCATAAAATGAATTTGACAGAGTAGTGTTTTCTTTTTTTTTTTTGGAAGAGTTTGAGAAGGATTGGTGTCCTTGAAATATTTGGTAAAATACATCAGTGAAGCTATCTGGTCCTGGAATTTTCTTCATTGTGAGAATTTTGATATGGATTCAATCTCACTACTATTTGTTCTCTTCAGACTATTTCTGTCTGAGTCTTATAGTTTGTTTGTTTCTGCTTTTTTCGTTTCTTCTAGGTTGTGCAGTTTTTTGGCATGTAATTGCTTATAGTAGTCTTTTTTACCCTTTGTATTTCTGTGGTACGAGTTACAATGTCTCTTTTTTCATTGGTAATTGTCTTGAATTTGCTTAGACTTGTGAATATCTTAAATTATAACATCTTATTTTAAACTAAGACAACTTCAATAGAATTCATAATCTTCATACTTCTCTTTCCCTCACATTTTAGGTTGTTACAAATTATTTACTGTGTAACTGGTAGATTGTAGTTATTTTTACAATTGTTTTAACTTTTAAACTAGAGTTGTATTACCCTCCACCATTATCATATTACCAAATCTAGCTTTGACTGTATACTTACCATTACTGGTAAGTTTGTACTGCATTCGGTTTTTATGATATTAATTGGCATCCTTTTACTTCCGCTCAGAGCTCCATGTAGTATTTCTTGTGAGGCATGTCTAGTGGTGAATTCCCTGAGCTTTTGCTTGTTTGAGAAAGTCTTTATCCCTTCATTTCTGAAGGACAGTTCACAGATGATAGTATTCTTGATTGACAGGTGTTTTTTCCCGTCAGTATTTGAAAACGTTATCCCATTCTCCTCTGGCCTGGGTTTGGTTCCCAACTGTGCCTCTGCCCCCTACCTTCTTAGCATGGCATTTGTCTTTAGCTGTGGAAGGGCCACTGTGCTGGTCTTCAGGTCACTCTCAGTGAGTTGCTCTAGATGTGGCTGTAGCTTTGATGTGTTTGTGGAGGAGGTGTGCTCAGGATCCCCTACCCTGCCATCTTTCTAAATCAGGGCTTTTATACTTAAGCCAATTTAAGTGTAAGAGCTGTAAACAAACTGTTAGAAATCTGGAACTAGGGACTGTTGTTACTACAAATACTTTCTGGGGAATTTACCACTGAATGAACTTCAGGTGACTAAAGCGTTTACAGAAATCACAAAATGAAAGACATGATAAATTGTTGCTAGAATATTTCCATCTTCCATCTGTAGTGAATTAATAGATCTGAGGAATGACCATTCATGGATGCTGAAATCACAAGAAGATATGAGTGAAATTACAAGCTATTTATGTGTTAGTTCTTCCATAGAAATAAAAATAGACCATAAATCTCATTGAGGCTATTGATTTAACTAAAATTCACAAACAATACAGGAAACAGTACTGAAGACCATCATGAATGGTATGTGAGTCAGCAATAAACTGAATCCCAACCCGGGAAACACCACAGGATTGAAAAGAACTCCATTTATTTCAAAAAGAAAAATATTAAAGTGAAAGAATAAAGAATGTGGGGAACAGACGACGAAGGCCTTAGCTTTCTCAGACTACCTCTGAGAGTGAGCTTTCTGCATTGTGAAGTCTGAATCTTTTATGACTCCTTTGGGACACGTTGTGTCCATAATCCATCAAAGACTTATTGGTTTGAGTCACTATTGAGATTAATATAAATTTCTACTTGTCAATGGCCAGATGATGGATCCTATGACTTGGAAAAATCTCATATTTGGGAGAGAATTTTAGAGAGCTCTTAAATAGAGAATTGCTCATTGATCCCATAGAAAAACCAAGGTAAAACAACACAGACGACTATAATGAGCAGTCTTAGGAACACCGTTAATGAAGAATGAAAGGACAGACACTGAGAACAGAAATGAAAGTCTTCATCAGATTCATCATTTCTCAATCTGCTTCATCTCAAGCTCCCGAAACTACTCTAACTTCCCCAGAAAGTACCTTAATGTTCCTCTTCCTGTTCTAACTTCCTATTCCATTCAGATTTACAGAGAGCACACCAGCCCAGTCTCCAGGCTTCAGGTGTACAGGGTACTCATGTAAATGCTGAAAGCCAGGATGTGAGGTTAGCAGAGGCACTGAGACAGACAGTAAGGCAGGCTCTGCTGTCTTTAAACCCCTTCCACTTTCAAGGGTGCTGTAATCAGGCTCTGCCAGTTTCAGGCCTTCCTATGCAATCTCCTTTGTAGATGTTTTCTGGGCCCTCACCAGAATTCATATACATGGACAGAAGCAGACCTTTTGTTTTACATAATAAAACCCTTATACTTCCACTTACAGGAGATCTGCCAAATTGAGGGAATAAAATACTCCGGACATTCACAACACTGTTCTCATGGATTCTGATAAGGGGTAATCTTCCCACCTGTAGTTATACTATAGTTGACAGACAATACAGAGGGCTCTGGGGTTGAGGGCACCTCACAGAGGAGACAGATAACCAGGATTTCTCCCAGGTCTTTTTATAAATGATCCAAAAATGGATTGGCTGAGGCCTATCTATGGTCAGGGGCTGGTAGATGCAATAATAGAAGGTTTTCCTCCTAAGGTGAATTTGTCCAAGGGTGAACTGTACACTCAGAAAAAAAGAAAACTATTGAAAAGGGTTGGTTAAACACTTTATATGGACTTTTTAAAGGCATATTGCATCAAACCCTGAAGCTCCAAAACACAGAAGTCTTTTGATTTAAATCACAGTTGGAAATCTTCCTGATATAAAGAAGCAAATTGAAGGTAATGTTGTTGAATGGGCACATCAGCCTCTTGATACAATTCAGGCTGCAACTCAGTTCTTCGAGGAATTAAAAGAACTGTCCTTATCTCACAGATCTTTGCAAAACAGAAATGCGGCTCTAGAAACAACTCAAAGGCTCCCTATCCTTGCCATCTCCCAGATTTCTCCTATTCATCCCAAAATGCTTGTGGATACCAGAAATGATCAGGACTTTGGAGACGGAATTGTCCTTCTGTTAAGAAAATGAAAACTTAAATAGTAATTACTTCAGACTTAATAGATGAATATACCCCAACACTCCTAGGAGAAAACTTATGTTCTTTCTGTCCCTTGAAGAAATAAATCTTACCATGTCTTTGAAATGTAGATACCCCAGGAGATCACAGAAACACTGCCAACATCACCTAAGACTGAAGAAAAAAAGGGAAAGAGGCTTTTTAAAATATAAACTGCTATAAAATCTCACCAGCCCACAGCCTCCATAGGATTTTACTTGTCAAGGGCAAATACAAAACTTAAGTGTTCCCCACAAATATTAGTAAAAATTTTAGCTATTCAAGTCAAGTTGCTTAACTTATTCTGTCAGATAATTTGGATTCAGTGGTTATTTATAAATGAGTGAATTTTATATTAGCTAAAAGTTTGGAACAGAAGCTACAGGGTCTTTGTATCCATTTGCATGTTGAGGTATGTCTGGATATGTTATGTATAAGTGGATATGTACATTTTCCACCTAAGTTTAGAAAGGTCAAAATTGTTTTTAAAACTAATAGGCTTTAAGAAAAACACTCATCAAACTAAATCTATCTAAACTCTCAGAAATACAATAGAAATTAACCCAAATGCCTTTTAAGTTCACATGACTTGGGGTAATATTTAGCAAATAAAATCTTGTTTACATTTGTTGCTTTAATTAAAACATATGTTTTCAGAGTTACCAAGATTAAATATAATGCAGAGTTATCAAGATTAAATGTAGTACAATCAACTTTTATTCTAACTGGGATAATTAGTCAAATAATATATTTCTGTTATAAAATGGTCAGTAAGAAATAACGTAGATCTAGTTGTTGAAAATCTCAACTTTTCATGAGTAACCTAAATACAGTTATAAAGAACAAGTGAATTAAGTAGATACATAGGATAAATATTGACTTTCCAACATTAAATGTTTTATGTCTACTTAGTTTCCTCAGTTTTTTTGGTAACTTAGACCCTTAGAGTTTTGCTAACTTTAGTTAAACAATGGATATTCATTGCACATTCAGATCATTTCTAAGTAAGAAAATATTGCAGCATTAATTACTGAATATAGGCTTATCCACTTTTGGCTTCTTATTACGGAGAAAACATATTTGGATCTGTCAGTAAAAATGTCTTGAGCCATATTAAAAAATTTTACTGTGAGAAAGTGTATGCTTCTAGAAATTGACAGATTTATGAAAGAATCTCATCTACAGAATTATGTAACAGCTCACAATTGCTGACTTAGCTTTCTACTGGAAATTAAGGCTTCAAGGAGTAAGAATTTAATTAACATATGTAATTAAACCTACTAGAAATAAGGAGAACACCTGTGTTTGCAAGAAAGTAGGATGTGTTTTTGAGTAAAAAGGCATGGACATGTGGTTTTGTTAAGGGAAAAAGTAGTAAATGGATGTTTTAGAATGAGGAAAATAAAGGAGAAACTAAGTTCATATGGAAAGGTGCAGAGAAAGTTTTTCTTGCACAGTCAAGCTAGCTAAAATTGAATTTACTAAAAGTGTTTTCAAAATAAGCTTTAATATTAATCGTGCACTTACATAAATGAAAATTTAACCCCATCAGCCTATGAGAATTTTCTTGGACAATTTGTCACCTCTTGATAAGATAAAGAAAAACCTTTCACAACCTTGTTGAAAACTAGACAACAGGCCTGAGAAGGAGTTGTATGCGCCAGGCCCCACATCTCTAAATCAAGGCTTTACTTTTATGTTGCCCGGAACTTGAATCCTAAACAGGTCAACCAGGAATCGCCCAACAGCACTCAGTAGGTAATCTGCCTGAAAGGGCCCTGCTCTCCTCTGAAGGGAAGTGGCCCTGCATACCCAGCCCCCTGTTTTGTCCAGGATAGCTCTCTCATTCAGCTCCCTTCTGGCTGTAAACCTTGCATTTTGTACAGCTCATCAGAGCTCCATAGTGTATGCTGCACAATTCAAATTGATCTTTGCACAAACTCAAAATTGTTATGTCTCCTTACCTTTTGACAGTCCTGGTATCAGAGGAAAGCAAAGGAGATCTGCCCCAGCTGGCCCTCAGGAGCAGCAAGCAGCCAGGTGAAGGTACCTAGGAGTACCTGGAGCTCTGTCACCACCTCCAGAGGTGCGGGTGAGTCCCTCTTGGGTCCTGGATCTGGGCTTTGTAGCTAACATCATCTAACTTAAACTGGGCTGGAGAATAAAATCTTGCTCTAAGGCTGAATAAGCAGGTGATCCTTACCAGAGATAATCTTGAGTGATAGCAGCCATAGTGGAGGTCTGTTAACTTAGGTAAGGTTGCTCATTTATGAAGTGCTGTAGCGAGAAAGGGGTCTGAACCAAGCACTCACCGTAAGGGTTGAAGGAAAATCACAGGCCTATCTTGCTGTCGTGTGCTCTGTAGATACTGCTTTTTTCTCTTTACAAATTTGTTTGCACAAATGTACAGGCACCACTTTCCCAACAGTGTTTGCTCACCTCAAGTCCCTGTCATGGTTTAGTAATTGTCTCCAAATTTCAAACTCTTTCTAGTTTCTATTAAGAATATTGGGATTCATGGGAATAGGTCAAAACATCAGCATTTACAGGAGTTTGGAATAAGCTGATTCCCATGCTTGTAGCTGACTTTGGAGGTTCTGAGACTTCCGTGGAGGAGGTCACTGCAGATGTGGCAGGAGCAGCAAGAGAGCCGGACTGAGAAGCAGAGCGCGGAGGTGACACTGAACTGCTGCCTCTCTCCTGGGGCAACTGGAACGGCTGAGGAGCTGCTGCTCATTGGTGAACAAAGTAGTTCTGGAGATGAAACCTGCTCCTGCTGAAGATGCTGTGAAGACTGTTGAAATGACAACAAAAGATTCAGAATATTACATGAACTTAGTTGATAAAGCAGCAGCAGGGTTTGAGAGGGCTGACTGCAATTTGAAAGGAGTTCTGCCGTGGGTGAAATGCTGTCACATGGCACCACATGCTACAGAGAAACCCTTTGTGAAAGGAAGAGTCGATCAATATGGCAATGTTCATTGTCTTATTTAAAAAATAGCCGCAGCTACCCCAACCTTCAGCTACCACCATCCCCGTCAGTCAGCAGCCATCAGCATGGAGGCAAGACTCTCCACCAGCAAAAAGATTGAGTCTCTGAAAGCTTAGATGATTTAGCATTTTTAAATTCAGGTATGTACATTTCTAGGCATAATACTATTGCACATTTTAGAGTATAGTATTAAACAACTTTTGTGTTTATCCACTGAGAACCCAAAACATCAATTTGACTTGATTTATAGCAATGTTCACTTTTTGCAGTGGTCTGGAACCAAACCCACAATATCTCCAAGGTGTGCCTCTATTTCTCCTCTTTGATGGTTTCTACAGACCAGGGTGAGACCTGCAGGGACTCCCATGTCCTCCAGCGGCTGCAGACCACATCGTGGGAAAACTGGCAGAAATCAGCAAAGGGTGAGAGTTCTTACCAAAACTCACGCTCCCTAATCTGTCTGTGGTACCTCTTCAGGAGAGCGAGGTAAACCTTCTCACTGTCTCTTCTCTTCCACGTTCAGACTGGCAGGCAAAAGGCAATTGTAAGTATTAAATCTTTCCATCATGACTTCTGAGAGTTTGCCCTAGTCACCCATTAGTTTTGGTGATCTTTTCTGTCCCAGGGACAGCTATTGCCTTCTTTGTCTTGTTTTGTTTCCTGAGAACTTGTTCTGAGAACTGTGAGGTTGGGGGTACCCCCAAGAATATGGCTGGATAGAAATACGGGTTGTACTCCTTTGGTATTGGGAGAGCTGTCAGAGTCTCTGGCTGTCTAGGGAATGGCTCTGGGTCTGGAGAATGTGGTGCCATCTGCATCCAAGGGATTCTTCAGTATTGCCAGAATATTCTGGCTGAATACTGTCATGATATTTAAAAAGTTTTTTTCATAAGTAACTCTATGATCAGAATCTGGCAAAGTTGGAAGTTTATATGAGTTTTGCATAATTGTACCTGTCTCATGGCTAAAATTTTAAAATGAAAGCTATAAGATCTACTTGCATCTGTCTGTATGTTCATTTGTCTATGAAATAAGCATGTGATTTTTTTCTACCTCTGGAATGGATTGTCAAAATTAACTTGTAAAGAACTCATTTGGCTTCAAGACAAACAAGCTCTTATGTAAATCAAGCATACTCTTAGAAATAAACCCAAATATTTTTCAAGTTCACATGATCTAGAATAAATCAAACTTAATTAAAAACAGGCAGTCTTAGTGTTATCAGCATTAAATATAATATTTTTATTTTACTTAGGTTTACTAAATGTCAAATAAGATCATGTTATCTCTTATGGAATTGTCAGCAAGAAAGGTAACTTAAGATAGTTAGCTGTTTTAATGTCTCCTGACACTCTCATGACTAAACACAATTAAATGTAAGTCAATTAAATAGATGTAAGTTAGATTTTACAAATGGTCTTTTCAATAATAATTATGCTTCATGGTATGTCTATTTAATTTCCAAACCCCTTTTGGTAACTTGAAACCTTGAAGTTATATTGAGAAGTTAAATGATGGATATTTATTGAATATCTAAATAATTTATAAATAATATACTGAAACACTATTTATTGAACATGTTTATCGACTTAAGTTCCCCTGTAAAAGAAAGCCAAAAGATGTGTGTACTTGTTAGTGAACACAGTTTCTGCCTATAGGGTAAACCCAAAGAATTGTTTTCTGTTTCTGTAATGCAAATGCCTGACTTAAGCTCAGGTTGCTGGGGCATCACTTCCAAGACTCTTCCACATCAACTAGGGACCTTGTAAATAAGCACATTGCCAGCCACTTGAACAAGTAAAGAGGTAGCCACCTCCCCCATGGAGGTGCCTTTGCTTTAGAGATATTGGTTGATTTTGATACCTGACCATTTAGCCACTTCTTTCCTCTTTCCTGCTCTTGTGGGTTAAATTCACCAATAAAGAGTGACCCCCCCCCACCACACACACACACACACACACACACACACACACACACATAAATACCCTGGGCCCCCACCCCTGACTCCCGTAAAAGAACTATAAGCCCATAGGTGCTCTCTACCTGCTACTTCATCATGCAGCCCAGGTGTGCTATGTAATTTCCAGGTCACATAAATGATCAACTTGCATTTTTTCCAAAGTTTTGTCATGGCTGTTGCTGAGGGTGTCTTGCCATCAAGATAAAAATCACAAGGGTTGGTTGGGTAGGCAGTGGTGGGCACAAAACCTTATGACACTATAAAATTTACTATGAGATAGAATGTACTTCAAGAAATTACAAAATGTATTTATAAATTTGTAACAGACTGTCCACAATTACTTCTTAGTTTTCACTAGAAATTAAAGTTTCTAACAGACAACAATTCTAATCAGTATATATAATTCAAACTGCTTATAAATTGTAAGGATGAATGGAAACTGTACAAACAGTAGGTCAGAAAAGTAGGAATACTTACTTCATGATGAGAAAGAGGGAAAAAATTAGGATGGACATTAAAAAAAAGTTGTAGATGCTTTGTGAAAAAGTGGATCTTGGGAAAGGAATTCTCTGTTTGATCAAGCTGGCTATGGTTGCAATGGATTTAAGTTTTTAAAGATTGAGCTTTAATATCAAAAGTACACTGATGCATAATTTGGTTTTCTTTTGCTTAAAAGGACAGGGTTTTCTTAGATTATTCATCTGTTCTTAAAGACAAATTGAACCAAAGTTTTTTCTTTATTTTTTAAATAATCTTCCTGGATAGCAAAGATTTTGTCTTTCCGAAATAATTTACTGTGCCTCATGTTGTCTTTATTAGGACCTCAATTTCTTAAGAAAACAGTCTTAATATTACGAAAGCAAAGTATTGTTCACACCTATGTAGCCTTCAGTATTTGCCTCTAGCATCTCTATTATTGCTGTGTTAAATAGATAATTTATGTACTTCATAATGACTTGTGATCCTGTTCAATCAAATTCCAAAACTTCTGACATTTTCCATTTAGAATTTGAATTTGCTTTCAAACTAACTTGAGATTTCCCAGGTGGTCCCTGGAAAATTTCAAAGGATTTGTCTTTCGCCTTGTAAGAAAGATGTTAGATTAATTAAGTTTATTTGGTATGTTAAATTACATAGGGAAGTGTTGTTAAATGAGTGATAAACCTTATTAGGGTATAATGTGGGTACATTACTAACATAGGTATTTTAAAATTGTCATTTATGGAAATTTGTTGATATTCTCATTGTCTATCACCTTAAATTCTTGTATGCCAAGAAATAATCATATTTTCTTATCAAATTAACTCTCATCAGAATTTTAACCATGGCTGTTAAGTCCTGTCATTTGCAAGATGTTTCGTGCTGCATTTTTAAGTGTTTCTGAAAAAGTGCTTCATCACCAAGGAGAATCATGGGAAGGACTCAAAGATGTACAGGTTTCTGATAACTTTCAGATTATACCACTGACCTGGGTAATAATTTACAGAACTCTGATGGAGAAACTGATTCATAAACCTGCTAACAAAGATCAAGTATGAACTAGATGGGAATGAACTGATGAGGATAACTATACATTTTATGTTTTTGTTTGAAACCTGATTCTTTGTTTTCCCAGATTAAGGGAACCTTTTCTTTTCTCTTAAGCTATCAGCAATTTTGTAAAACATACCTATGTGAACAAAGATGGAACATTTATCTTTTTCTTCCTACCTGATCTCTCCAAAATTTGGAAACTCTCCGTAAGCATTCCTATTTTCCTGGAGATAGTTAGTTAAAAAAAATTCAGTAAGAATCTGTTTTTTTTTTTTTGTAACAGGACATGTTTGGAGGCATTGGTTATGTTACCAAGGCTTTGACTGGTGTGTCCTGTTTGAGAATGATATGCATGGACTCATCTGGACTCAGCTGACCTGACAGCTTCAAATCTAAGGCTGACTTTATGGAGCTAATAACGCCTCTTGGCAAAGCTGACCTGGTATCTTGCAGGGTTCACAACAGCTTTACCAGGTGACTAAGGAAGATCGTTTCTAGGCAGACCCAGGAACCTCAGGTATTTTGGGGTCCTTGAGAGAAGAGGAATTCACTCAAATTTATAGTTATTGCAGGTAAATTCTAATGGCTGGTCCTTGGATTAGCTTCCTAGTCTTGAAAGGGTTTTGAAAGTTAATCCTGACATTCCTTATCAATAGTTCCAGCGAAACAGACTTAAAAAGGCCTAAATGGGCAATCACTCTTCTTGCTGTGCTTGCATAAATATTGAGACTAAGTTTAATGAGAAATACTTATTTTACAAATTAGTCTGTGATTACCTTTGATAACTGTAGAATTTTTTTTTCAGTAATATAATATGTGGATGTTAGATTCAAGTGCCAATTGTCTTTATTGGTGTTTTCTACTTGTAAAGTGACTGGATCCTGAATTCTTCTCCTTTCCCTAAGATTTGTCTACAACTCTCCAAATTAAGATTTCCAATTTTTTCTCACCCTTCTGAGTTGGAATCATTGAGAACTAAAACTGCCTCTTTCCCAAAGCTGTGGAAGCTTAAGCTGGATCGCATGATACAAACTTCGGAGAAACCAACGGCAGCTCACATGTGGACAGTCTTTGTGCCTGTTGCTGCATGGCAGCTCAGAATGATGATGAGACAGTCAAAGTGAAGACCAGGAAAATCTGTCATTGCCACTGTCTGCTTCCACTCCTTCTGAAGATGCTTTGAGCTTTC
Organism: Smutsia gigantea; assembly: GCA_032199065.1. Taxonomy (NCBI): domain Eukaryota; kingdom Metazoa; phylum Chordata; class Mammalia; order Pholidota; family Manidae; genus Smutsia; species Smutsia gigantea. Next base: position 127,280 of record JAVSCE010003137.1, on the reverse strand, counting down.
CATTTAAAGATCTTAACTGGCTGCCTTCACAGCTCAGGAACTGGGAATATAGTTCCACTCATTAACCATTGTGTTTCTTTGTTTCCCCATAGAAATGCCACTTATTAAATATCATTGCTTGTATGATATAGGGCTAACCTGCATCTGTACCTTCTAAAACTTATTGTCAGGACTGAGACACTGGTCCAGTGAGATGAAGCCATCTGCCAGCTCAGCTTCTGCACTGGGGAACCTCTTAGAGAAATTTCCAAGGTGGTACTGAAGGCGAGTAGAATGGGCCAACCCAAGGTGCGCCACTTTGGCATGTGGATTCTTTTGAGCCGAAGAAATAACTAAGATCTTTAAGAAAAGCTGTTTAACACACCCTTAACTGCCTAAAAGAATTTAGATGGGGGGCCTGTAAGAGAAAGAAAGCTGTTATCAGTGATAACTTTTTTTATCAGAAGGGCTCATCTGTGTGGGAATGCAAGCGTATGAATACCAAACATTTCTTCTTCCTTGAAATTTTCTTCTTCCCCCACAGCTGTCTTAGATGACTGCAGGGAAAAGGGAAATGAAGGAAAAAAAATTTCAAGAAGAGTATGAGAAAGTTCCACCAAAGTGGCCTGTTCAGACATGAAATGCTCCCCCAGAGAGTGGTGGTGCTGCATGATGGAATCATTTAAAGTAGACAGAGCACCAAAACAAAGTCAGAAATAAAAGAAGTTAAAACTGACTGCACAGAAATACAACTATAAGAGATTAGTATGAAAATTTATATGCTAACAAATTAGACAACCTAGAAGAAAGGGATAAATTCCTAAAAACGTGAATCTTCCAAGGCTGAGCCAGGAAGAAATAGAAAATCTGAACAGATTAGCAGTAATGAAATTGAATCAGTAATAAAACTCCCAACAAAATTCCAGGACCAGATGATTTCACAGGAGAGTTCCACCAGAAGAGGTACTATCTGTCCTCAAACTATTCCAAAAAAAATTTAAAGAAGAGTTAATATCTGTCCTCAAACTATTTCCAAAAAAGGAAAGAAAGCTTCCAAATTAATTCTACAAAGCCAGCATTACTCTGATATCAAAACCAGGCCAAAGATACTATAAAGAAATTATAGGCCTATATCCCTGATTAACCTGGATGTAAAACTCAACAAAATATTAACAAAATTCAAAAATATGTTAAAAGGATCATTCACCATGACCAAGTAGGATTTATTCCAGGAGTGCTAGGATGGTTCACTAACTACAAATCAATGTGATACAACTCATTAACAAAAGGAAGGATAAAAACCTGAAATACTAGCTGCTGAAAAAGCATTTGACAAAATTCAGTAACTGTTCATGATAAAACCTCTCAAAATGTGTGTAGAGAAAACATAACAAAGGCTGCATATGACAGACCCACAGCTAACATCATACTCTGGTGAAAAGCTGAATGCTTTTCCTCTATGATCAGAAATAAGACAAGGATGCCCCTTCTCACCACTTTTATTCAACAGAGTATTGGAATTCCTAGCCAAAGCATCAGATAAGAAAAAGAAAAGCCAACAAAATTGTAAGGAAGAAGCATAACTGTCACTATTTGCAGATGACGTGATACTATATATATAGGAGATCTGAAGACTTCACCAGAAAACTATTAGAATTAATGAATTCTGTAAAATCACAGGATATGAAATCAATATTCAGAAATCTATTGCATTTCTATTTGTATATTTAGAGAAATTAAGAGAAATTTAGAGAAATTAGAGAAATTAAGAAATTTATTTAGAGAAATTAAGAGAAATTTAGAGAAATTAGAGAAATTAAGAAATCTATCCCATTTATGATATATAGAAAAATACCAAGAAATAAATCTAATCCAGAAGGTGAAAGACCTGTACTCTGAAATCTATAATATATTGATGAAAGAAATTGAAGATACCAGTGAAAAGATATTCCATGCTCCTGGGAAGAAAGAATTAATGTTGTTAAAATGGCCGTACTACCAAGGGTAATCTACAGATTTGGCAAGCACAATCCCTATCAAAATACCAGTGGCATTTTTTACAGAACTGGATCAAATAATCCTAAAATTTGTATGGACCCATAAAAGACCCACCAAGCTAAAGTAATCTTGAGAAAGAAGAACAAAGTCAAGGGTATCATACTCCCTGATTTCAGTCTTAACTACAAAGCTACAGTAGTCAAAACAGTGTGGTACTGGCCCAAGAACAGATACACAGATCAACAGAAGAGAACAGAGAGCCCAGAATTTAATCCATATTTATATGTTAATTATATAGGACAAAGAGGCAAGAATATATAATGAGGAAAAGACAGGCTTTTCAATAAATGGTGCTGGGGAAACTGGGCAGCTGTATGAAAAAGAAAGCAACTGGATCACTGCCTTACACCAATACAAAAGCAAACTCAAAAAGGATTAAAGACATAAATATAAGACCTGAAACCACCCAAATTAAAACATAGGCAGTAAGTTCTTGAACATTGGCATTAATAATTTTTTTCTGGTTATGTCTCCCTTGTCAAGGGAAACAAGCCAAAATAAACAAATGGGACTACATTAAAACTAAAACGTTTCTGTACAGCAAAGAAAGCCATCAACAAATGAAAAGGCATCCTACTGTATAGGAGAATATATTTGCAAATGGTGTATCTGATAAGGAGTTAACATCCAAAATGTGTAAAGAACTGATTAAACACCAGAAACAACCCAGTTGAAAAACGGGCAGAGGGCGTGAGGAAATTTACAACCTGGGACACAAAATTGAGATTTAAATTAGGGACTTGGGGGAAACATTTAGTATATTTAATACTAGTATGGGTGTCTGATAAAGGTTGAAGGAAGTAGAAAAAAAAAATAGCCTAAAGTCATCAAGTTGGTATTGATAGAATTGCTGCAGTCATGTGTTATCAGATCTCAGCCCCTATGTACAGTTTTGGCATGAGTTTTTGTTTTGTAGAGGATTAAGATTTAAGTGGTAATTAAATCTCTAAAAGGTATTATCTGATTCTTCTTACTTTCATATATTTAGATATCTGACTTTACAAGTTACCTTCTCTGTGTTTCACTTTCCTTTGTGAAACTCTGTGTTTCACTTTTCCCAATTTATAAATTGGAGAAAAATTAGTTACTTCCTCAATTTTGGTAATTTCAGAAAGGCTGATATAGGAAAAATGTTCATAATTGTTTCTGATCCACTGTACACCCTCAATAACTATTAGCTTGATTTTCAGGAAACAGAGTGCCCCATGCTGCCTTAACCCCCATACAAGGGGAACTTAATAGTAATTTCTCCAGACTTGTGACAGTAGAGAATTATATCTGAAAATTTGCATTCTGTCCCTTGAACATGTAATCTTATGTCTGAAATGTAAACACCCCAGTAGATAAGTACAACACTGCCCATGATTGGCTGAAACTGTTTCCCTGTTACATAGGAATACATGTTTACAAATGCTGGCGAGGATGCGGAGAAAGGGAAACCCTCCTACACTGCTGGTGGGAATGTAAGCTAGTTCAACCATTGTGGAAAGCAATATGGAGGTTCCTCAAAAAACTAAAAATAGAAATACCAGTTGACCCAGGAATCCCACTCATTGGAATTTACCCAAAGAATACAAATTCTCAGATTCAAAAAGACATATGCACCCCTATGTTTATTGAAGCGCTTTTTACAATAGCCAAGATATGGAAGCAACCTACGTGTCCATCAGTAGATGAATGGATAAAGAAGATGTGGTACATATACACAATGGAATACTATTCAGACATAAGAAGGAAACAAATCCTGCCATTTGCAACAACATGGATGGAGCTGGAGGATATTATGCTCAGTGAAATAAGCCAGGTGGAGAAAGACAAGTGCCAAAAGATTTCCCTCATTTGTGGAGTATAACAATGAAGCAAAAGTTGAAGGAACAAAATAGCAGCAGACTCAGAGACTCCAAGAAGGAACTAGTGGTTACCAAAGGGGAGGGCTGTGGGAGGGAGGATGGGAGGGTGGGAGAAGGGGATGGAGGGGTATTATGTTTAGTACACATGGTGTGGGGGATCATGGGGAAAACAGTGTAGCACAGAGAAGGCAAACAGTGAATCTGTGGCATCTTACTACACTGATGGACAGTGACTGCATTGGGGTATGGGTGTGGACTTGATAATATGGGTAAATGAAGTAACCACATTGTTTTTTCATGTGAAACCTTCGTAAGAGTGTGTATCAATAATACCTTAATAAAAAAAAGAATACATGTTTGTCCCTTTAGCATTAGTTAAAGCAGAACTGGCACTTGAGAACTAATAATTAGTAAAGTAATTGATAAGAGTTCAATTGAAAAAACAAAAAAAAGTAAACCATCAGTTTGTTTTTGGCCACCCTTCCATCTTATTTTTTTGCAAAAGCCCCTATTCTCTGGATCCTACTCAATGACGTAAGATGCGGTGCCCATGGGAGTGCCCTGGGGGCTTTATGTGGAAATACAATTAAATTGTGTAAATTAAACAAGGAGGCCATTAGACTGAGGTGAATTTAATGCCATGGTGACCTATGCAGGAAACCAAAATCTAAGCCTGTAAATGCCTCAGGGTTACAAAATGGGAACCCGGCCCATCTAGGCCAGAAGCTATAACAGATCAATTTTCCTGTTTTGTGTCTGCCTTTTCTCTACAAAGGTCTCCTTCTGTTGGTGGAGCACTCCTGACCACGTCCAGCATGGTGCTGCCTGATTCCAGTCAATTTTTGCTTAAATACACTTCTAACATTTTTGATGTGCCTCAGTTTACTTGTTAACAGTAATGCTGACCCTTTGGCATTGGCGGATCAGTATGTTGATTGCCTCAGGGTCCAAGTCTGCTCTTAGAGATAAGAAAAACTGAGCATTTCAGGTCAATCACAGGTAAAAAAAAAAACCTACAAAACTTGAGGAAATACAAAGAAATAAGGCTACTTCAACTACTATTAATGTGGTGGTTTGATTCTTTTAAATTTCTGTTTCTTCAGTTTTATAATTACATAAAGCCATATATGAAGTTTAGACTGAATGTTTTCATTTATGTGATCACTGTCAAACATTATGTGCTATTTTTTAAAAAGTCTTAACTCCATTTAATTTTTCAATGTGAGGTTTAACTGTCCTGCAGTACTTATAATTGCCACACTAATATACTTAAAAGTTGTGCTCTTGTTTATTGTCACTTAATGTCAATATCTTTAAGAGATAAATGCAGACCAATGTTTGAATTTTGCAAGGACTTAGTTTTATTGTGTTTCAGTTATAAGAAAGGGGTGGGGGATGGTGACTATTCCATGGGAATTCACTTGGGGACACGAACACTAAGTAAGATGTGGTTGCTGCTTCCCTGAAGGAAAACGGCTTGGGTTTCAGACAGGTGTTGTGGGAGACACTGTAATAATCTGAGAGCTGGTCTGGAAGCCAATGGGCATTCAAGGCGAATCATAATCTATGATAGTGTTTCCATTTTCTGTTCTCTAACGCTTGCTATGTGCATTCCTGTTAGGCTGTAATTATTGACTTTTCCATCTGTTGGAGATCATTTAGAGGGCATGTCCACTGTTACTCTCAAGCTGGCCCCAGGCAATCAGACTCCTCATCCCTCCCCTATTTGGAATTTGTACTCTGCCTACTAGCCAGGCGGTGGGAGGTGTCTTCAAGGACACAGCCTTGGGAGAGCAGTGTGGTGTTGAGACCATCTGGACAGTATACATGACTGAAGCCAGACACAGGGGAGAGCAGGATAAGATAAGCTGCAGGCCATGGCCTGCCAGTTTGCAGAGCTAGGAAGGCTCAAGCTTGTGGAGTAAGGTCCGAGCACTTGTGACAAGCCCTGATAGGACACAGAGGTGGAATCCTTGGGAAAGTAAGGGGAAGAAGAAGAGGATGTTGTGACTGATAAGAAAACAGTGCCCCATGCTGTCCAACCCCTGATACAAGGAGAACTTAACAGTAATTTCCTGGACTTCTGATAATAGAGAAATGTACCTGAAAACCTGCATTCTTTCCCTTAAAGAATGTGAATACCCCTGGAGGTAAGTATAACACTGCCCATGATTGCCTGAAACTGAAGAAAAAGGGAGAAGAACTTTTTAAATACAGAATTCTACACAGGATCCTTTGCCCCAAATCTAGGCCACAACCTCCGTAAGATTACTTGTTAAGGGTAAATACAAATTGTAAAAGTCTTCTCCACACTTATCAGTAAAAAGATTTAGCCTTTTGAGTGGGTGACCTTAACTTGTTCCATCTGTCAGACACAATTTTGGTTCAACTGCTATTTATAAACTAGTGACTTTTGTATTGTTGTATTTGATTCATGGCTAAATATTGGGTGAAAGCTATGGGTTTCTGTCTCTTGTCTGTGTGTTTATGTATGTCTGTGGATATGTTAATCTGTAGAAGAGTTCTATTGGCTTAATGAATAATAACCTTTGTATCAGTAGTGTATTTATTTAAAACTAAAACTGTCCTTTTATCATATGAAAACATTTTCTTGGACTAATGGCTTGTTTTTAATAAGACTATGGAAAGTTTTTCTTACCTTTAAGTAATCTGCCTAGAATACAGATTCTGTGTCTTGTGAAAACAATTTTCTGTGTTTCGTGCCTTTATCAAGTATTAGGTTACTTAAGAAAGCTGACTCTTTTCTATTAAAAGAGCTACATTTTTGTTTTTTTCAACTACTTTCTGTATTTGCCTGGAAAGTCTTTAATTGTTGCTTTGGTTAAATGGATAGCTCAGCATTATTTCACAGTGACCTATGATGATATTTAATAAAGTGTTTTAAAACCCTTTGATATTTTTCACAAACTTCCCCAGAGTCAAAGTCTCAATGAAGTCTTGTTGACCTTGAACTAACTGAGATTTTTCAGGGGGCCCCTTAAACACCTCAAAAGATGTGTTCTCTCTCCTCATAAAAGAGATAAGCTAATTAGTTATCTTTAATATGTTTAATTACATGGGAAATGTTATCAAATAAGTAATGCTAAAGTTTCTTTAGGTTATATTTACATGAAATTCCTAAAAATATGATATGTTCTGGTATAATGTTTCAGTCATAATTCTAGGTATTTTTAAATGTATGTCACAGAAGTAACCAAATTTCCTTGTCAGTTATTGCATTATAGTGAATTCTTATCAGATCTTTTAACCATGGCTATTCTTGAGTCTGTCATTTATAGATAATTATCATTTTACTCTGATGCTTTTGCAAAAGTATTACTGCAAAAAATGCTTCATTTTCAAGTAGATTAATGGAAAATAGTCCAGCAAGTACAGGTTTTTGGTAAAAGATCAGTTTACATGGAAAGGGCAACAGTGGGCCTTCAGGTGCTTCTGCTAGGCTACCTGCATAGTCCACCACATGTCATGGATTGGTAGCTCAGAGCCTGTTTACTGTTCTCTGTCCTCACATCAGTAAAACATGTCCATTTGCATTGATGACATGTTAACATGTGAAGACCTCTGCAGGACATCCTGCAGGTTTTGCTGACACATCCACAAGGGAGAGAATGGGCAGTGAACCCACAGAAAACTCAAGGCCCTGGACACTACTGTAAGGTTTGGGGAGGCTGTCTGGTCAAGTAACATGTGCATCACGGCACACATAGAAGCCCTTCCTAAATTCACCCAAGAAGCCCTGAATGATAGCCAACAAAGCCTGTCCTTACTAAGCATGGACATGCCTCTCATAAGAAAAAATGTCCTCCAAAATAGGATGGCCTTGGACCTTAAAACTGCCTTGAAAGGAGGCACCTGGCCATTACCTAAACAGAATGTTTTCTTCATGCCTGGTGAGTCTGCTAATGTGCCCTCTTTATTAAATCACATGAGGACACAAGTGAGCATCCTGGGTGATCTGACCCCCACACCATCAGAAGCTGTGCATCAGCCCAGTGCCATCTGTCTTCTCTAGCCAGGAACCAACATCCATATGGAGGGAACCAACACAAAATCACAGCACGTTATAGAATTGCATGAGAAGAGGGGTCAAGGTTTCTGATGAAGTTTTTAATTTCAGCCACTTAGAGAAATAAATATGTGCTGAAGATATGTTCTGGGATGGTATTTTTTCTACAGAAAAATAACTTTCCTTATATGTCAGGAGCTGCATCCTAGAGTAAGGCTGATGCTTACTCTTGGAAGAAACTCTCAAGTGAAGTTTTTCAGGAACAGGCCAGCTGAAGTTCTCTTTTTAAAGGAAACTTTACACTGACATTTCTAATTTTGGAAAGATAAAATGCATAATGACTCTCCACATGTGCTAGTTTGCACTATGGAGCATTGTTAAACAATTTTCAAAACCAGGTGATGTAGTCTGAGATCAATTCACCTAATCAACAAACTGAGAAATTTCTCTGTCCCTTTGTAGGAGGGAAACACAGTTCTTTAGGACCATGTATATTGAAATTAATATAAATATTTTAAAGTAGTACTCTGTAAGCTGGCATTTTACAAACTACTATCTATTGGAATCTTAATAAAACATCAGTTAATTTCATAGTCCTGAGACACTGAGAGGCCTGGTTTACTTCGGAACAAAATTACATTTTAAGTTGATTTGTAGTTGGTCTTTATTTGTTCACTATTACCTGACAAAAGAGGAAGAGTTGTTAATTTTTACTTAGTTGTGTTTTCCTCATTAGCTATAAGCAAAGTAGTTACTGATGACACAGAAATACCTGTGTAAAGTTTTATTTCAGAAAGATTTATAAGACTACATGTTAACAGCATGAATTTATGTTTATTTGGTATGTTTCCAATAAGAAACATATACAGGACTTAATGGCTTAAGGTCTTTGGAAAATAGAGGTTTATATGATTATCCAGAGTCAGATATTTCTACTTAAGATAATAGTTACATAGTGTGCTTTGTATTATTATTAGCATATTTGAGCCCTCCCAAATTGATATACAAATATGGTTCTTTGTCATAAAAGGACTGATGTATATTACCTACTTTTGGTACTAAATATCATAAGCATCTCTTCAGAATCTTTTCCAGAGATATCAAATCCCCATTTCTTAGCAAATTATTATATTGAGATTTAAATTTTTCCCCCACTGTGGAGATTTAACATAATCCTATACAACCTTATTTGTATACTGACCCATTATTGATGATGACTTATTAAATTTGCATCTCTATTACATGAGTGGTCTCCAGCAGTATTTTTGGAATCAGATCTGTACAACCTGATTGTCTTGAAACTATTGTGAATTTAAATTTTTGGTGGAGAAAGGACACATCGCTGATCACTGAATTCCCAAACTAGACCCTGGCTTATTTTGAACTCATTCTCAAAGAGATGGTTTTGTTGTAGATATTGGCAATAGATGAGAATAGCCATGTAGGAGCACAAAGTACCCATGAAGACCTTCTGGAAGGGTCTGTGAGTGTAGGCCAGGACACGAAGATCTCCTTCGATGGACTTGAGAAAGCTGACATGCCTGCTTCATTTTGAGTATGATGGCTTTCCTTTGGAGGCTATGCCACCCTTCGCTGAATTTCCTGATGCATTTGAGATGCTATCACATTAAAAGATTCATGTCACACTGACAAGGTCATGATCAGAGCTTCAGACAACCATCTTTACATATTCCTGGTAGTGAAAACCAGTGTGAGGTGTGGCGTGTCTGTTAGCCAAAAATGCCCTTTGTCCTGTGACTAGAAGGATGGCTCTGGGAACATACTGATTTTCATCTCACCAAACATCAATCCGATAAAATATTTTGCTGTCTCATCTATGCCAGGGTTATTTTTTCACTTCTAATTATGACTTCACTACAATATCAATCAAGTGTAAAAGCTGCCTGTGTTGGAAAGATCCTTTATGAATAAAGCATTTTGAATGCAGAGAAAGTTAAGCCATATGATAATTAAGGACACATTTTTGGAGGTACCTTTTTTCCTCTATTTTCAAGGGCAATAAAGGAGAAAAGTTACGTTTAGGGCAACTGTATGTATGTGGGAGTGTGTGCTGAGACAGGACCAACATTGTCAGATGTTTGCAGTGTGTTTTCTCTGCTGAAAATTATACTCTTTAATTTAGAACTTTTTCTTCTGAAGCAAGTATAGGGGGGATTTGGTTGGGAATTTTAAGTTAGAAATGTTTAACTATGTAAAAAAAATTTTAAATATTTACTTTATTCATATTCTAATATTGTACAAATCTAGCATATATCATGATAGGCCTAAGCAATAGATTTATCATATAAATATCCATGCTTGACTCAATGCTTTTGACTTAAAAAATATAAAATGAATTTTAATCTATAAAAAGCTGTTTTATTGAATGAAAGCAGTTCTGCATGGCTTGGAAATCACAAATTCAGTATTAGGCCATGTGAGACTAATTACCTTAAAGCTGGCTGGGATCTAAGGATCTAAGGTATATTGAGAAAAAAATAGTTTTTACTATGGAAACTGCTGTCCTAAATATGTGCTACTGTGTTCTATTTAAAAGAAATCTAAATTATGAGGCCTAGTTATTTAATGTAAAGTGTTATTTTAAGCATTTTAATTTTAAAAATTAACATTATGTATATATTATAAAAGGTTAATTAACAGCAGACCCTTAAAATGTGACCTTCCCAGAAGTGAGGGCCTCTGTGTAGATACTGACCAGGTTACATTCTGCAGCAGATGAGCAAACCTTTTCTGGAAAGGGCCAAATGGGAAATAGTTCAGGCTTTGCAGGCTATGCATTGAATCTGCCACAATTCCTCAGCTCTGTCCTGTAGTGAAAAACCAGCTGTAGACAGCACGTAAGCCAATGGTCCAGCTGTATTTCAATAAAAAGCCAGTTATTAATGCAGGCGGGAGGCCACATTTGCTTTGCAGGCTGTAGTCACCTGCCCTGGCTCTACAGGCATGTTTTCCAATAACTATTACATATGTTTTAAATCCTCCAGATTTTCCCCAGGAGCAGATCCAGTTATATGGAGACCAAGCATAAATAGGAAGGTTCCTTTAAGAAAGAAAAAATTGTGAATATAAACATGTTTAGGAAAGCAGGTACATTTAGGATTAGAAATGAAATTATACTGAATACCCCAAACATTATGAAATTACAAAATAACACATTTGTATTAACTAACATCTCAATGCATTTGTCCTCCATTTCTTGGCTGCCTGTTTTTTCATCTCTTCATTTGCAATAGTGTCTTCTCAACGGGGAGTAGAAAGCTCTTCTAACACAGTTGACTGAAGTTTTTTAATTAGTATTGAAAATTGTCTTTCAGGACATAAATGTTGGGAATGTCCTGCAAATATTTCTGGACTGTTACTAATTTTCAAGAAAAAAACCAAGTACCCATTTTATGGGCCATAGGATTTGAACATGATTTCCATAGACTGGCCCCTGACTCTCTCCGTTTCAAACTTTGTTGCTTCCCTGTAGCCACACATCTTTCCTTGAGCCTCGGCAGGACAGATGCCTAGAGCAGGGCCTGCTCTGACTCTGGCCCTCAGATCCGGGTTCTGCGGGGCTTTTAGGGAGAAGTGGGCAGAGGAGTGATCCTGGGATCGCTCACATCACTTCACCAGCCCATAACAAAACCACAGATGCAGCCGCTCAGAGGTCACAGAGCCATGTCCCTCTAAGACCAAGCTGAGTCCACCAGCTGAATCCCCCAAGACCCCATGTAAGGAAAACATGGGGCTAGAGAAGTCCTATTCAAACAAAAGGTGGCCTCAGGTAACAGTCTGGAGAGTTAAAACATTTACTTGGCAAATTTCACAGAATCCTTGATGTTGTGTGTGCAGGGCCTTGTACACCAAGTGGCTGGTGTAGTAAAGGACCCTGAAGCTGAAGCTCCCTTGCCCCTCCATACAGTCCCCTTCAGATTTTCTTAGGAATGGAGAACCCAGACCTGCTGAATGGAACTTTATGGGTAATGGTTTGGGGCTCTGCACACTTTACCCACTGACCCTTCCAAATGTAAGCTCTCTAATTGTCAAAAGAACAAAATTCTGCTGCCTTATCCATCAGTCCAGCCATATCCTAAAACCCAGGATCAATATATATTTGAAAAATTGGAGATGTCTAGTTTCAGATGATTATTTAAAAGTTGTAATTAGAGTGAATTTACCTCTAGTTGGAATCAAAATAAACTCTTGAATTTGTATGTAAGAGGCATATGCTGGCATTTTATCAGTGGGCTTAAGAAATGAATCAATTTGAATAGCTATAAGTTTATGCTAGAATTTTAGTAACAATTCAGTGTGAAATTTCAAGTAGATGTGACTCCTATTGAATGATTATAAAGATGCCTATAACAGAGTATTTTAAAAGTGGGTGGGGGGCTCCACATCAGGTCCTAGAAGCATGCATGGTATGGGGCACTTTGCAATAAGTACTATTGAACAAATGAGCAACAAAAGAATTTTGCAGTAACTGTATTATCAGTACCCTTGTTTATGTATTGCAAGGACTCAGAATGAAAGCTAAGTTGCCAATTTTTATACAAGAACTAAATTGCCAAATTTGGACTGGTCCCCAAGTGTCTAGTCTCTGAATTCTGGTCACCTTTTATTAGTTACCTCTTCAATCATCAGAAAAAATTTCCATGTTTTGTTTTAAAGAGATGACTGCAAATTAAATACTCCCAGAACTGAACTATTTTTGATGATGCCTTGGAACTGGTATGGATGTGGCTATTTTTTAGTTATCAAAGACTTACCGCATCCTCCTTCCTGTGATGAAAATGGTCTCCTAAACATTTGACAAACATTCATTTATTGATTCCTCGTCATGATGCTGTAATGGCCATGATTATTGTCTTTTATGGATGAGGAAGCATACACAACAGGGTTAGGTAGCTTCCTGGGGCCACCCAGCTAAACTATAGAGAAGCTCGGACTGTCATCCAGGGACCTGGCTCCAGATCTTATGTTCTGCATCGTATATTATGTCCATCTAATTCTCAGACACACACACTAAAGCATGGGGACAATGCAGATCCCAGAGTTAAAAGAAAGGAATGATCTTTATTTGATCCTTGGTTGCTTCAACTATCAAGGAACTGGAACATTTCAAAATCTAAAGTTTTATACAAGGCCTCATCACTTTCCTCCAGGTCAGCTTTTCAATATGATGGCAGTGTGTACTTTAAAAACCAGCATTGGCTGGCCTTCCAGGCTATTATTAACTGTGTCTATGGGGAAGTTTCTTATTCTCCCTGAATGTCAGTTAACTTCATTGCTAAAGCATGTGGACAACAGAATGGAATTGATAAGCTGTTGGGAAGAATAAGTGACCTCACGAGTGATGTTTCTAGAAGGAGACAAGGCTTAGGGAGGTGACAGCATGCAGCGGCTGTTCTTGGTATTCATGCGGGGCAGCCCCTCCTCACCACGGGGTCACTGCGTAACGTCTCACACCACTGTACTGGGGGATTTCTAAGTGCCCCTCATTTCAAATTATTTCACAGTAACCTGTGAGTACTCCTTTACCTTTTCATCTTTTTTGACATGTCGTGACCTGGCCTGTTTGTGTTCTCACCATAGATCATCTCTATCTGAGGGAAGCCTCATCACTCAAGTTCTCATTGCAGTTTTGCTCCCTCAAGCCTCCTCCGATTTCCTAGGATTAGAGCTGGATTCGCCTGAGACTATGTAGATAGTTCAATAAACTGCTTAAAAAAACAATCCTGCCTTTCTCTTCCGATACGCTCCCCGGCCTTCATTCCTGCACAGTTGTTATCCCAATCAATACTGGTATCTCAGTAATTAAAGGCTCCCCAGTTTAGAGCACTAGCCTTGCAGGCTCCCCTTATCTGCACAAACACTGCTTTTGTATTTTGCTTAAACTGCCCTTGACTCTACAGCCACAATTGGCAATTACATTGCTATTTTTTATTCCAAATCAGCTGCTGTGTTAGGTGGACTATTTAAGAGATCGGTGCTCATACAATCATTACTGTGGCCAGCCCTAATAATATTTGACAGTGCCATCATTTGGTTTGTATTTCTTATCTTAGTACTAAACTGAATTCCCTTCAACTCATCACAAATCTTCTGGATAAATAAATACATGCCCATTGAGTTATGTTTTCCTATCTGTTAGCCTTCGGGAAAGTACCCTTCACAGTTTCAGAAGCTTCTGCCCTAACTCTACCTTTCTGATGATCAATATCTGCACTAAAAATGAAAAACTCAGTCAAGCATAGGCGTGACTACAAATATATGAATATGTGCTGTTACACATCTCCCAAAGCGCCGTAAAAATAAACCGCCTGGCTTTACCTCTGGGGGAAGCCAACTCTGTAGTTAAATTTAGATAATGAGGAGATCTTTGATTTGTGAAGCCCTGTAAGAAGCTGAAAAATACTTCAGATGTATTTCCTCAGGCATCTGCATTCACTGAGGCTGGAAGAGTTGCAATAAATCATTTGGGATGGCAGTAAGATTCAACTTACTCTTCCAGAAGCCCATGTTCTGTTGACTGAGTCCATAGGCAGGATAAATGGAGGAGAAGAAACTGAGGACAAGGAAAGAAAAACAGAAAAGCAGCGATGTAAAATGGGATGTGTGGCTTTAGTTAACACTGTCATTTGACTAAACAAGGCCTAAAGATGGCTCATCAACACCAAGGCCAACAGTCCTACCACCACCGCCTATCACCATCAACAGCTGACTACCAACAACCATCACCATCTACCACCATGCCACCACCCATAACTACCACTGCTGATAGCCACCAACCACTCAACACCACTGTCACCATCTGTAAGGAAAATGGAAGTTCCATGGCCAGGATCCTCACTGATCCTAACCTATCCCCTGTGTACATGCGATGATGTATACTTAGCCTACCGAGCAGGCACATGCTTGTGTACCTGTTGGTGATAAGCCATTATTGCTTGTGTTGCTATAAAAAGAATTTCCCTGGTGCTAAGAGGCAAAGCCTAGAGAAGAAAGCAGGAGGGCAGAGGCTGGGAATGGAGACAGAGCCTGGAGCAGAGGCAGTACCTGGGGCAGAGGCTGAGTTGGAGGCAGAGACGGAGGCTTGGTACTTGTAGACTGCTGGGTGCAGATGTAATTCTAACACATGACCTACCACTGTGAGAATAAAGCTTGGGATGAGCCCCTTTTTATTCTCAACATTCTATTATTGTTATTCAGTCTCAATGAATCCAGAGTGAACTTGCCCAGGACTGAAACCCTCAGGTGAGACACCATCAGTCACTGACCACCACCTGCCACCCACCTGCCACCATGACCAACCACCACCACCACCAATCATCCACGAACCACGACCCAGACCCCAAAACCACCACTATCAATCATCACCAGACTTAGGAGTTAATGAAAAATGGTGCTGGTCAGGGAGGAGTCATAGGGCTGGAGGAGAACAAAGTCAGGCTCATGGGAGGCCTAGTGAAGAATAAAAACTGAATTTGGAAGTTCATGCATAGGAATTCATAAGAATGAAGTTATAGCTATGCCTTTCAAGAGCAGTATTACAGACAGCATAATGAAAAAGTAATACCTGCTGGGAACTACACATTAAAAACAGAAATGGTCTGTTTTGCTCTGATGCAACCCCAAAGCAACAGAGTCAAGATACCCGGAAAGGCTAAAGGCACCACAGCTAAACTCATATTCACAATAGACACTTAAGCTCAACAGATCATGTGACCTTCCCAAAGTCACACCAGCTGAAGTCCATGTGAATGCTGATGGCTCTGTGCCGAAATGAAAAGTCTTTTCACTGCACAAACTGCCATAGATTGATTTTTCCCAGAAACTGCCTGTATTCAAGAGTTAAAACACTCTGGTTTGGGCTAATCTTTGTAAATTTTTCACTTCCACCTTCAACAATCTAAAAACTGCTCGGGTAATCGTCCATAATAGTAAGGGGGAAAGGAAAGAAAAAAAAATCAATAAAAGATGATATAATTGTATTTCTTATCTTCCAATGCTGAAGCTATCCATAGAAAATCTAGTTATCAGAAGACATCCAACCATGACAAGGTTAGTCTGGATTTCCCGGGGAGTGTTTATGATTTTTAAAGTATCATGATCATCGTCATCATTACGGAGCTATAGCATGCACCTTTTAATTTGGTTGTCAAGGGAGACAGGGAGCGATAATTAAGGCTAAAAGATGAAGAATGGAAGCCTTATTAAAGGATATATTGAAGATGGGAATTTGATCTGAGAATTAGATTATGATGAGAGTTTTTAATGCAGCTGTGGCACTCCTGAGTGACAGAGGCACTGAGCAGACAATTATAGCGACAGGCATCTCCGCTCAGCTTTACAATCCCAAACTCACAGTCACATCCATTTAAATTAATTTTTATGAAGCCTGCACAGTTATAGCCTCACCAAATTGGAAATTTGTTTGTTTATTGTCCACAGGAAATAATTTTAGGGGAGCAAATAGCAGCGAAAGCCATCCTGCCTGTCTAGCTTGTCGTTTTAACTTGTAAAATTAATAATATGAAATTAATCTGAAGGCCGCTGCCTTTATAAAAGCTGATTGATCCTCAGCGGCCAAGCATTAGGATGATTATCAGTGGGAAGGTCACAGGGAGGCATGTAAAAGTCACAGCTGATTCATGAGTTCCTACACTGAGCGAAGGGTTTGGAAAAAAAGAGAAAAACAGGCTTATGTTGTTTGTTGTTATAAGTGAGAAATCAGTCTTCCTTGCACTGCTGAAACTGAAGTTTTCAGGAACGGATTTTAAACAACTTTGGACGTAGTTATTTGGAGATGTCTGTTCAGGAGAGATAGCAATAATTCATTACCATGCATGCTGAAAACCTATTTTAACAAGTAGTTTGCTGCACAAAGATTAATTTACCACATCTTATTTTTTTCTCCCAGTAACACTAATACAAATAATTGTTACACCTTAAATTGGCATTATATTTTGCTTTTAATATACAAAGAACTGTTCGGCAGAACCATTCAGAAACATGGAAATGGAGACAGAACATAGGAGTCTTTGGGAACAGTTCTCCATTTAAATCCATTATTGTTCTGATGGAGTGTGGCAGCTGAAGTTGCTTCATCCTCATCCTGATGGAACCATGACTGATTTGCAAATAAGTTTCAAAAAATATAAGATTTCGTTTGTGATTTAGATAGGGCAAAATTTGAAACTCACCTGCTCATTCTCAACTGTCATCTCCTCTAAAGATTCTCTAATGGGGCTCCGATGTAGAGAAAGTTGGGTGGAGCTGTGACAATATATAGCAGTTGTGCAATTTTTAATGAGCTCTCCGAGTAATAACAGGATATTAATGTCATAACCCTACAAAAGAGTCAATACATAGCTCCTACAGATAATGGCACAAGAAATAAAATGTGATTAATATCAAAAGTTAAAAATAACCAAAAAGTAATATACCTGTATTTTGGGAAGAAATTGGGTGACATGAGAAGTTGCTGAATCCTCAGTACATAGGGATGCTCTTTATAATGTCTAATATTCAACAGCATAAAACTGTTATTTAGAAACATGGTGATTTAAAGCCAAAAATAAATTATTTGATTTTTTTTACCAGTGGGGGTGCAAAAGGACAAAGGATTCTTCAGAGACAGGGAGAAAGTTTTCATTTTTTTTAATGACGTGCATGTATTTCTGTGATGAAATATTTAAAATTTTAAACATACACTGTATATATCCTTTTGTAGGCCCCGATAAGCTTCTGATCATCATGTCAATGGATTCAGTTTATTTTTCGTGAAAGACAAGATATTCTGAAAAACTTTGCCATTGTCTATCATCATTTTTAGTATGATGATGGCCTATTTACTTGGTTTCCTACACCCAGAACTGACGGCATACCTAATGCATCAGTGCGCAGGGTCTCAAATTAGCTGCGTGTGTTTAGGAGTAAGCGTGATCACATGGTGCCAGTGCCCAAGTGGACTGAGTCGCATGCAGCTGTGGAAGGGCTTTTCCCTGCTGGTCCCACAACCACTCGGGCTAAGCAGTCCCAAGTCACCTACTTTCCACCACCAGCAACTGAGTGCCATGTACATTAGTGAAAGAGATAGGGAACTACTCAGAAGGGGACAGACAGCACCGACCCCTCAGGACCACTACCGGCCTCTAGAGATTCTAACTGCGTTTGCCCCCAGTAGCGGCCACTGCATCTGGACTGAGCTGGTGTGCCCGCACCGGCCTGGAGGGAGCTTGCATTGTCCCAAACAAGTATCGCATGCACCTTGCCTGGGCTTAGCTCACAGCCACTTACCAGCCCTTGGCAGGGGGGCAGGAGGAGGATCTCTGAGATGGAGAATGTGATGCGGAAAATCTGATGTTGGAAAGGTCATGACTTGAATGTCATATTGGAATGCTTTTTTTTTTACAAGCTTCTACGTAATGTGTGTTTACAGAGGTTATTAGCACTAACATGAGATTTAGGAGAGAGTGTGCTGTTTAAAGTCTGTCAAGCTCCAGTCTGTGACGCTGGTGAAGCAGTGGGTCTGTTCTGTGTGCTCACTGGTGCCTTCTCTATGCCACACTTCCTTCTGTTCATCATTCAAATGTCGATACTGATGTGCACCTGTCTGCACAGGAAATAAGGAGACAATAGCTAGCAGGACAGATACTTCCTAATTTAAAATCTGGAAAAAGAATAAGGATACAAAACAAGACCATGGTAAATGGAGATCATTTTCCTGGCTGAGAATAGTTAGCATTATACATACTTAATTCACCCCTTTCCAAAAACTGAAATGTAAAAATCCAATAAAGATTTTAGTAATGGAACTGAAGCAAATTCTAAATATCAGTTGGAAGAAAATATGCACAATATTAGCCCAGAAAATGTTGAAAAAGAACAGTAAGAATGGTTTGATATACCAAATATAAAAACCCAGAATTAAACACATTAATTGAAGTCATGCATTGTTGGCCTAGGAATGAAAATGAAAATTAAAGGAGGCCCCAGACACAGAACCAGGGAAAATGGGAAGAACTCATTAACAAATGGTGTTGTGATAATTGAACCATATTTTAAAAAATTCATAACAAAAAATAGATGACATATATACACACACCTGTAAAGACATTGATGATATGGATGTGAATACAAATACATAACATTAGTATTTCAACAAGGAGTTCCTGATGTTTGTAGACATGACACAACTGTAAATGAATTCTAACACAATTTTGTCAAAATTATAAATGTGAAGTAATGGCAACTTAAATTTCACGAGATTTAAAGACATTAAATAATTAAAAAAAATAAAAACGTTGAAGTACCCTGATAGCCAATAAGAATGAAAAAATAAATAAGAGATTGTTAAAAACTGACTCAGAAGAACTCCCGACCCAAACATGAAGTCCATTTAGGTTACAGAGAACTTGCTCAGATATTAATGAAGAGCTAATTATTGAGCAAGGCATTTATGTTCATTTCCGCTAAAGCATAAAAAAATGGGAGATAAGTGTGTGTATATATATAAAACTACAAATATATAACTAGTATATATGAGTATATATGGGATATATGTTTAAATAGGATACATGCATTTACGTATATATAATATGCATGCGGGACATATTCACATATAGTTATATAGGATTATTGATTTTATTAGACAGATTGTATGTTTGATAATTAACTTAGATAAAATATTTGCTGAAGAAAACTATAGGCATCTCCCTGTGAACATGAGTATAAAGTTCTTAATTCAATTATTAGAAACCCGATCTTGTAGCATATTTTAAAATGATACCTAACTCTGAAATATGAAGATGTGAACATGGCTCAACACTAGAATCTTATAAATAATATTAACAAATTAAATAGAAAAATAGATAATTATCTTGATAGATTTATGAAAAGCATTTGAAAAAATTATACAATTTTGAATGGGTGAATGAGAATTACTAAGCTAAAAGCATAAAAATTCTTCATTTAAGCCATTTCATTCTGTTCTGTTTTATTCCTGGAATTTTTAATAATCTTAATTTCCTTGCTTTCATATAGGGATGCTCAGAAGTGTTTGTAAAACAGCTTCTGAAAACTCCTCTCCACAAGTCAGCAATAAACATAATAAAAAGATCCTTAAAGTGAGGAGAAATAATACCCAATAGTTGAAAAGAACACTTAAAAAAAAAAGTAAAGCAATGTCCTCCTTTTCCCTGGACAAGTGAAAAACAAGGGGATGCTACTGCAGGGGGCGGGTGGGCCTAAAGCCCTGCTTCCAAGTCTGTGGCTTGTTTGACGTGATTCATGAAGACCCTCTGGCCACACTTGTAAATGTGGCCCATGGCCCTCTCAGTGAGCTGCAGTTTTACAGACGCTGGTTTTACAGCTCTGCCAGTTGTCTCGGGGGTGTAGGGGCTCTTGGGAAGCAGGATGTGAGAAAAATAAAAGTCTTCCTTTGTGTTTGTTCACTGCCCAGTATCTCAAAAATGAGGACAGTGCTGGGAGCCTCTGACAAAGCAGACGAGGTCGAGGTCGTAGGGAGGGAGGGCAGTGATGTGTTTCCCAAATGCCTGCAGCCATCAGCTCCATCACAGAGCAGCAGTGCGAGAAAATATTTGCAAGCCGCCTATCTGATAAAGGGTTAATATCCAAGATATATAGGAAACTCCTGCGACACAATAGAAAAAAAGCTGATTAAAAGATGGACAAAGAACCAAAGGAATCAATTAGACATTACCCCAAGGAAGACCTGCAGATGGCCAACAGACACCGGAAAAGGGCCCGGCATCCCTGATCCCCAGGGAAATGCAAATCAAAGCCACTGTGAGATGTGAGATACCAACTCACGCCTGTTAGAATGGCTATTTTAAGGAAAGGTAACAAGTGTTGGCAAAGGTGTGGAGAAAAGGGAACCCTCATGCACTGTTGGTGGGAAGGTAAATGGGGCAGCCACCATGGAAAACAGTATGGAGGCTCTGCAAAAGACTTAAAATGTAACTACCATGTGAGCAGCGATCCCTCTCCTGGGTATTTATCCAAAGGGAGTGAAATCAGGGTTTTGAGGAGACATTTGCATCCCTTGGGCCCTGCAGCATTTGCAGTCACTCAAGTATGGGAAAAGATCCAAGTGTCCATCGATGGACAAATGGATAGAGAAAATGTATGCGCACACAAGGGAATAATATTCTGCCTTGAAAAAGAAGGAAATTCTCCTTTTGTGACAACACAGACAGGCCTGGGGGACATGATGCTTATGAAATAAGCTGGGTAGGGAAGGACAGATACTGCCTCATATGATTTACGTGAGGGACCAGACATCAGCCTCTTAGATGCAGAGGGCAATGACGGTTGCCAGGGAAACGAGCTGGTCACAGGCACAAAGTCTGGGTCACTGAGGCGATAGGCCCCAGAGGTCTCCTGCCCATCGTGGTGACTACAGTTCGTGGTGTGGCATTGTGCATTTGGAATTCACTCACAGATCTCATGTGAAGGTTTCTTATCACAAACAGCCCTAATACAGAGGGTAGGAGGATGCGTTCATGGCACAGATGGATACTTTGGAGTACACTGACCCAGACACACCAAGTCGCACATTAAATGTGAACAGGTGTTTGTATCTACCTCAGTACAATACATGTTGGGGCTATGGGGAATGTCACGATGGGGGCCATGGGACGCCGGGCCTGGTGGGCTGCCTAGGTGTCTCTCAGGGGTGTGTGGCTGACCCTATTCCCACTTCTGTTCTCCATGGGACTCTGCTTCCTCCTACTTATTCGCCTGGACATTAATTAAAAAGAAATGTGGGAAATTCAGTTGTCACACTTGTTTTGACCTCAGAACAACACAGTCTGGTGTTAACATTTTTGCCTTAAAAATGCCACAGAATCATTTAAACAGGCACACGTGTTCCAAATGACTCTTACAGGTTTGCCTAGCCCAGAAAAAAGCAAATTGAGTTTCTGATATTAATATTGACTGCAAAATATAATTGATCATTTCACCCATTCCCCTGAGTATGCAGGAGACAACTGTGCTTTGTAATTGCAGCATTCTACATTATATCTAAAACTTTCAACTTACCCAGTTTCCTTTTTTCCAGTTATTTTTATTTACACGACTCAAGTGTGTTGGGTACATTTACATTCAATATGCAAACATTTGACACAGATTTCCTTAACTTTGTGATTTGTCTTTCTCATTTGCTAACTCCAGTATATTTCTTACCCTATCAAAATAAATTATATTCAAAGTTCAAAATATGGGCAGATACTGTAATGGGCTCTGTAGTCCTTCCTAATAGAGTCCAGGAAGACACCAGGCTCTGTCGATTTGCTGTGCAGTTTGCAAAAACTGAGCCAGAGAACATTGAAATGAATTATCAGGCTTTGCAGTATTGGATGCAAGACTTTGGAAGAGTCCACACATTTTAATGATACAGAAACAGAGAAGAGATTCAAAACTTAAAGCCTGGGAAATTCAATATTTGGCCTTGGATTGGACCCAGATTCATAGGTTCATTTCTTATGGTTTCAACAAAATTAAAGCACATTTTACCAGCTGTGAAGAGTTAATACTGAAGATGAGGAAACATCAATGGTGAGACCCAAGAGACAGAAGTGATCTTACCAAGCACTCCAGAATGACAGTGGCTCTGTTAATATTAAAAGATGGACCTCATACAGAAGGACCTGGTGACACAAACTACACACAGAAGTTCTGTGACTGAGGCAGGTTGTGTGGACCGTAACAAAACAGAAAATCCTAAGAGGGTATTTTTGTCTCTGTCTTGTTTGTGCTTAAGTAAAAACTATTAAGTAGCCAAATCTTGGTGACCTGTTCCATGGGAATCAACATTCCTGTCAATGGAGAGCAGAGAGCTTTTCCAGTTATCACCTTAAGCATCCAGGGAAATTGTGGGCCACGGCAATCTGTGTAGCCTGAGAGCACACTGGTGTATTTTCATGTTCAGAGTAGGGATTTGTATTAATCTGCTTCTGACTTCCCTCCCACAGGCGAGAATGTTTCTTACCTCTAGAAACTGTAAGCCTGCTGGAAAGCTCTTAATAAGTCCCCTTATGGAAATGGAAATTTTACTCACTAGGATTTGATTAAATTTGTCTCGGTGCAAGTTTAGACAGTAGGAACGTTGTAAAGATGGGCTTTGAAGGCAAGGCAAATCAGTCACATCCTGGACTTTTTCACTTAATATCTGGATGCCCCGGAAATTGTTCGACCTCTCTGAGCCATAGTACAGCTTAGAGCAACCGGAAGTCCATTTCCCAGGAAAGACACAAAGCCTCTATCTTAATTGTTTTTATTACAATAAGATGAAAAAAGTGTTCATGTATTTATGTGAAAGCTATAAATTTTGCACATAAAATACAGTCTTCTAGGCGAATAATTTTCAGAATTAATGAGTGTCTAAATATATAGAAAATAACAGAATTTTTCTACATAATTTGGTCAATAATTAAAATTTGTTTATACATGTGTTCAAATTTTGACTCTTCAAGTAGATTCTGTTAATTAAGCTATTAAGACAGCTTTCTTCTACTGAAATGATTAAACTTTGTTTTTTTTTCATGATCTTATTAGACATCCTTCACAGTCTTTCTCTCTTTAACGATGTATACAGAACCCAGTTACTGGCACTGACTTTTTATCTTAAGAGAAGACCTTTTTTCATTTTACTACTTATTTCCATTGCCTAACACTTGTTTTCTCCTCCCAAGATGGTAAAATTACAAAACTTCTGTTACAATTCTAAAGAAAAGGTTATCTTCAGGCTTCATCAAATTGACTTGGACTCGGTGTATCCCTATCACTATCATCTACCTATTTCTCTACCATCTATCAAGCATCTTAATACAAAACTGGAGAAATAGGAACATTTCTGTGTTTGTTTTGCTTGGCTTAAGAAAGTGGATCTTCAACTGAATTTGTAAAGAAAAAAAGAAACCTGTCCTTCGTGGACATAAACTAGAATATTGATTGTGAAATAAAATCAAGTGTATTAATAAATAGGAGTTTTTGAGAGTTGATGACACAAGGTCACATTTTACTTTCTCTGTGGTTCAGAAGTTGACATGCCACAGAATTTACGTGTGTATTTAACGCTAGGAATAGAGGATGCCACACAGGTCTCCGGGTGCTCTCAGCCGGAACCTCCTACCTTCACACCCTCAGGTGTTTGTTGCTGGCAGCTGGGTAAACCAGTTCACGTTCCTAGAATTGTGGTCCAGCAGAGAACTCTCCTCTGTGCCCGTGAATCTCTGTCTCTTCCAGTCTCCCAGCAGTCACAAGAAAATATACCTTTCCCAACAGGATATGATAGGAAGGAAGCCGTGGAGCATTTGGAGACATAATTTCAGGATTCAAATCTTTGAATTTGCTGCTAATGGGCTGTATGATCATCAGCAACTGAATGTGACTTCCTGAAACTGGTCAGCCAGTAAGTTAAAGAGGAAAAAAATACCCTACCTCTTAGAATTGCTTTGAAAATTAGTGAGCTAAGGGAGAAAAATGTGGCCCGCATATTTTAAACCATTATTTATTACTTTCCTTTTGTAAACTCCAGCTGGTATAAATCATACTCTTAATTATCAGTGATATCTTTATTATTTTTATTCAGTTGTGTCTTAAATAAAGCACCAGAGAGACAGTTTGCAGTTATATTCTCTGCATTCTCCTTTCTTATCGAGAAGGAAGATGCATGTATCCTGTCCCAGAGGGATGCATTTGTTTTATTTTTAATATTTATGTATAAACTTATTACACACATATACAATTTTCATTATTTTTTAGATATAAAGAAATGGTGCCATGCTCCATGCATTACTCCACAGCTAAAATGATGTTGTGATCTACCCACATCTATAATTTTATTTCTGTCAAGGCAGAAGACCTCACTAAGCTTTTTTCTATACGGTTTGGGGTTGCAGTCCCAGGCCACACCATCCTGGCTTCTGGAGCATGGTGGTTTACACGTCTGTCTATGGTGAAAAGCAGAGATCAGCGAGGAGAGTGGACTGGAGTCAACACTGGAAGCAGTCTGAATAATTAGTACTACGTATTTTTTGTCTCATTTTAAAAATCACTGCTGGACACAGTATGGCGATGGCCTGACATAAGGTCATATTCATTAGGTTCTAATTCTGTTTGTTTTGCTGCTCAGAAAATGATGCTTTTTCTGATGGGTCTCAATCAATGACACTCTTCCTCAAACCCATCAATACTGTCTTCAGTTAGGTAATCATTCAAGTTTTATTTCAAGTAACAGTTTCTTTCAGGATATTCTAAGTAATTAGAATTATTTCCTTCCAAGAGCTGAAGCTTGTGCATCACTTACTTTGCTGGCCTGAAACATCCTGCCTTCATCCACAAGAATGTTCTGGGACTGTGGGACCGATGCATCTGTCTTTACCCTGTGACCTGATGTCAAAAGAGCTTTTCCTGTTAGCACTAAATGGAGTTTATGCTGAATAAGTCCTCCCACCAGCAAAGAAAAATGTCTTCAAGCACAGTCTCTGTATGATATTAGAAACCATCAACCCACGGCACAGCACCTTAGGGCCAGTGAATTTTAATCATTCCCAGTACTGCATGGCTCCTCTGCCATTTCATGTCCCTTATACTTGAAAGTCTTAATTTAGTGAGGCTATCACCAAATTAAAAAAAGAAGTCAACCAATGATATACTGATCTATAATGTCTTTATTTAATGGTATAACCTGATGATGAATTACATCTCCTAAAATGGGAATTGAATTTCTTGAGAAGCAGAATTGAGACCTTGATGTGGGAATTTTGCAAACTTGCAGATACTTATCTTTTTGATCCCTAAACTTGTTTAGCTGCAAGAAATCCCATCTTAATTCAGGTGCTCTAGAGGCCAGGAGGTTTGCCTACCTTTAAACTCACCTCACTCATCCAGTTATCTTCACTGTTCTTGTCTTCCTACTGTCTGTTATGAACTGGAAATACCCAGTTCCATGGTTGCTTAATTTAATTCAACTCATTTCAAAGTTATAATTATTTTGACAATGATACCTCAACTTAAAATAATTGGATGCCGAGGTCAAATAAATAATATCTGAAAGCCCTTCTAATTGAGGATTATTGCATAAAATAATTCACATAGGGACATTAGGAATTATAACCATTCAATTTTACAGGAATTGGGATCCTGAAAAACCATGTATCCTTATGATTTATTTATATATTAGATTCTGAATCTGTCCAGAGCTTGCATGAGAATATTTTTTATTTTTATTTTTTTAAATGTAAACTTAAGTATTTGTCTAGGCTAGTTCTTGAATGCCAACTGGGAAGCATGAAATTCATACCTAAATAATATGAGGCAAGGTAGAGAGTATAAATTATATTTAGATGAGTTAAGTGCAAAATAGCCATCCACTTTGCTGGATGTATAGGTAGGAACCTGTTACCAAAATATGTAACAACTTTTTAGCTTTTCATTAGAGACTGTCTAAAATCCAGCCACATCCCCAATGAAGTGTGTTTGTTTTATTCCCTTCTACAATCATATTGTTTTTTAAAGAAATGACTGAAATAGGGATGGAATACAAAAACTTAAAGTATTTGGAATATGCAATGTGTGTGATCATTCAGATATTTCCCAGTTTGAAATAACAGTGCCTGTTAAGAGTGGCACAGTGAAAAAATGACCTCTGTCTCTTTTTTCCTCTTCATCTCCCCTTTCTTCCATTTTTCCTTTGTTTTCCTTTCATTTCTGTTCTTTCTCTTGCCTGTTCACTGGCTCTCACTCTGGTCATCTCCAGCACTTTTGCATCTGTGCATACCTCCTTCTGCTAAGTATTCCCTCTGATTGAATGCATTTGTTCTCAGGGCAGGTTATCAGAATGTCTCTTTCAGAACCAACCTACTTCAGAACTCATAACATTTAACATGAGGTAGCCAGTAAAGTGATTTGGCATAAAAAGAGTAGCAATTTGTAGAGAGCAACATTTGTGATGGTTTCAGCTGATTATAGTGTGGAGAGTTATTTAATAATTACTCTCTGATTATAGCAATTTCCTTTAGCAAAAATCAAAAAATGTGGAGGACTTACACTTCTGGCCAAGATGGAATTACAGGGACTGGTTTATGCTCCTGCCTGAAACAATGAATATATAAGACCAGAAAAAAAGCATAAGTATATAAAATATATGAAAAAAAAATGTATTTCAAGATACTGGTTAAGCAATAAGGAGAATAATAAGTTAGGGAATAAGGCAATAAAGGAGAATGATGCCTAAAAGATAGTAAACAAAGGAGGCCATGATTTTCTGAAGACAACTATCTTCAGAACGTTTTCTGGCTGGGGCCAGGGAGTGGGAACCCAGGCAAAGACCAGCAGATTCCCTGTGCTGGAGAGATGATGCTAAGATTCGGGAGAAACCAGAGCAGCTGAAGTTCACAAGACCAAGCGCTGGAGAGAAGAGAGGTTCACAGAGAGAGAGAGAGAGAGAAGGAACTCTGGTCCCCTTGCAGAGGTTCCCTGGAGTGTGCACCGAACCAGAGTTACCACACATATTTGGGGAAAGTACCAAGACCAGGAGAAGGACCATCTGAGAAGAGTGGAAAGAATGGTGTCCAGCTCTCACTCAGGGCTGAAAATGACAGCTGTTGCCACCAGGCAGACTGGACAACCTTATAATCCATGAAGTACTGGGTGGAGTAAGGAGGTGGAGGCTTACTTTCATTGTGGAGAATAACCAGACTAAACTCTGCTCTGGTCTTGCCTAAAAGTCTTTAAAGCAAGATCCAAAGGAATGAAACTGCTTCCAAGTAATGTAACCACATCCTAGAACAAAGAACAGAACATCTGTAAGAAAAAATTGCTCACACTGAGCAAGAGAGACACCCATGGTGTCTGGCAGTGAATCAAAGATAAATAGGCATACACACACACAAAAAAATCAGGGGACCAAGGCCCATAATTAGGATAAAAATCAGTCAGTCAAAACTGAGCTAGAAGAGACACACAAAGGAGTTGTTTTAACTGTGTTTCATATACTTGAAGAATAAAAGGACTCAAAGTGAACAAAAATCAAGTCAAACTGGAAAAAAGATATCTTTATAAAACCTAAAACTAAAATTTCCAGAATATAACATAGGGAAAAATCTTTTAAATCTTGGTTTCAAGATTTTCTTAATACAATAACAAAAGCATAGTCCACAAAATTTTTTAAATCTGAAAATTAGACGTCATCAAAATTGAGAACTACACTTAGAAAGAAAAAGTAGAGTGAAAACACAAGACCTGGAAATATCTTTACAAAGAATATATCTGGTGAGGGATGCACTTCCAGGATATGTACAGATCTATAAAGAACTCACAAACCTCAGTAGTTAGAAAATAGGCAATGTATAACAAATATGCAAAATATATTTTTTAATATAATTTATTTTATTATCATTAATTTACAATTACATGTGCAATATTACGATTATTAAACAACCCCTTCATCAGGTCCCCTCCACCAACCCCATTACAGTCACTGTCCATCAGCGTAGTGAGATGCTATAGAATCACTACTTGTCTTCTCTGAGTTGTACTGCCCTCCCCGTGCCCCCCCAACATTACATCTGCTAATCGTAATGCCCCTTTTTCCCTCTTATCCCTCCCTTCCCGCCCATTTTCCCCAGTCCCTTTCCCTTTGGTAACTATTAGTCCGTTCTTGGGTTCTGTGAGTCTGCTGCTGTTTTGTTCCTTCAGTATTTTTTCTTTGTTCTTTTACTCCACATATGAGTGAAATCATTTGATACTTGTCTTTTTCGGCTTGGCTTATTTCACTGAGCATAATACCCTCTAGCTCCATCCATGTTGTTGCAAATGGTAGGATTTGTTTTCTTCTTATGGCTGAATAATATTCCATTGTGTATATGTACCACATCTTCTTTATCCATTCATCTACTGATGAACACTTAGGTTGCTTCCATTTCTTGGCTATTGTAAATAGTGCTGCAATAAACATAGGGGTGCATCTGTCCTTTTCAAATTGGGCTGCTGCATTCTTAGGGTAAATTCCTAGGAGTGGAATTCCTGGGTCAAATGGTATTTCTATTTTGAGTTTTTTGAGGAACCTCCATACTGCTTTCCACAATGGTTGAACTAATTTGCAGTCACACCAGCAGTGTAGGAGGGTTCCCTTTTCTCCACATCCTCGCCAACATTTGTTGTTGTTTGTGTTTTGGATGTTGGCCATCCTCACTGGTGGGAGGTGATATCTCATTGTGGTTTTAATCTGCATTTCTCTGATGATTAGCGATGTGGAGCATCTTTTCATGTGCCTGTTGGCCATCTGAATTTCTCCTTTGGAGAAGTGTCTATTCATGTCCTCTGCCCATTTCTTAATTGGATTATTTGCTTTTTGTTTGTTAAGGTGCATGAGTTCTTTATATATTTTGGATGTCAACCCTTTATCAGATACGTTTTTTATGAATATATTCTCCCATACTGTAGGATGTCTTTTTGTTCTACTGATGGTGTCCTTTGCTGTACAGAAGCTTTACAGCTTGATATAGTCCCACTTGTACATTTTTGCTTTTGTTTCCCTTGCCCGGGGAGATATGTTCATGAAGAAGTTGCTCATGTTTATGTCCAAGAGATTTTTGCCTATGTTTTTTTCCAAGAGTTTTATGGTTTCATGACTTACATTCAGGTCTTTGATCCACCTTGAGTTTACCTTTGTGTATGGGGCTAGACAGTAGTCCAGTTTCATTCTCTTACATGTAGCTGTCCAGTTTTTCCAACACCAGCTGCTGAAGAGGCTGTCATCTCCCCATTGTATATCCAAGGAACTTTTATCAAATATTAATTGACTGTATATGTTTGGGTTAATGTTTGGATTTTCTATTCTGTTCCACTGGTCTGTGGGTCTGTTTTTGTGCCAATACCAAATTGTCTTGATTACTGTGGCTTTGTAGTAGAGCTTGAAGTCAGGGAGTGTAATTCCCCCTGTTTTATTCCTCCTTCTCAGGATTGCTTTGGCTATTCGGGCTCTTTTGTGGTTCCATATGAATTTTAGAATTATTTGTTCCAGTTCATTGAAGAAAGCTGTTGGTAGTTTGATAGGGATTGCATTGAATCTGTAGATTGCTTTAGGTAGTATAGCCATTTTGACAATATTTATTTTTCCTAGCCAAGAGCATGGGATGCATTTCCATTTGTTAGTGTCCTCTTTAATTTCTTTAGGAGTGTCTTGTAGTTTTCAGAGTTCAGGTCTTTCACTACCTTCGTTAGGTTTATTCCTAGGTATTTTATTCTTTTTGATGCAATTGTGAATGGAATTGTTTTTCTGATTTCTCTTTCTGTTAGTTCATTAGTGTATAGGAAAGCAACAGATTTCTGTCTGTTAATTTTGTATCCTGCAACTTTGCTGAATTCAGATATTAGTTCTAGTAGTTTTGGAATGGAATCTTTAGGGATTTTTATGTACAGTATCCTGTCATCTGCAAATAGTGACAATTTGACTTCTTCTTTACCAATCTGGATGCCTTGTATGTCTTTGTTTTGTCTGATTGCTGTGGCTAGGACCTCCAGTACTATGTTGAATAACAGTGGAGAGAGTGGGCATCCTTGTCTTGTTCCCATCTTAGATGAAAAGCTTTCAGCGTCTCGCCATTAAGTATGATGTTAGCTGTGGGTTTGTCATATATAGCCTTTATGATGTTGAGGTACTTGCCGTCTATACCCATTTTGTTGAGAGTTTTAATCAGGAATGGATGCTGAATTTTGTCAAATGCTTTTTCAGCATCTATGGAGATGATCATGTGGTTTTTGTTCTTCTTTTTGTTGATGTGGTGGATGATGTTGACGGATTTTCGAATGTTGTACCATCCTTGCATCCCTGGGATGAATCCCACTTGATCATGGTGTATGATCCTCTTGATGTATGTTTGAATTCGGTTTGCTAATATTTTGTTGAGTATTTTTGCATCTACGTTCACCAGGGATATTGGTCTGTAATTTTCTTTTTTGGTGAGGTCTTTGCCTGGTTTTGGTATTAGAGTGATGCTGGCTTCATAGAATGAGTTTGGAAGTATTCCCTTCTCTTCTATTTTTTGGAAAACTTTAAGGAGAATCGGTGTTATTTCTTCTCTATATATCTGGTAGAATTCAGAAGTGAATCCTTCAGGCCCAGGGGTTTTGTTCTTGGGTAGTTTTTTGATTACCAATTCGATTTCGTCACTGGTGATTGGTCTGTTTAGTTTTTCTGTTTCTTGCTTGGTCAGTCTTGGAAGGTTGTATTTTTCTAAGAAGTTGTCCATTTCTTCTAGGTTTTCCAGCTTGTTAGCATATAGATTCTCATAATATTCTCTTATGATTCTTTGTATTTCTGTGGGGTCCGTCGTGAATTTTCCTTTCTCATTTCTGATTGTGTTTATGTGTGTAGATTCTCTTTTTCTCTTAATGAGTCTGGCTAGGGGTTTATCTATTTTGTTTATTTTTTCAAAGAACCAGCTCTTGGTTTTATTGATTTTTTCTATTGTTTTATTCTTCTCAATTTTATTTATTTCTTCTCTAATCTTTATTATGTCCCTCCTTCTGGTGACTTTGGGCCTCATTTGTTCTTCTTTTTCCAATTTCAGTAATTGTGTCTTTAGACTTCATTTGGGAATGTTCTTCCTTCTTTAAATAGGCCTGGATTGCAATATACTTTCCTCTTAGAACTGCCTTTGCTGCGTCCCACAGAGGTTGTGGCTTTGTGTTGTTTGTTGTCATTAGTCTCCATATATTCTTTGATTTCTGTTTTGATTTGGTCGTTAACCCATTGATTAATTAGGAGAGTGTTGTTAAGTCTCCATGTATTTGTGAGCCTTTTTGATTTCTTTCTGAAATTTATTTCTAGTTTTATACCTTGGTGATCTGAGAAGTTGGTTGGTAGGATTTCAATATTTTTGAAATTACTGAGGTTCTTTTTGTGGCCTAGTATGTGGTTTATTCTGGAAAATGTTCCATGTGCACTTGAGAAGAATGTGTGTCCTGTTGCTTTTGGGTGTAGAGTTCTGTAGATGTCTGTTAGGTCCATCTGTTCTAGTGTGTTGTTCAGTGCCTCCGTGTCTTTACCTATTTTCTGTCTGGGTGATCTGTCCTCTGGAGTGAGTGGTGTGTTGAAGTCTCCTAAAATGAATGCATTGTTGTCTATTTCCTCCTTTAATTCTGTTAGTATTTGTCTCACATATGCTGGCGCTCCTGTGTTGGGTGCATATATATTTATAATGGTTATATCTTCTTGTTGGACTGACCCCTTTATCACTATGTAATGTCCTTCTTTATCTTTTGCTACTTTCTTCATTTTGAAGTCTATTTTGTCTGATACAAGTACCGCAATACCTGCTTTTTTCTCTTTGTTGTTTACATGAAATGTCTTTTTCCATCCCTTCACTTTTAGTCTGTGTATATCTTTGGATTTGAGGTGAGTTTCTTGTAGGCAGCATATAGATGGGTCTTGCTTTTTTTATCCATTCTGTTACTCTGTGTCTTTTGATTGGTGCATTCAGTCCATTTACATTTAGGGTGATTATTGATAGGTATGTACTTATTGCCATTGCTGGCTTTAGATTCGTGGTTACCAAGGGTTCAAGGGTTGCTTCTTTACTATCTAACAATCTAACTTAACTTTCTTGTTAAGTTATTGTAAACACAGTCTGATGTTTCTTTATTTCTCTCCCTTCTTATTCCTCCTCCTCCATTCTCTCTATAATAGGTGTTTTATTCTTTGCCTTTAGTTAGTATTTGGATGGTCTGCTTTCTTTGCTATGATTTTTTTTCTCTGGTGACATCTTTTTAGCCTTAGGTGTGCTTCCATCTAGAGCAGTCCATTTAAGATATCCTGTAGTGGTTGTTTATGAGAGGCAAACTCTCTAACTTTCGTTTATCTGGAAATTGTTTAATCCCTCCATCATATTTAAATGATAATCGTGCTGGATACAATATTCTTGGTTCGAGGCCCTTCTGTTTCATACGTTAAATATATCATGCCATTCTCTTCTGGCCTGTAAGGTTTCTGTTGAGAAGTCTGATGATAGTCTGATGGGTTTTCCTTTGTAGGTGATCTTTTTTCTCTCTCTAGCTGCCTTTAATACCCTGTCTTTATCTTTGATCTTTGCCATCTTAATTATTATGTGTCTTGGTGTTGTCTTCCTTGGGTCCCTTGTGTTCGGAGATCTATGAGCTTCGGTGGACTGCGAGACTACTTCCTTCCCCAGCGAGGGAAAGTTTTCAGCAATTATTTCTTCAAAGACACTTTCTATCCCTTTTCTCTCTCTTCTTCCTCTGGTACTCCTATAATGCGAATATTGTTCCGTTTGGATTGGTCACACAGTTCTCTTAATATTCTTTCATTCCTAGAAATCCTTTTATCTCTCTCTGCCTCAGCTGCTCTGTACTCCTGTTCTCTGTTTTCTATTCCATTAACAGTCTCTCGCATCTCATCCATTCTGCTGTTAAGCCCGTCGATCGCTTGTCTGATTTCTGTATTGTCTTTCCTCAGTTCCCTCACTTCCTCCCTCAGCTCTTGCACATTTCTCTGTAGGTCCATCAGCATGGTTATGACTTTTATTCTGAATTCTTTTTCAGGGAGGCTGTGCATTTCCATCCCTTCAGACTCCCTGTCTGGGGTTGTCTGATTGATTTTGGTCTGAACCATATTCCTCTGTCTTTTCATGGCTGTATAATTGGTCACTGATATTTGCCACGTATGTCAGCTGGGCTCTTTAAGACTTTAAAAAGAGAAGGAAAAAAAGAGAAAAAAAAGAAAGAAAGAAAGAAAAAAGAAAAAAGAAAGAAAAGAAAAAACAAAAACAAAACAAAAAACAAAACAAAAACAAAAAACAAAAAAAATGCCCACTGGACGTAGATTCTGTGGGAATGCTCTAGGTGGCGCTATTGCCCCACTATTCCACAGCTGTGACTGTGCTGCTCTGCAGGGCCCTTTATCGCTCTGGCAGGGGTGGGAACGAATAGGAGGCTGTTGATCTCAGTGAGAAGTGTTAAGTATGGCTACGCTTCCTCAGTCGCCAGCTAAGGCGTCTGAAACTCCCCAGGACTCCCAGCCTGCTGGGCTGAGTGTGCTGGGGTGATCCGGCTCCTCCGCTGGGCTCCTGTCTCTTTAAGACCGCTGAGAAAGCGCGCACTTTTTTTTTTCCTTCCCGGGAGCCGGCTGCAAGCCCCCTGGCGCGTTCCCCGCTCAGATCCTGCCCCTCTGTCTCTCCAATCTCCGCTGCACTGCGCAATGTGGGTCAGCGCTCCCCGCGCAGATCACTGGGGCTGGCTACTTCGCGGGGTGTACTTCCACTCCCTCCCGGCTCTGAATCCTCTCCTCCCGCCGGTGCGCTGGGGTGGGGGAGTGCTCGGGTCCTGCCGGGTCGTGGCTCTGTATCTTACCCGCCTCTTGGGGTGCCGAGTCCTCTTGGGTGTAGCTGCACGCTGTGCGCTTTCCTGTGTATTCTCGTCTCTCTTTTAGGAATAGATGTATTTTCTGTGTTTTCGTAGATAAATATAGTGTTGGGAGGAGATTTCTGCCGCCCTGCTCACACCGCCATCTTCCCGGAAGTCTCCTCGCAAAATATTTTAACAGAAACTTCACCAAAGATAGAGAAGTCAAACATACATGAAAAAAAAAAAGCCCAAATTTAGAAGTCATTCAGGGAATGCAAACTAAAAGCACAAAGTCCATGCCTCTTAGAATGGGTAAAATTTTTTTAAATACTGGCTAGAACAAATGTGGGATGAGCATAGAGCAACTGGCACTCTAATACATTATTGGTGAGAATGCAACATTGCACCCCTACTTTAAGGAATGATTTGGCAATTTCTTAAAAATTTGAACATACACGTACCACAGGTAGCAGCCACAGTCTTCTAATGAATATGGATGTACATAGAAGCTTTATGCATGAGAACAAAAAATTGGAAAATACCCAGAGACTCATCATCAGATGAAGGGAATAAACAAAATTTGGTATATCCCTAGAATGTAATGCTACTCGGTATTTGAAAGAAATGAAGTAATTGTACATGCAGCATGGATGAATATCAAAATAATGGTCCTGAGTGAAAAAAGTCAGAAAAGGACCACATAATCTATGTTCCCATGTAAAAGAATCTATTGAAAAAAACAACCCAATACAATAGAGAGCAGACAATGCCGGCCTAGGGGTGGGGTCATAAGTGGGGGTGGATGGGATGGGTCTCAAAAGCACATGAGGAACCTTTGGATGTTTACATGGCTTTGCTCTCGGGATCACGGTGATTGTCTCACGAATTGTATAATCACCACAGCTTGCCAACTCACACAACTTAAATACATGTAGTTCACTGTATGCAGACTTCACCTCCATAAAAATGAATTGTGTAAATATGTCGATGGCAGGTATGAATTTTTATGTCCTGAATTTCCTCTGAATCAGGACCATGGGGTTTTGACTTCCTGGTCTGTTAATAATAGTCTCAGAAAAAGGTGTTTGAAAATCCTCCAAAAATGTTGACTTTGAGGCACCCTGTGCTTTTTTTTTTGCCCCCACAGTCATGCTAATGGCCTTTGACTCACAAGAATGGCTGGTTAAGTGCTGAAACAGTTCCTACCTGCATCATCCCCGCTCCTACAACCCCCAACCCACTGAAACCATTTCACCCCATAGAAGCTTTGTCACATTTAGCAGGAATACATTTCATGGGGGCTGAGAAACAAGGGAACCCATTTCTTATTTTATCCTAGTGAAAAGCTATCTCTAAGCAGCAGTGCTCAATCTACCACTTGACAAATCAGTGTGAGAGAGGGCTGATCATATTTCTGGATGACAGATGTTTTAAAAAAAAATCTCTAAATTTCCCTCATCAGAATAATAGTCAAGGAGGCTGGGTATCCAGGCAACCGTGCTGAGGCTGCTGACACGCAGAAAGCTGGTCCAACCTGGTGAGAAAAAGCAGCCTCATAATCAAGGTTCCATCTGATAATACTCATTTTGGGGGGTGAATATAAATTATGGGAATTGCCTTTTAAAAGTCCTGTAATCATTTGGTGTCAAAAAGTGCATGGGCATCCCTACATGCAGGTGTTTACAGTGTGTGGCTGTGGGTAAAATTGCAATATTTCCAGAATCTCTCCCCTGGCCTTAGTCCATCTCCATATCAATAGGTGATTACATGGGGGAGTAGGGCATATCTGGACCAAAGAGTTTGGGTGGGGTCCCTTTTTGCAGCCGGGTCATGAGAAACATGGGAGAACAGAAGTGGAAGACTGCTTATAAGCAATAAACGAGTTTCTACCACTTTATTTCTCCCTTTCACTGATTTCGGTTTCAAAGGTCATTTGCCCTGGGCTGGGAGACAGATTTTTCCCCCCAGAGTTGCAGTGGCTGTCTCACAGCATCACTCACTGGCAATGCAACCCCAGAAGACACCAAAAACTGGCCGTAATTGTGAGTCTGCCCTTGACGATCTCTCAAAGGCCCTCTCTGTAGGTGATGCCAGATCTCTTTAGGTATATGGAAGCATGTGAGACCACACAGGGCTGCAGAAACTTTAAACCCTAAACAGGAAAAGATTTGGCATGTGTGTGCATCTGTGGTGTTTGTGTGTGTGTGCGTGCGTGTGTGTGTGAAGTTCTGTGTGCTAGCAAAACTTACCCTTTTCTTACTTTTTATAAAACTGCTTTTGTGTGAGTCACAGATTTCCTTACTTCATCTGGGAATGCATTTTGCTTGAGGCTAATTGTTGTGAGCTAATGAATTTTTTCTATACAACATTATTTCCTAACAAAAGAGAGGTTGCCTGCATTGTGCACACATGAACACATGCAAATTAAGGGAATTCTTGGTAGACTATGAGACAATGTGTGTCCTAAGATTGCATGCTCACAAGATCCTATACACATTCTCCAGGAATTCATGGATATGAATTCAACAGATTGTGCACTTTTTTGTGGATGCCGGTTTCAATGGACAGACAGTTGGGTGTTCCAGGTGCAACCTTTCATGAATCAGGATGAGTGTCCAAAAGAGCAATAGACACATAGCCTGGCAGTTGCTTTACCTCTGCTCTTGGGATTTTTGAAAAGTAGAGGAAGAGTGCCCCATATAGCAAATCGGTTATGTCATGGATAAGTCTAACTCTACTCGTGGTCCTGGCTGAGTATGCAAGAGTGAATAAACAGGCCTAGAGCCAGGCTGTTGGGGAGAAGACCAGTGGCCTGGGAGGCCCTGGCAGGGTGGATGAGCTTGGGATTTTAAAGGGGATTAGAAACATGGACACCACAGGAGATTAGAGGGTGAATTTCCTGTACCATCCTGGTGGATGGCAGCCACTTTGGAAAGACCAGCCTGTGGACATAGAGCCTTACTGCACTGATGTGACATACACTTTGTACTGTGGTCACACTGGGTTTCTTTGCTGTTGTCTCTCACACACAGGGGAAGCTCAAACTTTCCATGGGGTGGTACAGCTGGGAAGCATCTGGGATGACATGATACAAACACACATATGTTGACTTATATCTGCATGCATAACCATAGCTGTAGTCAGCCCACTGTTATTGTCACCCAAGTAGCATGAGTGTCTTACTTAGAGAGATGTGGGAACAAATAGCAATATATAGGTGGTGTGGCAGAATGAAGGTGCTGTCCTGTAAAAGGAAAAAATATGGGGGTAAAAGGCTGAGGGGAAGAGATGGCTGTTTTTTCCACTATAGACTTTAATAAACTAGAATCCCACTTTATCTACATAGACAATACGGGCAAAAATAATCAACTGAAATGCAAAGTAACTGCAAAAAAGAAAGAGACCAAGAAGTCTGCTCTGTGTGTGACATGTGCAGAATGAGCCAGTTAGAGTGCATGGGTGGTGGGCCCCATATGGGTTCAAGATGGTAGCTGGTGACTGTTCTGAGCCAGGTGTTTGTGCCGGACTGCATAGAAATCAACATTTCAGACAAAGAAATAAACATTTCTGCTTCCATCTGTGTTGCAGTAGCTTGTCTCAGAGTTATTTTCTCATCTCATCAAGAATAACCAGAATAGCTGGATACGACACACAAATCCCCCAAATATGGGAGGGCACTGGGAAATAAGGCAGTGAAGTCTGGAGGGGCAAGACCCAGAGGACAGGAAATTAAAGAACACTGAGCTGGAATTTTGTGTGGCTTTCCTCTCTAAATATTTGCCAAATTGTAGGCTGCTAAGGGTGAGTGACCAAGAAATGAGAAGGACTCAGTGGTTAGGACTGGCTAAGGAGGGTGAGATGCAGAGGGATGTGGTGCCGATCCCTTGTTTCATGCCAGGGATGGGGAGCACGGCCTCCAGTGCATCCCAGGCTGGAGAAGCCCTGGCTCTGAAAGCCATGGTGCAGACGCAGGAAGGTCCAAGGGAGCCCACGGGCCAGCCTGGGGTGGAGCCCCAGGACACCTGCCCAGCCCAGCCAGCCCAGATGCCCTCATCCCCTCCTTCTGGGGCTCAGGCCCAACCACAGAGGGGTGGAAGGGCAGGGGTCGAGCTGGAGAAAGGCGTTCTTTCCAGCAGAATGTGAAGATTGAGTCCACCCCGAGTGTGGAACTGATAAGCCAACACAGCCAAAGGTCTGTGACGGAACCGCAGTGAAAAAAGCATGCCCAGGCAGCAGATCAGCCTGGGTGTGGCATTCCTATAGGGTGGCCAGGGAGCATCCCAAAGGCTTTGCAAATTGCTTTTTAAGCCATAGTGCATGAAGTAGCCAGGCCACGTGTGCTAGGATGACTGCCCACACAGTAGCAGGTTTAAACAGGAACCACATCTCAACACAATGCCCAAGATGTCCAGGATACAGGCAAATATTAGTCGAATACCAAGGAACAGTATCTCATCTCTAATGAGATCAGACAAAGAGAAGACACTAATGAGATAAACAGGCACTCTAATTATCTGACAGGATTTGTTGTCTTCACATAGTTACTTGGCGACTGTAAAACCCTAAATAAAATGTGTGCTGTTCTGCTATGGAGAAAGTAAACACAAATAAGCCATGTGGACTCCTAATTGGACATTCTATAGATAAACTTCAAGGCTTTTGGAAATTGAATCCAAGTTTAGAAGATTAGGTCTCTAGAGGTGATTGATTCAACACATATGCCAGTGAAGTGCTCACTTGGGAGGTTAAGTCAGAATCTCTGTCTTCTGGGAATTTATAATCAGTCAGTGGAGATGAGATGTGTCCATAGATTACTGCAATTTGGGCAAACCCTTGATTATGTTACCCAGTTAGACATCCTTATCTAGGAATGAGTGGCCAGGAGAAATCTGTTCTCATCTTCTCTGAAAAGTCCATGTGGGAGATTGGTGGAAGCCTGATAGGTTGAGGTTGCACCGGCTGAATATTTTATATTTGGAATTTCAAATACATCCCTCCTATCTCATATCTATACCTGTCAGAGGGAAGAGAGTTAGTGGGGGAAGTCTGAATGCAGCTATGACAATTTGTACCACCCCAAAACGGAGTTCTCTGACATATTGTTTGGAAAAAAAATAGATTTCTATATAATTCATGCATGATCACTAAAAAGAATGTAGATAGTGCAGAATTAAAAAAAATAGGCAATAAGTAGTCTGAATCAATCACTGTCATATGCTGTCCACCACTTAGAGAGGGAGGCCACCCTCAGAACAATGGGCGTTAGTTATTGTCAGAAGTCTGAAGGATTTTCATTGGTCACTGTTGTCACTGTCACAAGTCTACAGTTTAGTTGTTAGCACAGAGATCTTTCCATCACTGCAACCTTGTGAGGCAGATGATATTTCAAAGTTCGGGGCCAATATTTGTAACATTTCTTGGACTTTGATTTTGAAATTTCCAGTTAAACATTGTATTGGTAAATGGAGCTGGTAAGCTGGTTCCCCAAGTGGGCAGATATGAGAAGTGGTGCATCTTGGCAAATTACTTTCTAGAACCATGATCGCTTTCAGGCTTCCAACAGGTAGTGAAGAATGTGTTGGGTCAACACCCCTACGACAGAATAGGGCCAGACTGTTGTGAGCAAAGATCCCCTTGTTACTATGGGAGCCTAGCGTTCCTATCTGGGCACTGAATAATCTCGAGACAGATCGGTGCTTCCCAGATTTTCTGAAGACTACCCTTCTTTAAGAGATACATTGCAAATTTTCCTCCTGTTACTGTAACTCACCAGGACCACTTATCGTTCTACTGGTCAGTTAAATGTATTGAATACTTTATTTAAAAAAATCACTGTCCTATCTAAATCATCAGAAGCTTCATAGCTACTTCATAATTTTTGACAAGTGACTATTAATATTGATTTTCTAATATGATGCACTGCAGCCTTATAAGAAGCTGGGGAGCCCATTGTGTGCACTTTCGAGAGATGGGCTTCAACATTAGTGGGAGGAGCAAGTGACCATCCCTGAGGCCCATTCATAAGGTAGAGAAATGGGGCCAGTTTCTGTGTTGTTAGTTCGTTTTGTTTTTTAGATTCCACATATAAGGGAAATCACATGGTCCTTGTCTTTCTCTGTCTGACTTATTTCACTTGGCATAATCCAACCCCATCCTAGGTACAGGGGATTAAAAGATACAGTCTTCTGATTATAAAATAAATAAATCATGGGGATGGAAAGCAGAGCAAAGAAAATAGAGTCAATAATATTGGAGCAACTTGGTCTGGTGACAGATAGTAGCTGGACTTAATGGCAGTGAGCATTTTGTCATGGATATAAATATTGAATCACTATGTTGTACACTTGAAACTAACACAATATTGCATTTCAATTATTCTTCAATAAAAGTAAAATAAAAAACAAATAAGGATAATCTGGGAAAAAGAAAAAAGAAATGGGCCAGTGTCAGTTTAAAACAAATGATCAAGAAACAGCACATGGAAGCTGGGAGGGTGGGGTGTCCACCTCCTGCAGAGCCTGTGAACAGGGGAGAATGTTGGCCCTCTTCTGAGCCGGGAGTCAGTGGACGTGTCTGGCAGAAGGGTCACATGGAATGACTGTCAATAAGTGTCCCTCCGGCTGCTGCATTAGGGATGGAACCTGAGTGCCAGTGACAGGCGGTGGGCAGCTAGGTGATAGTGCCACATCGCAGGGAGGGCTTGTGGGGGGCTTGGGTCAGACTCGGATGTTAGCTGTGGAGGGAGTTACTGTTTGAAAGGAGGCATCCACTCTGCTCGCTGATGTCATGGCTTTGCACATGGAAGCAAAACAGAAAATAGCCTGAATTCTCAAAGTTTCTGGACTGCCAAGAAGGAAGGAGGGAATGGTGTTGCCATACACCAGCAGAACACAAGTGCAGGCTAGAGCAGAACCTGAGAGGGCAGTGCATGTTCATTGACAGGGGCAAGTCCCCACCTGGCCCGGACCCCTCAGGAGCCCACAGAGGGGTCCAGACACCCCTCCTTCCTGTCCCCATCCTAACCCCACCCCGTGAGAAAGTTGCTGCTGTTACTCTGTGCTCCCCACTTGCAGACACATTCCTCACACTGAGAGCTCTCATTTCCCTGTGCTTCTGGCTGAAATGAGCAGCAAGGAAAATCGTGCAGATCCAACACCATGTGGGGATGGCAGACCACGTTGGAGTGTGACCATCAGGGACAGGATGGCCCCTCTCCAACCAAAGTGCCTCCTGAGGCGGACAAAGCTCAGCAACCGCATCCTGGGCTGACGCGCCACCCCCACACGCACGCCGTTGCCAGGGAGATACTGAGGCCGCCAAGTCTACCTTTCTTTCCAAAAATGTGCATCAGTGAC
The DNA here is from genome assembly GCA_032199065.1 of Smutsia gigantea. Classification (NCBI taxonomy): domain Eukaryota; kingdom Metazoa; phylum Chordata; class Mammalia; order Pholidota; family Manidae; genus Smutsia; species Smutsia gigantea. Next base: position 85,608 of record JAVSCE010003137.1, on the reverse strand, counting down.
CAGACAGTGCGCTACCTTCAAGAAGGCAGCGACTGGACCACTGCCCGTGCCCAGCAGGAGCAGCTGCCCCCAGCAGCGTGTCGGTGAATCCTCACGGACCTGCTTCTTGTCTGACAGCATGGCTGCCGTGTCCCCCCGCATCGCTCCCCTTGCACGTCTTATGTACCCAAATAACTACTGAGATGTGACGGTGCTGATAATGAGCACCAGGACCTGAGCTACACTACTTCAGGAAAAGTGAGAGGGTGAGCAGAAAAGCCAAGGTTCGATGGGACCTGAAGCCCATATATGACCCCATATGTGACTTTTGTATTTTGGGCCCAGATCCTACAACCCCTCTGAAGGTCTCTGGGACTACTGACTTTGTTCAAGTCTTTGCTGAGAAAGCTTGTCCCTCCAGGCCCTTTGGAGACAGAAATGAGGGAGAACAAAAACCAAGCAGATTCACTCCAAAACAGATCCATTAGACAAGTCCTGTCCTGAGGTATCTTTGTCTCTGCAGATCTCACAGCATTTCGAACAGCCAGACCTGGTCACAGGCAGGCCCTGGGCTCAAGGCGACCAGGTATTCAGACACAAAGGGATGATCCTGAAACAAGAGTCCCTGCCACCGGCCTTAGACACACGTCCCCACGCAGACTCAGCGTAGTTACACTAGAGGACAGACAGGCATGCAGCCATCCCTTTAAGCCTGGACCCGCTTCTCTGGCTTCATGTCCTGCCGGGTTCCAGCCCCACGGCCTCACCAGAGTCACACATGAGAGCCACCCACCTGGGCTGACATCCTGTCTTTCCAAGTCTTTCCTGGCTCACCTTTCTGTCATCTTCCTTACCCAGCAACAGCAGCCCAAAGCCACTCGTGTCAGGAATGATGCAGACCCATGGCAAACGGTGAGGGTGCAGTGCAGTCCCTGCCACATGGATTTCCATGCTCTTCAATTGTGACTTAGTTTCTACTACAAAACCCTAAATCCAGCAAAGAATCGCTGCAAGGTTGTTACCCAATATCTAATTCTTGGTGGTGGTCTCACCATATAGTTTGTGCACACGTGTGCATGCATGATGGATTATAGGAAATTACCTTTGTTGAAGTGATACTTCCCCCCAAAAGCAAAAAGAAGTACATGTCTGTTATTTTTTTTTCCAGGAAGATTTTTAAAGTTTTATTTTTAAAAAACATGCAGGGTTTTCTTTACTGAATACAAACTGTCATTGTGTAAATTACTTTGAAGCATGTGTTCAGTCATGAAAAGTTAGAAAATAGAGAAGAGCACAAAGAAAATCATTACTCCCAAGAGTTGCAAAAAACTCACATTCCCACGCTAGCACATAGCTGTCAGCAACTTTCTGGACATATGGATGTTTACACAACATGTGGATTAACTGTATGTTGTGCATTATAACCCATTTTTATTATTTAAAATGTTTGTAAAAATAAATCCATGTCATTGTACAGTCTTTTATGAATTTCTGTGCATTAATAATGTTACTATCAGGTGATGATTCGGTGTTTGAACACCATCAGAGTTAACTTAAAAGTTCAGGGGAGTGGATGATGGGTGGAGTCTGTGCCCCACACAGATGTTCATGGAGCCAGGTTGGAGCCAGGAGGAGAAAGCACACCACCTTCTTCGCTCACCCTCCCAGACCCCACTGGGTGTAGACCTTCCACTGGCAGCATGGGATGGAGGAGTGACGGGGTGGTGGGCCAGGTCTCGAGTGTTGGTATCACCTGTCTACCTTTCATTAGAAGAACCCTACCTGCAAGGGAGGTGAAGTCATGCAGGTGAGGCAGCCTGCATCTTCTGTCTGGCCTCAGTTGCCTGGTCCCACCCGTAGGGGGGTCACTTCAAACCATCCTCAGCACGGCCCTCAGTGCAGAACAGGAGAGCAGAGCACGGGTGACAGTGAGACATTTCCTCTCCATGGTAATTCCAAGTTTACACAATTATTTGGAGCTAAAGTGGCATGGATTGTAATTTTTATGTTCAGTCAGTTATTTCCTGATGAGTTATACTGACACCTCCGTATCGTCCCTGAACTTTCTCCTCGTCACAGTATAGCGTGTGATTCCCACAGTTTTCACATGAGCTTTGCCCAGAAGACTCATGCTGGTGTGTGGGTGTCACGCTTCACTCGCGGAGCCGCCTCGCCCTGAGCGTTGTGTCTTGTGCTCTTCTAACTCCATACCAATTCCTTTTCGTAACCTTAAGGCATGGAGGTCATATATCGAGGACCCCAACATCTCTATATACTACATGTAAAATCAAAGTCATTTTGATTTTACCCAATTATGACTTTTCCAACAAATACATCCAAGTTATACAGGCTTACTTTGTACTGATTTGGATGTCAGATTCCAATAATAAAGGCAGGCAGGTAATAATAAATATATCCAAGTGTATAATCCCAGTTTGCCATTTTATACCCAGAGTCCCAAAATAATAAAATTAGCCTGATGTGAAAAACACTTTAGAAAGTATTTCCAGCCAAAAAGTAATATAAACCCTAAAGAAAGACGTATATAAGAAATGAACCTTTTGTAAAGAATATTTTTACAGTTTCTTAATATAGTGTATTAAAATTACAATAATCTAAATTATCTTGGAATCATGTACATGTCAGGATGATTATGTTCATGGAGAAATGGTGCACACCACTAGCCTCTGATGTTCAGCTTACACCAACAATTTCCCTATGTATATAAATATACTTCTTAGCAGCATATTTGTTTCATAAAGGTTATATCTATGTGTTATTTATAACATGTATATTTGTACATGTTACCAAAATAAAAGCATTTTATATTTAAATGATATATATATAAAGAACTTTATACATAGAGCATTGTACATATAAAGTTCACTTGCATACATATGAATAAAATGTTATGACTTTTTCCTGGTTATAAAAAAACAGTCATTTCAGGAAATATACAAAATATAAAATACAAAATAAAATATACTGAATATAAAAGCATAGTAATAAATACTAAAATCACCTACAATCTCTATATATCTATATCTCAATCTCTCATTCTTCTTGTTGACTAAATTTACAAACTCTTTTATTATATTCACACTTTCTCCTATAAAAATTATTATTCTACATTGGGAAGGTCCACACCCTGACACCTGTTGTCTTCACCCACCATGCTGTTCTGAGTATCATTGCTGGAAAATGGTTATAAAGTTTAAAAAATACATCCTTCTGCTATTTTTGGCAGTATTCCAGCATATATTGTATCCAAGGTGATAAATCTTGCATCTTAACCATGTTAGGGTGTTAGCTGACTGAAGCAGGTTTTGAGAATGTAGCTCTCCACCAACCACACCCACTTCATCACACTGCGTCGCAGCTCCGGTAAAGATGCTTCTGAGTAATTGAGGAAGGAAGGTCTTTTGGGCATCTCTTCCCAGGGGTGGGCATGGCCCAGGATGGCCAGTGAGAATAGCCTGAGAGCATTACACTGCAAGGGTAAGTTCTGTCACTTCAATATGTTTCTCCAATTTTTTCCAGTTTTTAATTATGCACATGTGGTTCCAAAATCTGACTCAACATCAGAATCACCTGAAAGTGAAGCAATGATCACCTATGAACACCTGTTCAAGAGAAACACCATGAATGTGCACAGGAGACACACTGTCCAGTGGAAGTCCAGACAAAGGGCATAAGTAATTGGCACTTAGAAAATAATAAAACTGAGAGCTATTACTTTTTAAAAAGATAGACTACACTTTAGAGTAGTTTTAGGTTCACAGTAAAATTGAGGGGAATGTATAGAGATTCCCATATACCCCCTGCCAGCACCCTTGCACCGCCCCCCCCCCCCACTATCAACATCCCCACCAAATGGGACATTTGTTGCAGTTGATGAACCTACATGGACGCATCACCATCATCTGAAGCCCATGTTTAAGGACATGTGTCTATCATGAGATCACACAGAGTAGATTCACTGCCCTAAACTCCTTTGGGCTCCTCGGGCTCATCCCTTCCCCCAACCCCTGACAACCCTGATCTGTTTACTGTGTCCACAGCCATGCCTTTTCCAGAATGTCATAAGAGTTGGGACCGTGCAGTGTGCGCCTGTCCAGACTGGCTTCTTTCTCCTAGTGATGTGCATTCAAGGTCACTCCATGTCACTCCTTGGCTGGTGGCTCATTTCCTCTTAGTGCTGAATGACACCCTGTGGTCGGGATGCACCAGAGTTTGTTTATCCATCGCCTGCTGAAGGGCGTCTTGGTTGCTTCCAAGTTTTGTCAATTATGAATAAAGCTGCTATAAACCTGTGGGTGCAAGTTTCTGGGTGGACGTAAGTTTTCAGCTCCTCTGGGTAAATTTCACGGAGTGGGATTGCTGATCACATGGTAGGAGCGTGTTTTGTTTTGGGAGAAACCCCCAAGCTGTCTCCCACAGCAGCTGCTGAAGCTGCACCCCCACCAGCCATGACGCGAGCTCCCGCTGCTCCACATCCTCGTCAGCACGTGGGGTTGTCAGCATGCTGGGTTTTGGCCACCCTTACAGGTGTGGTAGAATCTCATTGCTGTTTGAATTTGCATTTCCCTGATGACATATGTTGTGGGTATCTTTTCATGTGTTTATTTGCCACCTGGGTATCTTCTTTGGTGAGGTGTCTGTTCAGAGGTTGGCCCATTTGTTAATCAGATGGTATTCTTGTGGTTGAGGGTGTTTTTCATATTTTTTTTTCATGTATGTTGGGTAACAGTCCTTTACCAGATGTGTCTTCTGCAAATATTTTCTCCCAGCCTGTGGCTTATCTTCTCATTCTCTTGACAGTGTCTTTTGCAGAATGGAAGTGCTTAATTTTAATGAAGTCCAGCTTATCAGTTATTTCTTTCATGTATTGTGTCTTTGGTGCATCTAAAGGTCATCACCATATCCATGGTCACCTAGATTTTCTCCTATATTATCTTCTAGGAGTTTCACAGTTTTGTATTTTACATTTAGGTCTATGATCCATTCTGAGTTGATTTTTTTGGAAGGGGTAAGATCTGGAAAGGACTATGTTTGCTCCACTGTACTGCCTTTTCTTTTTGGTCAAAGATCAGACTATATATTCGTGTAAGTCCAGCTCTGAGCTCTCTATTCTGTTCTGTATTACATTTGTCTGTTCTTTCACCAATACACTTTCTTGATTACTGTCACCTTATGCTAAGTCCTGAATGTTTATTACGTGTTGAGAGTGATACAGTTCTGTGACTAGGGGTTTTAAAGCCCTGAAATATCTTTTTCCTCCTAATTGAAGCCTTTTCTTTGTTGTTCTAATTTTTGTGTTCACTCTGAGAAAGCTAAAACCCTGCTGGTTGTCCCCTCCAGCTGGTGGCAGTGCTGGGGGCAGGATTAAATACATGTTATAGCCTAATCACTGGAGACCAGGTGCTGACAGGAGGGTGCAGGAAACATGATGTGACCCGGGCTCATGAACGACTGTGCCTTAAGTTCTTACAAAGGCCATGGTATTTACTTTACTTGATGGGATGATGGACGCTGTAAACGTGAAGTGGAATTTTATTTCTCAGCAGTCAGAAGCAGCAATGACATTAGATGTGGCTCAGATAAAATAGAGAGGTATGCAATAAGTGCACACCCAGCCTGATGCCAGAAATTTTGAGGAAATTCAAAGCAGAGATTTCTCAGACACAGATTTCCTCATATTATTTAAATACACAAACCCAGATTTCCTCATATTACTTGCATATGTGCTGTCTTTTGACAGACACTGTGTTGTCGTGGAACCCTATATGGTATTTCAGGTAAATGGCATGAAAATTGATTTTCAACTCCTTTATAAAAAAGCAAGGAAGAAGTTTCTCACAACAGTAGGGGAAACAAAAGAAATCTAATATTCTTTCCCTTTTAGAAAAGATTTATTCACCTGCTACCATTTCTGAACTTCTAAAACCTGAAGTGACAAGTACAAGTCTCATAAAATATCCTGGTTCTGATGAATGAGACAGCAGAACTCGATAACAAATGCTGAATGGGAACCACGATAGCAGAACCATTCAGCCAGAAACCAAACCTGCCAAAACACCCAGTAAAAAGGAGAGAAGAGAAGCACTTGTAGAAAGGGTCTCTTAACAGTCAGAGGTCCTTCTATTGCTTTGCAGAAATGCAGGGAAGACAGATTGTGTTCTCATGCTTGGATGTGCCGAACTTCTGCCCAGGGCACCGCTGAGCTATGTATTATTTGCAGGAATACCTGCCTCCCCCTTATTTTAAAAAGGCAATTGTAGAACTAGGGTAAAACAATAATTGGTGTGAGTAAATCTTACAAATTCATTCACATGGTCTCAAAAATCCAGAAAAAAACAGTCTATTTATTTCAAGAGAAGGCGCCATTCCTCTTTGCGACGCATTCTTCTAGTTATTTTTTTTTCTGTCCCCAAATCTCTTCCTTCTTCTTTAGAAGGAAAATAAAGGCTAATTTGTATACAGACATACAGTACTCCATCAAAGATCTTTCCTTCCAATGTTCGCCAGTCGTGCGCCTGAACGATGCTAAGCCCACAAGTGGTTTGTGGCGACAATTAATATAAAGCTGGCATTTCACACCGTGCCCTTCGGGAGGCCTGCTTCATCAGAAACTTGTCTTGTGTGTAGATTTCTGGGCAGGGAATAAAACTCACTCTTTCTGTCACCAAAAATGCCTTTCGAGGTTTTCTACTGGCTTCCCAAAAGTGACCACCTCTTTCCACACTCTTGACTATTCTTTCCTTTCCTGACACACTATTTATTTGCCTTTATTCTAGAGGCTTCCAAGCACTTACACGGCCCTGCAAATATTAACTAAGGTTTGCCACAATCTCCTAATTAGCTTTCCCAACCATGCAGAGTGCACGAACAGGGATAACATCTCTATGGCTAAGGAGTTTACATCTTTCCTACTAAACAGCCTAACACAGTGGAAATGAAAGCAAAGAATGGAATTGTCCTCTTTAAGTTGCATTTCTCTGATTCCTGGTATTAGATGTGAAGTTCAGGGAATAAGAGCTGGAGGAAGGTTCATCAGGGTGAAGAAAGGCTTGGAAAGCAAACTACAGTCCAGGTCAACCTGGCACAGTCAGAGACTGGGAAGGGGCCACAAGCGCCGTGACCCAGGTCCCCAACCTTAATCAAGCTCTTTTTCTTCTAGCCTGTAAACAGGCCAAGCACATGGTTTAGAAAAGTGCGACCTAAACTAAGATTTGATCGTGAGAAGGATGCAAAGTGGAAGATTAAGAGTCATTAAACACACGCCGTAGCTGGAGTCTGGTTGTGCAGATACCGTATCTGAGGAAAGTGGACCCACAGGGTCATGGACACAAGCAGTCAGTTTGGCCAAGGTCGGAACCCCCAGATCTCAGAGGCCTGTCCCTGGCGACCTGCAGAGCTCCCCGGGCTGGCTTGTGGGCTGCGCGTCAAGGTGGTTCTGCAGCTCAGCCCTGGGGCTTTGTCGTTCTAGAACAGGGTGGAAGCAGCCTTCATCTGAACATCTGATGCTCGTGGCAGAGGGCAAGAGCAGACTGTCAAGGCAAAGCAGACAATCCTATTTTGGGCTCTGCTCAGGTTTGGTAAATGTCTTCTTGCCTCACAGGGTCACATGGCCAGCCCAGCAATGGAGAGAGGAGTTTTTCTGTCCCAGTGGGCTGGGCCCTCTTTCAGGAGCAGGGACTGTTATGTCCACCACAGTCACTCTGGCCTGAAACACGTCAAATACTAATCTTCCCGTGTTACTTTCAGTCAATGCCTCCCCCGATTAGATTAATAAAATAAAATATGAGGAGTGGCTAGTATTCACGGTGTGCCTTTTGTCTATCTGTAGTTCCAGGCCACCGCAGTTGGTACAAAAAACACAGTTGAACATTTGTTGTAAAAGTTTGCCTCTGAAACTATACCATTTGCAGAAAAAAATTTCCTAGTGAATATCTGTCACATTATTGACAATTTTAAAATGAAGTTCTCAAAACATAGCTTGATTTTAGCACTATGACTTAATTTCTATATACCTCCAAAATAAAACACACCTACACTGTCCATCTTCCTTCTGCTGTGAGTTAACAGAGGTCAGGGGACACAGTCTGTGTCTTTCTGAAAGTCAAGTTTAATCAGAATTTAAACACAGTTTAAATAGGGATTGAATCACACATGACTGGATTCATAATTAGAACAGAAAATTCTCAAGTCCAAGTTCACAAAATTTTTTGGAGAAAATGATACAAGGGGAAAAAATGGTCTTTGACAAGTGCCTGGCATTTTTCTCTGGGTTTCATATCACAAATACTCTCATATGTCAAGAGATTCAGAAGCTTGACAACTACTACTCTCGTGGTAACCTAGGAAACAAGATCAACAATAGCCTTTTTGGTAATCATGGGAAATGAATTTATATTAAAAAATAAATACTTCTGTTCCTCTTGTCTAAGCAATTACACTAATTAGATTGAAAAATCCTGACATTTCCAGTTAGCGTTTCCTACCAAATGTATATCTGCAAATATAACAGAAGGTAAATACTGATTTATGAGATCAGACTAAATAACATGATATCATGCCACGGGCCTGGAATTAGCACAATATGTTAACATTATTAACTAACTTTTACCATTTTTGATTTGAAACAATCATTTGTAAATTTTAATTGTTAGTGAAAATGCAAGTGAAACATTTGGAAATGAAATATGTCAAGTTGGGCTCAAAGCAATGAGAAAGACAAAAAAAGAAGTTTCCTTCCAAATGAAGTATGCAGAAGATCATAAAACACACTAACTCCCTGCCAACGGTCACTCGAGAAGGGTATTTTTCAGGTGCCTTCACTGAGTCGACTCCCAGGCATTGAGATGGTTGGAAGAACAGGAAATTCAAAGGATTCGCTACAGCAAGCGTAACTAAAGGGTATGGAGTTGCTGCCCAACCTGTATTAGGGGAAACTGAATTCAGATCTTAACTGGCCGGTTTCATATAGGTTCTACAAAGGCTTTATGGCGTTTCCTCTTTACTGTTTTCTGAGCTCACCTGCCCTTACCCACATTTTTCCAGTTATAGTAGATCAGAAATTCAAGAAAATAAACCACACTTTTAAAACTCTGGATCCCAAGACTGTGTATTCTGATAAATGATCAGACATTTGCTACATTGAGGACTGTGTTTGTTTTTATACAGAGCAACTTAAAAATGGATTTCGTTAAAAATCTTGATTTTTCAACTCAACGAACTGTAGCCACAGTGGCCTGGTGCCTGTGAAAATCATCCCCATTGACCTGCTATTTTGCACATAATGACCTGTCTGTTTAGGGGTGTGCAGAGAGGTCATTTCTGTGCAGTAATCTAACTTCCATTTTTGTGTCCAATTTTGAGATTTGTTCCCCCCCTGCTGCAGTACACACACCACAGCCCACACAGGCATGCAGTGTGGATGGACTCACACATGCCTGCACACAGTTGTGTTTGTGGGGTGTGATGAGGTTGAATTGCAATGACAACACCCGATCACCACGGCTGGACAAAACGCAGGTGTACCCTCCCTCTAGACGTGCCAGTGCCCTGGTAGACTGTGTCCACACAGCCCTTCAAGGACCCAGGCGGACAGCCTTCTCTCTTTTGCCACAACTAGGTCATCGTAACATGGAAAGACACAGCTGGAGGGTCCCACAGTTCCCTGGCTACGGAGCTCCAAGAAAGTGGGGAGTGTGGAAAGCTGGTGGAATGTTGGGTGAACAGCCAGCCTGCACGTACTGCTGCGGCTTCCTACCAGGAAGTTAGACCACAGAGAGAAGTCTCACCAGGAGGAGGACACAAGCTGGGATGGTCAGAATGATCAAATACAATCCCAGGGACAAAATTAAAATGGGAGAATGAGAGAAAGAGACCTTAATTCTTCTGTGACTCAGTTTCGTCATGTGCACAGAAAACTGGTGTGAGAGGAGATCCATACTCACGTTTTCCAGGAACCTGCACCATAAGCTGATCTAGGGTCTACCCTCCAGGTTAGGCTGAGATGTGCCACATGCCACCTCAGGTGCTGACTATGACGGCACTGGTCACCCCCAGAGAAGGAAGAGGCCGTGTGGAAAATTGTGCACTGCTCTTAAGCTTTCCAATTCTGCTCCCCTTTCAAGAAAAGCCCAGGAGCACGGCTGACTACCAGAGCACGGAAGTGCCATCTTACCTCAGAGTCGGGAGAAGTGGCCATGTGTGGACTTCCCTTATGGGCCACGGAGATACAACAACGGGTGGAATGATTGGGATGACAGTGTGTGTGTGAGCGCCTGTGAATCCCTCAGTCCTGCCCCTGCCATCACTGTCTCCTTAGCTCTGGCAACAGTGATGTGGTGCCAATGTTTTGTGAAACAAAGGACAAGAAAAACTCAGGTGGCAAGAGTCATCCATAGCCATAGCTCCCGGCATTTGTCTTTAGTGCTCCCGTGAAAACCTGAAAGAGAAGCATCAGCTTATGTCACAGACCCTCCCGGGCCCCGAGCCTGCCTGGTAAGGGTTCACACGTTGTTTTCTGACTGACCTACACCTCAAACCCCTTTTCCATTTGATGCTACCCCCAGACTTTCTGGTTTATTGTTTCGTCTTTCTCACTCCTCATTTTGAGGAGTCGAGAGAAAGGGACATACTTCTACCTGGGGAAGAAGGCAGAGGGGCGACTGAGGAGGACGAGGTGAGGTGAGGGAGGAGGCGGCTTCCTCAGCAATCAGAGCAACTGCACGAATCACCTGGCAAGATAAACACACGATATGAAGACAAGCATAGGAAGTGGGTATAGACGGATAAAATGCTTGTTCAAATTTGTGAGATGTATTTTAAAATTCAGTTTTTGTCTTTGATTTCTGATTGCCAAATTTCTTTAATGTAAGATTGTCAGGACATAAGCATAAGCACTGCTTATTAGGTTTGAAATGTTTTCTCTCTTATGCTTTTATATAAGAAAGGAGTTGATATGCACAAGAAAATGGAGCAACCACGTCTGCCAGGCTTGCATTTTCTACATTCCTAAAAAGTAACTTTTTATCACGTTGGTAAGATACACAAATACCCTCTTGTTAGGAAGTCTAACCTAGAGGAGTTTTTAATGACATGGAGATTTACAAAAGAAATGGTGACATACTGAGAGCACACAATTATAATTATGAATAATTATGTAATTTTAAATTAAAAAGAGGGAAAAAACTGACTACCCCATTCAGAATAATAAATATATTTGTTTCCCCAAGGACCTTAGTTGGCATTTATAGTCTTGTTGATCACAAAACTAATTAACCTGCTCGTTTACAAAGGAAAAAAAAAAACCTGGCCACAGCACACACTTTATTAGCAGATTTCATTATAAAGAGTGTAAGTCTTTATTACTGAGCTGCCAGAATCTTACCTTGTATTTTTTTCAGGAACCAGACATACGGAAATGGAGTTATTTTTTCACTTACACAAAGTAAATTCTTTTCTCTGGGCTTCTAGGAGAATTCAAAGATGGAGAGAATGCCCTAGATTGAAGCCTCCTTGGCCATTCTATATGAATTCTTAGTTCATTGCAGAGCACATGCTGGGAGTTCTCCTAAATCAGGGAGCAGTATGTAAAAACAACAATCGTGCTGTGTGGAGCTGGAGTGGGTCGGGGAGAGAAACTGTGATTTGAGAAACTATGACAAGAAATGGGTCTTTTCTCAATGTTTGATTTTGTAACTTCACACACTGGTTATTTGAAGAATATTGGTTCACTGAGTCACTCAGATCTCCCAATGTTGACACATTTCATTAATATCAGAAAATTGCAGTCACTAGTACCATTTCTGTTCTTTGTGGAACAGTCTTTAAGTATCGAGAAACTGTCAAGCATTTAAAATTTAAAATTTCACCTTCGAGCACTAATAATTTTTTTACTTGAAGTGCCGGACTCACTTTGCTCACGTTGAGAAAACATCTGTCACATGTTGAATCTGAGTAACAACAGTTGCCTGTGAGGCCTGGCATTACATGGGGTGGGGTTCCATAAAGCCTGCCGGTTTGGCTCGGAATTCGAGCAGGCGCACAAGTGACCTTCTCTGGAGAACCGGCACTTTGGTACGAGGCAGGACTGTCCCGACCGTACAACCCGTTCATCCCTCAGAACATTTGGAAAGATGTGTATTAGGGTTGGCATTTAATAAAATAAGTAAGTAACACTGTCATTTTTAAAATGTGGGGGCATTGCCCAATAATGTAATAATTAGTACAAATTGGAGCCACTGCCCTGATTGGTTAAGGCACCAAAAGGTAATCCTCCACTGAAGGTACAGACACCAACAATTCTATAGTGAGGCAAGTGATATAATTGCTTTGACAATAGTTTTGACCTTTTAGAATACCTATTGGAGTCTCAGAAAACCCCAGACTACACTTTGTGAAATTCTGGTTCAGATATTTAAATATTTAAAAAGAAAAAAGATCTAAATTCAGTCTGATTACCTCTTACCTAAGGATGTTATAAGATGAAGAACAAATTAAACCCAAAGTAAATAAAAGAAAGAAAACTGGAAAACACTGAAATAGAAAACAGAAAAAATAAAATCAAGGAAACCTAAGTCAGATGTTGGGCAAACTCCATAAAATTGATAAATATTTAGCTACATGGAAAAAACCAAATTGAGAAAACACAAATTGCCAATATCATGACTGAAAGAGGAGACCTCACAAAAGACATTACAAGCAGGAAAATAAGGGAATATTCAAAACATCTTTATTTTGGTGAATTTGATGATTTAGATGGAGCAAATTTCTCAAGTGATATAAATTAATACAACTGTCAATAATAAAAACTAGAACACTTGATCAGCCTCAAATCAATTATAAAAATTGAATTCATAATGTGAAATTTTCCCACAAGGAAAATTCCAGCCTCATTGACTTCACTGCCAAGCTGTATTAAACATGAAAGGTAGAGACAGTATCTATCCTATGAAAATTCGCTCAGAAAGCAGAGAGGAAGGGAACAATTTCTAATTCATTTTGTGAGCCACGTGTAAAAGCCATCACACAAAAGGAAAAGTACAAACATCCCCTGTGAATCCGGACACTTACCCACAACAGACTATCATCAGTAGAATCCAGCAATACATAAGTAGAAAGATATATTATAACAAGTGGGATACACACTAGAAATGAAAAATAGCTTTGACATTTGGAAATCAATCAATATCATTCACTGAATTGAAAGGATAAAGGGTAAAAATAATTTAGTCATCTCCACAGATGAAGAACACTATTTTACAAGAGTCAACATCCATTCTTGTTAAAAACTCTTTGCAAATGAGAAAAAGGAAAGAATCTTCTCAACATAATAAACGACATGTATGAGAAAGCTACAGGTTCCATCCTGCAGAGGGAAAGATGCATGCTACTTACTGAGATTAGGAACCAGGACATCATACCCACTTGTGTTACTGCTCCTCAGTGGATTTCTACCAGTAACATAAAGAGAAAAAAGAAATCACACACATTGGAAATGAAGGAGCAATGCTTTCTTTACTTAGAGGTTACGTAACCATTGTCCATAGAAAACTTTAAAAATTAACAGAATGTTACCAACATAACAACAGAATTCAGCATTCTGACAAGAAACCCAATATACACAAAGCAATTGTTTCTAAATACTGTAAAAACACTTGAAAAATACATCTTGAGGTACTCTTGCAATAGCATGGAACACTGTAAAACACCACACAATAAATTCAACAGAATATGTGCAAGACCTATATTCTAATAATTACAAAACCTTGATGAATTTTTCTAAATCTAAAAAATTGGAAAGATAGACCATATTCATGAATTAGAGGCCTCCATACTTTTGAGATATCAATTCTCTCTAAATTGATCTGTAAATCCAATATGGTATCGAAAAGTATCTCAGATGCTTTATGATAGAAACTAAAAGGCTGATTACAAAATTCATGTGAAGCTGCAAAAAAACCAGAATAACCAATACAATTTTGAAAGCTATGAACACAGTTGATGTCAATCCCTGATTTCAAGATTCATTATAAAACTCTCATGTAAAGGACATAAAGGTAGAACTTCAGATCAAAATAACAGAATAAAGAGTTCAGAAATGCACCCAAACATTTATGGTCAACTGATTCTTACAAAGATATCAAGGTAATTGAATGGGAAAAAATTCTTTTGACAAATTGTGTAAAAACAATTGGAAAGAATAAGAAAAATAAAGTGAACTTCAACCTTTAGTTTGTATTATACAAGATGCAAGATACATTAAAAAAATTATATATTGGGCTTCATCAAAATGAAAAACTTCAGTTTTTAAGAATTTCATCGAAAAACAAAAACACAAGCCATGGATAGGGAGATGTTTGCAAACATATCTGACAAAGGGCTTTTTTCAGAATACACACACGTATACACACCACAGATGATTCACAAAAGTGCTATACAAAAGCCTGATAAAGAGGAAAAGATACTGAACATTTTAGTCATGATAGAAAGACAAATTAAAATGCCCGTAAATTATCATTGCACATGTGGAGCTGTCACACATTGCCAATGAGAATGTAAAATGGGTCAGATACCTGGGAACCCAGGGTGGCAGTCTCTTATAACATTCAATGCATAATTGCCTTATGAGCCAGAGATTGCACCTCTTGACATTTACCCAAGAAAAATGAAAACATTCATCTACTTAAACACCTTTTTATTGATGTTCATAGAAGCATAACTGTAATACCCCAAAATGTAAATAACCCAAATATCCAACAGTGCAGCATGGGTTAAAAATACATGAGCTATATCCATAGAATGGAAAACCCTTTAGCAATAAAACAAAATGAATTACTGATACATAGAATGACATAAATACTCTCAAAAGTCTTACTCTGAGCAAAGAAGAGTATTTAGGATTTACACAGTTTTATCCATTTCATGGAGTTCTAGAAGTGACCATTCTAATCTATAGGAACAGAAATCTGATCAGTGAATTGCTAGAGGCCTTGGGTAGGGCAGAGGGATTATTACCTGCAAAAAGATGCATGGGAACATTTTGGAGGGAGGTGAATGTTCTGTATCTTGATTGTGGCCATGGTTTCCTGAGCCTATACATTTGTCAAAGCTCACCATTCAGTTAAAATACGTGCATTTTATTGTACATAGGTTATGCCTCCACAGATTTATTTATGAGAAAATAACTATTACAAGGTACTGTTGCAACAAAATATCCATCAAGAAAAGAAAAAACAATTCCTTATGTCATGACATATTTTAAGATAGGCATTGGATTAAAGCATAAAAAATAGCTCAAGATTGGGTCAGGATGGAGAATTCCCCAGTACAGGAGAACATGCATGCACCAGACCTGGTCACACAGGAGCAATGCCAGAAAAGGAGGAAAACTCTGACCTCTCGGGGTAGCAAAATGGATCATCAGCAAGGTCAGTAGAAATATGATAGATTTGGAGAAGTTCTCATGAATCCAAGTGGTGCCTAAAGTTAACGTTACCGTGTCGTGCACTGAAGAAGTTTGTTTCCAGGGTAGAATTTACGTTGTGTTCTTAACACACACACACACACCCCAAAGGGGCAGAGGAAAGGTATGGAGGTGATGATATGGTTATTGTCTTGGTTGTGCTGATGGTCTCACAAATGTATGCCTGTGTATGAACTCACCGAATTGTATCCATTAAATATGTGCAGTTTTGTACACCAGTTACACCCCAATACAGATGTTAATAACTTAAGAAAAATTTTAAAAATTAAATTTGCCACCTAAAAAAAAAAATCATGAAGCAAGCTCGAATGGGCCTCAGATGTATGAAAGCATATTCAAATTTATTGGTAGGTAGTTAAATGCTTTTAAAATTGCAGTATTATGATTTTGCCCATCTGGTCCAAATTGAAAAGCTCAACAGTTCCTACTGTCCGTTGAGATAACTGACATGTGCATTTCAGGCACTGAAGGCAGAGATTTGAATTAGTGCTTGTGGAAACGCCTGCAGCATCTAGTAAACAATGAATAGTCCTGCGGCCCAGCAAGGCATCTCTAAGGCAATCATAGCCCTCAGATGTAAGGATGTGTGATTAGGACGCATTATTCAGCCCTGATTCTAGTGATAAATGAGGACTGCGTGTCTCAGCAGTGGGGGCGGTCACCCCCAGCAGGGGGAGATCCTCCCCACGGTGTGGAGAATCACTGGTGCGTACTGGTAATAAAATCCAGCCCAGTTTATAGTCAGCTTCACCTTGTTCTTAAATTCTCTGCAGCTAATTCTCCACTGCCCCACACTTGTTAACCTACTAATGAGGAGACAGAGTGAATACCAGCCACAGTGGTGTGGTTGAATACATTATGGAGCTTTCACAGGAGGTGATAGTTTGCACCACTGAAAGGAATGAATTAGAACCATTGGGTCTCCTGGAATTCGCCCTGCAAGCTTAGTGTGAAGAGCAAAAGCCAGAAGCAGAAAAGCATGTAAAATACAGAACTGTTTTCACAAAACAGGGAACAAAAGCTATATATATATATATGTGTGTGTGTTTATATTGGTGACACGATTTCCCATAATTATATGAACCTGCAGGCAATATTGAAAAATATACTCTATTATTAATGTGAATTGTCTAGGGAATGGGCTTGGGAGTTGTGGCAGAGAATAGGCAGGAAAGGGAGGAGGAAAACCCCAAGAAAAGAAAAAATTTAAAATGCATATTTAATATGATTTTATTTGTGCAGTTATACAAATTATGTGTGTGCCTATTTGTTGATTTATTTATAAAATAAGGTAAAGGAATATTACAAAACAGAGGAATTTGAGGGAGAATGCTGCTTGTTTGATGTTCATTGATGAGGAAGGACAATACGGGCATCGTCCTTTTTGATGGCATCTTCAGGATGTGCAGGGAGATGGAGAATAATGCAGGGATGAGAAGAAAATACAGCCGAGTCAAGCAGAGTGCACATGGAGAGAGCACTTGTGGGCAGTCAGCCACACTTGCTTCCTCCTGACTCTCCAAACTTGCATGTTTCTAGTAGGTCACCTACGGGAGCCAGGTCCTGGGAAGAAACGGGAATCGAATCCCAAAGCTCTGGGAGGCAACCCCCCTACACACAGATCCACCAATATCTGCAAGAAATGCAGTTGGAAGGGTGCTAATCTGACTAAACCAGGTGAGGAAATGGGAATAAATCATCACTGTCACAAGTCAGGCTCAGGAGAATCAGCCAGTATGGGAAAGGCATGTTCACACCCATCAACATCTCCAGTGAGAACCAGCCTTCAGAAGCCACAGGACATTTTACACAGGATCATGGCAACTAAGTGATGAAGTGGACACAGGAGAGTAACAAAGAAAATTAGTGTTGATTTGGTGGGATAGGGTTAGGTGTAACTTTTTGGAACATTTGCCTAAAAATTTCTGTGCTACTTTTCATTGAATGGGAAGATGATGGGAAGACGTTGTTATTGACTCCATATAAAGAGCTCTGCCCAGTGCTCTGGGCTACACGGTGGCACGGCTGCAAGGCTGCAGGAGAGCAGAGGCTGGAGTGGTGGCAGCACCGAGGACAGAGACTGAGATGGCTGCAGGGGGCAGAGAGGCCCAGAAGCAGAAACTGGCTTGCTGCATGCAGACTCGCTTTGAGTGCACAGGGTTCTAGTGATTGACCTGCCACCGTGGGGATACAGTGGGATATAAACCCTTTCACCCCAAGAACCTTCCATTGCCATTCCTCAGTCTCGTTGAATCCATAGTGAACGTGCCCGGGGCTGAAACCCATTGGCAAGGCAATGGGATTAAGGGAAGGCTGTGGTGTTTGCAGGAGCAGAAATTTGGAAGCCAGTGAGTCGGCAGTTGCAGTGTGGGATATAGAAGAAATGGTGGAGTTGAGAAATATCTCAAAGTTAAAGTTGAATAAACTTGGCAAAAACTTGTTCATAAGGCTGAAGAGAAGCCACTGTCAAGGTATGCTGGCACATTATAAGTACCCATGCACTGCTATCATTCGTGACTATCATTGCTATTTATTAATTGTTATTAATATTACCACATTACTACTACTTACCATTTTTACTCCTATTAGCATCCATTTACCTGTGTCAAGTTCAATACAAATTGCTGTGATATTAGCCCACTTAATGCTTATAGTCCTAGGCTTCAGAATGAGATGTCATTTTTAGTTTTAAAAATCATGAGTTTGAGAGCCTGCGAAATAATTGCTGTACTTTGCTGAAGCTCAGAAGAGATTCTTACCTAAAGATTAAATACACATAGATTATAATCCATAAAGCAGATGTCTCTCTCTGTCCTTGGAGGTCTGGATATAATTCCTTTGAGCCATTTTTCAATTTCCTAGTCTTTGAGGAAGAGGGAATCTATCTCAGTGTCTATGATCTTACCCCCCATAATAAGCTGAGGCTGTTGGGTGGTTTTATCCTGGAACTTTCTTTCTAGCAGGCACATGAGAAAGATTTTGGGGAAAGGAGATCATGAAAGGTAAGCTGCACTTATATGACAAAAAATGCATTTGTATGCTACAGATATATAAATAAATGCATAAAAGAGTTTATGAGGGAACCACCATCTAAAATAGCCCTTTTATGTAGATCGGCACATGTATTTTATGTCTCTCACATATTACTAAGCTTCCTTTCATCCTCACGAAGGAAGTGAAGAATGTTTGTTATGTCATTGTCGTTGTAAAGACAGAGGCAAAGGAGCATTTAGACGGAGACCGTGCTACTATCAAAAGCAAATCATAAGGAAACAATTCCTGAAGACTTAGAGGGGACACTGGAAAAAATAATATGACATAAATTACTTTTCAAATAATAGTATTAAATATATTTTCCTATAGGCAGTCTTAGTTGTTTCAATTTTACATTAACTTGGTGAATATGTCACAGAGGTTGACAACCCAGTTTTGAAAGATCAGTATGTTTTAAGTGCAGTGAGAGTGTTTTAGTAATTTCAGAAGCTTTAAATCATCAGGGATTCTCATTCTTGGGGGAAAAAAAACTGTTTACTTAAATTGTTTTCCATATCATCTGTATGGATATTCAGAAGAATCTAAGATACTTCATTTTCAAAGAAAACACAAGAGACAATCCTCAAGGCGTGTGTGCATGTTTGCAACAATAATATTTTTTGAACTTCCAATTATTCAGTTTAGCTTCCACCATAGCAAAGATCATGGGAAAATTTCTTTAAATTGTAAGAACTTTAAAAATAATTAGTAACCTGTGAGTTGTCATCCATATAATCATGTGAACCAGGTATTTTGTAGGTAATAAGAGTGAGTAGATTAAGCCTTAAGACTGTCAGGTTCTCAAATGATTAACTGAAGATTAAACAGATTTGGGGAAATATTGCTTTTTAGGTTAAAATGTAACGTGAGATTGATTTGACAATATACTTCCATTAGAGCCAAGGATCTGTACATGCTTAATTACATTTACATGAGATCAGCTTGCTTCCCTGCTCCTTCTAACTCTTCAAGTGTCACAAAAACATGGCAGGAAAGAGAGGCTGCATTTGTAAGGCAAACCATGAGGCCCACAGACCAAAGATCCTGGCATTGGTGGTGCTCAGGGAAGGGGAAGGGGAAGGTGTAGCCAAATCAGTAACACCATGTGTCTCAAGAGCATTGTGGGTAAAACCTGACTCTCATTATCTATACTTGAAAAGAATTCTTTTTTTGTAATACAGATCTCAGTTACGTGTGGTTAAATAAATTTTGTTTCCTGGTAATAATTGAGAAAGTGCACTTTAAAAATGAAGGTTTTTTTTTTAATACACACTGTGAGGATGAAAAAAACTTCTTTAATATAAGATATATTTTGTGCATTGCTTTTGTAATAATTCAGTTACAAAAATGGCTAAGTTTTGCTGTAACATATCTAATAGTTTAAAAGGTAATTCTGATGGTTTAAGTATTGATCAGAATGTAATATTGACCAGACTTAGCACTGAATTCTCACTTTTAAACATGAGACATGAGTGTGTATCATTTTAAATATATTTATAATAAATATAAATAAATACATATATATTTATACTTATTTTTTGAATATATATAAGCACACGGGTGTGACAAGCCTGTAAGTGTTTCCCATTACCTAATATGATGTAATCATTTTATTATTAATCTTTCTTTTTTTCTGTGCTCTTAGTAAATCTAGATAGCAATCAAATTATAACTGATAGTATTAATATCTATAAATACGAGCTCTAGAGGCCATAATTCCTTATCTCTAATTCCCAAATTCGACTGTCTTTGACAGCTAGAAGTTTTGTCTTAATTTATGAGGACTGCTAATGGGCTGAACTAAATGATGCTATTTATGAAGTCTTTCTGTGTCCACAAAATGCCAATATCTGCATATTTCCCTGCAGAGATATTAATGTGTTTGATTATATGCTTTCCACTTAGGCCCTTTTGAGGCCTTATATGATATCTGTTTCAGGCACTGTATCATTATTCTAAAACCCTAAAAATTCTGAGATTTAGAAAGCACTGGACTTCCTTATATTCATAAAAGGAATTGTGGATATAAACCAGGTTCTCCACCAGTACAATTTTCCTATTTAATAATTGCAGAAACAAAATAAATGATTATCCCCAAATTATTTTTTAAAAGAAGAAAAATAATTGCACAACTAAAAGGAGAAATAGACACATCTACCATTTGAACACTTCAACATTGCTCTCTTAGGAATCAAAGTAATAGTAGATGAACAATTAGCAAGGTTTTAGAATATCTGAACAAAAATACCTACCATCTTGACCAAATTGACATTTATAAAACACACAGCCCAAACAGAAGAATAACACATTATTTTCCTGGACACATGGAACATCCACCAAATTAAGCCATATTCTGAGACACAGAACAAGTCATAGTCAATTTAAAATAATTGAAATCATACAAAGTACTTTCTTTGACAAGAAAAATGGAGAAATGAAACAGAAGGTATCTGAGAAGTTTGCAAGTAATTGGAGATTTAAAAATATAATTCTAAATAACCAATCCCTGAGTCAGAGAGGAAGATGCAAGGAAAATTTAAAAATATTTTGTGTTGAATAAACATGAAAATACACACATCACAAACAAGTGTAGATGTCTGCTTTCATCACTCTTACTCAATATTGTGCTTGAGGTCCTTGGTAGTGCAATAAGGCAAGAAAAACATAAAAGTCAGATAGTGTGGAGAGGAAGTAACACAACTATTTCTGTTTTCAAACAACAGAATTGACTACATAATACCAAAGAATCTACAAACTCTTATATAACTAATAAGTAAGTTTATGAGGTTATAGGATATAAGGTCAATATACAAAACCCAGTATCTTTTCTGTGTACAAAATAAGGGCAATTAGAAAAAAATCTAAAATAAAAACATAGTACCATTTATACACCAAATCCCCTGATTATTTAGGTAATAATCCACAAAATTTTTGCAAGACTTCTATGTTGAGAATTGACTGCATACACAGAGAGAGGCCATGTTATGAATCAGAAAACTCAACATGGCAAAGATGTTAATTCTCTCCAGATTTATTGGTTCAAAGCAATACCAATCAAAATCTCAGCAGTACTGTTGAATTGATGTTGAAAAGCTGATTTTACAGTGTATATAGAAAAAAATGAAAGGAATTAGAATTAGAATAGTCATAAGAATTTTGAAAAATAATAGCCTATTTCAAGACTCACTATTGAAACCACAGCCATCAAGAGACTGTGATATTGTGATATTAACAAAAGCAGAGCCTTAAAGATCAATTGAAAAAAATGGCTATGTGTGTTTATGTATTTATTCAATTGATCTATAGCAAAGATACATAGGTAATTTAGTCAAGAAAGGATATTCTTTTCAACTGTGTGAGACAACTGAAAAACATGTAAAAAAATGAACTTTAACACATAACTTCCACAACACTAATAAACCTTTAAAACTCTGAAAACATAAGACAAAAATTTTATGACCTTGGATTTGACAAAGGTTTCTATGACATAACACAAAGTGCATGATTGATATCTGAAAAACCTTGTTAATAGAGGAAATGATTGCTAGGTGTTGATTTGAAATAGTGGCTTATTTATTCATTAAGTAGCTATTTATTGAGTGTTTCCTACATATTACACAGTGTTCTAGGCATGAAACAAAGTTTCATCAAAATTAAAAACATGTACTCTTCAAAAATACAATTAACCATATGAAAATATGCAATTAACCATAAGAAAAACTATGAATTGGGAATGAATATTTGCAAAATGCAAATCTGAGGAAGGACTGTGTAGAGAACACACAGAAATCTCTCAATATGCAATCATAAGAAATGAAATGACCCAGTTAAAAAGGGCAAGCAATTTGAACAGACAATACAGCAAAGAAGATAACCAGGTGGCAAACAAACCCTGGAAATAGTGCTTACCTCTCTTAGCCATTAGGGAAATGCAAATAAAACCCAGTATAGTGCCTCCAAACACCTCATAAAATGACAAACACAACCCAGCATGCCTGAGGATACCGGGTGCGCACAACCCACGGTGTGGCGTGGCTGGTTTTCTCCATTTTGCTGATGGGGATTCAAAACCACACATCTGAGAAAGAAAATGACATCCCATTTCCCCCCGAGGTAAGCATGCGCTTGTAGGACAGCATCTACTCTTCAGACTTCACTGTTATTTCATTTTAAATGTTACATCCTCAAAAGCCGCTCCACTGACTGCACCATATCTACTAGGCCTTGTTCTGCTCTCTTTTGCTTGGTCTCTGTGTACATGGGTGTTTAGTTAGTTCATTGTTTGTGTTCATCATGCTCGTCGCTCTGTTTATTGCCCGGTTCGTGTAGTTGTTTGCTCGCTTACTCCTGTCTTAGTTCAGCCTCAATAAGAAAACACCACAGCCTGGGGCGTATAAAGAGCAGACACCGCTCATAGTGCAGGGCCTGGAGGTCCAGGACCAAGGGCATCACATGGTGGGACTCTGGTTGAGGCCCCTTCCTGGCTCACAGACATGTCTTCTCACGGTGTCCCCTCCAGCGGGAGAAGAGGGCACTCTGGGGTCTCCTTTAGGAGGACACTGATCCCATCAGGGGGCCCCACCTCACGACCTCATCACCCCCCAGAGGCCCTGCCTCCTGACACTGTCACCGAGGGTCAGGTGTCACCACATGGATATAGGGGACACATTCTGTGGATACCAGCACGCTGCTCTGCCTGGACCACATCCCCCCCACTAGAAGGCAAGTCCTACAGGTGGGTTTTGTCTGCCTAGCACATAGAAAACACTCCCTAAACATTTATGACATCAATACATAAGCTACAATTCCAAATTAGCTCCTTATCTGCTGCCCTGCTGGGGGGCTGGTGGCTGATCCTTGGCCAAGTCCTGCCCTGGGCCCAGCCTCACTCCAGCTCTTGCTTTATGGGGCAGCCTGGCCAACATGAGCAAAGGGGAGATTAGCCGAGCTGGGAAAGCGGATGCCCAGGACAAGCGCAGCTCATCCAGTCTCCCATCCCTACATCAGCACTGAAGGCTCTTTGGTTGTTCACATGAATCCACAGGAGTGGGTGGCATTTCATGAAGCCCAGTTGCTGAGTCCAGTGTGCGGCTTCACTGTGCCAACTTCTCTTCCACCTGGCCTCGTAATCCAGGCCTTGTAAAAGTCGGAGCAGCAGCTCCTGGGGCGGTGCTGGCGGTGCGCCAACCATTTGGTGCCTGGGAGGGGTCCTGCGTGAAGCCAGCCTCCAGGCCACTCTGGGCTCTGGGTTCACAGGGGACAGAAGCACTGTGTCCTCCATTGAAGAGGCAGGATTTTACTCATCACCCTCCTGCTCCTTTTCTGCATAAAAACTCAATTCACCCCACAAAGACGTAGGCTGTAAAGGTCATTTGGGAGCCAACTGCGCAGGCTGTGCGACTGTGCTGTGCGGGGTCCCCAGTCCCCTCCCTTCCCGGGAGCTTAGCATGTGTCCTGCGCTTCCGGGATCCGCTTCACTTCTTTCAGGGCGCAAGCATGCCATTTAGCAAATCATCATTTATGCAGCCACTGGATGGCAAAAGTTACTGGAAGAATTAATGCAGTTTTGCCACTAGGCCCCTATTTAAAAATCCAAGAGGAGTTTTCTTATCAAGAGTTATCTGGCTAAAGAGTCTAAACCCCCTTGTTTTCTTCAGAATGCATTATCACACAACGAAAATCCTATCATCCCTCCTCATCATAGGTTATGTAAAATTCTGCACGTCTTTTTCTTACAATCTGTGAAACTATTTGGCAGCTTGACTCTCAACATATGTAGTCAATTGAACAGTCATCTGGGAAGTCATGTTGCCCTCGAAAAAATATGCTAATGTGAATATGCTCATGACAGCGGCTTTCCAAATTTAAGCTGTAAGAGCTTTGAATTCCCAAAACTGCCCCCTGTTTTTTTGTGTCAGACACACGATTGATGTCTATAGAGGCACATCAGTAAATATGACAAATACCAGAAAATGCACAGATTCGAGAGGCATTTGCTGGCTGGCAGTAAACTAGCATGGGAAGTGACGAGTGTCCCTGGCAGGCAAGGGCAGCACCGGCCCAGGCGATCAGCAGCCATGTATGATGATGCCTGCCCATCAGATGGTCCCTGAATTGAGGAAGGCCTGGGGATCTTGCTCATTTTTGCAATGAAAAGCAAAGTTTTCTTCATAATCATTAACTGGTCAGCTGACAATTTCAATAGTTGGGAAGGAGTTGGGACAAACTGCCAAGGAATCAATTTGCAACCACCTAGAAGAGAACAGGGTGGTGAGGAAAGACCATGCCGAGCCGATTTAATCTCCTCTCGATTGGAGTGACTGTGGTGGATGGGAGAGGGACAATAGGTATAAAGCATATGTGCATGAAAAAGACTTCACTTTGCCACACAGAGCTCTTGGCCAGGAGATGGAAGCCTCGGTGCGTGGTGGGTAGGTATGAGGGTGGTCACACTGGGAGGCCGTAGCTGAGAAGGGCTGGGCCCAGGACAAATCTCTGAGCAGCAGCATGGACAATGCATGAAAAACTCCACCCCTCCCAACCCTAGACTCAGCTAAGTGGGGTACCCTGTTGACGTAAACTTAAGTTATGAATAAAGTAGCCAAAAAGATGCAAAAAGTATTTCCTTTCCAATTTGTAAAAATATATTGGGTTATCTCTGCAAGTGTGGAGTCACAAGTTCTGGTACATAGATAGCGTGGCCTGATTCAGATTAGGTACGACCCAGATAAAGTCACTTCAAACAACCGCTGTCCCTAGATACAACAATAGAAAGTGCCAGTGTATTATTTTCCAAAGGTATAATTGTGAAATGAATTAGATGAATAATATATCTACCTGTTAACCGAAGGGGTAACTTCCCACAATATACAAGAAATAAACTTAATAAAATAGTATGTGTATGTCATTATATTGGTTTTTATTTCACATTACTGGGTGTTTTTTTTTTTGGTTATTCATCTCGGTCTACCTTGAATTAGGATCATTTTTGCAAAACATTACAGACAGTGTCTTAAATAATATTGCAAGAGATTTACCTCCAGATCTTCCAAATAATTAAATCTGTGATCAGGAAAAGATTTTAAAAGTTCCAGTGAAGTCTCTGAACCACACTGTTATTTCATGGGTCACACACCCTGTAGCATCTATACCCTTTCTGACTCAGGCCATGCTTGTATGTAAGTACTCTGAAATTTAATAAATAGATCATTTAAAAAGGCTCTAGAAAATCCACATAAGATGAAACAGAAAACTGAATCATCCATAGTAATTAAGAAAGGCATATAAAAGTGACCCTGTGGCAGTTTGTCCTTGTTAAATTCGTATTTTAAATTGTGGCAAGCAGAGATGGCGGTTAAGGGGCACAGCATGAATAAGTTCTGATAGCATTCCACATGGGTACAATCCTTTTATAAAGGAGCATCTGATATGATGGCATCCATAAAAGCATAGATGTTGGGTGCCGTCAACCCTCTCATGGGCATTTACCTTAAGGAAATGGTCTGGGTCAAGGACTAAAGTAGAAAACCACAGAGATGATTTGCTAATTCACAAGCACAGGTGTCATGTAATGGTCTCACACGACACATGTTAGGACACACATCCTGTCCTTGGAGACAAGATGCCTAGGAAGTCAAATTCCTGGATGACTTTTTCAGTATGGTATCACAACAAAGAGAGCTAATGATGTGGTTTGAAGCTGTAATAGGACAAGTCTTTGTTAGGCAGACGTGTTTCTCCACACTGGTTAAATGGGTTCTACACAAACCTGGTTGTTCCTTTGCAAAGTGGAGCCCAGACAACTGGAAGGGACACAGCTTACATCTGTTAACTCTTACGGACACAAGCTTTGTTTACACAGGCTTTGTTTTGATATGCTAATCTTCTTAGTCAGATTATAGTCAATTGCATTTTGCTGAAGGCACATACTTCATTCTTAAGATGACTGCGTATCATTGGCAATCCGATTCAGAATTTGGGATTTCTTGGCAGGATGTGAGTTTTATAGTTCTTGCAATATATCACTGCACTACTTCTCCAGCATGTTCTACAGAGCCCACTTGTAGAAAGGGAACCTAGGCTTGAATCTCAGCTCTACCACATGCTGTAGTATAGACATGCCTCACTGCCATTGTGGAGATCAAAAAAGATTGTATATTTGAAAGAGCTTTGCAAACTGTAAAGGGCTATAAACATGTTGTTTTGACCCCTGATTCTGTGCTTGCTCCAAGAAGCATGGAGGTACGGTCCATGGCCAGAAAGAAAGCCTGACTAATCCCATATTGTGAGTAACAGAGTCCTGAGGAACAGATAAAACACTTATTTAATTTCACCATTGAGTCTTCTGTTAATTAAAGTCCCCTGTGTGGAATCAGATGGTCTCTCCTCTTGGTTTTCCTCTCCCTCCAAGCCTCCCCATTTTTTCCTCCCCTCTGCTTAATTCGCAGTGTCCCAGGGTACTGGGGTGTATACATAGGATTAAGCCTACCTTTTTTGCATTCCAAGAAATTTAGGATTTTAAGAATGAAATTAACAAAGCAGGTATTACTCCTCTGCTCACTAAGTACT
This sequence comes from Smutsia gigantea, assembly GCA_032199065.1. Taxonomy (NCBI): domain Eukaryota; kingdom Metazoa; phylum Chordata; class Mammalia; order Pholidota; family Manidae; genus Smutsia; species Smutsia gigantea. Next base: position 58,529 of record JAVSCE010003137.1, on the reverse strand, counting down.
GAGCAGATAAAGCATCACCTTAAAAATGTTCTTGTTTCATTTGGTGTTATCTCCCCTCAAGATGTCTGCAGGATGGCGCTGACTATGGGTGGCACTACCCAGCCTCACCCCAGGAACTGTCCTAAGTGGCTACAGACTGTGCCTACGTCATAAGGCACTTCTTTGTGAATATTAGGAGACCAATGTCCTCAACTACATATGAATTTAAGTAGTACTATTTTTTTTTTAGTAGTACTATTTTTAACTGGATCACGAGTAATATGATGGGGTGTAATACAGCCAGGACTTTCTCAGGGGCGTCACACTATTCACTTTTACGGTGGAATCATGACTCTGGAGATACAGGTCCTGAGCCCTAAAACCTCTGAGTGTCCCCTTCTATGGCCAGAGGGTATGATTATAGATCCTGATATGGAGGGATTCCCAGGATGACCCTAGAAGGCCCACTGTGCTGCAGGATGGGAGATGGAGGAAGGGTCCCTGAGCTGTGGGAAAAGGGGTGCCAACGATGTTCCTTGTTGGCATGTGGGTCCCGGCCCAGAGAGGCTGATTTCGGACTTCTGGCCTCTGAACTGTAAGAGAGTAATGTGTTCCAGCGGCCCTGTAGACCTGTCCCTGGGGGGCTGCTCACTTGGGGTGAGGAGGTCATGAGGGTGGAGCCCCGTGGTGGGATCAGTGTCGTCATGCAGGAGCCCCCGGGGCGCCCTCCCTGGCCAGGGAGATGCATCTGTGACCAAGGAAGTGACCTCAGCAGACAAAGATCTGCTGGCGCCTTGACCCTGGGCTTCCGCCCCCAAAGTCATGAGAACCCAGGGCCTGTGGCTGATGAGCCCCTGTCCATGGTGTCCGTGAGAGCTCCCAGGCTGTCTAGAACAAGGTATAAGCTAAGGTTGAGAACCAGGCTTCAAAGACTTATTCAACCGAATGTGATGCAGCACCACCCTGGGCCTTTCTGTAGGTCTGTGTGTGTGCACCTGGGCATTTATGTTAAAAATTTTAAACATGCCTTAGAGGTCAGTGCAAAAGCAGAGGAGGGGGACTGGAGGGGAAAGAAAGAGTAAGAAGACAGTCGGGACTTGAGAACCTCTCTTCCTCAGCCTGGTGATGGTAAATCAATTTGTAACGTGAACTTTTCTTTCTTCCCAAGTTTCTCTTGAATTTAGTATGCAACATGGCACATGCGTGTCCCTGAGTCTCAGAGACAGATATTTAATCTGGGAATAATGAGCAAGCTCTCCTACACCCAGCCAGTATTTCACTCCAAAGGCAGGGCTTCCCCTGAGGTTCCCCTGGCTGCCAGGGAGTGAGGAGGCGAAACATTCAGCAGGTTCGCCCACAGAACAAGGAGACGGTCATCTCTTCAGGCACTGGCGGGGTGGCCTCGTGGTGCCGGGGGTGCTAAACCACCCAGCTCTGCCCACTCAGCAGAAACCCTTGAAGGAAGATAGCCACTGAGGAGAAAAATGTTTCTGGTTATAACACACTGTGGACTAAAGCAGAGTTTGTTCTATTGCTTACCTCTGGGCTCTTCCTGTGAGTGAAGTTACTCACAGATAACTAGGATGTGTTTTTCTAGCTCAGACATTAATACGCTGAAATTATTTGAAATACTGCAGTCATAGCTTTGAAATGCCCATAATGTTCATCCTCCAAAATTGGGAATGTTTGGCTAAGGACCACTTAAAACAAGCTGCAACAATCTTCCTAACATCATGTTTCAGCATAACTGGAATGTATGATGAGCACTGGGGTTTTTTTGGGCAACAATTTATAATAAAATAGCATAAACTATTAGGATGTCCTGTAGCACTGTTGTTTTGCAAAGTGTATCTTGTTGGGTCATATCTATGCCCTGGTTTATTGGAGCTTCACTCATTTTGGAAAATAATTTTTCAAGTAAATTGGACAAAGTGTTAATCAAAGAGGCAGTATACTCCAAGTTCTCTGAAAATTTCCCCCTTTTCTCTCTTAAGTTATATTTTGACTTCAGTGTTTTTCAGCAAAGCATCATAGGAAGTTTCACATAGAACATTATGCTCTTTTCTGTATTTTAATTCAAGCATGAACCAGAAAGTCCCTTAGATCACCTCATTTCCCAGCCCCCAAACGCATTTGTAAGAGATGCATCAGGTGCTAGAGTGAATGGGCTCCTCCTCTAGACTAGTGGCAGATACCACTTGGTCTAGAATGGGGCTTACTTTGCAATGGAATGGCTGTGTGACCTTGGAAGAGTTACTTAACCTCTCTGCGCCTCATTTCTAATACAAGATTAAGCAGCTCATATTTGTTGTCATCCCATTTTGTATTATTCTTACTATTCATTAAGAGTAATCCAACGTCTATGTATTATTGGATGCACTGACCTTGAAGATCTTGCAACTTAATTAAGCAAACAATATTAAAAATCAAATATTTCAGAAGAGTTGACACAGATAATATTTGATTAACTCTCAAGTGGATGATTAACCTAGTGCTACCAGAGATCTTGTTGCCGAGAACACTTCCTTTTTATATTCACTTACTATTTATGTTTTGGGCATTCTCCATCTGCCCTGCCGGGCCACGTGCTCCAGTATCATGCTATTTGGAAAGCAGCCTGGGGAAGGTAGTCTTAGACCTGTTTCTTCGCAGAGGGACAATACAGGAAAGCCCCGGGGCCCCAGCTGATTCCCCACGCCCTTCACAGAGCCTTGCAGGCCGGGCCAAGCCCACTTTGTGCAGCCGCCTCGCTCTTTGAGAAATGCCTGACTTCATTCCAATGGGATCGCTCTGTCCCCCATGTAAGGGTAGGATCACCGAGGGAGAGATGCCTGTGAAGTCAAGGTCCTAAGAGGCCCGGGACTGGTGCCGGGGTTTATCACTGTCTTCCCTTTGAGCACTTAGCACATTGCTTAGTCCTGGAGCCCCTGACCATTTATTTCACTGGACATGGAGGAGAACAGCGCCTATGCTGCGGGCTCTTGGGAGGGTTGCCACACCACGGACATCACGTACTGGGCCATCAGGAAGCTGTCAGCATTGTTTCCCTTTGGTCATTTGAAAAAGAGGACCTTCGGGTTCCTCTGGGGTGCAATTTCTATAGTATTAACTTGCCGATTGGTACATGGATTGAAATTTTTTATATGAAAGATGGCCATTCACCAGACTACCACCAAATGAAATGTAAGAAAAACCTACATACGAGCAATCATACCCAGGCATTTGGTGTGAACAATTTTTTTACCTTACCAAAGCTATATTCAAGAGCTGTCATAACCCCCACAAAGACAGGGTTGTCTGTATGGAAGATTACATTGCAGGATGGTATGCACCGTAATTTACCACACATGAGCCCCAGGGAACCATTGTGGCATTTCTAAATATTTGCAAAAGCACTTCAGTTTATTTTATTTTGTTCAGGGAAGGATGTCTATATCAAATTATGTTTCTAGAAAACCAATATGACTTTTAAATTTAACATCTGAAACAACAAAAGTGCATGATGAAAAAACTGTGAGCATTTGGTGACGTATTGCTCAAATAACCTGAAACCCCAAGAAGGGGCATATTTACTCCAAGTCATTTTGTTGATTAAACATTTCCCATTTTGAAGTAGAGAACTATTTTACCAGGCCCCAAAATCCAACCGTCTCTTTATGTTCCTCTGGGGCGCACTTTCTATAGTATTAACTCGCCGATCGGTATTTAGATTGAAATTTTTGATATGAAAGATGGCCATTTACCAGACTACCACCAAATGAACTAGGATTGTAGGCTATAACGCCTTTTAAATAAAATAGCAGTGTAAGCCACAAAATTTGTAGCATTCACAGTTAAGAGGAGAAAATAAATTGTTAGCTTGTGCAAAGACTGGCAGTTTGACACAATGCAAATATTTTTTGAATGCTTGCTTTTAGCCCACTGACTATAATATTTCTAACCTATTTCCTCAGTGAGTGTAAACAGGAAAACTAATGATGCTTAAATAGGACCTGCAAGGTGATGGGCAATCGCCGGCAGGCTGCTCATATTTAACGCCAATTAAGGATAATGAAAATTTATCCACAGTGGAAAATGGAAGTGTCTTCTCTGAATGTCAAGAAATCTGACAAGCTCTTTCAAATTGAAAAAACAGGGACACAAATTGCCCTGAAAGCATTGCTCTCAAGTTCTTGGTTCAGCTTTTGGACAATTATCCAGAGTCCTTGATTGCAATTATTATTTGCTCATGGTTCAAAAGGCCTTAGTGTGAGGGTGGCCCTTGAACAGGAAACCTTATCTGTGGGAGAGTGTGTGCACGTATATCTATTTCCATAAGGAAGGCAAATGGTAACATTGAGAAAATGCCTTTTGGGTCCAAAATTAATGTGTTAGCCAAGGCAGAGGAAAAGAGAAACAGATCTATGTGGAGATTTAGGGTCTATAACTAGAGAGAATAAGACATGAAAATGTAATCCTGGAATGTCAACCAATCCAGAATGCCAGGTTGCTGCACCTAGAACTGGCTTCTCTGCACAACGCAACGCTGGCTTCTTTGCCTGTGCATTTCAGATTTACAATAAGAAGTAAGTATTTCAAGGACATCAAATTCTTAAAGATCTGTTCAGTAAATGCACACTACAATTATTTTTATTTTTTAATACACTTTATTTTCTGGAGCAGTTTTAGGTTCACAGCAAATTGAATGGCAAGTACAGAACTTCCTAAATACTCCCTCCCCCATGGCATGCCCCATTATTGACATTCCCCCAGCAGAGGGCACATTTGTGAAAAGTGATGAACCTACACGGACACATCATCAGCGCCACAGTGCACAGTGTGCCTCAGGGTCCCTGCTGTACATTCTGGGGGTTTGGACAAAGGTCATGTGACATGTATCCAGCATTATAACATCAACAGAGTAGTTTCTTGGCCCTAAAAATCCTCTGCGTTCCACCTGCTCATCCCTTCCCCCAGCCCCTGGCGGCCACTGATCTGTTACTGTCCTCGCATTTCTATCTTTTCAGAATGTCACAGAGTTGAAACCACACAGTATGTCCCTTTTCAAAGTGGCTTCTCTTCCTTGCTAATGTGCCTTTAAGTTTCCTTCATGTCTTTTCATGGCTTGATAGCTCATTTTTTTTCAATACTGAAGAATTTTCTTTTGTCTGGATGGACCACAGTTCATTTATCTATTCACCTACTGAAGGGATCTTGGTGGCTTTTACATTTTGGAAACCATGAATGAACTTGCTATAAACCTGTCTGCAGGCTTTTGTTTGGACATATGTTTCAACTCCTTTGGGTGACTACCAAGGAGTGCGATTGCTGGATCTTATGGTAAGAGTATGTTTAGTTTTGTAAGAAACTGCAAATCTATCTTCCAAAGTGCCCGCAGTGTATGCATTCCCACCAGCAATAAGTGAGAGGCCCTGTTGTTCTACATCCTCCCCGGCATTTGGGGCTATCAGTGTTCTTGAGTCTGGCCAACTCATAGGTGTGCAGTGGTATCTCATTGTTGTTTGAATTTGCTTCTTCTTGATGACATATATTATGTGCTTATTTGCTATCCGTGTATCTACTTTGGTGAGGTGCTTGTTCATATCAGCAGCACATTTTTAAATCAGGTTGTTTATTTTTTTGTGTGTGAATTTTAAGTGTTCTTTGTATATTTTGGATAACACTCCTTTACCAGATGGGTCTTTTCCAAATACTTTCCCCCAGTATATGGCTTATCTTCTCATTCTCTTGATAGTGTTTTTTCAAAGCAGAAATTTTAATAAAGTCCAGCTTCTCACTTATTTCTTCATGGATTGTGCCTTTGGTGTTGGCCGTATAGTCAACACCATACCCAAAGTCATCCAGATTTTGTCCTCAGGTATCTTCTAGGAGTTTTACAGCCTAGGACTGTAATCCACTTGGACTTCATTTCTGTGAAGGGCATAGGGTCTGTGTCTAGATTAATTTTTCACATGCAGACTTCCAGTTGTTCCAGCACCATTTGTGGAAAATACTCTACTTGCTCCAGTGTGTTTCCTTTGCTCCTTGGTCAAAGGTAAGTTTACTGCATGTGTGGGTTTATTCTGTCCCACTGATCTGCCTGTTCTTTCACCAGTATCTCACTGTCTTGATTCCTGTAGCTTAATAGTAAGTCCTGAAGTCAGGTAATGTCCCCCAAGTTAGTTCTCCTTCAATACCAGGTTGCCTACTCTGGGTCTTTCACCTCAGAATCAGTTTGTTGATATACACTAAATAACTTGCTGATTGGGGATTGTGTGGAATCTATGAATCAAGCTAGAAGAACTGACATCTTGACAATAGTGAGTCTTCCTTATCCACAGATACGGAATATCTCTCCATTTATGTATTTGGTTTCATTCATCAGAATTCTTCAGTTTTCCTCATATAGCTCTTTAAATATTTTGTTAGATTTTATACCTAAGTATTTCATTTTGTGGGAGCTAATGTAAATGGTATTGCCTTTTTAACTTAAATGACACTTGTTCATTGATGGTATGTAAGAAGGTGTTTGACTTTTGTATACGAACCTTATGTCCGTCCTGCAACCTTGCTCATTAGGTTCCAGGAGATTTATGGGTTTGTTCTTTTTATTAGTTTTTTTGGATCTTATTAATTTTCTGCAAATGTTTTTAACCAACCTATAACACTCCTTAGAATAACAAGAAATTTAAATAAAAATGGTTACGAAATGTTCACCAAGAGATGAAATTACTGTCCCTTGTTCAAATTAATGTCATGTCATCAAGTTTTCACAGTGGGTGTTTTCATAGTTTCTTGGATGCTGTAAGACCTATGACTGATTTCTTTGTGTCATTGCCAGCAGTTCCTTATAAACAGAGTAATCATACTTATTCTGCTTTTAGATGGTCATGCACTCAGTGTGAGGCATTCTAACATCTTGCCTGAAGATCTCCTCCATAGCAGAAATTAAGCCAGTTGACAATATCACATCTCTCTTCACATCCACATTGTAAAATAGTTCTTTCAAAATTCACTTCCCATAACTTGCACTAAAAAAAGGAAAATTAAATTGCACCAGAAATTAGACATTAACATTCATAAGAGCATGGTAAGATTCTTGGGCATATGACATGTGCAGTCACAGGGTTCCCCATGCAGAACAACCTAGCACTCGGTTCCATGTCCTATTGTCACTGTCTTAAAGTTCTTAATACCTTTGATCAGGGGACCCTGTATTTTCATCGTGCACTGGAGGGTTACAAATTATGTAACCAGTCCTGAATAAAATCAATTGTTGGTAAAGCACGTGGGTTTGTTGTAGGGCTACTTTTAAAAATCAGAATTCTCACATTTTTCACAAAGTGTTTTGCTTAACTTGGAGCTTTATTCTAGGTTATTTAACAACCCAAGAGAAACGAAGCAAGTGTTACTTATAATCCAATTCCTCTCAGTGCAAATGGAAATCTTTTCACTGAAGTAAAAATACACACCCTGCTTTAAATCATTTGTTAAAAATGAACTAAGATTGCTTTAGTTTTAAATTTTATTTTTTGCTTCATTTTCAAGGGAATTAAAGTGGCTTCAAAAGCCATAAAGAAATTAAGAAAGTGAGTTGATAGACATACATGCTGTGAGATCATATGCAATTGCTCTGGCCTGATGCTAAGAGGTCTGAGGACTTTCTAATAGCTAAAGCATAGAAGGAAATGCAATCAGTTATAAATTTCAAAATGTCCTAGGTCCACAATGTCAGTCCTTGGAATGTGTAATTCATGAGTCAGCAGGATGGAAGTGCTGTGGGAAAGAGGGCTTTCACCTATTTTGTGTAGGACAAGATTCCCGGTCATAGGAGCAGTTTTTGCCACTATATGCATCCAATAAGGACATGTTGAAAAGATGAGGGTCTAGGAGACACTGGGGCACAGTTGTTCAGAGGAACAAAGCTTCACAGCTGTCCCTGGTCTTTCGGTATGAAATGATTCTCCTTTGAATCTCATGGACACAACTTTATAAAACAAACTCTCCACAATAAATACAGTGGTTACACTGATGTGATTATTTTATGAAGAGCTCTACATTTAAAGCTCATGATAGAATACAACACCAAAATCCAATCAGTGAAAGGGATTTTATGGGGCCAAATGATGTCATCTATACTTTTCTAATCTTTGAGAACCTTTAAAAGCTGTGGAGTGTCTCTTCAGAGAAGGGCAACTCAATACACCCAAAATTTGCAAAGCATTCCAGGGGACCATGGTTCTAAAGCAGATACCTGAATCTGATTACCCTGTGGCAATTTGTGCTCCAAATGACCAGCCCCTGATCTAGACAGGTAAGTTAACTTCAAGGGCTTTAAGAAATTCCCCATAAATGCTATTTTCCACAACCTCGATTCTAGTAAGTACAGTGGAACAATGAGTATCATGTTTTCTGGCAAGATCGCTGTATGCACATGACTCAGGCTTTTAATTAAGAAAACTGTTTGAAGTTGACAGTTCCATCACCTACATCTTTTCTCAATGAAACTGTAAATTCTAAAAATAAAATTCTTTGAAGTAAAGATTTTTTTATATTCAATATACACACACACCTCATACATATATAAATATATGCAAATATGTTTATATATATATATACTATATAGCTAATGTATATATACTCTATAGCATATATGTACATATATGCAATGCATACAAATATGTATGCACAATGTATGTGTACACACACACATGTATATAATAAATTGTCAATGTAATGGTTCTGAATTTAGTAGTAATTGAAGTAAGAATACCAGTATCTCAACAATAACAAAAAGAAACAAAAATTCTACTGATAATGCTAACAACACTATTTTTCAAAAGAGTTTTTGTGATTAGCTCAAAGCTAGAGGTCAGAACCTCGTCTTCCGAGTCCTGGTCCTAAATTGTTATGAAAGTGCTAAGAAATGCCCTCAACAGTGCTAAATCCTAATAACAGTATTCATTCTAAACTTCCTCCCACCTCTTGTCTTTACTGCAGTTCAATATTATTTCTCATCAGAAACATCATAAATCTAAGTATTAAAACAAATGTGATTTTATGACTAGATAAGAGTAGATTATTGTCACCAGTAACCTTTATTTATTAAAATTTGTACTTTCATTTTAAAACATGCTAATTTTTAATATAATAACTGAAAATATGACTCTTTGGTAAGAGTTCCCAATATCTTTCCTACTTTATACCTGGTATACAAAAGTTTAAAATGGGTTGCATTTATAATGTGTTCAATTTCTGCGGTAATACTAAGTCATTTTACCAGGTCAGAAAATTGGTTTGGTTCTCCGCTTTTCCTCAGCCTCAATCATGAAAAATAGGAATTCTCATACATTCCATTCTCATCCCAGGCAGCATTATTCTGCTTGACTGTGGTGCAAATATCTTATTCTAGCAGAATAGTGTGGGCTTTGCCCGTGGGTTCCAATAAGTCAGGGTATTCATGGCAATGGATAAGTAGTTCTAAGTGTTGCAATTGGATTTAACTCACTCTACCGACGTCTGACTAAATTTCAAAGCCCAGCTGATGTCATCATTATGTAACTGTCAACTTTGTCCAGGGAAGAATAGGAGAGATTCATCCATTAGGTAATAATAAATGTTTCCTATTTTGATCCATATAGTAATGACTGGAAAGTTCTGGTATGTTCTTCTAACATAGAGCACAGTCCAGATCACACTGATGACCAATAAAAATCAACAAACTTGTCATTCAGATGTCAAGTGACATCAGACACATGCTTTTTCTATTTTTGAATTTGGATACAAATATATGTTACTTATAAGGTAATCCTTATGGAAAAATGAACCCTGGATTTTAAGTCAGAATATGTGTGTACAAGATGCATCTCTGACACTGATTTAGACTTCCTGACCTTGTTTCTTATTATTATGGAGATAATAATTTCAACCTTGAAGAATGTTACTGAGACCCAGCTGACTCTGCTTTTGTCTATACAAATGGAAGTTATTTTTTGTTATTTGCAGTGAGAATCGGAGAAGAGAGGGAGATGTTTATCATTTCAGATTTTGAAAAAGGCTTTGTTCTCTCAAGTTGCAAATAAAGGTACATGTTTCAATTCTTTATTGTATTCCCCACAGGTTAGACTTCTTCTACACAAGATTCCATCTGTTTTCAAACATGAACTTAACTCTTACTGTCTCAAAACATTCAGAAATAGGAGTTGCTTGCTATGGGTAGAGAGAATGACAAAGCTAGACATAACCCACTCCTACTTGATTTCATCAAACCTTCCCATTCCAAGTAATTTTTACCTTGTAAAAGTGTTGCATGTCTTTAGAACAAGTTGTATATTCTAGAGAATGGCAGCAGAGAAGATGGGTTTCTCAGGATGTGCGCCATACAATTCAGCTGCCTGTTACAGAAAAGTTGAAGTACCAGGATTTTATCTCTCACTTATAAGAAGTAAAAAAGACCAGCCATGGAGAGGATGACAACTCAGTGACGTCTTAAGGACCCCACCCACCAAGTCCCATTTTACCATATCTAGGGCTGGCCACAGTCCTTGTGAGCCCTGGTGGCTGAGGGGTCGTCAGGAATCACATTCACTTTCAGGCAGCAGGATGTTAGGGGGATGTGTGCCTGCTTGCTTAGAGGAGACCTGAGCTTTCCAAAAGTGCTCTGGGCCCATGGAAGTTCAGAGGGCAGAAGAAGAGGCTCACACTATAGAACAAAAAGAAGAGCCAGGGGGTAGAAGGAAATCGTAGCAGATGGCCTTGGGGAGGGACAGATTTATTTCAAGAGCACACACTGTCTGGGCAAGGATGGGAGGTGACCCTGGATTTGTGCCCAGAAAGCTAATTAGTGACCCTAGAAGTGCAGCTTCATGGCTGTGACTGGCCAACCTGGACATGCACAGACCAGTAGAAAAAGGGTGGACAGAGACTGGAGATCAGAGGTAGAGGGACCTTTCGAAGAGTTTTGCTGTAGGAGAAGCAGCGAAACTGAGCGTGGCTGCAGGGAAGACGCCGTGTGAGGGGCCCGTGCTGTGCGCCTCCCCAGGGAGGAGGAGGAGCCTCCTGGTTCCCAGCTCAGGCCATCTGGGCCTCAGTGATAGGCCTTTGAGCTGCTATTTAGTGACTGAGGTCAGAAGGATGACAGAACCTGCTAATGAGCCAAGGGGACACGCGCCCTGTGCTTGCCCACTGCCCCCTGCCTTTCCTGCCCGTGAATGGGTCCGTCAGGTCCCAGGAGTCTGGGTCCCTAGTGCACAATGCCTAGCCAGTCTGCGAGAAGCACGGGGACGCTAGGCATGTCCATCTGTGACTAGGTAGGGTCACCGTCAGCCGGCCCCAGAGGTGGCAGTGGCATTCTAAGAAGCACAGACAGCCCGAGAGCCATACAGACCCTTTCTTGCCCATTACGTCTCTGTATCATCCAGCCGTGTAAGTTGAAGGTGGCATTGAAGGGGGACCACAGGTAGCCCATGGTGGCTCTGCCTCTCATCCCCTCACTCATCTGGGAGCGACATGGAGTGTGTTGGCACCACGTGAGCCCTGGGAACAGCCAGGTTGGTTCTGTGCCCCATTCCACTCTGCCACTGACCACGCATGTCTTAAGCACACACACCATGACGTACACATCTTAGCTACGTGGGGGTGCTTAATCTGATAGAAAGTAACACACTTGGCTCCTGTTCCCAGATGCCAAAAATAATTAAGAAGTTACTTGAAAATCATTTCTGCTTTTCTGGGAGATAGCAATGCAAGTGAATTTGAGAAAGAGCGTTGCATTTCCTTGATCACACCTGGGGCAACAGTGCATGTACACATTTATAAAATGATGGTTTTCAAACACATGATGTTCTATATGGATAATTAAACAATTAACCATTTCCTCAAGTCTCTTTCACAAATTGTGTCTCTCCCATCTAACTGTTTCATGTAAGAATTCCTAAGAGAGCTTTGGCAATGGTTCCAGCAGGACCCAGGCAAGCAGAAGAGACCTGGTTAATCTTTTTTTTTTTTAGCAGAAATAGTGCTTTTATGAGAAAATAGTCAAGATAGAACCACAACTGCAAAACAATTGACACATCCTTTGTTGGGCGATCAGTATTTCTTTACCCACATGAAAACTGGAAATGTATCTAGACTCAACTACCAATTGCCCCACCAATGAGGGATCGTCAGTCCAGTCCAGGACTTCCCACCTTCCCAGACCCCTTCAATGCCATCCTAGGAGAAGCTCTGCTCCAGCTAAGGCCCTTTGGCTCTGGTCACACTGAGGTGAATAATCCTACTCCGATGGGGATGGCAGGCATGGTAATGGCTGTCTCTGGTAGGTAAACTTCAAAACTGATGCTTAAAATCTGAACCTAAAATGTCATGAAAATATGTAAAAGCTCAATTCAACCATGTGTAATAAATAAAATGGAATTTTGAATTTGATGCTTTACTGCTCTTATTTTCGCTGAGAAGTAGGAGACCAGTTTCACCTTTCTTAAAACTTACTTATGTTGCATTGGGAGAAAAAATGGATTTTCGATTTTTTTATATGCTTTGCAAGCTAGCTTGCATATCAAGTAGAAAGTTACCAAAATTTGTTTAATTCTGATTTCTCTTCAGTTTTGAATTCATTGTGTTTTTAGGAAGAGTGCCCGGGTTATTAAATCTGGAACAAATGTGAGTTACTATGAGTGTCACTACTTGACATTATCTGAATTTTACAGACTGGAATTGTGGTACTTCTCCTTTGTAGTAAAGAAAGGTGGCTCATATTGTTTGGAGAATAAAATCACAGCAAAACCTTTCTCAGAATATCTGTTAGAAATACCGGCTCTGTATTGTTGATTTCACTGTCTTGGTAGAAACACTTTGCCCCGAGTGCTTCTCCTGGTCTTGATTCTTAATTGTTGTTATTTTGCAGTGTAAAATATTGATGACATTGGTCAAAAAGATTGACAGTGGCATGAATTGTCATTAACCAGGCTGTTGTTTGCAGCTCACATTTCAATACCCACTAAGATGAAGCAGATGCCCTGGGGGAGCCGCTTTTTCATTCTGTTCTCCAAATAGGCAGACATTAACCCTTTCATAACTATCTCTGCTGTTTTTCCTTATTTTCTTTATCCTTTGAGCAATTAAAGCATCACTTATGGATTTCTACCATGAAACAGAAAAGGACTCATTACTTATCAAACTGGAGATTGGAAATCATCCAGGAATACTGAAATAACCAAGGATTTGACAGGCCTTAAAGAACCTAGGGCAGGAACAGAGTACTGGCTGTGGGGGTGCAGACCTCCAAACGTGTTGAGGCCACCTTGGGAAGACAAAGCCAGCAGAGGGACAGAAGGATTACATCCCAGTAGAGGGCACAGCGACTCCCTCCCCTCCCCACACACAGACGCGCACTTAGAGCAGAATACTAACCATGTAGGCGAAACCTTTCATGAATGGCGTGCATCTATTTGTGTCTCTTTCAGCTGCTGATGACTGAAGCTGCTCTCCAGGGGTCTTGTTGTCTATGGCTAATATAAAGTTTGTCCAAGCACAGGATTCAAGATGGCAGTGTGAGAGGTGAGACAGAGAACTCCTCCCAAAACCACATATAGTACGAAAATATAGTTAATACACCGAATCCTAAAACAGCAGCAGGAAAGAAGGCTGCACCAGACCAATTAATTACTACGCAGATGCAAAATCAAATCAACTACCCCCAAGGTCAATCAAGGGATAGACAATGAGTACAGAATATGATACTTAACATATAAAGAATAGAGGAGGAAGAAAAAGGAGGAAAAAAAAAGAACCTTTAGGTTTTGTTTGTAATAGCATATTAAGTGAGTTAAACTAGACTATTAGATAGTAAGGGAATTACCCTTGAACCTTTGGTAACCACGAATCTAAAGCCTGCGATGCCAGTAAGTACATACCTATTGATAATCACCCTAAATGTAAATGGCCTGAACGCACCAATCAAATGACATAGAGTCACTGAATGGATAAAAAAACAAGACCTGTCTATATGCTGCCTACAAGAGACTCACTTCAAACCCAAAGACATACACAGACTGAAAGTAAAGAGATGGAAAAAGGAATACAGGAGCCTAGTTCAAAAAAAAACATATGCACCCCTATGTTTATCACAGCACTATTTACAATAGCCAAGAAATGGAAGCAACCTAAGTGTTTATCAATAGATGAATGGATAAGGAAGATGTGGTACATATACACAATGGAATATTATTCAGCCTTAAGAAGAAAACAACTCCTACCATTTGCAACAACATAGAAGGAGCTAGAGGGCATTATGCTCAGTGAAATAAGCCAAGCCAAAAAAGACAAGTATCAAATGATTTCACTCATATGTGGAGCATAAGAGCAAAGAAAAAACTGAAGGAACAAAACAGCCGCCGACTCACAGAACCCAAGAACGGACTAATAGTTACCAAAGGGAAAGGGACTGGGGAGGATGGGTGGAAAGGGAGGGATAAGGGGGAAAAAGGGGCATTACGATTAGCAGATGTATTGTTGGGGGGGCACGGGGAAGGCAGTTTAACGCAGAGAAGACAAGTAGTGATTCTATAGCATCTCACTACGCTGATGGACAGTGACTGTGATGGGGTGGGTGGGGGGGACTCGATAATGGGGGGAATCTAATAATCACAATGTTGCTCATGTAATTGTACATTAATGATACCAAAATGAAAAATAAATAAAGTTTATCCATATGGCACAAAGTATATGGCTTCCTGTCACATCTGTGCAATTGTGAACGTCGTTTTTAATCAATATTATGAACTGAAGCTCAAAGATGAGGTGAAAAGCAGAACCACATGTCCGGGAGTGAGTGGGAAATCATCTGGTTCTCTCTTACACCCAGAAAGCAAAGCAGACTGGATCTTCTTGAAGGTAGGTATTTCCAAGAACCTTGGTTTTGTCAATCATGATGGTCAATTTTCAGTTAGGTGGCAGGGATTTTAAAGCAACATCAGCTGCCTACTTTCTCACCAACTATTAAAGGAGTGAGTTTCACGACTGTTAGGCACGGAGCACGGCCATCATCACAGGCTGCCCAGCAAAGTCACCTCAATATGGGTGACACAGGCGGGTGCGACTGCAGACGACAGAGAGGAGACAAGGAGGTGGGCCAGCGCCACGGAAGAGCTGTGTAAGATGCTGATGGAGAAAGCCTGTCCTGGGTCTAAGGACACAACCTTCCCACCCCATACCCAGCCCTTTCTCCATTGCCTAAATAATTAGCTGTGTAAGGTTCAGAAACAGCTCATCTTCTCTATCTGTTTTTCAAAAAGAATCATAATATCAGATAATACAGAGAGTATATCCTGAGCATACATTCTGTGCCCACTTATCCACCAGCACTGACCCATTCTAAAGAGCAGGCTACCATCTATGCATCCCCAGTTACTTTTTAATTCACCACCTGTGCTTATATATTTCCCTCTCTGATTGGTAAGAAAGTAAATTATCTCCCCATCTCCTGCCACTCCTCTGTTTTCTTTTTCCATTTCTCACAATACTGCTATATGATTACTTTCAGTTATTCGTATTTACTTTGTTCATAATTTATGATATATTCTTAAGCCCCACATCTTATATTAATTTCACACAGTAGCTCTAATTACTAATTAGTAAGGTGAGAATATTATCAACTTTTCCCTCCTTCTAGCTTTCAACTATCCACCAATATATATATATTTATTTTCACAGGATTAATTACATTTGCATTATTTTTTAACCAAAAAACCCCCAGATTGCTTGTTTTCCTATAGGTTACTTTAAAAACAAACAAACTGTTTACCACATTTACATTATTAGTACTACATAAATGTGGGTTATAAATTGAGGTTTTAGTGCCATGGTCTGCATGCCACCCCAAGGAAATGTTTCAGACATTCTCCCACTTGCTCGAACACATGCCATATTTAAACTACACTCTTTAAAAATAATCATTTTTCTTGGAGTTTCTGATCCATATCTTATTATTACCTATACTCACTTTATGAATAATTGTATACCAATTAACTTCTTCACTTGAACTTAATAAGTTTTTTTCAGATATATTTTTATTAAGGTATCATTGATAGACACATTTATGAAGGTTTCACATGAAAAACAATGTGCTTAGTACATTCACCCATATTATCGAGTCCCCCACCAAACCCCATTGCAGTCACTGCCCATCAGTGTAGTAAGATGCCACAGAGTCACTACTTGTCTTCTATGTGCTACACTGTCTTCCCCATGACCTGACCCACACCATGTGTACTAATCATAATAACCTGCAATCCCCTTCTCCCTCCCTCCCCACCTGCCCTCCCCCATCCCTCCCCTATGGTAAACGCTAGTCTCTTCTTGGAGTCTGTGAGTCTGTTGCTGTTTGGTTCCTTCACTTTTACTTCGTTGTTATACTCCACAAATGGGGAAATCGTTTGGTATTTGTCTTTCTCCACCTGACTTATTTCACTGAACATAATACCCTCCAGCTCCATCCATGTTGTTGCAAATGGTAGGATTTGTTTATTTCTTATGGCTGAATATATTCCATTGTGTATATGTACCACCTCTTCTTTATCCATTGATCTACTGATGGACACTTAGGTTGCTTCCATATCTTGGCTATGGTAAATAGTGCTGCAGTAAACATAGGGGTGCATATGTCTTCTTGAATCTGAGAAGTTTTCTTTGGATAAATTCCTGGGAGTAGAATTCCAGGGTCAAATGGGATTTCCATTTTTAGTTTTTTGAGGAACCTCCATATTGCTTTCCACAGTGGTTGAACTAGTTTACGTTCCCACCAGCAGTGTAGGAGGGTTCCCCTTTCTCCGCATCCTTGCCAGCATTTGTTGTTCCTAGTCTTTTCGATGCTGGCCATCCTGACTGGTGTGAGGTGATATCTCATTGTGGTTTTAATTTGCATTTTCCTGATAATTAGCGATGTGGAGCATCTTTTCATGTGCCTGTTGGACTTCTGAATTTCTTCTTTGGAGAAGTGTCTGTTCATATCCGCCACCCATTTTTAAATTGGGTTATTTGCTTTTTGGTTGTTGAGGTGTGTGAGCTCTTTATATATTTTGGATGTTAACCCCTTGTCAGATATGTCATTTACAAATATATTCTCCCATAGTGTAGGATGTCTTTTTGTTCTGATGATAGTGTCCTTTGCTGTACAGAAACTTTTCAGCTTGATGTAGTCCCATTTGTTCATTTTTGCTTTTGTTTCCCTTTCCTGTGGAGATATGTTGAGGAAAAATTTGCTCATGTTTATATTCTAGAGATTTTTGCCTATGTCTTCTTCTAAGAGTTTTATGGTTTCATGACTTACATTCAGGTCCTGATCCATTTCGAGTTTACTTTTGTGTATGGGGTTAAACAATAGTCCAGTTTCATTCTCTTGCATGTAGCTGTCCAGTTTTGCCAACACCATTTGTTGAAGAGGATGTAATTTCCCCATTGTATAGTCATGTCTCCTTTATCATATATTAATTGACCATATATGCTTGGGTTTATATCTGGGCTCTCTAGTCTGTTCCATTGGTCTATCGGTCTGTTCTTGTGCCATCTTTAGGATTTTTTTTTAATGTACAATATCATGTCATCTGCAAACAGTTATAGTTTAACTTCTTCCTTACCAATCTGGATGCCTTTTATTTATTTGTGTTGTCAATTGCCATGGCTAGGACCTCCAGAACCATGTTCAATAAAAGTGGGGAAAGTGGGCATCCTTGTCTTGTTCCCAATCTTAAAGGAAAATCTTCCAGCTTCTTTCTGTAAAGTATGATGTTGGCTGTGGGTTTGTCATATATGGCCTTTATTATGTTGAGGTGCTTGCCCTCTGTACCCATTTTGTTGAGAGTTTTTATCATGAATGGATGTTGAATTTTGTCAAATGCTTTTTCAGCATCTATGGAGATGATCATGTGGTTTTTGTCCTTCTTTTTGTTGATGTGGTGGATGATGTTGATGGATTTTCCAATGTTGTACCATGCTTGCATCCTGGGATGAATCTCACTTGATCATTATGGATGATCTTTTTGATGCATTTTTGAATTCAGTTTGCTAATATTTTGTTGAGTATTTTTGCATCTATGTTTATCAGGGATATTGGTCTGTAATTTTCTTTTTTTGTGGTGTCTTTGCCTGGTTTTGGTATTAGATTGATGTTGGCCTCATTGCATGAGTTTGGGAGTATTCCCTCCTTGTCTACTTTTTGGAAAACTTTAAGGAGAATGGGTATTAGGTCTTCACTAAATGTTTGATAAAATTCAGCAGTGAAACCATCTGGTCCAAAGGTTTGTTCTTAGGTAGTTTTTTGAGCAAATAGCCCAGAGGACAGAAATAGTGTCTTTCTTCAAGAAAGAGGGCAAGTCATTTTCTGAGCAGGGAAGACAACACCTTCCTTAGGGTGAAGCTTGGGCAAGTTTGCCCTCCTTTGGATACTGGGGGCTTCCTAAGCTTAGGGTTCCAAGCTGTACCCCAGACCAGCCATGTATGAAGCACCCTGGCCACCGCTAGTCACTCATGGAGCACAGGGCATCTACTTGAACATGACACTCAGCCTACCTGCTTTGTTGAAGTAATAGCATTCTTTGTCCCTGACCCAGGGGTTTCATGTCTGCTGTGGTTTGTTTGTGTCCTCTCCAATTCATATGCTGAAACCAAACCTCCAATGTGATGGTGTTGGGAGGTGGAGCTTCTCAGGAGTTATGAGGCCATGAGTCTACAGCCCCCATGATGGGATGGGTGCCCTTATAAAGAGACCCCTGGAGAGCCCCCATCCCTCTATATATCCCAAAATCCACCGTCTTGGAGTCTGAGATTTGGAGGCCAGTTAAGGTGGGCTCTGGTGAGGGCTGTCTTCTCGGTTGCAGGTGAGCAGCCTCCAAAGCAGTGAGAAATATATGTCTGTTGTTTATATGTTATACTGTCTCTGGTGTTTGTTATGGCAGCTCATACACACTGAGATAATGCCATTCTATCATCATGTATGAAATTTTCATAGGCTAACATTTTAGACTACAACAGAGAAATATCCCAGATCCCTCACCTCACACCATTTAAGGATGTTCTGAATTTCCCATTAGCAACACACTGGAGGTGAGAAGCTCCAGCTGGCCATGGACATTTAAAAAAATCTATCTAATCAGAATTCAGGACACTTGCTTATATAGAATTCTAGGTTGAAAATACCCTTTCACATAACTTTTAATATATTTTAAACAGTCGATTTTACTATCTTTTGGGATGGCTGTTACTGACAAGAATATGACAGCAAACTTGTCATCCTCTTACTGACATCCTCTGTTGGTTTGTTAGTACCTTTGGTGCTTTCCTCTTGGATGCTTTTAAGGTCTCTTCTTTTATGTATGGTCTTATAAAATCATAAGTGATATGTCTTGGTGTTAGTCCACAATCAGGTCTGAACATTTTTTACCTAAATGAGAAGCTCTGTGTTAGGACTGCAGGTTGTGACTGTCACAGGTCAGGCAAAGCCTGTGTTGGTGCCAGGAATAATGGGTGGCTTCCTAGGTTTTTGGGGTGGACACCTTAATAAGAGTGTCCAGAGCTCTTCTGACCTGTCAGGACCCTGACCCCATACTGGTCGAAGAGAATCAACCTAAGGAACTCCTGAGAGAGTCATAAAGGAGGCAGGCATATATGAGCCCCCATGAACTCTGACAGAGCTCTGTTCTGTTCTCTGTTAGGGAGATGCATTCTTTATCCACAGTAAGTAAACACTTGGCATCACTTTCATGTAGGCTGAGCAGCCCATTTCTGCTGACCTTGCAGACTAGGTGTGGGTCTTCTCCATTCAGGTTCTCAGTCAGTCAGTGTCGTGGAGCTGTCTACACCAAATTCTAAGTCTACCTTAGTTTTGTTTGTAAACATCAGTGCCAGTGTCCATTTTGAAGTATGCTTTCTGTTAAACGTTCTTTAATCACTCAGCCAAGCATTTTTGTTACGTAATTCTACTAAGATAATGAAGCATTTGCTAGAGCCCACATCCTCTGAGTGTGGGGGACCGCCAGAAGCACTGCGGCAGGTGGCATACCTTCGGTACTGATATCACTGTTCAAGTAAATATAAATAATACTATTATATGTCAAGAAGAAGTAATTTATTTAAACAATGGCTACAAGTGTGCTTTCTCCAATTCCTGTGTCTCTAGTAATTTAACCTACAGCATTTCATTCATGACATTTAATCAGTACATGCAAATCACTTCAGGACCCATTATATCCTGAATTCATTAATCCACTTGGCAAGAGGCTGGCAGAGAGAGAAGGTTCCTTGGTCATACAGAAGGGTGGGGAGGGTCAAGTCCCACTGTTTTACATCCTTTAACACTGTGGTACCCCAAACAGTAAGTGGTGCTTTTTTGCATTTTTAATTCAAGCACTCGTTCAGTAGGGCACATTTTACGCTAACTTGAGCATCATATATACATATTGGTATTTATTATTATTTTCATCATTCTTATTAGTGTTTCTCTATTCTACCTGGTAACTTCTGATAGAAAATGCAAAATAAGCATATTTATTTCTTTCAAGGTTCAAGATTTTTTATTCATCATGGAATATAAAAGTGAAAGTAATGTAGTAAAATTTTACTTGTACTAGTCACCAATAGGAATTTGGTTTATGGTTGTATAGTAAGAAACCAATGAGTTCAGGTGTTCTATTATGATATATCATAAAATATTCCTGAATCCTTAGGCTTTTCCTAAGAGCTGATTTATTTTCAGGCTGAAATAGATACAAATTAAGTTTAATATAATGTGATGCAGGTCAATCAGATTACTATTGCATTAAATTGACATAAATTGAATCTTTTTTTATGAAGTGAATTTGCCACAGTGTTTTGGAATTCTTGTTATTATTCATAGTAGAGATGAACAAGGAGACATTTTATGATTTTTGGTTATTTTTATTCCTTTGTTGTAAGTGCATCTGTTGGATTATTTTTGAACTGCATAAATTTATTGGCATTATTAGTAGTTTCCTTAATAAATAAATATAACATGAGAGTGCTCACAAGTGTGTCTAGATCACATGTACCTGACTGCTCACAACACAGACCCAGGACACTGACAACGCCGACACCCGCATGTGCCATATGGTTACCCCCTGCCTTGGCTGACTCACTGACACCACAGCCCTAGTAACACAGCCCTGATTACATGGCCTATCCAAAAGAATGGAGCTCTACTGACAGGATTAGCTAATCCCCTCCTGGTGAGCACCTAATAAGAGGAGACTGGATAAATTGTAGTTATCCAGTGGATTTCTATGCAACTGAAAGAACAAAGCTAGTTTCTATGTACTAATATGGAGAGACACCCAGCACATATATGTGAGGAAAGCAAAGTATAGAGAGTGAACACTGAGTTCTTACATCACACCCTATTGTATATCATGCCCACAGTAGTTCCCCTTATTCACTGAGGATATGCTGCAAGCCCCCTAGTGGATGCCTGACTGGGTGGGTAGTGCTAAATCCTGTTTATTTAAACAAATATATATTTTTCCATACATATATACCTTTGATAAAGTTTAATTTATAAGTAAGGCACAGCAGGAGATTAATGACTATAACCAAAAGTAAGGTAGAACAATTATAACGATGTACTGTAAAAAAAGTTATATCAATGTGGTTTCTCTCTCTCAAAATATCCTATTGTGCTGCACCATTCTTCTTGTGATGATGGGAGATGGTAAAATGCCCACGTGACGAGATGAGTGAGTGGAGTGAACAAGGTGTGTGACGTGGCATGGCGCTGCTAGTGGCCTTCTGACCTGTGGTCAGAAGGAAGATGGACAGCTCTTGCTGTTGGCTGCAGGGAGCTGAAACCACACATAAGGGGGACCACTGGACATGACATACATAATACAAATTAATATGTATTTGTGTTTCCTTGTACCTGCAAAATGAAACTGGAATGAGTAAAAACTCAATAAAATGGTTGTGTTAAAGACTCAAAAATACACAGGACATATGGGAAAAGAGGAGTAAGTGAGACCTATCATTCACCCCCCTACATCTTTTTGAGTTTTAGGCCACCTAAACAGGGACTCTGTTCAAAACCAGCACACAGGCAATGTTCCTGGTGACCTGCCCCGATCCCCTCTGTGGAGCCCATGACCCAGACCCTCAGCAGTAGTGAGTGAAGCCTGCTGATACTTCTCCTGGAAGGTGCCCTCACCGGTTGCCGGCTGCCTCCCCAGAAATTCTGCCAGGTTACAGATTCCTCCAGGGAGGGGCTTCTTGTGGCTCCTTCGGGCTGATGTGGAGGTTCACAAGCCTCGTGCCTGGTGCCCCCCACACACCAGGGCTCCCTGCAGGCTCAGAGGCTGAGCTGCAGTCTAAAGGCCCTTGACCATTTTCCTTCTCTGCTCTCCTCATCCCTCAGTCCTTCGGGTTCCTCCAGAGAGCTCTCCACACTGTGTGACTTAACATAAGCATCTCCAGTTCAAACTCTGCTTCTCAGGGACCTGTCCGAGACCAGAAATGGAACAAAATAAAGAAGCAGAGGGCAGTGAAACAGCCTTAAAATCAAAGCATCTCTGCTGGAGCCCCATTACCAAACCATCCATGGGAAAGGTGTTATCCATGGGGAAGACAACAACCCTTACTGTGTCTTCTTGTTAGTAAATTAGCATGCCTTACAGATGCTCCCCTGAGAAAGCTAAGTAGGGCACATGTGATTGAATAAAATCACAAATGCATCCTTGTTGAAAATACATAAATGATGCCTTAGTAGATCTATGTAAGGTCCATGTGTTTGTATTTACCTTTACTATGGTTGTCAATTATAATTGAAATTAATTTTATCCACTGCTTGCACTGTGGATTTAATGACCATTATCCAGCGATGAGAATTTTGCTGAAAAATAAAACTGTTGTAAGATTAGCTCAAATTACAGAATTTTACTAAGTAAATGAAACAATCAACCATCAGCAGTGGTTATGTTGAGGGCATTCAAAGGTCAGTGGCTCTACTGCTCAAGGTGGTGTCAGGGAGAGAAAATCACTGGGTGTTTTGAGCAGAAGGGACTGTAATCACGAAATGTGGTCACTGCAAAACAATAGAGAAGAAAGGGGATCCAAAGGAATGGAAGGCGCCAATGAGGTTGGCAACTCCTTGGCGGAGTCCAGAACGGCAGACGTTGAGGACAGCAGCTGGGCTGGTCATGCAGAGGAGCCCAGGCCTGCCACCCAGCCCGCGCCTGCTGCCTCCCGTCCTCCTGCCTCACATCCTCCACACTCATGCTTTTGAAAGAGAAATCTCGTGGCTTCTGATTCTCTGCCATTTGGATGCTCTCATTCAGTTTCTCACTGGGGGGTCATCACCATCCAATTGGCAGCAAAGGCTGCAGAGCAAGCAGCTTCCATTTCTTGGACCCTTGCACCAGAGGGGAGAGCACAGAGTGGGGGGCTTGCATGGGTCATGGACAATCAGATGCGAAGCCCTCCTCCAGGTAGAGAGCAGCTTCTGCAGGTGGAAGAAACACGGTGTGGCCCTCGGAGAAGACATGCGTTGGCTTGGAGTATAGACGTGCCCAGTGTGTGGAGTAGACAGGCCTTCCAGTTTGGGATTTTATTGCTATGTCTTCCTGAGTTTGATGTGACTGCATTCAGTGTCACGGAATTGTCTGTTCGTCTGATGACACTGTGACTGTTTTTTAAACACATGCTTAACATTTTCCCTCTCTGTCAAGCCCTTCACACATTCAGATTAAACACTGAGCTGCCTGTTTCCCATGTTAAATACTTATTGATTTAATTATTGTAGTTCAGATGGTTATGTTGTCTGTTATTCTGAAGGTGAGGTCTTCCACACCAAGTGTTCTGTCTGGGACAGCCAGCCTGCTAATGATAACACACAGGTAGAATGCACCTCATATCATGGTGCATTGTTTTAGGGCATTTAGCCAGGACCCATGCCTAAAACTCTCTCTACAACAGAAGCCACAGTAATGGAAATTCTCTGCATCAGGGATGTATTTTTTAATGCTCTCTATTTATGGCCCTTAAGAATTAACAATGCAATTCACCCTCAGGTTTTAGCAACAAAATAAATACAGTTTTCTCCTGGTGAGAAAATCTCTAACTAGCAAAATGAATAAAAAATAAAGATAAGTAAAATATGATAAAACCACCACTGACAACTGAGGAAGGAATGAAGTGCTCTAAAAAGGAGATAGGTTTAAAAAAGTGACAAGTTTATGAAGCAAACATCGATGGCAATGTAGTGCAATGCAACCAGCTTCTGATGCAGAAACAAAAAAAAAAGAATTTGAATCCTGCAACACTGGGTGACATAGAGTAATCTCTTTCAGTATGAAAGGGGAGATAAGCAATCATTATTTCTGAGGCTCCTTCTTGGATTAAATGACATAGAATATATACAAGTGTCAGCATGGTATTTGTTACAGCAGGATCTCTGTTGTCATTACTCTCTTCCCAAGTCTGCTCTGTGTCTTTGCAATCAGTTACTTCACCACCAGAAAGGTATGTCACCACATAAATGTCTGTTGTCCCTGGGAGAGACCATTCCTGCTGCACCTTCCCAAGACTCCATTTTTAGACCTTATAGGCCTCCCAGAGTCCCTGAGACTTTGCAACATGCGTTTCGTTATCACAAACTAGAATGTTAAAAACATGTCAGTATCATGAGAATACAGACATTTCTGGGAAAAAGTTCAGTGTTCTCCATTTTCTGCATTTTTTTTTTATAGTAGTGGAAATCAACAAGATGCCATAATAGAACACTTTCGGCCTCTAAGAGACAAAGTCTCCGTGAAAACCAACGTGTTTTATTACCATAATTTTGATTTGGTCCATGGGAAGAAACGGTTTTGTTTCAAACGGAGCCATATTCTCTGTATGATAAATGATGAATTAACTTCTCCCCAGATAGAATTCAAATAAATAAAGCTGCTCATGGGACAGATGCAGGATGAGATTAAATTATAAAATGCTGTGGGGATCATCAGGCAAGACGGCGGCATGAGAGGTGAGGTGGAGAGCTCCTCCCAAAACCACAAATTGTACAAAAATATAGTTAATTAGTACAACTCACCTTAAATCAGCAACAAGAAAGAAGGCTGAACCAGACTGCAAACGGAACTCATGAACAGAGCAGACCTCAGGAAACAGGGCAACATATGAAAGCCTTAATCCAGCAGGACCCGAGCACTTCCCCCACCCAGCTCACCAGCGGGAGGAAGAGAAACGGAGCGCGGGAGGGGGTGGAAGCCTGGGACTGCTGGACACCTAGCTCTGGAGGTCTGCTCTGTGAGCAGAGTCCTATAGTGTGTGGTTCTCTGGATGTTGGGGAGCTCGGACAGGCAGAGGGCTTGAGAAATTGACATTCCAGCTGTTGGTGGAGGACGGGATCCACACCCGGCCACTCTGTGTCAGAGGAAAGGCAGGCAGTCTGAGAGGCTTCCTAGAGGCCAGAGGGGGCTGCTGAAGGGGCGGGGTTTGCACAGAGCTTGCTGTGCGGGAGAAGGGAGAGCTGGACAAGGTTGCCTGGGTGCGCACTGCCCAGCTGGTTGGGAATGTTGGGGAGCTTCAGGTGCTCCATCCCCATGGCTGCCTACTCAGCTCTGAGGCCCCCCCCCACTGTGACACACAGCCTGCAGAGCCTTCCTACTGGCCTGAGGCACCTGCTCCCAAACCGGCAGTCACTACGCAGGCATCAGGCCAGGAAGAGGAAGGCCCCGCCTACAACAGCTAGAGACACAAGGCACAGAGGTTTACATGTGTGTGCTTGGCCTACTGGCTCTGACACTGGAGACAGACACCGCAGACGGGAATCAGGAAACAGATTTTTCATCCTCCTAGGCACCAGCTCTGCTCCCCTACGACCCCCAACCTCACTCTAGGGGCTGAGCAGCTCCAGAGACTGGAGTTTCTGTGCACTAGTGGGCACCACACAGAAATAGGAAACGTCAGAAGAACATGGTTGAGACCAAAATCTCACAAACCACAGAAAGAGGGCCAAATGAAACTGAACTCACCAATCTTCCTGAAAGAGAGTTCAAAATAAAAATTATAAACATGCTTATGGAGGTACAGAAAAATATTCAAGAACTCAGGAACGACTTTAAGTTGGAGATTCAATCATTAAGAAATTCCATATCTGAAATGCAACATACAATGGAGAGATTTAAAAGCAGATTACATGTAGTAGAAGAGACAGTAAATGGAATAGAAATTAGAGAAGAGGAATACAAAGAAGCTGAGACACAGAAAGAAAAAAGGATCTCTAAGAATAAAAGAATATTGAGAGAACTATGTGACCAATCCAAGTGCAACAATATTCGCATTATAGGGGTACAAGAAGAAGAAGAGAGAGAAAAAGGGATAGCAAGTGTCATTGAGGAGGTAATTGCTGAAAAATTCCCCAGTCTGGGGAAGGAGATAGTCTCTCAAGACATGGAGGTGCACAGATCTCCCAACACAAGGGACCCAAGAAAGACAACATCAACACATATAATAATTAAAATGGCAAAGATCAAGGATAAAGACAGACTTTTAAAAGCAGCTAGAGAGAGAAAAAACATCACATGCAAAAGAAAACCCATGAGGGTATCATCAGACTTCTCAACAGAAACCTTACAGGCCAGAAGGGAGTGGCATTATGTATTTAATACAATGAAGCAGAAGGGCCTTGAACCAAGAATACTTTACCCGGCAAGGTTATCATTCAAATTTGAAGGAGGGATTAAACAATTTTCTGATAAGCAAAAGCTGAGAGAATTTACCTACCACAAACCACCTTTACAGTACATTTTGGAGGGACTCCTATAGATGAAAGTATTCCTAAGGCTAAAAAGATGTCACCCAAGAGAAGACAAAGAGTACAGAATATGATTCATAACATACAAAGAATGGAGGAGGAAGAAAAAGGAGGAAAAAAAAGAACCTTTAGGTTATGTTTGTAATAGTATACGAAGTAAGTTAAATTAGACTGTTAGATAGTAAGGGAATTACCCTTGAACCTTTGCTAACCACGAATCTAAAGCCTGCAATGGCAATAAGTACGTACCTATCAATAATCACCCTAAATGTAAATGGTCTGAATGCACCAATAAAAAGACATAGAGTTACTGAATGGATAAAAAAACAAGACCCATCTATATGCTGCCTATAAAGTCTCACTTCAAACCCAAAGACATACACAGACTGAAAGTGAAGGGATGGAAAAGGATATTTCATGCAACTAATAGTGAGAAATAAGCAGGAGTTTCAGTACTTATATCAGACTAAATAGACTTCCAAACAAAGAGAGTCACAAGAGGCAAAGAAGGACATTACATAATGATAAAAGGGTCAGTCCAACAAGAGGATATAACTATTATAAATATCTATGCACCCAACACAGGATCACCTGCATATGTGATACAAATACTAACAGAATTAAAGGGAGACATTGAATGCAATGCATTAATTTTAGGAGACTTCAACATACCACTCACCCCAAAGGACAGATCAACCAGACAGAAAATAAGTAAAGACACAGCGGCACTCAACACATATTAGAACAGATAGACCTAATGAACATCTACAGAACACTCCATCCAAAAGCAACAGGATACACATTCTTCTCAAGTGCACATGGAACATTTTCAAGAATTGATCATATATTAGGCCACAAAAAGAACCTCAGTAAATTCAAAAACATTGAAATTGTACCAACCAGCTTCTCAGATCACAAAGGTATGAAACTAGAAATAAATTACACAAAGAAAATGAAGAAGCCCACAAACACATGGAGGCTTAATACCATTCTCCTAAATAATCAATGGATCAATGACCAAATAAAAACAGAGATCAAGCAATATATGGAGACAATTGACAACAATAATTCAACACCACAAAAACTGTGGGATGTAGCGAAGGCCATGCTAAGAGGGAAATATATTGCAATACAGGCCTACCTCAGGAAAGAAGAACAATCCCAAATGAACTGTTTAAACTCACAACTAATGAAATTAGAACAGGAAGAACAAATGAGGCCCAAAGTCAGTAGAAGAAGGGACATAATAAAGACTAAAGCAGAAATAAATAAAACTGAGAAAAATAAAACAAATACAAAGAATCAGGAAAGCAGGAGCTGGCTCTTTGAGAAAATAAACTAAATAGATAAACCCCTAGCTGGACTTATCAAGGAAAAAAGAGAGTCTACACACATAAACAGAATCAAAAATGAGAAAGGAAAAATCACTACGGACACCACAGAAAACAAAGAATTATGAGAGACTACTATGAAAAATTATATGGTAACAAACAGGATAACCTAGAAGAAATGGACAACTTTCTAGAAAAATACAACCTTCCAAGGCTGACTCAAGAAGAAACAGAAAATCTGAACAGACCAATTACCAGCAAAGAAATTGAATTGGTAATCAAAAAAACTACCTAAGAACAAAAGTCCTGGACAAGATGGTTTCACTGTAGAATTTTATCAAACATTTAGTGAAGAACTAATACCTATCCTCATTAAAATTTTCCAAAAAGTAGAAGAGGAGGGAATACTCCCAAACTCAGTCAACGAGGCCAACATCACTCTAATACCAAAACCAGGCAAAGACACCACAAAAAAAGAAAATTACAGACCAAAATTCCTGATGAACGTAGATGCAAAAATACTCAACAAAATATTAGCAAACCGAATTCAAAAATACATCAAAAAGATCTTCCATCATGATCAAGTGGGATTCATCCCAGGGATGCAAGGATGTTACAACATTTGAAAATCCATCAACATCATCCACTACATCAACAAAAAGAAGGACAAAAACCACATGATCAT
This sequence comes from Smutsia gigantea, assembly GCA_032199065.1. Classification (NCBI taxonomy): domain Eukaryota; kingdom Metazoa; phylum Chordata; class Mammalia; order Pholidota; family Manidae; genus Smutsia; species Smutsia gigantea. Next base: position 29,746 of record JAVSCE010003137.1, on the reverse strand, counting down.
CTCCATAGATGCTGAAAAAGCATTCGACAAAATTCAACATTCATTCATGATAAAAACTCTCAACAAAATGGGTATAGAGCGCAAATACCTCAACATAATAAAGGCCATATATGACAAACCCACAGTCAACATTGTACTTAACAGCGAGAAGCTGAAAGCTTTTCCATTAAGATTAGGAACAAGACAAGGATGCCCACTCTCCCCATTTTTATTCAACATAGTTCTGGAAGTCCTAGCCATGGCAATCAGAAAACACAAAGAAATAAAAAGCATACACATTGGCAAGAAAGAACTCAAACTGCCCCTGTTTGCAGATGACATGATATTGTACATAAAAAACCCTAAAGAATCCATTCCAAAACTATGAGATCTAATATCTGAATTCACCAAAGTTGTGGGATACAAAATTAATACACAGAAATCTGTTGCATTCCTATACACTAATGATGAACTAGCAGAAAGAGAAATCAGGAAAACAATTCCATTCACAATTACATCCAAACGAATAAAATACCTATGAATAAACCTAACCAAGGAAGTGAAAGACCTATACTCTGAAAACTACAAGGCATTCTTAAGAGAAATTAAAGAGGACACTAATAAATGGAAATTCATCCCATGCTCTTGGCTAGGAAGAATTAATATTGTAAAAATGGCCATCCTGCTTAAAGGAATCTACAGATTCAGTGCAATCCCTATCAAAATACCGACAGCATTCTTCAGTGAACTAGAGCAAATAGTTCTAAAATTCACATGGAACCACAAAAGACGCCAAATAGCCAAAGCAATCCTGAGAAGGAAGAATAAAGCAGGGGGAACTATACTCCCTGACTTCAAGCTCTACTACAAAGCTACAGTAATCAAGACAATTTGGTACTGGCACAAGAACAGACCCATAGACCAGTGGAACAGAATAGAGAGCCCAGATATAAACCCAAGCATAAAGGAGCCATGGATATACAATGGGGAAATGACAGGCTCTTCAACAGCTGGTGTTGGCAAAACTGGACAACTACATATAAGAGAATGAAACTGGATTACTGTCTAGCCTGATACACAAAAATAAACTCAAAACGGATCAAAGACCTGAATGTAAGTCATGAAACCACAAAACTCTTAGAAAAAAACCTAGGCAAAAATCTCTTGGACATAAACATGAGCAACTTCTTCATGAACATATCTCCCTGGCAAGGGAAACAAAAGCAAAAATGAACAAGTAGGACTATATTAAGCTGAAAATCTTCTGTACAGTAAAGGATACCATCAGTAGAACAAAAAGACATCCTATAGTATGGGAGAATATATTCATAAATGACATATCTGATAAGGGGCTGATAGCCAAATTATATAAAGAGCTCACGTACCTCACAAACAAAAAGTAAATAAGCCAATTAAAAAATGGGCAGAGCAGCTGAACAGACACTTCTCCAAAGAAGAAACTCAGATGGCCAACAGGCACATGAAAAGATGCTCCACATCACTAGTCATCAGAGAAATGCAAATTAAAACCACAATGAGATATCACCTCACACCAGTGAGGATGGCCAACATCCAAAAGACAAACAACAAATGTTGGTGAGAATGTGGAGAAAGGGGAACCCTCCTACACTGCTGGTGGAAATGCAAATTAGTTCATCCATTGTGGAAAGCAGTATGGAGGTTCCTCAAAAATCTAAAAATAAAAATACCATTTGGCTCAGGAATCCCCCTCCTAGGAATTTACCCTTAAGAATGCAGCAGCCCAGTTTGAAAAAGACATATGCACCCCTATGTTTATCCCAGCACTATTTACAATAGCCAAGAAATGGAAACAACCTAAGTGTCCATCAGTAGATGAATGGATAAAGAAGATGTGGTACATATACGCAATGGAATATTATTCAGCCATAAGAAGAAAACAAATCCTTCCATTTGCAACAACATGGGTGGAGCTAGAGGGTATCATGCTCAGTGAAATAAGCCAGGCAGAGAAAAACAAGTATCAAATGATTTCACTCATATGTGGAGTATAAGAACAAAGAAAATACTGAAGGAACAAAACAGCAGCAGATTCACAGAACCCAAAAATGGACTAACAGTTACCAAAGGGAAAGGGACTGGGGAGGAGGGGTGGGAAGGGAGAGATAAGGGGGAAAAAGGACTATTACAATTAGCACACAAATGTAGCGAGGGTGGGAGTGGGGTGGGGGGATAAGAGGAAGGCAGTATAACACAGAGAAGACAAGTAGTGATTCTGTAACATCCTACTACGCTGATGGACAGTGACTGCAATGGGGTATGTGGTGGGGACTTGATAATAGGGGGAGTCTAGTAACCATAATGTTGATCATGTAATTGTATAGTAATAAAAAAAAATGCTGTGGATTGTTTGAAGGACATGACATAATAAGTGTGTTTGTCTTATTAAGTAGAAATCTGTTAACTTATTGAGGCTTAATCAGATATATTTATGGATACAGGGCTGAAGGATGTGTGTTCACTTTAAACAGAGATGTTACCCAGAGGCATATGAACTGAGGGTTAAAGGCACAGCCTCCAGACTGCCCCATCTGGCCAAATTTCTCACTCCGACTGCAAGTTCTTGGGTTCCCCCAAACGGCTCTTAGGTTCAGTAACTTGCTGGTAAGACTCACAGAACTGATCGAAAACTGTTAGTTACCTTGCGTTTCTTATTGAGGAAGAACACAGATTAGAACCAGCTGAAGGATGACACTGGCAGGTCCAGGAAGGTTCGGGACATGAAGCTTCTGTTGTTCTCAGGGCATATTCCTTCCCGTTTCCCTCCCGGTGTTGATGTTGGGTGTGTGAGACTACAGAGTGGGGAAGCTCACTGAGCTTGAATTCAGACCTTTCGCTGGGGCTTCATCACGTGAGCGTGCTTGACTGATCGCCCGGGTGGCTGACCCCAGTCTGCAGGCTGACTTACACCCCATGACCCGAAGTCCCCATGCTAAATCTGACTGCTCTTTCTGGTGCGGCCAGCTCTCACCTGAGTCCTTTCTTATTTCAAACACTCAGGTGTGGATGGAGGGGCCACCCTGACTAACTAAGGAATCCTGTTACTTGGAAATGCCTAGGGTTCAGAAGATATTTCTGGGGCAAGTGCCATCTTTCTCTGGGCCTAATTATTTAAGAATGAGACCTTCATTCTTTTCATTTATTTTTCTATTTCTAAAACAAATTTTCATCGTTTTTCTATTTAAAATGATAATTGTAGTATTTTGATTTTCTTCAAATAATGTATTCTACAAGACTGAGGGATCTGATTACTTGGTTTACAGAAAATCGAGGTTTTGTTATAATTCTATATTAATCCGTCTGCTCACAGAAGGTTTGTCAAAAGCCTACAAAGACACAATATCTTGTAGATTTGGGGAAGAAAGTGTTTATGATTGACTCTGTTGATAGTCTGTTTTAAATATGTTATTAGTTACGTGTTAGGGCCCAGATCAATCACTGGTATGTCTGTCCATGTTTCACATATATTAATGGGAGCACCTTAAGACAGTCACAAGACCATTAGTAGAATTCTAAGTGGCCACATGTATGTCCAAATACTTAATCAGCACAACTAGCAATGTAAAATATTACATTTCTTTTTTCCTTAATCTATGGCAATATCCATCATAGGCTTTTTCAGCTAAGGACTGTGTTTGGCTGTAGGAAGCACAGAATAAATTAAAGAAATTTGGTGATATTTTTAAATTTCATCAACAAGAACTCTGTGAATGGACTTCAGCACTTGTGGTGAGAGCCTTCTGTGTTGATCTTTGGTCATGCTCTGATGGTACACTCCGCCCTTCACTCCTTGGCCACAGCCGGGAAGCTGTGTGGAAGGGCTAGGCCACCTCAGTGGCCACGAAGCAAGGCTTTCTCAGAAACCTAGTAAAGGCTGCTGTGTCTCTCTATCTGCAGGTGTGTCAAATGGTCATTAGTAACTCCAAAGAATTTAGGAAATATAATTTCTTAGCTGGCCACATTGCCACCATGGACAAAATTAGGATTCTGTAAAGGCTGGATTTTCAGCAGGGAGCTGATGGATTCTTCTCAGACACACAAAAGCCCAGGCTGTCGGCTGCAGGTAGGCCTGTCAGGTGGACTGCCTGGTCTGAAAGAAGAGGTAATTGAGGGAGGGCAACCTTCCTCTGTTTTCTTCAGCAAACCTTGTTTTATTCATCCTCTCAGCTTTGCCTTTAGAGAGCCTACCCATTTTTCACGGAGAGCTATCATTGCCTCCAATATATCTTTCCATAACTGCAGTTGTAAAAATAGTTTTTTATGTGCCTCTGTAACAGCTTACACTTTTATTAGGATGATTATTTGTTTAATAAACTACTGAACACTTTTCCCCGGACAATGGGGAAGTTTACATTTCTGGACATGGGAAAGTGTTCAAAGATGAATGAGATGTTTAAACAAATAATTAAATGACTCAGTCCTAGAAAATCAGGGATGCTCCAGGAAGAAGGATGTGCGTGTGTGTGTTGTGATTACTTCTGAGAAGCTTGGGGTGATGGGAAACAGTTCACCCACAGAGATGGCAGGATATGAGGATGCTAAGTATGTTTATGAAGAGGTCATGCCTTATTCCAAAGCAGTATAGACACATCGGGATGAAGGCAAGGTGAGATTTGTGTTTTAAAAGTGTAATTCTTCCAGGTAATTTGAAGGGGCAAGGATTCCAGCAAAGAGATCACCTTGGAAGTTGTCGCAATAGTCTCAGTGAGGAATGGTAAGAGAGTCTACTCTAATCATGACAACAAGAGTGGCAAGGAGAAGACATATGCAAGAAAGACAAGTAATCATATTTGCCTTCATTACTGTTGACAGCATACATGTCTGCCTTCTTCACTAGACTAAAAGGACCATTGGCAGAGAAAATCATTATTATTATTTTTTACCCTATAACATACTGTATACATAGAATATGCTGGGTGTTTAATTAAATTTACTTGATTGAGTTTCTTCTTTCCTGTTGAATAATGAACAACTTAAATCATAAACATATATTTCATCAGTATTTAAACTATAACACCCTTCAGAACTACAAGTCAGTGACTTGAGAGGGATCAGGGATTCAAACACAATTCACGTCATATAAAAACTGGTTAAATTAAATGGAACAGCAGATCGGCCTGGCTTTGTTCCAGCTCTTTTTCCAGATGGTTTTCCCTGCACAGGTAGAGATATGAAATGAAAAGTGATTATCTTGCTGGACTGGTGTCTCTATGCCAAACAGAATTATTTACACATTTCTTTGAGATTAATAAAGAGCACAGCCATTCAAAGAAGAGAACTTTGTTAAAAAGATTGTGAATGAGTCTTGGCTGATAGCAATCCCAGACCAAGACAGAAAGGGTCCTTTGTCCCCTCTACATGGCCCTGCAGGCCAACAGTTGAAATGGCCCTCAGCCATGAGATGCCCTATTGTAAGCTGTTATATTTGTCTTCTCAGAATAAAACAGTTTCTGTGAAACTCAAATTGGTAGCCACTGTTAAATGAAATAGGAAAGTCTTTGTCTCAGCCCAGGCAAGAATCCCATTAATATTAAATATGTCATGGGGAAATGTGTGGTTGTGTAGAACACTAACTCTAACTTATGCTACTAGGCTAATATGTTTATTTAACTTAGTGTTTTCAGGCTCATTAGACAGTGTTTAGACATTACATAGTATCACTGTTAATCATATCTCAGTAGAGGAAAGAATTGTATTATACCAAGTACACCCAAATTAGCATTCATCTTAGCCCCTATTAATTTTGCAAATGGAAAAGCTAATGGTGTACTGTAACGGATTGTATGTATGATACTATCCATCCAAACCAATATCTACATAGGGCTTTAAAATAATTTTTCCAAATGAGTTAGAAGTGAAAAGTACCTGCATTTATTTAATTATCATGTTCTCACTAGAACTTATAATAATTGGGTGCGGTGTGAAATACCGATTTTGTGCTTTTATCCAGTCACCATAGAATGTCACAAAAATTCAATGCAGCCTTATTTTTCAAGCTTGCATTTTAAGATTTGCAGACTTGAAAGGATATTCATCATCTGTCTTCTTGAGCATTTATGCTCCAATCTATAGCCGTATAATCTCCTTAGGAGTTGGGACTCATAATTTTCTCTTAGAACTTTTTCTGAAACAGGCCTGCTTTATCACTGAGCTTGAATCTTAAATAGTTTCTCTTTCAAATACTAACCATGGGTTATTAATTTAAATGTTCCCTTTGTGGTTCCATCAATGAGGCCTTAAAGGTATGATTTTTAATTATATCATTGGGTTGTTAATGCTTTTATTTGAGAAAGACGATGAAATAAAATAACTCAAGCTTTACCTCTTAGATTTAATGTAAAATGTCGGTGGGGAAGGTAACATATTCATTATTCAAATTTATTTTTATTTGAAAACAATTTGTAAAAGAAAAGTATCTTTAAAGCATCATATTTTAGTGCAAGAAAAGTATATTCAAGGGTAAGACTGACAGTTTGTATCTCATATTACTTACTATGTAGCTGTTAAAATGAACCATTTTCCTTCTCCAAATTACACCTGCATACTTATTTATTTTGGAATAATAACAAAGTTTGTATTTTTTGAATGAGGCTTAAATAAAAATACTTGTATACATTATATGTCTCTTTACATGTGAGCCTAGTATTGTATAGGGTGCACAGGAGTTACTCAATAACAATTAGCACTCTCATATATAAAGTGTAGAGAAGATAAACAATATTTATTTGTAATATAAATATAAGTAGATTAATTTTTGGTTATGTATTTGGTAGGAAGAAATAACCTTGTCAAACCTTTGACTCATAATAGACCCAAATTTTATTTTCATTCTAAATAAATAGTGCTTCCTGCTCTGGTCAGGTTTTCTGCATTTCATCATATACTACATGACAATCTTAAGTTAGAATTACGTCTTCAAATGTCCTACCATCAAAATGCACAAGTGGGAGTTCACCAGCTAAGATGAAGCAGCAGGGACTCATTGCCTGAAATTAATAACCAATTTATTACTTTTAATACCTAAAGGCCACTCAGCCCTCTATTTCTACTTCTATTTCTGTTATCACGTGCAGCCGCACACTTGTGCTTCCAAAACGTCGTGGTCCCTGCAGCAAATAACCCCACAAGAAAGAGGCCCTGCTCTGGTCTTACTAAATGTCTAGCTAGAAACCAAGGAGTAGGAGCAGGGCTGGCCCTGGGATTTGAGCACTGAAGATGGAGCCTAGGAAACGGCGACTGGAGCTTTGAGTGCCCCCAAAAGCTCTCCTGTGAGAGGGATGGAAATGGAGCCAGAGCCAGGAGCCTGTCTCCATGGAACAGGTGCCCCTTCACAAACAGTGAGTCGATCCACTTATGTCCATCCGAACAGGGTAAGGAAAAAGAGAGTCTGTATTTAGTAACAGCTTTATGTGGTTAAAAGTAAAGCCTTATTCTACCTCTGTGGACATCCCCCAAATGTGAAAAATAATATGCAAACTAGATAAGGGTAAGTGAACTCATGGAGGTGTCAACACACACAAATCTCACTTATTTTTTAAATTAACTTTTGCTTTTTTTTTGTAGAGCAGTGTTAGGTTCTCAGTAAATTGAGTGGAAAGTGCAGGAATTGTCCCCACCCCCACCCCCCAGGTGTAGCCTCCAGCATCATTAACCCCCACCCACCCCAAAGTGGTCCAGTCCCAAAACTTTAGCAAAATCTTTTACAATCCAGAGGGTGGGGAATCACCCAGTGGGGAAAAATAATGATGAAGATAAACTCAGTAAAAGGTTAGACACCACAGGAGAGAATGATCTGCCAAGATTAAGAGCAGACACACCGAAAGAAGAAAAATCAGCATTGTAAAAATCTGAAATATGAAACTAACATGATGAGATAATTGATTAAAGCTAATAAAATTATTTAAAAATAACCAATGAGCCAACTTGGATATTACTAAGAAAATAAAAATTTATAAAACAGCCAAATGGGATTTCTAGCAAGAAAATTGGGATAAAGAAGTTAAATAGATTTATCAGTTGAAGAGAAAATTAACTAAAATTTAGAGCTGAGGAAAATGTTCACAATGCTAAAGCACACACACAGAGGATGAGAGGGAAGAAGAGAGGGACAGAGTGCCTTGCAGTGGGCAAATGGATAAATAAGCTCTGGTGCCTCCAGACAAGGGCCTCTCAGGTCATTCTGATCATACATATGCTGATAAGATTTGATAAGAATGGCACTTACTCCTGTGGTTTTACTCCCAGGACTCTAGTCATAAGAAAACTTCAGGAAAATCCCAACTGAGGAGCATTCTACAGAACACCAGTCCTCAGCAATGTCAAGGTCATCAGGAGTAAGGAGTCTGAGAAATTGGCCTCCACAGGGAGCCTAAGAGACATGCAGACTAAAGGGAATGTGGTGCCCTGGATGGGATCATCTGAGAGCAGGAAAGGGACTCCAGGTGAAAACTAAGAAAATCCGAATTAAGGATGGGGCTGAGTGAATCATGGTATACCGACATCAGCCCCCTCACTGGAATAACACCCTGTGCTAGTGTAAGCTTTTATTAATAGGGGAAACGAAGTGTGTTGTGTGTGGGAATGCTCTGAATTATTTTTGCATTGTTTTTTGTTAAGTTAAAAATCTTCTAATTTAAAATGCTTATTTTCAAACGTTTCATAATTTAAAAACAGTACAGAATGAAACAGATTCACGTATATATTTATTGGATTTCCTTCCTAATGACCTAATGTATCAAAATACACATATCATGTTTTGATTCAGTTGTAAAACATTTCTTCTAACTTATAAAATAATTTACACCATCTGCTATGTTCCAAAAGTGCTTATTTAAGAATGCAAACTAGATCTAAATATTTCAGTTGCCCAAAGTTTGGAAAATATAACACCTCTATGAATAACTTGTTCCTTAATTGGCTGATTATCATTTATTTTGGCACTTAATTTTTATTTCACATGCGATCATGTAATAACTCGATCCTCACAGAAATGAAGCTTGTAAGTGGGTTGCTGGAATGCCACAGGCAGAAAAGCATAGGATTGGGAGCTGTGAGTTTATATTCTGGGTCTGCCACTTACGAGTATATCATTCATGGATAGAAGTCTTGAAATATTTATATTTTACTTTCTGCTTCTGTACATTGGAAATAGCAATTTTGCACAAACTGGTTTGACATTTGAGGCATTACACAATAATTGTGTATTCTGATGTTAAATATTACAGTTGTGTTTGGGAAAAACCCAATCTGATGTTCCTCTGTGTTTGTTACTCACCCCTGAGCTTCTTTGATATTGGTCACGGTAATGGAGAAAGTGGACAACTGGAAAAGTCAGAACGTCAATCAGTTACATTTCCAAGCAGAGGGCTTAGTAGCTGGAGAAAAACACATCTCCAGAAAATGGGGAGTGGATAGAGCAGGAAGGAGTGTAGAGGGGTCTGGAGCCACAGGGAGAGGAGGGAGGAAATAAGAGGGGAAGCATCCTCCTTTCTAGAGGGGCATATCCATGAGAGAAGGGCCCCAGGGCTCTCTGCTGTTCAATGATTGAGCATCTAACAGATATATGATTTTCCCCCAAACAGCACAGTTATAGCACCTTCTAGAAGGAAGCTTGCTTTTTCCAGTTGTGTCCCAGGAAATGAGAGACTTTCATTAAAACAATAACTGTCCAAAAGAAAAGGCCTCACATGTTCATAGAGACATGCGCCCTCCCACCTGGCTTCAGAATCCATCCACACGGGGCAGCCTCACCCACAATTTCCAGGCGGCTAGCCCTGCTAAATGGCATTACAAGCCATGAATCCTGTGACCATCTGCCCAGTTATGGCCCATCAAATGTTCCGTGCACAGGACGAGAAGTATTTAATGCTGTCCTCATTTTGTTTTTAGTGCATAAATACAATGGAGCACCAGGCACCCCGCACAGGCATCGTGATTGCGAGGTGCCGGCGGTCCTCAGGGAGGCGCTGTGGTCGAAGGCCCGCTCACTACTTAGGGGTGACCCTGGCAACTGCCAGCGAGGCTCCCCACGGCAGGGGGTCACCGCTGCCACAGCGGGGCTCTGCCAGTTTTCTGGCTTCCTTGACACGCATCAGAGGGCTTGTGGCCTGTGTTGCTCATGGGTAAAGCATGGCTTTGGTGGCCAGTTTCCTAAGAAAAGAAGAAATACAGCTTCGTCCTCTAGCATATTGATCTAATTTGATCTAATGTTTCCAGAGGAAATGTCAGCTCTAGGAGAGCAGCAGAGACTCTTTGCCTGCCAACAAAGGTGGCATAGCCCTATTGTCACATGCATGGAACATTTCTGAATGAGCCCAAGGCCTGTAAGATGAGAGCTCAGTCATGCGATTGCAAGTCTGTCCCTTTCTGGATCACATAAATGGAGGGTGTCACTGACTACACACCGTCCCCTGACATCTCATCTCTATTGCTCTCAAGGTGCTTGCCTGTGATTTGCTTTGTATTACTGTCATATGTATGTAAGATCTCTGCTGCTTAGCATGTAAACTCAAAGGGCCCACATAGTCCTGTTATGTCTCAAATCCCAAGCCCAGTGCTTCACAAATAGTCAAAGGCCAATGGATGCTCTTATTTATAAATGAGTAAAATGTGCCAAACAGAGCCACTCCATGGACCTCAAGCAGATGTTTCTCAAATTTCGCAGAGATTAAAGTGTTCAATATTGTAACCACTTCACTTAGATCACTAACGGAACAAGGCAGGAGAGAAGATTCATCATAAAGACCTCCCTGCTGGCAACGCCCTGAACGGAGCTTTTGCGACCGTCCCGTATGGGTAATAGACGTAAACACTGATTTTCCTAGGCGGCGAACACACTAAAGAGCATCGGCGACTGGTTCATGCTCCCTGAGGATGGCCAAGCTGGGGAGAGCAAGAGCTCGGGCATTTGTCCTCTCTCCAATGGTGGGAACTCGTTGCCCCAAATTTCTGCAGCGGTTCCTTTTCCTTTCCAGCGGGACAGAAAGCCTGCTGGAGCGCAGGTGGGGCAGGCTGAAGCGGGGCTTCGGGGCGGGTGGACGCCCGCCCTCACTCCGGGCTACCTACGTTGCTAAGGCACGTTTTTGATAAGGAAACCGGTCTGTTTATCATAGCACAGGGCAACACTGGGCTATCAGGCGGCAGCCTGTCTCAGAATTCAGGCTTCCGGGAGAAAAACCAGCAACAGGAAAAGACGCCCCGAGGAGTCAACAACTGATGTGACCTCAGTCCCCAGGGCTTGATCCCGAAGGACAGGGAGAGACATACCCTTCCTCCTGGGAGTGAACCCGCAGTGATGGGCTTGAGGGTGTGACAGGCCCTCTGCCTGCTGCCCACCGCGCCCTCCAGCTCCCCGCCGGGAGCGCACGTGCCAACTGACAAATTCCACGATACGCTCTCTGGCTCCATCCTGCTCAGGTCGTGTGCGCATGTGCATGCAAGTGTGCGCGTGCGTGTGCACTGTGTGTGAGATAAGTAAGGGTGAATAAAAACGGGCAAGCAGGGTTCTGTGAATCTCAGAATTTAACCAGGAATATATCATGTATCTTTTCTTAGTCTGGGTAGTTTAACCACGACAGTCCAAAGGCCAGGTAGCTCTAAAATTTACCGAAAGTACATAGATCACTCAGAGCTACTCCAAATCTTGCCATGCACGTACTTTTAAAATCAATTTATTGTTGTATGATTTGCATGCAATGAAATATATTCTTAAGAGTATAATTCGATGTATTTTGTTAAATACACTTGCTATGCCAACTACTTTCAAAAGTATTTTAGTTTCTATGAAATGTATAAATGGAAAATTTTATGGGCTGAATTGTGTTCACCAAAAAGTATTCTAGTGTTAAGAAATGTTCTCTGATTTTGATAACAACTGGTAACCTGTACACACTGTTCCTGGGATATTCCTGTAATTCCTAGTGATTGGATATTGGGCCCTCTGATTAACCTCTGAACTTCTTATATTTTCTTTCCTGTTAATGATTTTCTGACACTTTTTAATACTTTGTGAGAGATTTCCTTACTTATGTTTATCAATGCAATAGTAATCTTGAACAGTGATATTTTACTTTCCTAGAGTTTCTTTTAGTAAAATTTCTCTTCTGTTTTGTAGATTCAATTCCTTCCTTTGCTCTCTGGATTTTTTTTAACGTGCTTTCTACAAAGTTTTCTGTCACATATGCTTCATATTTTATGTTTTGAGGCTATAGCATTAGCTGCAAAGGCAATTTGAATTGTTATATTACCTTTTTATCAAGACATGTCTAGTAAGACTTCCTGACTTAAATTCCAGTTTGTCTGATTATTATTATAGGAACATCAGCGACGGTTCATGCATATTAAAACTTTCTGCCATTTTCTCTCAACCATATGTGTACATTGAATCTGTCCTCCATGTAGAACATCTAGGTGTTTTTTAGACACTCTGAGAATCATTATCTTGTCTATTAACAACTGACATAAACCACACCCATACAACAAGGGCCTGAGGCACACCACACCTCCCTCTGGATCAGTTGTGAGAGCAAGAGAAACTCCATTTCAAGAAGGCCTCAGCCCCTTCTAAGAAAACTTTGTTCCAGTTACTGGAAAAACCACCCATTGTTTGTTCCAGTGACTCTCACCCCAGATAGTTCCCTAGCAATGACCTCAAGGTTCAGACACTCAAGATCCAGGCTCTCCTGTCCCTTAAAGATAACATACCTTACATGTTACATCAGCCGGCAGCTTAGCACCAGTCGGACTCAACCAATAAAGAATGTACAAGCCACCCTTACTTTAAATCATCCAATCAGCAGAGGCCAGGTGCAAGTTCCTTTCTTCCTGCACCTTGTAATGCATAAAAGCTTTGTCTGCCCCGGGCTCGGGGCTCTCACTTTGAAACTGCTGTGTCAGTGACAGGTGTGGGTCCAAGCTTGAGCTTGAAATAAATGACCCTTTTGTGTTTGCATCGGAATTGGCTCCTTGGTGGTCTCTCGGGGACTCACGACTTGGGCACAACACAGTCATCTTCCAAGTCTTTACTGGCGTGGTCTGCTCTCTGCCTGGCCTCCGTTTCCGGTGGCAGGGCTCCCTTCCTGCGATTTCTCTGTGGCTCTAACGTCGCCCCTAGAGAGCCCAGCACTGAGCTCTCTGAAAATAAAGGGTCAAGAGCCATTTCCTGGGAGGCTCCATGTGCCCACGTCTGGTTTCTGCGTTCCTCAAGATCATGCTCACAGCTTTGAGGACATCCACTCTACAACAAGGTCCTGTGTGAACCTGGGTCCTGTTCTTGAATTCATGGTTAATTTCATGACTTTCCTCCCAGTGTCATGCTCAGTGTTCAGTCCAGTAGCCTCAGATTCACCAAGGACACTGACCATCAGGAGCAGGGAAGGCTCAAAACGGACTCTGAGCTTAGAAGCATCGTGATCTTTTAATTGACAACCAGTTTATTTAAATTTAGCAAATTTACTCATGGGTTTACCTTGACCATTTTACTTCTTCATTCTAATTCTTCACTTTTTCTATGTTAATTTTCTGCATCTTTTTTACCCCTCTCCTGGAGTAATTATATTTTACTATTCATTTATTTAATTGTTATCTATTTATTATCCCATTTTGCCCCCTATTTTGGTTCACCAGCATCCTTTCCTGTCCGTTCTTTCAATAATCACACTAGATGACAACATGCACCCTTATGAAGTAAAGTGTAACATGAAGTGGAACTTCTAGGACTTCTGAGGCATTACAGGGCCCTATTAAATGTCTCTGAATCTAATTTTTTATCTGCGAAATATTCACAATAATATCTTATTAACAGTGTAAATCCAGATATTAGAGTGAAATAGAGACGTCAATGGACCACATTAGGTCCCAAACATATGATGGTCGTTCCTCTTCTGTCTTCCCTTTGTAGACTGCCCACTTCCATTGGAGTTTACAGCCTAGGAAGCCCCCCATTACCATTTTGTTTCCTTCCTGGTGTGTTTTATGCACCATCTTGTGGTTGTGATTTGCATCTAGTTATGCACTCCATAGATTTTGAAGAAGTACATATTTTCATTTATGTAAATATCGTTATTTGATGACATGCTTAACATTCAAGCATAGCAATTGATAAAGACTCAATTTTGTAATAAACAGTTCACTTTCTGAATCGTGTTGCACCTGGGAGACACAGCCTCTTCATCCGTAAGAGAAGAGGTATTACACAATAATACCTCTTTCTCCATATCCAGTCACTCTTGGCTCCTTAAAGGTTTTTTTGGCTTGATGAACACCTAAAAAATTTAAAATTCAAATTAATAATAGTCTAAGTTTTAAATATTGCATTGTATTTCTTTAGATTTAGTGTGATCATCTTTTCTCAGAAGAAACAGGGTTAGCCAAGCCAAAGCCAAGCAACTATTTTAATTTCAGATTATTAACTTTTGTATTATTAAATATTTTTCTCCAAAGTAGCCAGTTCTATTCACTTTTGATCTTAGAATAATAGAGATGTTCACGCATGTGGCCCAAAAAAACCCTTATTTTGCAGATACAGAATCATTCCAAAGCAGTGGAGTGATGTGCCCATGGTACACAAGTGTTTGCTTCTCTGGATAGGAGTGGACTTTTCTCCTCTTCCTTTCAGAATGAACCCAGTCCAGAAATGACAGGCTACATGGACCCTTGTCCTTCCGTAAACCAAAAAGCTCATCTTTGGGATCGCTGAGGTGAATTTATTTAGCTCATTTGCAGGAAGGTTGCGTTCATGCCCAATGTAGAATGTGTGAGGTCAGCCCCATTTCCTTACAAAAGAGCTGGTGCAGCTCCATTTTGCTCGGGTCTCTCCTGTTATACCTGCTTGATCCAAAACCAGCAGCTGAAGCTTTCTTTCTTTTTTTTTAAGGTAAGATGTATTAAATATGAAAGTTTAGGCTCTACTACAGCCGGTGGCCTGATACTTTACGTTTTCAGATTTCCTCATCTGGTTTACAGCCTCACCTGTAAATAGTCCGCCTCTCTTGCCCAAAGTTAACAATGTTAACATTTCCCAGCAGGAACACAGTAACCCTGTGGGCATTAAGATTTGATTTTTAAATTGAAGCACTTATCAAATTTCCTGAACTTTCATTCATTTTTAATGAAAACCCTTGAAGAATGCAGATAGACAAATGGGGTCCCACCTCGAATCCATTGTGTTTAGGAGGAACACGGCAAGGCAGTCTTGCACTGAACAAGAGCATCTGGCGTTTCATCTTGTTCCTTCTCCCAGGGTGTCCCTCTTGGGGCATAATTTCTCCTTCAGCTTCCTTTGCATCTGTCCTTCCCCTGACCTTACACTCTCACCGTAACTCAGCTGTTCTGAGGGGAAGGATGCATTTTCATTCTTCCTGCTTTCCATCTCTCCTTTCTTCCTCTGATCAGCAAGGTTTCTATATAGTTCCAGAACTTCACTATCATCAGGTAGAACATAGAGCAGAGCAGACTCTGCAAAAACTGTTAAGCAGACACACTTATTTTCCTACTATGTACCCGACACTGCACGGGATACTACAATCTAAGAAAGTGAAGGCGCGAAATGCCCCCAGTGAGAGCTGTTGCAGAGACAGACACCTGTCAACCCAAATATAATGTGGTCTGGGCTGCTAGGATTGTGGGGACAAACTGTGCCATGCCACAGAAATAAACAAGTGACTCACCTGAGTCCATCTTGAATTTTGAAAAAGGCTTTCTAGAGGAGGTAACCCCTGAGTTACCCCTATTACCAGAGATCAAAGAGGGGCTATTTATGTTCAGACATGAAAATTCCAAGCCTTGGGGTACACTCAGGGACTTCACATCCCTATGAAGCCAAGGGTTCAGTTCTCTAATGTGAATGCGAGTAAGACAGGAGAGGGAAAAATGGGGTTCACAAAACCAATACACTCACCATGTCTACAGCCTGATTGATCAAAACTGGTCAGGAGTGACATGCAAGGGATATGCTCAATTATCAGGGCAACGGCCTGGTTTTATGAAAAGGGCCAGGTGTAGAAATGTATATTTGGGGATTATTCATGAATAGATGCTACAAAACCACCACATGACATGTGATGCGATCGTCCAGGAAGTGGAAAGGAGAGAGGAGAAGCTGTCCAGGAGTGGCAGGGCATTGGTGCTAAATGGCCAGAAGGAAACAAGGGTATGTTTCCTGGAAGCAAGTGAGGAAAGCATAGACAGAAGGGAGTGATCAGCTAGGGAAAGCCTGCGAATCCCCTTGGTTACAGGCCCACCCTTCATTTTATAAATGTGTGATGGTCACAGGCTTTGACAAAGCTTATGGTTGGCAGGTGGGACACCATCTACCCAAACGGCTTCATCAGACTGGAAGAGGAGACTCTGAGTGGGGGCTTGGTTGCCCAGGTCAGCAGAGAAACATGGCTGTGAGAAGGGGTGGTGGGTGAGTGTCTGTCACCCTTGGTTTGCTTTTCTCTTGCTTTACTGTTTTTCTGCTTTAGCTATTTTTTAAACCAAAACTTGTGATTCTGTATTTTTTGAGAAGCCATAACTCAGAATTTTTCAAGCTGCAGAAATTCTGTGATCACTGCAAGATTGAAAGGGGACAAGAAAGCAGAAAACACCCGGGAAATGGCCTTCAAGCAGGTTTTGAGGAGACCATTCAGGGTCTTGGTCCTCCATATCTCCTGGTGCTTTCCGGGGCCCTCTGTCCCCTGGGGGAGTTCTCCCTCTATAAACCCTCCACTGCGCACCCTGTCAGGCCTCACTGCCCTCTGGACTCCAGGCTCTGCAGCGAGGAATCAGTGGGTGCTCCAGAGATGGGAAACCCTTCTGCACACACCATCCAGAATGGGAGGAAGGGGCCAGGCCTTTCCTGCCCGGGGTGCCCTCATGAATGTGCCCCGCCTCAGTGGCAGGGTCTGCCAGCACAGAGGAGGCGGCGCCCCCGTGGGCCTAGGCAGCGCTGGCCGTGCCCGGCCAAGAGCAAGGCGGCTGCTAATTAGCTATCTCGCTGCTCTTCACTGACTTCCTGGGAGTACCAGCAACCCCTAATCTCTTCTCTTTATTAAATGATTCAAGAGCCCTTAATTGCTATCTGTCTTCATTATGGCTCTTAAATCCCTTCCTCAAAATGGCCTGCTGGTCCCTCTCCAAACAACTGTCACAGTTCATCCCCTTACTTTATCGTTAAGTCCTTAAAGAGGCCAGGAACTTTTCTCCTAAAGACAACCAGACCTAAGACTAGGTCATAACTACAGTTCTGTATTTTCTTAACAGGGCGAATTTAGTGCCTGCATCATGCAGTGGGAGCCTCGGGCGGCAGCCCTGCTGTCAGGCCGTGAAGAGGTGTGCCCATTTGCAGTGGGGCTGGCCTGCACCGGATGGTGAGAACTTTTGGGGAAGGGTCTCAAAGTGACATTAAAACCCTCTTGGTTCCACTTAGTTCCTGAGCATCACTGGACCCTGGGCATTCCCTACAACGCAATGTCATTGTGAAACTGTGGCATTGGTGTTTCTTTCTCTTCCTTTTCCTTTCCTTTTTTCAAGCCCAAGATTGAACTAAGTGTTGCCATGAGGTACCTTAGAAATGAGTTTCTCCCTCACTGTGGGAAACCTTTGTGATAGATACTACCGTGTAGGGGACATATTAGGAGAAATAGTTAATAGGGCAGAGGCCTCTGGCTAAACTCTGGTTTCAGGATCATAAAACCTCTCCCGTTTACAGAAATAAATTATATTATGTGCCTTTCTCCTATTGTAGAGCTGAAAATACCCAGTGTTTTGGGAGACAAACAACAAGCTCTCAGCCTGTCCCTATTGGAAGCCCCTGACAGATGTTTGATAACTGTAGCTATCGCGGGTAAGAAGGGGTTGTGTCAAGATAGCTTCTCCTGGGGGGCTATTAGTCTCTGATCCGAGATATGCTGTGGGGGAAAAGAGAGGAAAATAGTGATGCTGACATTAGAGCCATTTATCACCTACTGCTGTGTGTAGAATAAAAGGATCCTCTTTCAAGATAGTCTATTATCTGCAGCTTGCTGGCTTCATGCTGTCATATGTTTTTTTCAGTAGTCAATAAATTGCTGAAGGGCACATTTGGAGAGTAAGTACTGTTGTGCGTCTAACTTTATACATCGCTCTTTTATTTACAGTAGTATTTGTTCATTTTCTAGAAGAATCTAGTACTGACCAGGAGGTATTTTTTTACTTACCAGATCATTTCACCGATGATAGTTTATACCAAATTTACTTCTGTAATAAGCAGCAACACACACATATGTATGTTTAAATCTTGTCTCTGGCTCAGAGCGCTGAGACATGTAGGCAGTGTTGCTTACTTCTTTCACTGAATCTAATCTCTGTCAGCGTGGGCACCAGATGGGACCCTATAAACCATGCAATAATTGGTGCTAAAAATGTGGCTTTCTTTTAACACCAGACCTTTGCCTGGATAACTGGGTATTAGCACCTAAGCTCTATTTTATAAAATCAAGTTGGGAAAATAGGGTCGGGAATCCTTCAGGAGTGTTTGTAGGTAGGGAATTTTCAACAATCTTTTTTCTGCCCAGCCAGGCATTCACCTACTAATTTATTAGGGACAAGATCAATAGCCTGAACTAGATTGCTGTGCTTAACTTGAATTGAATTTATGCCATGTTTACAGCTGTTTTCTCTGATAGCATCCTTGGAGGAGGTGAGCTGTTAATCTAATGTGTTTTGCCACCATTTTGCATGTGTTGATTGTTTCCTAGAGATTCTTTACATTAAGCCCAAATTCATAGCTAGTAATCAATCAAAACAGCACTTTGTTTTCCTCTAAACATATAGAAAGCTTATCAGAAACAGACTAGTGGTTCTGGACTGTCATTAGCCTTGGGCAAGGAATGCCCACCAGGCTTGATGTCCAGTGGGCAGAGCTGGTCCCTCTAGCATGGGAACAGATGCTGCATTCACCTTCAGCACCATGTAACATATTCCCACAAACCGAGCTGTCCAGAGCAACACACATTTGCTGTCCCACAGTTCTCTGGGTCAGGCGTCCTGGCACGGCTTAACAGGATCCTCTGCCTGACCACAGCCCAGGTGCCAGTCATGCCTGGGTTATCATCCCAGCTCCATCAATGACAGGCTCTTTCCAGGTTTACTCAGCCTCTTGGGCAGCATCTGTGTCCCTGGGACTCGGGGCTGCTTGCTGCTTGGTCAGAATGCGAGACTGCTAGCAAGACAGGGTCCTATGTAAAATATCGTCATCACGGCAGTGACATCCATATGACTTTGCCATATTCTATTGGTTGAAAGCAAGTCTCCAGGGTTACATGAGGATGTGATTGCCAGGAGGTGAAGCTCTCGAAGTCTGTCTGCCACAGGCCATCCGCCGCCTCCACTGATTCACACCCTTCCACAGCAAGCAGGCTCGCCTCCTCCCACCTTTTCATTCAGCCTTCTGCTACAAAGATTTATACAAGAATTTGCATGGAGCTGTAAGCTATTCATTTTAACTGCTCTATCATATTCTATAATGTAATTGTGTTACTTTTATTCATGTAATGGAAATTTTGATGCTTTTGGCAATTACAAAAAGGATTGCTATGAATGTTCTGTATGTTTGTTTTTGAGTTAAATAACCCACGAATGGGATTGCTTGGCCATACAATCTGCATATATTTAACTTCACAATACAACACCGCATTTCACTGCAGAGTCCTTTCACAAAAGCTTACTACCACTAGCGATGTGTAAGAGGCCTGATTCACATCTTCTCTTCTACTTAATATTGTCACACCTGTTATTTGTCAATGGAACAGTGTGAATCACATCTCATTGTGTCTCCATTTCTATTTGTGGAATATCTGTTTATGCCTTTTGACCTTTTTTCTCTTTTGTTTTTATTTTTCTTATCTACCTTAGGGGTTCTTCCTTTTATACGCCAATAATTTGTGAGGCATACATGTGAAAAATACTTTCTTGTCTTCTTGCCAGTGTTTTTGTCTTTTCATTTTCTTAATGTGTGTTTTTGTGGCTAGAAATTCTTAATTATAATTGATTGTATTTGTCAGTCTCTTGTGCTTTAGAAAACATTTTTGTATCAGAAGTTATAAACCTTCATAAAAGTCATATAGATAATACATATGACATATATATACTATGTATGTATGATATGTATGTGACTTCTTGTCCATAAAATTTAACATTTTGACACTCAAATCATTTTTCTGATGGGAATTGATATGTATGGTGTGGGGTAGGGGGTCTCATTTTTCACTTTTTCCACATGAATAATTACTTTTTCCACCTCTATCCTATAATTCTTGTCTAGCTCTGTGCTTCCTAGACCATACTGGCTTAATCACTAATAGTGTGAAAGTGATTGCTTTTATTAATCTTTGGAACAATATTGTTACACTTGGCTAATTGGCTTTCTCTATAAATATAAGAAAAGTTGTCAAATATCACTCAAACATATGTGCATATATGATGACATACATGTACACAAACTAGATTTAGCTGAATTCATATTAGAATATAACAAATCTACATGACAGTTTGGGAACAATGACAACTTCAGGAAATTATAATTTTGTATCCATGCATGTCAGTATATAACTCCACAGACTCAGGTTTCAGTGTTGTTTAGAAAAGTTTGATAGTTTTCAATGGAGTGTTTGGCATACTTTTCAAGTTTATTCCTACAAGTTTTATGTTTGCATGTAAAAAAAAAAGTTTATTGTTTGTATGAACAATTATTAAGATTGTTCAATTTAATGGTTGCTGCTATTGCAAACAGGTTTAAAAATTAGTTTCTAACATTTAAGCATTATGAATTCACATAAAAATTAATGTTTTCATTGTGTTGGGAAGCTTTTCCTATACAGGTCACCACTTCTGCATTCCTATAATTATTGTCCACATGGTAATGGCTTTCCCAGGAGCAAGGCACACATCTTCCTGCTGCCACAGGCCCCACCTGACCCTTTCACTTAGGTTACCCTTACCTGTTCCAGGAGCCTTTGGGCCAGGCTGTATTGAAATAGTTCAAAATACAGGCAGAAGGAAAATAAGCTCCTAGACACAGGAGCAACTTTGTAGAAGTTTCTGAAGCCAAGAAGAAAGCGTTTTGTTTTGCTTTCAAAGATTAGCTAGGAGATTCATTTTGCTGCTGGCTGCCGTGTGATGTGAATCTATTGGACTCTTCTCTCAGCTCCATAGATGCCGTGCTCCCAAAGCGTGACAGTGAATTTGAGTACCCGAGTTTTGGAGAGGAACCTGCAGACAGGCCACCAGAGCAGTCACCAGTGAACTCATGGTCCCCCTGTTTTGACCAAGAGAGGGCTGCTACAGCAGAGGAAGGACAAGCTTGTAAAGTTGGAAACCTCATCGAGAATCTTTACAACCCAACAGAGGAATAAAAATCTAAACTCTCTTTTCCTCTTGGTTCTTCTACATTGCAAAATCTGAAAATTTTTAGTATTATTTATGCTTCTTGGGAAGGCATAAAATGGTCGGAAGCTCGGGGGTCAATACTTTCCTTGGTCAGGTAATATTTCCTGGCATTTGGTTACTATTTCCATCTCATAAAATACTTTCCTCTTTAATTTTTTTTTTATTTGTGTGTGTTTGTAAAATCTTCACTTAATATATATTTAAAATGGTAGTTGGAGAGGTTATATAAGTTATCTGCTGTAAAGCAACCTAGCTGGGAAATGACAAAACCAGAATTGTTGTCTTCCGAATTCCTTACTTTTTATAGTAAATGTCATTTCCTAGCTGTAATAACAAGCTAGATTTTCACTGTGATGCTCTCCAATAATTGACATGGAAAACTAAATGCATGGTTAGGTAGAAAATACTGTTTTGCCACTTTGAAAAGATAGTTGAATCCCCCCAAATAATAGGGGAAAGCAGGTGCTGTAAAGTACAATACTGTGTGTGGGTATCAGTCTGACTCATGGTAAAATGCAAATCCACTAGATAAAGACCATTTCTAGCATGCTGTCATTTATGCATTTGAAATTTCATTGTAGCGCAGAAGAGTTTGGGGTTTGCCAATATACTGATATTATCTGGAGGATTAATCTGATTTTCAAAGCAGTTTCTATTGCATTTTCAGATTGCTGGAAACCCTTTCTGAAGCCGGTTTCTTTCCAATGTGTACAGGAGAGGAGATCAGGAACACAAGGTGCCAGGTAATTTAGGGAGCTAGCAAACCGTGAATTTTCCACTTGAGCTGTTTTAGGCCATTGGCTCTATCCTTACAAAGCTCGAACCCATCTTACTAAAACAAACATTTTAGGTCATCAAGTCTAAGAAAAAAAATCTATTTAAAAAAATTTCCAAATGGTCCTCAGAGCTGGTAAATTTGACCTTTTGTGTTCATGCAGTAATTTAGAATATACTGTCGTCATTATGTGCTGTCCTGTCCCTAAGTCACTCAAGGGAACAGATGGTACGATAGAAGCAACAGAGCTCTGGAGGAGTTTTGGCTGACAGAAAGGGGCTCTATCCGAGGCCGGAGAGGGAAGCAGGGGTCTGCCCACCAGTGTCTACACCTTTGCCATGCAAAATGATGATGCAAACGCAGCACTAAAGGGCGCCATTGTATAGCACACACACACACACACACACACACACACACACACACGGTTTCCTTGCCAAAGCCAGCCAGTTTTAATGTAGTTCACCAAACGGAATGAAATGATTGACTCTTATTGTAAGAAAAGAACCATGATCTCATAGTGAACAAATTTATTAAAACAATTCTGAGGAATTTTTTCTTGAAAAATTTAGTTACATAATTCCCTTCTTTTTTTATGGATGAAATATTCAGAAACTCACAGGTGAACAGTATTCTTGTAGTTGGGAAGTGATCTCTACTGAAAATGAAGAATTACATGTCCTGGTCCTGGGTGCAGTCCCTAATGAACCAAAGATCACTTATTTCAGAATTCTAGGAAAGAACACATTCGTGTTATGGCAAATTTTTATATTATTATTCATTCTCCAATCACATCAGATTTACAGAAAGTTTCTAGAATCATACAAAGAACACCCCTATAACTTTAGCCAGATCCCACAATTGTTAATATTTGTGCTTACCACATTTGCTTTAGTGTTTCTCTTCCTGTATATCTGTATTACTTTTTTGTGACTCATTAAAAATCATCCAAAAAATTTGTGAAACACAAAAAATAAAAAGCAATTAATGATAAAATATTAATAATTTAAAATTAATAGTTCATGTCAAAATACAATGAGCTAAATCAGGGAATTAACCTTAATATAATACTACTATTGAACCTAAAAACTTTCATTGTATTTTGCCAATTTCCCCAATAATTTTCTTCATAGAAATAAGTGCCAGCAGTCAGCCCAAGAGCACATACTGCATTTAGGGTCCATGACACTTTCTCTCCTTGAATCTAGCTCAGCCAAGCAGTTCAACTTCTTCTATAAGAGCGGCATTTGACAAGAGAACAGGCTAGTTATATTGGAGAATTACCTTCAGTTTTAAGCATCCTCGTGGTTAGAATGAGGCCACATTGGTTTTGGCAAAAGTGGTGCAATGTTATTCTCAGGCACTGAAACCAGAAACACATACATTTTCAAGTAAAATAGATTTTACAATATTTCTGCCCAAAAGCAATTAATAGGGAATTACAAATCTGCCACTGACTTATTCACAAACAATGATAATTGGAGTTAGGGCTGTAACCATCACAAATTGAGCATTTACAATGCACTAGGTGCTATTAAATTTACATTCTTTATTAGACTCTGTCCTTGATGATGATTCCTTTCCACAAATGGCTAACCGGGGATCACTCAGTCTGAGCTGGACACCATAATTTTGTAACTCTCGCCTAATTCCTTAACCATGTTTCTTTTCTCTTCATTTTTCTTAGTTCAGCAGAAGCAAAAGCAGCTCAGGACTGCCAGGGCTGCTATGTTAAAGCTTGGACACTACTGTGGGTGTTGGCTTGCTTTCTTTCATTTTATGAGGAAAGGCAAAATTTCAGAGGAGTTTTTCTTAATTAATCATTCAAAGAATTTGCTAGACACTTAAAAAAACAACTTTGGAAGAAATAAATTACAAAGTGGTCTCTGTTAGAAATTATTTACAAAGTTAGTCTAAACTTTTAGCATGCCCAGAAAATGAGAGGTTGAACACAAAAAGATAAATACTGCGTGATTCCACCTACACGGGGTCTATAAAATAGTCAGATCCACACAGTAAGAGGTTACAATGGTGCTTACCAGGGACTGGGGTGGCTAGGAGGTTAGGAGTTACTAAACAACAAGCATAAAGGTTCATTTAAGTAAAAAAAAAAAAGCCAGAAAAGGATCTGAATAGACACCTCACCAAAGAAGACATAGAGATGACAAACAAGCCTATGAGAAGGTGTTCACTGTCATATGTCATCAGGGAATTGCAAATGAAAACCACAACGAGATACTGCTACACACTGTTAGAATGGCTAAAATCCAACCCTGACAACACCACATGCTGACGAGGATGTGGAGTGGCAGGCGCTCTCTCTCACTGCTGGTGAGAATGCAGATGGGGCAGCCACTTGGGAAGACGTGTTCTTAAAAAATTAAACAGTCTCACCGTGCAGTTCAGCAGTCACTCTCCTTTGTATTTACCCCATTTATTGGAAAATCTATGTCCACACAAAAAGCCACTCATATGTATTTCTAAGTGCTTTTTCATGATCACTAAAAACTAGAAACAACCAAGATGTCTTTCAACAGGTGATTGGATGACCAAATTGTGACCTACCATACGTTATAATATTATTCAGTGATGAAAATAAATGAGCTGTCCAGCCATGGAAAGACAGAGAGGAACCCTCAAGGCATATTGCTGAGTGAGAGAAGCCAGTCTGGAGTGGCTATATGTTATGTGATACCAAATACACAACATTATGCAAAAGGCAAAAATACCAACACTAAAGTGAATAATTTAATGACTTTTCAAAACACAGCCAAGTTCCTCACAAAACCCTAGGAAGAGGTGAGCCTGTGTAATCAGAGGTCAAAGTTATCATGTGATAAAGAATATTAATCCTTCTGCTAACTGGATCAGCACCTGGCTTCTGATGCCAACGGTTCGTTTCAGATGAGCAGAAACCCTGAATGTCACATATCTCTGTTCAACAGAGGAAGTGGGAAAATTACCAGACATCCATTCATCTCTTGAGCTAATTTGGTAACTGATCACAGTACAATCAGAAATCAGTTAATTGAGGCAGACAAGTTATGTTCTTGTGGGATTAGGAAAAGATGTTATGGAGCAACCATGGGTTGCCTGGACTCCCTTCTTCAGCCTTTTCCAGGGAGGATCCCTTCCCGTGTCCACATACATACCCTGGGTCTGCTCACCGTCACTCCTACCTGTGACATGCACACACTGGCCTGGCCCACACAGATGACCAGGTTTCCCTGCCATTTATGTGCACCTGCTTCTATGAAAATAAACGTCCTGTATTGAAACTTCCTTGCCTCACCCCCAAAGCATCCCTCACCATCACCTGTCACTCAGGAAGCTTACCCAAATAATCCTTGCTGACCCAATGTGCCCTTGACCTGACAAGTAATATATTATCTGCTTACCATTTTAGTGTTTTATTTCACCTCATCTTTTAATTTACCCTGATTATTTCTTCCTTTGTTATTGCAAGGGCTTGGGACTATGGTCTTGCACAGTGCCAGGCACATGGGCCATATCCATCTGTCTAAATGGGCAGGAATTGATGAAAAGAAGGCAGACGTTATCAGATTATATCTCTTCATGCCTGGATATGTAAATTATGGTCAAAATTCCAGAAATTCCAGATTCAACCTCAGATTTACAACATAGACTCTTGGTGAGGCCATACCCTCAGTAAGCTAGGTGGCAGTACCAGCAGGCTCAGTCAGTACTCTCAAATAATCAAGTCCAGACACTTGTGCAGTTTGGTGGCATAGCAGCCACATGCAGTCCATGGCAGAGGGCCTCCCTGCCCTCGGTGGCAGCATTCAGTCACTGCCAAGGGCCACATGTGAGCTTATCTAGGTGCCTGACTCTCACGCGCCCAGTGGCCTTGCTGCCACCTGAGAGCATCAAAACCGTGCCAGCACCTAAA
Source organism: Smutsia gigantea (assembly GCA_032199065.1). NCBI lineage: Eukaryota > Metazoa > Chordata > Mammalia > Pholidota > Manidae > Smutsia > Smutsia gigantea. The sequence continues at coordinate 3,641 of JAVSCE010003137.1, read as the reverse complement.
CTCCTTCCCCGGCTGCAGGACGTTACTGGCTGTAGGTGACGAATGGTCGGCATTGTGTCCCTTGTTAGGCCAACTTTCCTGCTTAATGACTACACTTACTTATTTTTCTTCACATCCTGCTTGCTCGTTACTCATTTTCAATTATGAGTCAGATTTCTTCTGGAGTTTAATTACTCCTCTGGTTGAAGATGATAAATTAATTTTCTTATTAACTCTGTAACACCTTTTAAGTTCAATGAATTAGGTGCCATTGCTTTTCTGTTTTCTGTGATGGAGGGTGGCGCTTTACAAGGTTTACAGCAATGAGTGGGACCGAGGAATTGCTGTGGGTTAACACTATGGAGTCAGCTGGATGCCTGTTATTCCCTTGCAAAGCCTTGATGGGTCAGCTGTGCCGAAGGCTACTGCCGGTTCAGACATATCTTGCCCCAAGACACAGAATTATTGCAATGCTGTATCTTTTGATTATTTTCCAGGTTGTTATTAATAGTAATAAATTATTTGCTTTTGGGGGAAAATATGTTCTGTATGTTAAACATTTGTGGAGAAAGGCTAAGCTTCATGATCTCCTATAGTGTTTAGTCTCCCAAATAGTAATAACAATCTGATCATGTGATTTAAGCTTATACTTCACTTTCTTATTGCTGTATTGCTGTTTCCATCTTTTAGTCCTTGTCTATTCTTACTCTCAATATTTTAAATGGTCTTAAAGATATGGAAATATGAATGCTGCAGCCATTTAATTAGTTTTTTTATCTAATTCACTTTTTAAAATTTAGACTGTTGTTTGAGCAGTTTTCATTTTATAGAAAAATTGGCTAAAAGTACAGACAATTCCCATATCACCCTTCTTGACTGCTCCCTATTCATAACATCTTGCATTAATGTGGTACATTTGTTATAACTGCTGAATCAAGGGTGATACGTTATTATTAAATACAATGGAGCAAATAGAGTCTTTTCCACAGTTGGTGTTAGAATAACTGGACGTCTTCATGTGAAAAAATTGAATCCAGACACAGACCCTACATCCTTCACAAAAATTAACTCAAAATGGACCATAGACCTCAGTATAAAACACAAAACCATAATGTTCTTAGAAGATAAACATAGGAGGAAATCTAGATGTTCTTAGGTATGATGAAGACATTTTAGATACAACACCAAAGACATAAGTCATGGAAAAAATAATTGGTAAACTGGGATTTCATTAAAATTGAAAACTTCTCCTCACTAAAGGCACTGTTAGGTGAATCAGAAGACAGAGCACAGACAGGGAGAAAATCTGTGCAAGGAAATAACTGACAGTGAACTCATCCAAAATATGCACAGAACTCTTAAAACTCAACAATAGGAGAAGGGGATTGAGGGTATTATGATTAGTACACATGGTGTGGGGGGTCACGGGGAAGACAGTGTAGCACAGAGAAGACAAGTAGCGACTCTGTAGCATCTTACTACACTGATGGACAGTGACTGTAATGGGGTATGGGGGGGACTTCATAATATGGGTGATTGTAGTAACCAGAATGTTTTTCATTTGAAACCTTCATGAGACTGTATATCAATGATAACTTAATAAAAAAAGAAAAAGAAAAAAAAATAGAAAACAACGAACCCAATTAAATAGCAGGCAAAAGATCTGAACTGAAACCTCACCAAAGAAGATACCCAGGTGGCCATAAGCACAGGAAAAGATGCCCCATATCCTATGTCATCAGGGAAATTCAAGTGCAGACAGCAGTGAGGCTCTGCTCCACACCTTATGAGAATGGCCAAAATCCCAAACATTGACAACACCCAGTGCTGGTGAGGATGTGGAGAAGCAGAGACTCTTGTTCACTGCTGGTGGGAACGCAGATGGTGCAGCCACTTTGGAAGACAGTTTGTCAGCTTTCCACAAAAATCTTAAAAAGAGGTTTCTTATAAACTCTTCCCATATGAACAACCAACTGTGCTCCTTGGTAATCACCCAATGAAAACATAGTCACACAATGTTCTATGTGTGGAGGTTTAGAGTAGCTTTATTTGTAATTGCCAAAACTTGGAAGTAACCAAGATATCCTTCAGTAGGTGATGGATAAATAAACTGTAGTCCATCCAGACAATGGGTATTATTCAGCACTACAAAGAAGTAAGCCATCAAGAAGATATGGAGGAAAATTAAATGCATATCCCTAAGTGAAAGCAGCCAATCTGGAAATTTCAGTATTGTGTCAGATAAAAACCATTTAAGATGCATTGTATAATGTTAGACACAATATGACGTGATATTATTTGCACGTGTGTGAGAGGTACATAATACATATTTTCATGTAAGTTTTATTATAATCCCTTCTCTATTTGCAATGGTCATTTGAGAACACTAAAGAAAAAACAGAATCTTAGCATGAAACCTTTTGAATATTTTGCTCAGATGGGACTAAGAATCATGATCAGTAAGTGCATAGCGATTTCAAACAGAATTTTTAAAAATTCGTCTTGGGGGTCAAATAGTATGTGATAATTCAATAGTGGCTGGAGAAGGGGGCTTGTGAAACATATGCAAAAGAATTGAATATATCAAACTGGCTTCAGATACTTATTTGCTTTGCATTGATCCCCTGGACTCTGGAAATTTCTTCTAGGTAAAATAATGCTCTGTGGTTACTTTTTCACTGGATAAATGTACTTATTTGTTGTTTCCTCCTTTTCACTACCTTTTTTTCTTCTGTTTATTCTTTCAGTAAATTAATATTTATTTTGTATGTCTGTTTTGGAACAGCTGGGGAGTGTTCAACTTGCATAAATACCTTTCTAAGAACAAGTGTCATTTGGTAAAAAGCAGGATATGGTGGTTACCAAAGCACCCCCATATCTCTATATCCAATATTTTGCCAAAATAGGAAATATCAATGTACTTACTAATTTAGTTCAACATTTCTGGCTGTGTGCCAAGTGCTTAGGTTGGAGAGATGAAGTGTATCATATACTTATCTTGGGCAACCTTATAATGCAAACAAATTGGAAATTTGCCTCGTATGGTTAATGAATTTTTCAGCTGGAAGCTGTTTGGGGGCAATTTTAATAGTTTCTCATTGCCCCAGCATGGGAAGCATCTATGTTTCAAAGGTATTGATCAAGTGTGTATGAAATTAAGAAATTAAAAAAAATCTTACCTGTGTAATTTTTCCATCATTTTGGAACACCTTAATCTAGAATACTTTCAATGCTGAAATAAGGATTTTAATTACCTATTTTATATATCTTCTTATATATCTTTAGTTAGGGCATATACATAGCCTAGAAATTCATTATCTTTCCAATTAGTGATTTCTTTCCCAATATGTTTATATCCCCATAGGGAGTACTTGAAAATATTTATTTTTGTTGAATTCTCTTTCTAGAATATTATTTCTTTAAATTTTATCGATACATCCTTAAGTCCCAGAGCCTATGATGCTTTATAACTCACATCCATAGTACATAGTACTTAGGTAGAATTATGAACCTCAAAGGTGTGATTAGAGGAATCTATGAAATCGGCACTGAAACAACATAGACCAGCCCTGATGAAGGCACTTTAGAAACACACACTTCTTCCCTCTACCTACATCTTGGGATTCCAGCGAATTTTGGTCTGTAGTGAACTGCAGGTACTT